>CP139503.1:324721394-325373840 GCA_021014915.2 Artemisia tridentata subsp. tridentata
TTGAAGATTGTTAACTCGTAAAGATGTATCAAACTCATAGACGGGGTGTTTCTTTTATAATGATAAGAAACCCTAACCCTAACCCCTCATACAAGAAAACGTGTAAAGAGATAAACATGATCTCTGCTAAAAATAACTCTAACAAACATACTAAACATACGTATAACTAACAATAATATCCGCAGCAACAAACACTATCAGCAGAAACAAAATATCACTATCAGCAGCAACGAGCTTCAGCAGGAACCAAAGCTATCGGCAGGAACCAACTTTCACTATCGGCAGCAACAAGAAATATCTTATTTCCGAAATTCCCAACAATCCTCCCCTAATCTTGAGGAAATAGCTTATTTCCGACAAGATTCCCTAAGCGTTCACTCTACTCTGAAGGTACTTTGAAGTTCATAGGGAGAGGATTAGACCAGCAGCAGCATCAGTAAGTAACCAGCAGCAACACTTGAAACTTCCAGCAGCAACTTCGATAGTTCAGCAGCAATAGGAAATTATCTTCAAAATAATAAGCTGGTCACCATGTCATTCTTGATCTTGACTGCTACTATGACAATATGTACATTAAATCACTTTAAGTTTCATACTATTCTCATCACATCCAGGTGTGTTAACCCCTGTGAGAGGTGAATCATTGAAAATTAATGGATTTGATGTTTCTTTACCAATAGCCATCACTACTGGAGTAGCCAATGTTTAGGTGTGTAAGGCCATGGTACATTGATAACCATCTGATTTTGAGTAAACCAGCAACTATAAACGGATTTGAGTTGTCTTTACCTGTAGCCGTTTGCTCAGGACTTGCCAATTCTTGGGTTACAACAAACCTTGGTGAATTGAATACCAAATATGGATACCAATTGTCTTTACCACAAACCATACTTTTGTAGACTAGCCAATTCTTTGGATCCCATAAAGGGTGACATCCATGGTGAATTGATAACCATTTCAACTCTCGGGAATGAACCATGGGTGAGTTGAAGTACCCTATAGCTTTGAGCAAGCTATTACAGCTATCAACGGATTTGATTATCACACCAGAGCCGTACCCTCATGGTGAGTCAACTCTTTCTTGTCTGTGAGACATGGTGAGTTGAATACCATTTGTTGTGTAGGTGTAAACACCAACACTGTACCTGCAAGGTGTTGCTCAATTTTTTTTTTTTTTTTTTTTTTTTTTTTTGAACTAAAAGAACCAAGAAATAAACCAAAGGAAAAAAGAAAAGAAGAAAAATCAAGAAAGAAAGATATACAACAGCAAGCCTGATCAAATAGAAGAACCTATAGCACCTGCAAGTTGATCTCTGATGAAGTTGACCAACTGTTCAGCTGTGGTTAAATCATTTCCAATAGTATGTTTGGGAACTCGGACCTTCTGTGTGAGCATTCTCTTCATAAGTCCCTCAGATAAAGGATAAGTGACATCCACAAACATAGACAGGATCTTGCCAGAAATGAGCTCCACTACATGAACATTGGAAGAAGGATATAACCTCCAAGAAAATACTCTCCAGGATGATTGATTACCCCACACCAATTGAGCCTTTTCTCCTTCCAATGAATTCATTAAAACTTGTAAATCTCCCCAAAGCATTAGGCCAATCCCAGTAGGAGTATGAGTTTGATAGGAATTATCCACTATCTTATAAAGATTATCCAAATCTTTCCTCTCTACCTTATTCAAGAGCTCCCTCAGAAAGGTAAAGAATTTGACTGTCCCATCAAGGGAAAACCAAACATTTACTTCACCTTCAGGAGTAGACCTAATCTCCCAGTGAGCAATATGACCCCAAGAATGAATGGAATCACCTTCCGAATCACTGTCTGAGTCAACCCTAACCAATTCTTGATCATCCACTTCAGAAATATCCCTAAAAGGAGGGTGGTTAGAATGACTCTTCTGCCTTGTCCTTAGACCATATTGCTGAATGGGAACTGAGGAAGATGGTTCAACCTTATCAACACGAATGGAATCAGTTTTATGAGCAGCAGGAAAACCCTCAGGAATAGGAACTTCTTGTGGTGCACCAGATGCATCTACAGAAGGAATTGGAGAAATGAATGTGGTATCCTGAAAACCTTCAGTAGGAATAAAGGAAGATGCACCAGTCAATGTCTCTCCAGACTTCATTTTCTTTGCAACATCAGACTCTAAAGAGAAAGACTCTCTTTTCTTGCTTTGTTGAATGTCTGTCTTGACTGAAGAATTTATCCTTGCATAGGTATCAAGGAACAGCTTTTGAATTGCAGCATCAGTCCAACTTTTGAAGTCACTGAGCTTTTAGTTAGCTTGATTCTTCAGATAATCCTTCATAAAATGGACATTATCTTTGTTTGTAGGCATCTTATAACCTGAATTTTGCCTTTCACTGATCCTATGCATCAAGTCATTCCAAGTGGATGCTCTATGAGTCTTTAAGATAAATGCCTTGAGCTGATCTGACTTTTCTTCCATATTCAACTCTGAATCTTGAAGAATCATAAACCCATGAGCTCTAATGATCATATCAGAAGCCAACAAGTATTCAACTTGCTCACTGAACTCTTCTGAAGTAAGATCTTCTGATCTTGTGCTATTCATAATCCCAGCTATGTTCCTCTCATCATCAGATATCTTCCTTGCAAACTCCTCATCTTGAGCAACCTGAGCTAGTCTAGCTTGTTCAGCAGCAATTTCCTGTGCACTCACCTGTCTGGCTATCTCTTCATCATTTTGTGTTGCATCAGGGGAAATGGTGTCACTACCAGCAGCAATAGATGAGCTACCAGCAGTATTACCAGGAACCTTAGGATCAGTAGACACACTACCAACTACAGCAGGAACATCAGAGGCAACACCAGAGACATCAGCAGCAATGGTGGATTGAAACTTCTTAAAAGTTGACACTCTTGAGGGCTGCTTTGTCCTTGTTCTTGTAAAAGCCTGAGGTTTAGAAGTTGTAGTGGGCTCAGAAGAGGTAAGTACTTCAGTGTGTGCACTATCAAGAGAAACAGAAGCCAGCACATTTAGCCCATCAAATGACATATCATCCTGACCATCCTCAGACTCAGAAAGCACAATCCTTCTTTTCTTTTGCAGATGTTGAGCCTCTAAAGAGCTTATCCTTTCATTTAGCTTTCGAATAATCTCACTAAAAGTTTCTTTAGTGTCCTTGAGCTCCTTTTCCAAATTTTCTACCTTCTCACTAAAACTTCTTTTGGTCTCTTTAAGCTCTGACTCCAATGCTTCAATCTTCTGCATAGACCTGTCAAGTAACTGGGACACAGAAGTGAGATCAGCAGCATCCTCAGCTCCACCAGCAAGAATGCCTGAGGTGTTAGGAGCTTCATTGGATCTAGGTGGGGATATATGAAATTCTCCCCCAATATGAGTGTCTTCACTAAAAGTCTGCCTAGAAGGACTAGGACTTGAAAGCCTTGAAGAAGAAGGCAAGTCCACAGAAGGTGTTGGCTGGACAACAGGTGTAACAACTGAGGTGGTCTGGACACTGGCTCATCAGGGACATTAGTCTCAGGTCTAGGTGTGGCTGGTCTAGGTGATGGTGGTAATGGGTCATCAGCAGCAACAGATGCAGATGCATCAGCAGCAACTGAAGTCCCTTCACCAGCAGCATTGGATGCACCAGCATCAGCTGCATTGGGTGATGGTGGGACACTGACATTGTCAGCAGGATCTGGGTTGTCAGCAGGATTGGCATTGTGTAACATGGCAGGTAATAATGGCAAATGTTGGCCTGCAAAATTCATCTTCATCATAGCAAACATTTTGGCAGTCATCCGATTCACTATCTTAGGGGATGGATTATTTGTTTGAACACCTAAGATAATTTGAAGAAATCTCGGATACATTAAAAATCTGTTTTTATCATTAGTGATATTTTCAATCATCCCTTCAAAAATATATTTGGCCCAATTATATATCCTACCCTGAGACAGACAAACAAGACCAGACGCAATGGGACTAGGACATTGGTCCCAACCACCAGTCTTTATACTCATACACTGGAGTAACGTATGAACAAGAAATCTCCATTGAGGAGATAGCTTATTTTTATAAAATGTACAACTACCAGTGACAGGATAACCTATAGCAGCCATACCATCATTGATTTCTTGCCTGGAAAGATCATATTCCCCATGCTCCTCAGGAAATCGAAGCTGTTCCCGAATCAACCCCTCTATAATGATGACTTCGTGCTCATCAATGGTGGCAACGATGTCGTCCTCCCTTCCCACAATGTGTCTAACCTTAGCTGTTGCCCAAAACTGCTTAATCAGCGAATCATACACCGTTACAGGACAATGAGTGAGTGCATAGTGAATAGATGACCCACGAAGAAAAGCTAACACCTCATCATAACCATCGCTTCTAGAAGAAGACTCTAAGTATGCAACCTTGTTGTGATCATCCTTGTAGCGAAGTGTTGTCATTGTATAGGATGAATGAACTAGGGTTCGAAATGAGAAGAATAACAAATTAGGGTTTGAAAGGATTTTGAGAAAATGAGATGTGAGAAGTGCAATTTTAGGTTAGGTTGCCAAATATAGCAATTTAAATTGCTGCAATTTTGCGCACGTATCATTGACCAATTGACTTAACGATCTTCCCCAAATTTATCATATTCAGTAGGAACCATTGGTCAACCGGTAGTAACATTTGGTCAATCGGCAGAAATGAAGTGGTTTGACCAAAGTCAATCTTCCAAACACTTGATCAATCGGAAGCAATGAAGTGGTTTGACCAAAGTCAACCTTCCAAATCCAGTCATTAGGAATAACCCGCCCGAATTAAATCACAATACCAACCAACAATAAATTTGCACTAATCACCTTCTCATTATAAAAGCTCTTTTTCCCAAATCAAATACCTTCATTATCACAATAACTTCATTAAATCTTCAAACCAAAGAAAATCATGAGTTCATCCAAAATTCCAATCATCGAAATCTCATCAGACTCCTCCTCCTCCAATGAATCAGGGTGGGAAAATTACTTTCCCCCAACTGCATCAACTTCTCAAAACAAAGGTAAGGCAAAGGTTGAGGAGGATTCATATTCATCTGATCCTCTTCCATCTACTCCTTCGTCATTTGAGTACTCTAGCTCTGATGATGAAGGATCATCAGAGCTGAAGTCCTTGACTTATTATCAGGGTGAATGGGAGACATATCCTCCCAATTTTCCCATTACGGATAAGCTTAGAGAAGAGATGAAGAAGACTGTGGCTCTGCTTACTGAAGAGATGGAAAGGACAACTGCTACCTTCTACAAAGTACCGGTGCCAAAAGGAGATGCGGATTCTCGTGAAAATCCTAACCGGGAAAATCAGAACCTTCGAAGTCGAATCCTCGGACACAATCGACAACGTGAAAGCCAAGATCCAAGACAAAGAAGTCATTCCACCAGACCAACTCCTCAGACAAGCCAGCCAGCTCCACAGCCAAGTCAGCCAACTGCAAGGTTACGCCCCAGATCACATCAGAGACAAACTACCCCAAGTTCTTCAACTCCAATGAGGGATCATCCATCCCATGAGCCAAGACAGCCACTTCCAGTGGTGTTGGCACTCCCAGCCCCTCATATGTATGAAGAAATTAGCCGTCAGAGGGGTAGGAGGTTCATACCTGATTGTATGGGTAAGGGAAAAGGGAAGATGGAATAGGTAGCTTGTGTCTGTAGTCTGTTGTATGGTTTGTTTTTATGAAGCTATAGTCTTTAGGTTTTGGATGTAATCACCTCAAGAAGATTAATGGAAGTTTTTATATTATGTTTTATTTCAAGCATTGAGAAATTGATAGCTGCAAAACAAAGTTAGTAGAACAAAACACACTAAAACCTGCAAAACAAAGTTAGTAAAACACCAAACATAAAACATAAAAGAATGAGAAACAAGACAAAATTACAAGCATTAGCCTCCCCTTAGACTAATGCCTCCCCTCAAAACCAGCAGAGAAGTATACAACAACATGATCAGCCAAACAGGACAATTACCAAGGAAACCATGGAGAGTAAGCCATTCCCCCTCCAAAAATTGGATTATAATAAACAGGCCTAAAATCTCTCTGAAAGGATGAGGAAGCACCAGCAGGAATAGATCCCTGACTATGAGCAGCAACAGACTTAACTGCAGGAACAGGTCTATCAGCAGGAAAGGGAGCTCTATAAGGGTTCATTCCTGCTGCTTGTGGAACGTATGGTGGTATTTGTTTAACATTTTTCCACAATGATCTGGTCTGTTGTTGCCCACCATTCATCTTCATTCTCTTCTCATGATAGTCACAATCTTTAATGAGATGATATTGACTACCACACACAAAACATGTCTTCTTCCTAACAGCCTTGATTTTACCAGAACTTTTCTTATTACAGACAAAATTATCACTACTGGAACTAGAGACAATGTTGTTTTTAACAGAGTTAAGAGAGCTGTTGTCAGGGGAAGCTATTTTAGAAATAGATTCATCATTAGTTGCTCCAGAAGTGAAGTTATGAGACTTGGGTGAAGTTGACTTATCATTTGAATCACATGAGGTATAGCCTGTGGACTTAGATTCATAGGACTTGTTACTTTTGGAACAAGAGACAAAGTCATCAGACTCACACTCAGAATCAGTTAAGTCATTTAACTTTTTCCCATATGTCATGTGTGATTCATCTGAGTCAAGATCAAGGGCTGAGTGGATAGGGACAGACTTGAAAACACCTCTTATAGGTGGAGGAACTGCATTCATCCCTCCTTCCTTAACAAACTTAACAGGAATTTGATAATCAACTTCCTTAGGGGTAGGGTCAACTATTCTAGGGTGATAATCCCCAACATCAAATCCCAACCCTTTCTTACGCCAACCTGATTGATTACCATTATAATTAACAAGATATTTTTTAGATTGTTGCCATGAATTTATCCTAGCCACTTCACTATCCAGTTTAGCCTGTAATTCCTGTTTTTCTAATTTCACCTTAGCATATTCTCTTTCATAATGTTTTTGACAGTTATTGGAGTTCTCTAAGTCTCTTTCCAAAACCCTTATCTTTTGTTCATATGCTAGCTGATTAGCTTCATGCCAAGCCTTTTGTTTTTCCACAGTTTTAAGAGCCTTTTTATAAGCTTGAATTTCTACAAACAATTTATTATATTCAGGCTCCATTTCATCAAACTCTCTCCTAAGGTTCAAGTATAATTCATGACACCCAAATTGACAATGTTGTACCTGATGAGAGGCACCCACAAGAGCATATTCTTCCACTTTATCCTTTGCATTATGAACCATGTTGTGAGGTTGGTCGAGACTATCAGCATCAGCAAGTTCTGTCCATTTTCCCCTTGAGTAAAAACATAGCAGGGTTCTGACTTTCATGGTCCACCTTTCGAATTTATCTTCTGATCCAGACATAGTGAAATGGTTTAGAGAGATTGTCTTGAGAACTTATGCTTCTTGATCAGAGATTGATTGCGTGGTTTTGTAACCTTACAACAGGTTTTACCTCTCGAGGGATCTCAAGAGGCTTACAACCCCACCAGGCAGTGTACCTGACCGATGTAGTATAGTGTAGTGGTAAGTACGGGGGATTGATCGTTCTCCACAGGGAATAGTGTTCGTTAGGTATGAAAGGCTACTCTAATAAGGTCTAAGGGGTGAGGAAGATTCTTTTTTTAGTTTTTATATTTTTATGAAAGCAAATAAAATCTCGGTTTTGATAGAGTGGGCGGAATTAGTTGCTAGTCAACTAACCCAATTTACTACGAATGCAAATAAAATAAATAACTGAAAATAAAATGTGGTGAGAAACTTATGTGTAGAGAAATGTGTTTACTTAGATTTCCTTACTCCCTAACTATCTTTTACCGGTTAATTAGTGTGTATTAGTCGCGTGGATGACGGGTGTATTCCTTAATACCATTCGTGGGGTGGCGTACTTACTTCCCCAACTCTACAAGCTCCTACTTCACTCCTATGTCGAGCCGGCTAGGAAGCTCCTAACATGGGATCACTAGAATTCGCTTGTGCACTAAATACAACCATAAAAACCTTTAGTACGCATTTGGTTCATGTTTCTTAAGACGTTCAAGCAAGTTACCGAATAGGAAGTTAGCCAGTTTTCTTAAGCCTAACATAGATAAACAATCATCCAATACAACTAACAACACACTAATAACCAATAATCAATAGCTAGGTTTCATTAGATCTAAGCAAACACAAGATAGATTTAGCCTAACATGTTAAACAAAAGACAAGAATAAGATAGAATCAAACAACACATAGACATATTGAATGATTAATTGATAACTTATCTTTCAATGAAACATGGAAGATCTCAAGGCAAAAAGCCCTGAAAAAGTAGCTAAAATCGTCTTAGGGTTTTCTCCCAAAATTCCACACACTAAGCTCTCCCTAATGACAAAAAATTAGAAAACTATATATAGATTTTTGGATCTGACGGCGTCACCTTATGGAGTGTGACGCCGTCACCTCGCCGCTTTTAGGGTTCCCGGATGACCTTCTTGACGCCGTCCCTCTTTAGCTCTTCAAAAATCCATTCTGGCTTATCAAGGCTTGACGCCGTCTAACCATGAACGTGACGCCGTCCCCTTATGATTTAAGCCGTGACGCCCTTGATCAAGTTAAAGCGTGACGCCGTCAGAATTCACATGCTATTTTCACTGGCCCGTCATGAGTAAATTTCACGTCCAACTTTTCTTGCCAAGGCATGACGCCGTCCAGAGTAAAGTCTGACGCCGTCAAGAGTAACTTTTAGCCGATTTTTGAGACTTTGCCGTTTTCTTCACTTTAATGCTCCAAAAACGTCCAAAATGCCTCCTTTTTCCAGATTTCTCCTCAAAAGTACCTAAAATGACAAAAGGAACGATTTAGGGCAATATTTGATCAAATAAATACGATTTCGGGCTTAAATGACCCCTTAAAAGCGGTACACTTTTCGCTTCATCAAATACCCTTACACTTGAGATTTGCTTGTCCTCAAGCAAATGCGCTTTTATTCTAATCAAAATACAAGTTAGGGGTCATTTAACGCTAATATAAAAGTAATTACAACAAATAATCGTTCCACTTTAATCATAATAAGCACGGAGATTACAAACTAGCACCTCACAAGTAGTGTTTAGATACTCACATCTCTCAAGTGTCATCAAAATAAATCTCATAAATGAAAACGGATAATATCTCTCACTACCTGTCATAGCAAATAGATTACCATAGGCTTGGGAAAGGATCGAAAACCTCCTCCACTAGGCGTAAGCACCTAAGATAAACTATCAAAGAGGGCTTTTAAATGGGTTATAACGTAAGGTGTAGGGAAAAGGAAAACACGGTTTTGTTGGATAAAGGATATTTTACTGGTGGCGAGTTAAAAATCTTGATCAATTACATGTACTATACAATGTTGCTAAGCCAAGACTAGACTCAATCTTAAGCTAATGATAAAATAACAAAAACATAAAATAAACATAAAATAAAACGGGATGGTAGTCCGTATGTTTTTTTCTATTTTTCTTTTTCTCATTTTTTTTTTTTTTTTTTTTTTTTTTTTTTTTTTTTTTTTTTTGCATACACTTTTACCCTACCATCCAAAATAATACATCATAGGGGCGTTGCATTCCCCTTACACTTGAACTTTTACATAACTTTACAAATAACTATTCTAATGACTCGAATTAAGATAATTGAAAAACTTGGAGTACCTTTTAAAACATTTAGCACATATGGGGGTAAATGATGTTCTTCCCCATTACTCCATTACACTAGTACTTTACCCATGAGTCCCAATCGTCCCAAAACAATATGTACAAGGATATGACTCGACTTAGCAACCATGTAATCAACTAGATAATTAACTTGGGTTTAAACAAATGTTGTAACAATAATGCACTAAAAATGAGTGCATACAAGGTAGGCTAAGGCGATTTGGGTGTACATTTAAGTGGGGTGTAACAAATTCTTCCTTTATGTAAAATGCTTAAAGGTCGAAACGAAAAGATAGGCTCTGAGGGGTGTACTAGGGGTATCGTGTACTAAAAATGAGTACAACGCAAAGGGTGTGGGGGAATTACTTGACCAATGTAGCCAAAGTAATTATAACAAAAACACAGGTGTAAAAACAATGGGTTAATCCTAATGCCTCTTATCATGTAGTAAATCTAACTACACGAATGTAGTCTCACTTGTGGCCTCGGAATGGTCCTAACGCAAGTTCTAGAATCTAAGTGCTACCGGTACACACATCATAGCATAAATGCTTTTCCTACCAATTCTAGGGGCGAACCTCACATATTTGGGGTGGAAAATTTTTTAGTGGTACGGTTTTTGTGCTAGTCATATAACTCCTATCCGTGAGACGCTCATTAAGATCAAAGTTTCACTCCTATATGTTGTAAAAAATTTTAAATTTGGCACTAAAATTGCCTTAACAAGTATTTCTCTCAGTTTTATTACACATCTACCATCAAACAAACAAAAATCAAGCGCAATTGTATTCTCTAAAATCGTACTTTTACCCCCCCTTACACTTAAGATGAACATTGTCCCCAATGTTCAAATAACAAGATGTAAAAGTAAAAAGTAAAAGAATGAAATCAAATACTCCCCTGATTCGCTCGGTGGATAATGAAATTACACGGTTAGATTTTCCTCCAAAGAGAATGTTGAAGCTCCATGACTAATGCATCGCCAAAAGCTTGATTCAATAAACATATCCTTGTCCAAAATAACCTGTTAAACCTGAGAAAACAAACACGAAAACCTGCATAACATCGGCGGGAAAAATCTATATATAAGGATATAATGCTTGTGGAATGATAATTTTGCAGATTCCTGGAGATTATAAGTTGGAGATTTTAATAAAAACTTTTTAAAAACAAAACTTTCAAAAATTTCTGAAAATTAAATCTGACGCCGTCAGGTTATAAACCCTGACGCCGTCAGAAATGACCTGACAAAAATTCTCATTTTAAGTTTCCGGAAAATTTCTGGAAAAACCTTTACCTTACTTCCTGGAAATCCTGCAAAACATCATTATGACTCGATACAAGCATTTGACTCAAACAAATACGAATATGTATGTTAATTTATTATTATTATGATTCATGTTCATTTGTGTTCTAATAAACCGATTTAGATTTCCCTTACACTTAACTTTTGCAAAATACCTTTATATGTAGTTAAGACGAAGTTAAAAACAAAATAAAGCATTTTCACAATTTACTTTTGAACATGAATCAATAAGAATAAAAATTAAACATACATACGGAAAATAAAATCAAACAAGCAAATAAATAAACACACAAAGCAAATAAAACAAATAAAGCTTGGGTTGCCTCCCAAGAAGCGCTTGTTTTTGTTCGAGTCACGAGCCTGACTCTACCCTTATTTAACGGAAATAGGGGAGGTTTTCCCTACACTTAGGATTAAGTGCGGATGGAAGTAGCGATACACACCAGCTCGGTAGGAGTATGCCACGTGAGGAAAGAGTGGTGGATGAACTATATGCTCAAAGGGGTGTGCTCCTTTCATCATAACCTTACCTAGTTCACTTTGGTCAATGGGTGAGTTAAAGTGTTCTCCTAAAAAGGGATCATTTTCTAACAACTTCGAGAGACTCCTAATTGGGAATCCATCTTGACCCAATAGACCCGGTTTAAACCCATAATGTTTCTTGTGATCAATCATGAATGGGTGATGTAAGTATGTAAGGTCATGGTTCACTCCTATATTAGATACCACTCCACATGGCCTAGAGTCTACTACCTTTATCCTAAGACTACCCGGACTATATGGTTTGATGGGTGGATCGGGACCTATTTCAATTCCTAAATTCTCATCCAAGGATGGAAGATTAGGTAACGGTTTTGGTTGAGGCTCCGGTTCATCAAAACTAGGAACTTCCCTAGAACTAAGAGTAAGGTTATCATTATGAGTATTCAAACCTATATGCTCTAGTGGTGCTTGGTCCAAGGGTTCTACCTCAATTGGGGTTCCTAAAGTCTCTTCTACTTCTTCTGAATAAGTCACGGGCGGTGTGTATGCCTCAAATGATGGTAGGACTTGTGGGGTATTTGGCGGGCTTGGATTTTCTACTTTATCATCCATCTTATCAAGATCACCTATGTGTTTGTTTTGTACTATGGCATTACATGACAACCACTTAGGTATCTCAACACTAATGTATTCATCCCCAAACAAACTTGTTTCATGATCCAGGAAATTTATATTCAATTGACTTGTACTAACGTTTGTTGGGTTGTCTACCCTATAATAATATTGGGCACAATCTTCTATGGCATCCCATGCTTCTTCAGCACTTAATTCCCTAAAGTCCCCATTGGCAAAATCCTCAATGCGCATTTGGTCATATTGGCCAACACGATAGTAAAAGGTTCGGGTTAGGGATGCTAAAGCGAAACTATGATGAGGGAATTTTCGGAGTAAATTTCTAAAACGAGTCCATGCATCATATATGGGTTCATCTCGATATTGTTTGAAATTCGAGATGTCAATAGGGTAGAATGGCCTTTGTGGTTGGTGGTATGGTGGATTCGCGTACTCCATAATGGTGAACGGAAGAGTCAATGGAAATTACGAACAAACACACAAAGAAAAAGATAGACTAAAGAAAACCTATAAAAATAAAATAAAAATCTCACTAGAAAGGAATCTAGTGAGTAGACCTAATAGAATAAAAAATTCAACCTAAACAATAACTATTCCCCGGCAGCGGCGCCAAAAACTTGATTGCGTGGTTTTGTAACCTTACAACAGGTTTTACCTCTCGAGGGATCTCAAGAGGCTTACAACCCCACCAGGCAGTGTACCTGACCGATGTAGTATAGTGTAGTGGTAAGTACGGGGGATTGATCGTTCTCCACAGGGAATAGTGTTCGTTAGGTATGAAAGGCTACTCTAATAAGGTCTAAGGGGTGAGGAAGATTCTTTTTTATGTTTTTATATTTTTATGAAAGCAAGTAAAATCTCGGTTTTGATAGAGTGGGCGGAATTAGTTGCTAGTCAACTAACCCAATTTACTACGAATGCAAATAAAATAAATAACTGAAAATAAAATGTGGTGAGAAACTTATGTGTAGAGAAATGTGTTTACTTAGATTTCCTTACTCCCTAACTATCTTTTACCGGTTAATTAGTGTGTATTAGTCGCGTGGATGACGGGTGTATTCCTTAATACCATTCGTGGGGTGGCGTACTTACTTCCCCAACTCTACAAGCTCCTACTTCACTCCTATGTCGAGCCGGCTAGGAAGCTCCTAACATGGGATCACTAGAATTCGCTTGTGCACTAAATACAACCATAAAAACCTTTAGTACGCATTTGGTTCATGTTTCTTAAGACGTTCAAGCAAGTTACCGAATAGGAAGTTAGCCAGTTTTCTTAAGCCTAACATAGATAAACAATCATCCAATACAACTAACAACACACTAATAACCAATAATCAATAGCTAGGTTTCATTAGATCTAAGCAAACACAAGATAGATTTAGCCTAACATGTTAAACAAAAGACAAGAATAAGATAGAATCAAACAACACATAGACATATTGAATGATTAATTGATAACTTATCTTTCAATGAAACATGGAAGATCTCAAGGCAAAAAGCCCTGAAAAAGTAGCTAAAATCGTCTTAGGGTTTTCTCCCAAAATTCCACACACTAAGCTCTCCCTAATGACAAAAAATTAGAAAACTATATATAGATTTTTGGATCTGACGGCGTC
Organism: Artemisia tridentata subsp. tridentata; assembly: GCA_021014915.2. Classification (NCBI taxonomy): domain Eukaryota; kingdom Viridiplantae; phylum Streptophyta; class Magnoliopsida; order Asterales; family Asteraceae; genus Artemisia; species Artemisia tridentata. The sequence continues at coordinate 324,735,145 of CP139503.1, forward strand.
ACCTTATGGAGTGTGACGCCGTCACCTCGCCGATTTTAGGGTTCCCGGATGACCTTCTTGACGCCGTCCCTCTTTAGCTCTTCAAAAATCCATTCTGGCTTATCAAGGCTTGACGCCGTCTAACCATGAACGTGACGCCGTCCCCTTATGATTTAAGCCGTGACGCCCTTGATCAAGTTAAAGCGTGACGCCGTCAGAATTCACATGCTATTTTCACTGGCCCGTCATGAGTAAATTTCACGTCCAACTTTTCTTGCCAAGGCATGACGCCGTCCAGAGTAAAGTCTGACGCCGTCAAGAGTAACTTTTAGCCGATTTTTGAGACTTTGCCGTTTTCTTCACTTTAATGCTCCAAAAACGTCCAAAATGCCTCCTTTTCCAGATTTCTCCTCAAAAGTACCTAAAATGACAAAAGGAACGATTTAGGGCAATATTTGATCAAATAAATACGATTTAAGGCTTAAATGACCCCTTAAAAGCGGTACACTTTTCGCTTCATCAGAGATCCTCACCAGGCTCTGATACCACTTGTTGAATCTAACACACCTGCTAGATCTTTGAGACTATGTGGTTCGGTAGGATGCCTATGTAATCACAAGCACACTACAAGAGAATCTTTGAATACGAAGTAGAACAGAAAAGAACTAATGCTATGATCCTCTATGGATCGTATATTGAACTAAAAGATAATTTTTATTGAAGATTGTTAACTCGTAAAGATGTATCAAACTCATAGACGGGGTGTTTCTTTTATAATGATAAGAAACCCTAACCCTAACCCCTCATACAAGAAAACGTGTAAAGAGATAAACATGATCTCTGCTAAAAATAACTCTAACAAACATACTAAACATACGGATAACTAACAATAATATCCGCATCAACAAACACTATCAGCAGAAACAAAATATCACTATCAGCAGCAACGAGCTTCAGCAGGAACCAAAGCTATCGGCAGGAACCAACTTTCACTATCGACAGCAACAAGAAATATCTTATTTCCGAAATTCCCAACAGGGCCATAAAACATAACGGGTTTGGTTGTACCCGAAGAAGAACTCGACATCTAGCTTAGTGTCGAAAAATATTGTAAGCGACGTTGTATGGTTTTCTCCGCCAAGAAGGGAGCTTGTTGATTAGTGAAGTAACCCTCGAGTTGGGTACTCGGGGAGTGGAGTAGGGCGAAGAGGAGCTTCGTGACCGAACCACTATAAATCATCGTGCCCGGTTTGCGCTTTTCTTACTTATCTCTTTACTTTTTATATTTGCATTTACCGTTTTATATTTGCATTGCTTTTATGTTTGTGTGGCTTATTGCTTATATTGTGTGGTAGTTATGTTGTGTCTATGTTTGTGTTATGGTAATATGATTCACTTATGGAATTCCACTATCACTAGTTGTCACAAGACTTTTTGTTGACACTTCTCGTATTACGTCAAACTTGTTGGTCATTTGATACAAAAGATTTAAGTTTTTAAATGAAAACGTATTCATCCCCCCCCCCCCAACTCTCTACGGTTTCCACAATTGGTACCTGAGACATGTCGCTCAAAATTTTAAAACAAATGGTTTTCAAAATAGAGTACGATGCATGTATCAAATTACCCATGAAGGGGAATATAATATGAAAAGTATTTACGTGCTTAATACTTACAAGTTTTGTTGTTAAGTATACTTTGTCATACTAGCTTGAAAGTTTTCTTAAACAAATAAAAGAAAAGAGTTTGTAAGTGTCCGGTCATGTCTTTTGAATGAGTCGTAAAGTGATGCGGTTTTGAAAGGATCGTTTGAGACAACTCTTTGTTTTATAGTAAATATATGTTTGTAAATTTTTTTCTTAGTCCTAAATATGGAAATGTTACTTAACATATTCTACATGTTCGTTATCTAGTTTACGAAGTTTTACATCTCTTCGTTACGTCGAAACAAAAATTCAGTCTGAGACAAAACTGTAACAACAGTGGACGGTACCTGATTTAACCAATTTATATCCTAGAAAGGAGAATTGCAAAGGAAATATGCAAAACCCAAGGTTCGTTGTCCCGACGAAGGTGTGAATGGAATTGTGATTCGGGATCGTGATTCGTGAAGTGAATAGTGAATAAGAGTGAGATATTTTGGATTTTTAAAACTAAAATTATGAAATAATAGCTAGAAACAACTAATTAAGCAAATAGAACAAGTAATAAGTGCACACGAAATCTAAAACGTAAAGGAAACTTAAATTACGCAAAACCCGGGCTATTCCCGAGCCTTAAAATGTCAAATCTATGAAATACTAATCCTAGGGGCTCCAAACTATTTTTCCTATATTCTAAACTGAAAAAGAAATTTTTAGGAAAAAGAATTATATTTTTTTGATTTTTATTTTATTTAATATGAATTAAAAACTAAAATTAGAAAAATAAATGTTTAAAAATGGTAAAACTTAAGGGAAAAATCTGAAACTTTTTCTAAAAATACTTTGTAACGACAGAAATGTAAGAAAAATAAGAAAACGGATTAAGCTAAACCGAATAAGCTAAAAATAAGCTAAACGTGAAGTTAAGCTAAAGGAAGAAAAAACGGGTTAAAAGAAAAAGGTGGGAAGGATATAATGAAAAAGTCCCTAGGGCGGAATGGTAGTGTGTGTGTGGGGTGAGCTGGGTTATTCATAAATCCGGGTAGTGAATTTGGATTATAAAAGATTTAGGATTAGATAAATGAAATACTTTTAAGGACTATTTTTGTATTTTCAGGATTCTCAGGGACTGATTTTGTAATTTCTTACTGATCCAAGGGCCGTTCTTCAAAAATATTATCTTTGACGAATTTTCCCCGGGTTCGGCTCTATAAATATCTTTTCCACGTGAAAAAACATTTTTTCAAAAATACATTTTACAAAATATTTTTGAATTAAAAAGAAATGTCTTAATTTGAAAAATAAGTTTAAAATCACCAACAGCTATTTTCCCCCCACATCAGCTCCAAACTTCCTCAAATAAACGTTCCCCACTAAAAACAAATTTTGGAGCGTCTCTGTCTGGTACAGTACCACGGTACCACTAAATTTAGTGGTACCGTCGAGCATTTAGTGGTACCGTGCCCCCTGTAACGGTCAAATCTTCATTGCCTATAAATAATAGTCCATTCCACAGTTTTTAGGTATCCCTTTTCACACACAATTTTCTGAGTTCAAATCTCCTATCACATATACTCTCTTTTGATCATGTAGTTAGTTGTGACAAACGGTAATTTTCCCACTAATATTTTAATAATAACTGTCAATTTATTGTGACTAAACTATTAAACTAGGCATTTACGTGCTTACATAACTATTACGGGAAAACAAACTCGCACACTGTATCACACAGTATCTCACCAAAACTATTTAATCTCACCAGGAACAGTGAATTTCCCTCATTCTCACATTTACAAACTGTAAGGTAGTAAAAGCGAGAGGTTATCTCACTTTTACTCAAAAATGAAATCACACGCATACCGACATCGCATCAGTAACAAATTAATCTCAGAATTTATTTTTGAGTCAACAAACTCTATTTACATGTAAGTTTTATAAAAATGTCCCCGAAGTTTATTTTCCACATTCATATCAAGTCCGGGAAAAACCCGATTTCAACTCAGCTCAGCGGGACACGGGGTATACATTACCCACTCTTTTAATAAAACCAACACTTAATAAAAACTTTTTCCCTTTCTGATGTGCCCGTTTCGAGTGCAAGTTTTAAATTTATAACACGATCTACCAATAATTCAAATGAAACACATACGAGCAAGTATACTCGTCCGTATGTAGTAAGAGATGAAATGGTAAGCCGAGGTCGTTCACAGGGATTTGTTTAGTTTTTGGGATGTGAGTTTTGAATATAATATCAATCTTGTTCAACGATTCTAATAGCAAGCAAATAATGATGATTTAAATTCAATATATTAAAAACTACACTTGCCTAGACTAGTTTTGCACAATTCTCTTGACATGATTATGACAATGATTCCATTCGATTATGATCAATGAATTAGGTGGTGTTCTAATTCGATTAGTGGGTATACTAATCCTATTGCTTCCAACACTTTCAATCCTCGTCAAGATTTTAAGATGACAAAAACAATATTTAAGATTTGATCAATCCAAGACTAACACAACTCAATTACTTGATTCGCTTTCGTTTCACAAGTAATTGACAACCACACTATTTAGTTTTCCAAGTTTAACCAAGTTACTTATGAAATGGTCAATACATAAGGTAACACCCTCATAGACAAAGGTTCATAACTAATTGACTAACAATGTCTTTTTCAACCCATTACATTATTAGCAATTACCCAAACTTGACAACTCTTTGGTGGAGAAAACTCTTAATAGCACAATTCGTTCTTAGTATTAGCTTTTCGTTTATCTTAGAACCATTGAGTCATAATCAACCAAAAGTCATGTAACAAACATCATCTAGGCAAGTGCACAAGGCACTTAGCCACTCATAGCAAACAAAGAAATAACCGCAAGAAATTTATCACTTGAAAACATGATTAAAAAGTCTTACAAAAGTTGTAATGATGATTACAAGAATTAGGAACACTTGTGAGATGATCAACAAAGATTCCTTGAATGATTAAATTGATGATTGATGAATGTAAGCTTCCCTTTTTCCTGCGTTTTTCTCCTTTGTCGCCCCCTTGAGTATGTTTGTAACCTTTTTGGTCTCTAGGTAGTGATGTATATGATAATAGTTGTCTCTCTCTTTCTTGTAGTTAGTTGTTGTTGTTGTATCTTTTGGCCAAGTATATATAAGATGGCTCCCCTTGGTGACCAAGCAAAATACTTGCTCCCAAAGTGTCATAAAATGAAGGCAAAATGAGTTAATGGAAGTAGATGATCAGACTTTGGAGTAATGGCACTTAATTCTTCACTTAAATGCAACTTTGGATGACTTTTAATGGCTAAACCCGCGGTCGGGACCTAGAACCGGCGGTCTGGATGTTTGCTGAACCTAAGGTTTGGACTCTGAACCTTCGGTTTTAGAATGACTGCTCAACCTTGGGTTTGAGATATGAACCTTGGGTTTGGGATTCAGCTTCAACCTTGGGTTTGAACATAATTCTCATTCATTTCATCAATTCTTGATCTTTTCTTGAACTTGGAAATCATTGCAATCTTGATTCTTTATCTTTAATGATCCGTCCAAAGCCTTTATTGCGAGAAGAATCTTATGTTTGTGAATATGCTCTTGATTTAACAACTTTTCTCCATCTTTTTAGCTATTTTCCTGAACTTGATCGTACCTGAACCTAAATACATCTTTTGCACCTTTTAAGCATATTATGTTCATAAATACAACAAAATATAATGCATAAACAAAGAAATAACGCAACCAAAACATGTATAAAATGAGCGTTATCAAATCCCCCACACTTACACTTTGCTTGCCCCTAAGCAAATCTTAGCTTTTAGAAGTAAATCCACATGATATAAATTATAATGATTCTAAAAATGAGATGCAAATCCATCAAGTACAAGTACAAGATAAGATCCATCTTTTTATGTTTATAGGTGAAAAGTCGAGATGTTTGATAATACCTTAATGATTCTCTTGCTTGATAACACATTAAAACACCTCACGAAAAAGAAATGAAGTATAATTCACTCAACACTCATTTGTTTAGTGGGTGAGTATATAAGAAAATAACACTCATTGCTCAGACATGATCTAAATATTGCTATAAGCTTGTACAAGAAACAAAACTCCACCGACGTGGCGTAAGCACCAAGTGTAAACATCTAAGAGGACTTTTATTTGGGTTTAAGGCTTCAGGGGTTATATAAGACTTATGTGCAACTATCTCATGTAAACCATAATAGTTCGCTAACAACGAATTCTTACATCACCAAATAACGGATGGTCACTAAGGATAACCTTAGATCGCTAACAACGCTACCTAATTCCTCAAGAAATCGGATGGTCACCACATGTCAATACACTTGATAATTACCACAACATCAATTAGGTAGGGATAAGACATGGGATATATTTATGAAATTGGTTTAAAATAAAAACATTACAAATAGTCAAAGTCTACAACCAAATGCTACTAGCTACGCTAACCACTTTCCTTTGAACTCGAGAATTATCCTTGATCGATATCTTACTTTCATAGCTATTGGCTATTCCTGTCACCAACAATTGCAATGACTTATTTCTTTTTCCTTCTCTTCTTTTCTTTCATCAATTTTTTTTCCCGATCATAATACCAATAGATCTTCCATGAGATTATCATGGAGTTCGCAACTTTCTCATTTTTAAGGATTCCACATAACAACCATCTTTCCTTGTAGCTAGTAACCATCCAAGCCTTGACTATGGGTAAGGTTAAGGCTAAAAGTGAAGAATATTTTTATATTTTTTGGTGTAACAAAAATGAAAAGGATGGCTCAGAGGGTGTACTAATGGTATCTAGCACAAAAATTGAGTGCTAACAAATGGGTTCATATAAGTAGTTAACTAACCGATGTGGCTAGCTAATATATCATTAGATGTAAAATGGAAGGCCATTTGGTTTAATTCCTAAGGTTGCCTCTTATCACACGAATACACTTATATCACACGAGGTGATCTCACTGCGGTCTGGTAATGATTTGCATGTACAAGTTCTAGAATAAATAAGATCACCGGCACACTCATAGCAAAAAGATCAAGCATAAAAGATGTATGCTATATAGGAATAGGCTTAAATCCTCACAATTTAGTGGAATAGGCTATAGTTGTGCTAGCAATGTTATCAATCCTAAGAATGGATCGCAATGTCAATCAGGACACATCTCGAATTTTCAAAAATTACATGTTTTATCAGTGGATTGATCTAGTTATTCTAATATAATTTGTCCTAAATGTGCGAAAACAACTAGACTATAAGGGCAAACAAATTAAAAACAATGCTCAAAAATATAGAAAATTTAAAAAATCCAATATCATTTTCCTATTTTCTCCCCCCCCCACTTAAGTTTGACATTGTCCTTAATGTAAAGAACGATGAACCAGAAAAATAGGAAAATGGAACATAAAAGAAATGATACTGCCTGAACCCCGGAATCTATAACAGGCTCTAAATCAGATATTGAGAATGAATGATTCCACATCTTCAAGATCAAGCATGCTAACCTGCACAAATCATCAAAAACAAAAACAAAAACACACAAAATGCAAAATATTTTTGGATTTTTATTATTATTATTTTTATTTTTATTTTTTTTGCGACGCCCCCACACTTATGGTGAAACCATCGGGGCATAAAAAAAAATAAACAAACAATTTAAAAACACACGGGTTGCCTCCCAAGAAGCGCTAAATTTATTAATGAGTCATCAGCCCGACTCATCTTTTCTTACTTTCGTGGTTTATGTTTGGGAATCTTTCCCGACTTCTTTGGAATATACACCACATTTCCTTTTCCGGTTTTATCAATATCATGTAATTTTGCGGTATTGCAAGTTCTAGGGATAACATCCCAGATGTAACCAGTTTTCGCAGCCCATGGTATTACTTTTTTATAATCAGCTGGAAAAGGTGCCATAAACGGAATAGCAGTGTATTTATTTTTATCGAGCATTTCAAGTGGAATTTCTTCACTTGACGTTTCATTCAATTGCTCCTCATCATGGTAGAGTTTTGTTGACATAAATAATGCCTAAAAACATTATCAATATTTATTCATATCTCTATGTTTTGATGATCATAAAATGTAAACTCATTAAAACATAAACTTATAAAATAAACAAGTACTTAGTTGTAAATATTCACTTCTACAACTAAAATCACTTAAGGTATAAATGAACTAATGCTTAATGCATTATATGATCAAAGGAACATTTCCTTAATAACTAGATTTTTTATAAAATGTCAAAAACATTTTATATCTTTTAGAAAAACATTTTTGGTAATAAATAAAAAGGTTTAATTCATTATAAATTTATGAATTCAAAATTTTGACCAAAATCAGTAAAAATGTTCCAGAAAAACCTTCCCCACAAAAAGACAAAACTGGGCAACGGTTGGCTTGGGCGGCCCCCTTAATTTTGCTAGGCGGCCCCCTTAAAATTAAGGGGACCGCCCCCCTATTTAAGGGGGCCGGCCACGCTCCAGTAGCCTTCCAGCTGTCCAGTTTTCTGCCTATAAATACCAGCCTTCCCCTGGATTTTTACTTAACCTTTTGCACTAAAACTTTCTGTTGTAGATCTCATTTCATATCTTCAAAAAAACCTTTGATCATGTAATCTTAAGCATTGGTTTCCAAGTGATCCAAGCTTCCACCATCCAAGTGCAAAAGAAGAATACTTCTATCAATCAAGACTAGAAGTATTACAACTTAGTATCATCTTGTTACTCAAGTTGTTTGTTTTGTATATTTTGTAAATCATTCATTCATTTGTGTAAAGTGTGTATATAAGTTGTAAACATAAGTGATTAGGCTAGAGTAGTGTGTAAGTAGTGAAGAAGGTGGATAAGTAGTTGTGGAGTAAAGAAGTAGAGTAGAAGCCTTGTAAAGTTGTGAAGTAGAGAAGTCTTGAAGCCGTTGTGAAGCCATAGCCTAGAAGTCGTGAAACCGTAGCATAGAGGTTGTGTAGCGGTCGTGCTGAAGCCGTGAAGTCCTAGTCGTGAAGTCCTAGTGTTGAAGTCGTGAAGCCGTAGCATAGAGGTTGTGTAGCGGTCGTGTTGAAGCCGTGAAGTCCTAGTGTTGAAGTCGTGAAGCCGTAGCATAGAGGTTGTGTAGCGGTCGTGTTGAAGTCGTGAAGTCTTAGTCGTGAAGACATAGTGTTGAAGTCGTGAAGCCGCAGCATAGAGGTTGTGTAGCGGTCGTGTTGAAGTCGTGAAGTTCTAGTCGTGAAGTCCTAGTGTTGAAGTCGTGAAGCCATTGTGAAGTAGTCATGAATAAGTTGTGAAGAAGTTGTGTTGTGAAGTTGTGAGATTGGTTCTAGCTACGATTAGAACTCGACATTTAGCTTTGTGTCGTTAAACCCGTGTAAGCCAAAGTTGTGTACGGTTTTCTCCGCCATAAGGGAGCTTATTGAAGTTGTGAAGAAAACTCTCGAGCTTGGTGCTCGGGGAGTGGAGTAGGGCAAGGAAGGTGTCCTTGTAGCCGAACCACTATAAATCCCTCGTGTCTCGGTTAGATCTTTCCATCTCTTACTTACATCTTTATTTATATCGTCATTGCTTTTATAACATATAGGCATATATAACTGTTAGTAATAATTAGAATTTGACTTCACATATAGATCAAAATGAAACTCCATTCAAGAAACCAAAACTTTTACAATCAATTTAAAAGAATACATATATAACTAATAATAAGGTTCAAGTTTTATTTTTCATACAAACTTGAATCTAAGTGTTTTAAAAATAAACAAAGGTTTTCATAATAAAATTAAAAAGACATAAAACTATTCAACCCCCCTTTTAGTTTTCCACAATTGGTATCAGGAGCCACGTCAATCAAGATTTTTAAAATATACTGTATTTTAAAAGTTGAATCGATCTATGGAATCCGAAAGATATTTAGAAGGGGAATCTATTTAAAAACCACCGCTTTTTGAAAACTATACTTTTCTTGAATGGAAAAATAAATTTGAAACTTATGTGAAATCAATTGATCTAGATCTTTGTCATGTCATTTCGATTGGTGATTTTGAAAGTCAAACAAAAACGAATTTTGAAAATCAAACAAAAACGGATTTTGAAAGACAAACAAAAACGGATTTTGAAAGTCAAATTGATTATTTGAAAACAAAGAATGACATAAATAATAAAGCTAAAATAATTATTTATAAAACCTTGCCGAATGTTGAATATGAAAGAATATCCTTCTGTAAAACGGCAAATGATATTTGGAAAAATTTCTTAAACTTTCATCAAGAAAAATGTCAAGCCAAAGATGAGGATTTTGATCTTGTACATGAATTAGTTATCTTAGAAAATTTAATAGATAAACTTTTAGATAAAATTGATACATGTGCTACTAGTTCAAATGTTGTTAATGAAGGTGTTAACGACGAAGACTACATGAATCAACTCCAAAGTGAACTCAATCCAAAATCATGGAGTAACACAGACGAAGGAGAAGATCATCATCCGACTCACCTATCATTCACACGTCGATCATCATCTGAGACATTACGAAGAAAAGCTAGGACTTGAGGTAAGTTCTCTTTTTAAATTTCATAAGTAATTACTTCATACATATAATCTTATTAATGCCTTAGGATACACTTAGTCTGATAGGTTGCTTTGCCTTTACACTTTAGTTATATTCGTTCTGTGGCTTAATGAACTAGAAACCCTTTAGTTAGCCCCCCTAAGTATTAGTAAACCAAGCAATCTTCATATTTGGTACTCTTCGATAGGTAAATTTAGGAACTTAATTTCTTCTAAAAAGAGAATGACTACTGGAGAATCTATTGACTAGAAACTCAATTTGACCTAACGGTTGAATTGCTTCTATGTGAGAAGTTGGGTGTGTGTAACCTGTCAAAATGGTCGTGTTTAGCCTGAATTGAGCACCACTAGTAATAGTCTCATACTCATTCTCCAACTTGAATACATTATTCTTTCTAAATATACCTAACGATAGTTTACTGTTATGAACTTTGCTTTTCACTAGAGCTTTTCATTCCTAGATGTATGTCATGTTGCATATATAAAATTTCTAGATGTTTACTTGCTCCTATGTGATTTGACTGCATGCCTTCGTAATTATTTGTTTGGTTGTTGAATGCATTGTCATTATAATAGCTTTTGTTTTTCTATAACTAATCTGATATGATGTATTTTTGTATTTAGTCATAATACATGCTTAAATGCCATAGGATATGTAGAAAGAGGTAGCATGTGACAATAGACTTAACCAATACCCTTGAGCATGAGATCTTTTATAAACCACTATTTTTAAACCTATAATTAATGGGACTTGTTTTTAAATTTGCAAAAACTTCACATTTTGGAAAAATGATTTTTCAAAAGATTATGACACATTTCTATTAAACATGTTTCACCATCCTACCTTTCTTCCAAACTTGTGTCCATAATTACGTGTTTATCAAAAACCAAAGATTGGAAAAATATGTTTTCTTTCCTCATAAAAACATTTTGAAATAAATACCAATCTATTTTATTCAAATAACTTTCACATCTACATAAAAACCCACTTTCAAACATTGTTGAATAATGCCAAAAACATTTCTTTAAATCATGCATGGTGATCTCATATCTGTCATCTATATTTATGTATGTGACATTTATAAGTGAACTAAATTTAAAAATAACCATAATTTATTCACTAAGACCTCACTTGGTACAAGTCTAGAAGTCCATGCTATCACAACTCCACACTCCAATGCACACAAATATTCATTAGGATTATTTAACTAGCTTATTAATCTTCCTAATTATGATACTATGAATTACTTGATGCTATGTAGTGTTTTCTTGTCTAACATATATATGTTACATGCTAAATGAGTTGTTTGCATGTTAGATAATAATGTCTAATGAATATGCTTAGCATACATAAGTTATTAAATCCTAAATTGCCTCGAAAGAAGTTGGACTTGCTTGAAACTAAACCCAAAAACACAACCTTTTCTACAAATTTATGCCAAAAACCCATTTCCAGTAATCTGGAAGTCAGCAGACGGGCGACCCCCTTAAAATTAAGGGGACCGGCCCATATTTAAGGGGACCGGCCATCTGGAGTAACGGATTACTGTTTTCTTTTTCAATTTCCAACCCATTTTATCCTATACTTCCCAAAATTCACAAACACATTTTGTCACAAACCACCCACCAAAATTTACCTTCCACAATCACATCATCACTACACCATAAATACCCAACTCCATCATAAATGCTCATCCATATCATCCATCCAAACATGTCATCATCTAACCACCCAAGATCCAAGCCTTCAAGAGTTGCTAAAATCTCAGTGAGGCCCATTTGGAGGAGGAAGCTCGACATTTGCCATAACCCAACAAATGATGTTGTTCAAACTCAACCAACACCTAAACCTCATCCTAATGAACTCTTTCACACACATAACCAATCATCCATATGTCCACCTTCATTCACTCATAATTACCCAAGTTCACAAATGTCTTCACCACCATGAGTGTCACCACCACTTCCACCAAATAACAACCACTCTCCATCATCATCACCTTCCACTCAACACTTGAAGTTCATTGAAGAACTCAAGGAAGCCCATGAGCTTAATGCTCTCCTTGCTTTGCACCTTGCTCAAAGCAACTTAGACCCATCACCATCCATCTCACCATCATTACCATCATCACCACATCACATGAGTCAAATTGAGAAACATGTCAACAATTGTCCTTGTTGCATCTTTCTCCAAAATCAAACCATCGCCTTAAATGAGCGTCTCACTTGGATTGAGTATCTTCTCACTAGATCTAATCCAAAACCACCACTTGAACAACATTAAAACCCTCATTCAACATGGTCAAGTCCAAGCTCTCCACCTCCAATTCCTCCATCAACACTCTCTCCAACATCCATACACCCAAACTTACAACCCCATTAATCCAACATTTTAACCCCCTCTTTACCATCATCCATCCAAAATAATTCAAGTTTTTCTTGTCTCAAGCAAGTCAAATGGATCTCTTAGGCAATTTAAAATTTTCTACTTATTGTATGCTATAAGCAAAATATGTGTTGTATCAATAATTATGTTTTTAACATAATTATTTTCAACTAATGAATGCTTTATTTCTTGTCTTTAATATATGATTGTTATGCTTATTGCTTGTATACTCAATATTATGATATATATACATGCTTGATGATTAATAACATGCTTATTCCATAATATGTTTTAAATGTATGCATGCATATTTAACATGTTTATGCCACTATTTAATCATTCTTGATGTACATGATTCAAATGGAGTTTGCTGCAAAAACACCCTAAAAATGACCCTTTTCTGGAAATTTTTCAAATTTGGTCGCTTGGGAAAACACCAGATGGGCGGCCCCCTTAATTCCCTAGGCGGTCCCCTTAATTTTAAGGGGGCCGGCCTACAATTAAGGGGACCGGCCATCTGGGCAGTAAAATTTACTTTTTTCTTTTGCATCTTGTGACCCCTTTTATCTAGCCCCAGCTACCATTTCTCTTAAAGGACGAACTGGTATTGGAATTTTACCACAAAACCTCCAAACCTTACCTAAATCAACCATCACCTCCATCAAACACCCATTTTCATTCACCATGCTATCACCAAAATCATCTCTAAGACACCAAAACTCCATCACCACCACCTCAATGTTCATCCCCAAGTGCACCAAATGCACCATCAAAAACACCCTCCACTCATGGCACATCATCTTCATCCATACCTTCCACTTCATCCATCAATAACTACATCAACTCACACCTATCATCACCACCATCAAGAGCATCAACTCCACCTCCTACTCAAGAACCTCCATTCACCCAACTTGTCATTTCCATATCACCAATAACACCTCTTGATGCTCATTTCTCATCATCACCAATACCACCACCATGCTTTCCCATCCACCATTTTCATCCCTTGAACACATGCTTAACAACCAACCTCCACCACAACCTCCACCATTTTCACCCACTACACCACCACCACCTTCATTCTCACCAAATTAAGCATATGCAATGCTTAATCAAAAATAATTTTTCAAACCATTTTGTGTGCAAGCCCCATGGAAGATCATGTACTCCTAGAATGATTATGTAGATTGCATTACTTACTAGCTAATGTAGGATTGAATATAATCTTGGATGGTTGTGTATTGATACACAACATTTTTAATGAATGTCTTTATATGCATGCTTATTTTTGCTATATATATGCTTGTGCTTCTAATATTTTTCTTGCAAGTATTCCATATATCGATTCCTTGGTGCCCTCAAACAAGGGGGAGCACACATCAAGGGGGAGTTCTCGTTCCGACAAATTTTGTCTCTAAAACTTGTCGGCTCAACCTTTTTTATGCTACAAAAAGGGGGAGAAGTGAATATAAACTCACTAAATACTTGTCCAAAAATAACTTTTTAGATTTAATGAGTTTTAGTTTTGTAATCATCAAAAAGGGGGAGATTGTTGACATAAATAATGCCTAAAAACATTATCAATATTTATTCATATCTCTAGGTTTTGATGATCACAAAATGTAAACTCATTAAAACATAAACTTATAAAATAAACAAGTACTTAGTTGTAAATATTCACTTCTACAACTAAAATCACTTAAGGTATGAATGAACTAATGCTTAATGCATTATACGATCAAAGGAACATTTTCTTAATAACTAGATATTTTATAAAATGTCAAAAACATTTTATATCTTTTAGAAAAACATTTTTGGTAATAAATAAAAAGGTTTAATTCATTATAAATTTATGAATTCAAATTTTTAACCAAAATCAGTAAAAATGTTCCAGAAAAACCTTCCCCACAAAAAGACAAAACTGGGCAACGGTTGGCTTGGGCGGCCGCCTTAATTTTGCTAGGCGGCCCCCTTAAAATTAAGGGGACCGCCCCCCTATTTAAGGGGGCCGGCCACGCTCCAGTAGCCTTCCAGCTGTCCAGTTTTCTGCCTATAAATACCAGCCTTCCCCTGGATTTTTACTTAACCTTTTGCACTAAAACTTTCTGTTGTAGATCTCATTTCATATCTTCAAAAAAACCTTTGATCATGTAATCTTAAGCATTGGTTTCCAAGTGATCCAAGCTTCCACCATCCAAGTGCAAAAGAAGAATACTTCTATCAATCAAGACTAGAAGTATTACAACTTAGTATCATCTTGTTACTCAAGTTGTTTGTTTTGTATATTTTGTAAATCATTCATTCACTTGTGTAAAGTGTGTATATAAGTTGTAAACATAAGTGATTAGGTTAGAGTAGTGTGTAAGTAGTGAAGAAGGTGGATAAGTAGTTGTGGAGTAAAGAAGTAGAGTAGAAGCCTTGTAAAGTTGTGAAGTAGAGAAGTCTTGAAGCCGTTGTGAAGCCATAGCCTAGAAGTCGTGAAACCGTAGCATAGAGGTTGTGTAGCGGTCGTGCTGAAGCCGTGAAGTCCTAGTCGTGAAGTCCTAGTGTTGAAGTCGTGAAGCCGTAGCATAGAGGTTGTGTAGCGGTCGTGTTGAAGCCGTGAAGTCCTAGTGTTGAAGTCGTGAAGCCGTAGCATAGAGGTTGTGTAGCGGTGATGAACTCAAATAAGTACATTTTATTACTATCATTTATCCTAATTATTTGACTTGTTTTATTATATTATGTATGAGGATTGATACTTCATCGTTTACTTTTGTAATTCTCAGGTAAAAACAAGCATTTGGTGAAACTTGGCGATTTTGGACTAATTATGGAGCAAAACATGCAAGAAGTTAAGAGTCTACTGAAATGTACAAGATCAAGACAAATCTGCTCCAGATGCGCCGCATCTCACTTATTACATACGGCGCATCACTATCCAGATTTCACCAGATACGATCCAAGATATAAGAGGACATGCGCCGCATCTACTTATGGAGTTGCACCGCATCTTCTGGCGGTGTACGAATATTCCTGAATATATTAATCTTGGACCCAACGCGAAGTTAAGTCAATGCGCCGCATCTACTTACTAGATGCGCCGCATCTTACCCTCAGACAGAAACTATAAATACCCCAAAGACCAGACGAGTTAGAAAAAAAGGTTCCGAAGTTCGACAGAAGACCGAAGTACAGAAACCTAGGACGAATTCAGACGAATAGGCAGCACAAGACACACCCAAACGAAGATACAAGAGCTGTAAGAAGGTGCTGCATGTGTTTAATTCATTAAGTAGTTTAGTTTTATTGTGTTAGTAAACTTTAATTCATCAAGATTGGTGGCTTGTGTAATGTGACAACGGAAAGATTGCACTCCCTTAAAACTGCTTTCTCATTAATTAAAGTTTATATGTTGATGTCTTTGGTGACTTTTATTAGTGCATTGATAACCTCTGTGTCTAGCTGAGCGTTGATCGGGTCGCCATGCCTCTGCCCTCGCCTATTTATTAGATCGCCTATGCATTCTATCGTCTGTAGAAAAGTAGGAAGAAAGATAAATAGGATAGTCATAAGTAATCATTAAGGGTTTACTCGCCGATAAGATTAGAACCAACGAGAAAGGACTTAATCTCGGTGAGTTGCATCGAACTATACACTTGATGTGTGGTTTTGCAACCTTACAACAGGTTTTACCTCTCGAGGGATCTCAAGAGGCTTACAACCCCACCAGGCAGTGTACCTGACCGATGTAGTATAGTGTAGTGGTAAGTACAGGGGATTGATCGTTCTCCACAGGGAATAGTGTTCGTTAGGTATGAAAAACTACTCTAATAGGTCTAAGGGTGAGAGAAGATTCTTTTTATGTTTTTATATTTTTTATGAAAGCAAGTAAAATCTCGGGTTTGAAAGAGTGGGCGGAATTAGTTGCTAGTCAACTAACCCAAGTTACTACGAATGCAAATAAAATAAAATAACAGAAAATGAAAAGGTGGTAAAACTTAGGTGGAGAGAAATGTGTTTACTTAGATTTCCTTACTCCCTAACTATCTTTTACCGGTTGATTAGTGTGTATTAATTGCGTGGATGACGGGTGTATTCCTTAATACCAATCGTGGGGTGGCGTACGTACTTCCCCAACTCTACAAGCTCCTACTTCACTTCTATGTCGAGCCGGCTAGGAAGCTCCTAACATGGGATCACTAGAATTCGCTTGTGCGTTAAATACAACCATAAAAACCTTTAGTACGCATTGGTTCATGTTTCTTAAGACGTTCAAGCAAGTTACCGAATAGGAAGTTAGCCAGTTTTCTTAAGCCTAACATAGATAAACAATCATCCAATACAACTAATAACACACTAATAACCAATAATCAATAGCTAGGTTTCATTAGATCTAAGCAAACACAAGATAAATCTAGCCTAGCATGTTAAACAAAAGACAAGAACATGATAGAATCAAACAACACATATACATATTGAATGATTAATTGATAACTTATCTTCAATGTAACATGGAAGATCTCAAGGCAAAAAGCCTTGAAAAAGCTGCTAAAATCGTCTTAGGGTTTTCACACACAAAGTTCCCCAATAAGTTCCACACTAATGACAAAAAATTGCAAAACTATATATAGACTTTCAGATCTGACGGCGTCACGTTATGGAGTGTGACGCCGTCACCTCGCCGCTTTTAGGGTTCCCGGATAGCCTTCTTGACGCCGTCCCTCTTTAGCTTTCCAAAATCCGTTCTGGCTTATCAAGGCTTGACGCCGTCATAATTAGGCGTGACGCCGTCCCTCTTTAAATTAAGCCGTGACGACCTTGATCACATTAAAGGGTGACGCCATCAGAATTCCCATGCAAATTTCACTGGCTTATCATGAGTAATTTTCATATCCACCTTTTTCATGCCAAGCCGTGACGCCGTCAAGGGTAATTTCTGACGCCGTCAAATGTACTTTTCAGCCGATTTTGAGACTTTAATTTGTCGTTTTCTTCACTTTTATGCTCCAAAAACGTCCAAAATGCTTCCTTTTCCAGATTTCTTCTCCAAAGTACCTAAAATGACAAAAGAAACGATTTAGGGCAATATTTGATCAAATAAATACAATTTAGGGCTTAAATGACCCCTTAAAAGTGGTACACTTTTCGCTTCATCAAATACCCTTACACTTGAGATTTGCTTGTCCTCAAGCAAATGTGCTTTTATTCTAATCAAAATACAAGTTAGGGGTCATTTAATGCTAATATAAAAGTAATTGCAACAAATAATCGTTCCACTTTAATCATAATAAGCACGGAGATTACAAACTAGCACCTCACAAGTAGTGTTTAGATACTCACATCTCTCATGTGTCATCAAAATAAATCTCATAAATGAAAACGGATAATATCTCTCACTACCTGTCATAGCAAATAGATTACCATAGGCTTGGGAAAGGATCGAAAACCTCCTCCACTAGGCGTAAGCACCTAAGATAAACTATCAAAGAGGGCTTTTAAATGGGTTATAATGTTAGGTGTAGGGAAAAGGAAAACACGGTTTTGTTGGATAAAGGATATTTTACTGGTGGCGAGTTAAAGATCTTGATCAATTACATGTACTATACAATGTTGCTAAGCCAAGACTCGACTCAATCTTAAGCTAAAAACAAAATAACAAAAACATAAAATAAACATAAAATGAAACGGGATGGTAGTCCGTATGTTTTTTTTTTTTTTTTCTATTTTCTCATTTTTTTTTTATTTTTTTTATTTTTTTTTTATTTTTATTTTTTGCATACACTTTTGCCCTACCATCCAAAATAATACATCATAGGGGCGTTGCATTCCCCTTACACTTGAACTTTTACATAACTTTACAATTAACTAATCTAATGACTCGGATTAAGATAATTGAAAAACTTGGAGTACTTTTAAAATATTTAGCACATATGGGGGTAATAAATGATGTTCTTCCCCATTACTCCATTACACTAGTACTTTACCCATGAGTCCCAATCGTCCCAAAACAATATGTACAAGGATATGACTCGACTTAGCAACCATGTAATCAACTAGATAATTAACTTGGGTTTAAACAAATGTTGTCACAATAATGCACTAAAGATGAGTGCATACAAGGTGGGCTAAAGCGATTTGGGTGTACATTTAAGTGG
Source organism: Artemisia tridentata subsp. tridentata (assembly GCA_021014915.2). NCBI lineage: Eukaryota > Viridiplantae > Streptophyta > Magnoliopsida > Asterales > Asteraceae > Artemisia > Artemisia tridentata. The sequence goes on from CP139503.1 coordinate 324,753,877, forward strand.
GGTGTAAACAAATTCTTCCTTTAAGTAAAATGCTTTAAGGTTGAAACGAAAAGATAGGCTCTGAGGGGTGTACTAGGGGTATCGTGTACTAAAAATGAGTACAACGCAAAGGGTGTGGGAGAATTACTTGACCAATGTAGCCAATGTAATTATAACAAAAACACAGGTGTAAAACAATGGGTTTATCCTAATGCCTCTTATCATGTAGTAAATCTAACTACACGAATGTAGTCTCACTTGTGGCCTCGGAATGGTCCTAACGCAAGTTCTAGAATCTAAGTGCTACCGGTACACACATCATAGCATAAATGCTTTTCCTACCAATTCTAGGGGCGAACCTCACATATTTGGGGGTGGAAAATTTTTTAGTGGTACGGTTTTTTGTGCTAGTCATATAACTCCTATCCGTGAGACGCTCATTAAGATCAAAGTTTCACTCCTAAATGTTGTAAAAAATTTTAAATTTGGCACTAAAATTGCCCTAACAGGTATTTATCTCAGTTTTATTACACATTTACTATTAAACAAACAAAAATCAAGCGTAATAGCATTCTCTAATCGTACTTTTACCCCCCCCCCCTTACACTTAAGATGAACATTGTCCCCAATGTTCAAATAACAAGATGTAAAAGCAAAAAGTAAAAGAATGAAATCAAATACTCCCTGATTCGCTTGGTGGATAATGAAGTAACATGGTTAAATCTTCTTCCAAAGTAATGTTGAAACTCCATGACTAATGCATCTCCAAAAGCTTGATCCAAAAAATTTCTTTGTCCAAAATAACCTGTTAAACCTGAGAAAACAAACACGAAAACCTGCATAACATCGGCGGGATAAACTCTATATATAAGGATATAATGCTTGTGGAATGATAATTTTGCAGATTCCTGGAGATTATAAGTTATAGATTTAATAAAAACTTTTTATGAAAACAAAACTTTCAAAAATTTTCAGAAAATTAAACCTGACGCCGTCAGGTTGTAAATCCTGACGCCGTCAGAAATGATCTGACAGAATTCTCATGTTACGTTTCCGGAAAATTTTTGGAAAAACCTATACCTTACTTCCTGGAATTCCTGCAAAAAATCATTATGACTCGATACAAGCATTTGACTCAAACAAATACTAATATGTATGTTCATTTATTATTATTACGATTCATGTTCATTTGTTCTAATAAACCGATTTGGATTTCCCTTACACTTAACTTTTGCAAAATACCTTTATATGTAGTTAAGACGAAGTTAAAAACAAGATAAAGCATTTTCACAAATTAGTTTTTAACATGAATCAATAATAATAAAACTTAAACACACATACGGAAACAAATAAAATCAAACAAACAAATAAACACACAAAGCAAATAAAACTTGGGTTGCCTCCCAATAAGCGCTTGTTTTTGTTCGAGTCACGAGCCTGACTCTACCCTTATTTAACAAAAATAGGGGAGGTTTTCCCTACACTTAGGATTAAGTGCGGGTGAAAGTAGCGATACACACCCTTAGGGTGTGAATATGCCACGTGAGGTGAAGGGGGTGAGTGAATGGCTTCCTTCATCCTAAAACTACCCGGATAATAAGGGTTGATGGGTGGGTCGGTTCCTCTTTTGTCTCCTAGATGTAAATCTAAGGATGGAAAGTTGTGTAAAGGTTGAGGTTCCGTTTCATCAACACTAGGAAATTCCCTAGAACTAAGAGTAAGGTTATCACTATAAGTATTCAAACCTATATCCTCTAGTGGTGCTTGGTCCAAGGATTCTACTTCCATCGGGATTCCTAAAGTCTCTTCTACTTCTTCCAGGTAAGTCACGGGCGGTGTGGGTGCCTCAAATGATGGTAGGACTTGTGGGGTATTTAGTGGGCTTATGTTACTTCCCTCATCATTCCTTGTGTCAAGATCACCTAAGTGTTCATCATGTATTATGGTAGTGCCTAAAGATGACATGCAACTAGGTGGCTCAACTCTACCCTCATGTGTGTCGTATGTTTTGGTGAAATCTATCCCACTCATGCAACTAGGTAGTTCAACACTAACCATCTCAGAATCTTGGTTTGACTCTAAGTCCATGTTCTTAGAAACTAGGTCTTTTTGCTCATACAAATCCACCAATTCGTTCCACTTATGGGTCATGGTTAGGAAGCTTTCCTCAAAATTCATCCAAAGGGCATGACTAAAAGGAATTGATCCAGATAGTGCTTGTCTAATAGAACTCTCACATGCATAGAATTCATTAAACCCATCTAACCTTACCCCTAACTTCTTTTGGAAATCACAAAGATCACACAAAAATTCATAGGAATGATAGGAAACAAATCTATTGGTGAAATATAATTGTTCCTCTATTGATAATGATCTAAATGGAATTTCATCCATCATAGTGACAAATGAAAATGGTTTTACAAACAAAGGGCACAAAGAAAAAGATAGACTACTAGAAAGCTAATAAAAAGAAAATAAAAATCTCACTAGATAGGAATCTAATGAATAGACCTAATAGAAATAAATTTCAACCTAAGCAATAACTACTCCCCGGGCTGCGGCGCCAAAAACTTGATGCGTGGTTTTGCAACCTTACAACAGGTTTTACCTCTCGAGAGATCTCAAGAGGCTTACAACCCCACCAGGCAGTGTACCTGACCGATGTAGTATAGTGTAGTGGTAAGTACGGGGGATTGATCGTTCTCCACAGGGAATAGTGTTCGTTAGGTATGAAAAACTACTCTAATAGGTCTAAGGGTGAGAGAAGATTCTTTTTATGTTTTTATATATTTTATGAAAGCAAGTAAAATCTCGGGTTTGAAAGAGTGGGCGGAATTAGTTTCTAGTCAACTAACCCAAGTTACTACGAATGCAAATAAAATAAAATAACAGAAAATGAAAAGGTGGTAAAACTTTTGTGGAGAGAAATGTGTTTACTTAGATTTCCTTACTCCCTAACTATCTTTTACCGGTTGATTAGTGTGTATTAATTGCGTGGATGACGGGTGTATTCCTTAATACCAATCGTGGGGTGGCGTACATACTTCCCCAACTCTACAAGCTCCTACTTCACTCCTATGTCGAGCCGGCTAGGAAGCTCCTAACATGGGATCACTAGAATTCGCTTGTGCATTAAATACAACCATAAAAACCTTTAGTACGCATTGGTTCATGTTTCTTAAGACGTTCAAGCAAGTTACCAAATAGGAAGTTAGCCAGTTTTCTTAAGCCTAACATAGATAAACAATCATCCAATACAACTAATAACACACTAATAACCAATAATCAATAGCTAGGTTTCATTAGATCTAAGCAAACACAAGATAAATCTAGCCTAGCATGTTAAACAAAAGACAAGAACAAGATAGAATCAAACAACACATAGACATATTGAATGATTAATTGATAACTTATCTTCAATGTAACATGGAAGATCTCAAGGCAAAAAGCCTTGAAAAAGCTGCTAAAATCGTCTTAAGGTTTTCACACACAAAGTTCCCCAATAAGTTCCACACTAATGACAAAAAATTGCAAAACTATATATAGACTTTCAGATCTGACGGCGTCACGTTATGGAGTGTGACGCCTTCACCTCGCCGCTTTTAGGGTTCCCGGATGGCCTTCTTGACGCCGTCCCTCTTTAGCTTTCCAAAATCCGTTCTAGCTTATCAAGGCTTGACGCCGTCATAATTAGGCGTGACGCCGTCCCTCTTTAAATTAAGTCGTGACGACCTTGATCACATTAAAGGGTGACGCCGTCAGAATTCCCATGCAAATTTCACTGGCTTATCATGAGTAATTTTCATATCCACCTTTTTCTTGCCAAGCCGTGACGCCGTCCAGGGTAATTTCTGACGCCGTCAAATGTACTTTTCAGCCGATTTTGAGACTTTGTCGTTTTCTTCACTTTTATGCTCCAAAAAACGTCCAAAATGCTTCCTTTTCCAGATTTCTTCTCCAAAGTACCTAAAATGACAAAAGGAACGATTTAGGGCAATATTTGATCAAATAAATACGATTTAAGGCTTAAATGACCCCTTAAAAGCGGTACACTTTTCGCTTCATCAACACTTCATATAAAACTAGCAATAAAACAAGTGACAAGCTACTTAACTAGCAGGACAGTCTTCTTATTGTCTCGAGTATTTATCTGTGTACGTGTGTGCTATTCGCTGATTCGTGCCTATTGGTTTAGTTTATTATTTAATTGCAACCAAATCGTGCCAGTCTCTCAGGCTGAACCCACTTTGCGTTAGAATAGGTTGTATAGCTAACTTAATATATTAAAATACTGATTAGAATAACTAGATAATACGTTCCACTCTTAGTGATCGACACTCTACTTACCATTATATTCATACTGACCGGGTACACTGCTCGTTAAAGTGTGTGTGTTATTGATAAGTCGGCTAAATATAAATTTAAAACTTGAGTAGGCATTAATACTGCTAAACCGCAACGACACATCGCACCGCATCAAGTTTTTGGCGCCGCTGCCGGGGAGTGAATTGTTATTATCTGTTAATTTGATTAGTATTTTAATTAGGTTTTTAATTTTTTTTATCTAACCGCTAATTCTGTTGTGTATTAGATTAATTTGCATTCATTGTATTATTTTGCATATTTTCTGTTTTTGTGTGTTATTTGTTTTATTTGTGTTTATTTTCGTTTGTGTTTTTATTTGTTTTTATTTTTCGTATTTTTTGTATTCTGCTATCGTTGTACTGAGCTAAATCGAACGATACGGCGCATCTGATCTCTCAGATACGGCGTATCTGTTTTTGATAAAAAAAATTTCTAAACGTTAACGCCATACGACGCATCTGCTTTAGCAGATACGGCGTATCTATTATTTTAATTAAAAACAGTTTTCGAATTAATTAAACAGATACGACGCATCGATATCTGTCGATACGGCGTATCTTCTGAATCAAAAATCTTATATTTTGAAACGTAACGAAAATACGGCGCATTAACTTTTGTTAATACGACGCATTTAATTTTAAATAAATATCGATTTTTGATTATTAAAATTGATACGGCGCATTCTAATTTCTAAGCGGCGTATCTATTTTCTGAATAAAAGTCTGATTTAATTTTAACGATTATAAGATACGGTGTATCCAACTTTTTGGATACGGCGCATCGTCTGCAGATATCAGTAACTTTAATTTTTCGTATTCCGTTTTCGTTGTTAATTTTCTGATATATTACTTTCTTGAGCATACCCTACTGATATTTTTGTGTTGATTTCAGGAAGTGCATGACCAGGAGTTCTACGAAGAACTTGATTCAACCTTTCGAAGATCCTGAACGAGTCTTTCATTCGCTTAAAAGGCTTTTCAACACAAAAAGCTTTGATACTTCAAGTTCATTCGAGCTTGATTATTTTTCTGAAGAGAAAGAGGAAGAAGAAACAGAAACAATGGGCGAAAACACAACTATGGAGGAATACATGAACAAAACCCGTGCTGATTACACTTCAGGAGTTGCTAGACCAAAGTTTGATGATAAGTCAAAGTTTGAATTGAAGGGTCAGTTTCTCAAGGAGCTAAGAGAGAATGCTTTCAGTGGATCGGAACATGAGGATGCTAATGAGCATGTTGAAAAGGTCCTCGAGATTGCGGATTTGTTTACTTCAGAAGGAGTCACTGACGATCAAATCATGCTAAGAATCTTTCCACTCTCACTAAAAGGAGCTGCTAACAAGTGGCTAAGGAATGAACCTGCTAGTTCAATCACTACATGGGAAGATTTGAAGAGCAAATTCCTGAAGAGATATTGTCCACCTGCTAGGACTGCTAAAAAGATGGAGGCTATCAACAGTTTCAAGCAAGAGCCTGATGAAACTCTTTATCAAGCTTGGGAAAGATTTAAAGATTTACTGGTAAAATGTCCTCAACACTATCTAACCCCTATGCAGGAGATAATATTGTTTTATCAAGGATTGGACGTGCCTACTAGACAAATCTTGGACGCTAAAGGAGCTGGGCCTCAAATGAGTGCAACCAATGCTAGGAAAGCAATCTAAGAAGCTGCTGATCATTCTCAAAAATGGCACGATGGGACCTCTACTAGATCTAAGAGCAGCACTAATTTTGACGGGATTGCTGCTATTCAAGCTCAATTGGATAAAATTAGTAGAGAGATAAAGAAGCGTGATGAAAGAGTGTATGCTGCCCAAGTTGGATGTGAAAAGTGCGAAGGACCTCACTACACTAAGGATTGCCCGAATAAGAATGAAAGTGAGACGTTTGAAGAAGCATATTACACCCAATTTGGACAACCATTCCGACCTTCAGGAAGATTTAGGGAAGCTACCCCGGGATTCTATCAAAAGAACAACTTCAATCCCGCTTATCAAGAAAGGAGGTAGACTTTAGATGACACTCTAAAGCAAATTATGGCCGATGCTGCTAAAAGACATGAAGAGAATACTGCTATGATCAAAGAAATCCGAGCTTCAACGGACACTACTACAAGAAATCAAGGAGCTTCGATCAAAGCATTGGAACAACAAATTGGTCAAATGAGCAAAGTTCTTCAAGAAAGGGGATATGGAAGTTTACCTAGCTCAACTGAAACCAACCCAAGAGATCATGTCAAGGCCATAAGCACCACTGAAGAAGTCACTCCTTACTTACCTAAAAGATCGATGAATGGTAATGATGGTGCAAGACCCGAATTTTTCTTTAATTCTTCAATCAGTTTAAGGAGACTACTCAAAGAAAAGACAAAGATTGAAGAAGAGATCAAGGCTACAATGAAAGAAGAGAGCTCTGCAACCGACTTAAATGCCTTGCCTCATAAAGAAAAAGACCCAGGAAGTTTTACTTTGCCTTGTTCAATTAATGATATATCTTTCAATAATGTGTTAGCTGACTTAGGAGCTAGTGTTAGTGTTATGCCTCTTAAGACATTCACTACCCTAGGACTAGGAAAATTAGCACCAACTAAGTTACTTATTGAATTGGCTGATAAAACGGTAAAACGACCTGAAGGGATTGCTAATAATGTGCTAGTTAAGATTGAGAAGTTTATTTTCCCTGTAGACTTTATTATATTAGATATGCCCGAGGATGTTAAGGTTCCTTTAATCCTTGGAATACCTTTCTTGTCTACTGCCCATGCTAAGATTGATGTGTTTAAAAGAAAAATCTCGTTAAGGGTAGGGAATAATAGACTAGTCTATAAGTGCCAAGATCCTGTTAAAAGCATAATTAGAGGTGTCTATGTGCTAGGATTAAGAGAGCGTATGGACCTCGATCTTGAAGCTAGGCTTATGGGGGAAACATTGATTCAAAACAACTCAACTAATCCTAATCATGAGAACTTTGAGGAATTTATTGACCTTAATGTACCTACCGAACTTAGACGCGATGTTGTTAATGATTCTGATGATGAGTGGTATGATTGCGAAGTAATTAACAAACGTAGGAGAATAGTTGAGAAAACGAATTTGAATAATGATGTGTTTATTGAACTACCACCCCACCTTGCTTATTTATGCTTATATGATAATAAGAATTTCCCGTCTATCATTTTGTCATCTCTGCCCGAAAGGGACAGATCTTTGTTTATACAGATATTGAAGAAGAACGGCGTGGAAATTAAGGACGAGCAAGGAGTGTTCAATATTACTGAATTGGCAATGAGGGAGCGCGATGTTTCTGACTCCTTCAATGATCGATATTGATGAGCTGAACGTGAGTCTAACTTGAAGACTCTGGAATAAAGACAAGTGCTTACCGGGAGACAACCCGGAGAAATTTTTATTATTCTGTTTTTGTGTCGAGTCAGTCAGGCCGCAGAGGATACGGCGCATCTCAATCCTGAGATGCGACGCATCTCCTGCACAGGTCATATCTTTATTTTTCTGCATTTTTTATTTTCGACTATAAAACTTTTTATCAGTTTATTTTAATGCGGCGCATCCCTGGTTAAGGATGCGACGCATCTTCTATTCTGATCCGTACTTATTCCAGGCTCGATACGGCGTATCTTCTTCCATAAGATACGGCGCATCGACTGACCTGATGATTTTCATTTTTAATTTTTATGTTTTATTTTAACTAACTACTAATGTATTATGCAAGTTTGAACCTTTCTTAACTTAGGTGTGTTTTAAAGCCTTGGTGGTATTATAGATTCCTGCATTTCCTATGGATACATCTATTATGAAGCTTAAACGTTCTAATCCACAAGAAAGATGATTTTTGCTCTTATACAAATGGAGGATCATACCGAGCAAAACTCAGGGGAGTTTTTCTGTTCTAATTCTTTTATTTTCCAGTTTTTAACCTTTGATACAAACAACGAGGACGTTGTTTAACTTAAGTGGGGGGATTGGAGAATTAGAACACTTAACACTTACTTGTCCTAAACTTTTCAAAATATGCTTAAAATGCGCTTAATATATCAAAACTTAAAAATTTTTAGCATGTTTTTGTTTAAAGTCTAAGTTGCATAGCTGCACACATGACGCTATTTTCAAAAATTGTGATTTTTCAAAATTCACAAATCTATGAGTGTGCCGGTGACTTGTAAACTTTAGAACTTGGCTTGTATACTATTCGAGACCACCATAATAAGTATTATTTATATAATTGGAATGACTTGTCTAAATTGGTAAAATTTCTAGGATTACACCCAAATAGCCTTTATATGTTATGTGTTATTAGCTAACTACACTGGTTAGTTAACCCCCGTATAAACCCTTTTGTTACTCTCATTTTTAGAGTAAGATACCTCTAGAAAAACACTCAGAGCCATTCCTTTCGTTTCTTACACCTTTGTTAAAATGTTTCGTTACACCCTTACACCTTAGCCTACCATGTAGATTAAAATCCGTGGTTGGTTAATTGCTTTAGGCAAAGTGTGTTTCCTTACATTACCTGTGTTCGCGTTCGTAATTCATTATCTATGGTTAGGTCGGGAAATTGCACAATGCAATTGGAGTGAAAGTAAATATTGTATATCTTTGAGTTTATTTTTTGTGTGTTTACTACTTTCACTATTACCGTTATTTCTGAAGTCATGAAAAGTATGGAAAAATTATCCAGAATTATCGTTTTGGTGATGTGGTGAAATTTTACACATCTATGTTGATGTCAAAAAAAAAAAAAAAAAAAAAAAAAAAAAAAAAAAAAAAATCGAAAAAAAGAAAAGAAAAAGAAAAAAGAATAGTTGGATGTTTGATTTAACCAACTTATGTGAAGTTTTGTATTAAGTGGTCGATATCACCACTAATTGTTGTATATTATATCTATGGATTGAATGAGATTTGGCAGTTATGGGAACGCCAACTAAGGTTTATTCTTTGATTAAGATCTTGTTGAGTATAATTCGTGTCTACCTAAAGCGTGTGTTTCAAGTGTTAAAGCGTGAGTTATTCTATGATATGAGTCTTATTCATGGGATGGTTGGGATAGTGATTAACCACACTTAGGATTTTAATTTATCTGTTTTGTTTATTTTTTATTTTACACCAATTTGTATCCCAAATATTATCCATACCCTATATTATTCTTGATCCAAACCTTTGATTTATTGAGATTAGGGATTTGAGCAATCTTAAGTATCGTAGTCGTGGATTCGACTATGTATTTATGATTTTGTCGCCCTTTTTGATATAATATTATTGGTAAAGATTACTTGGTCCTATCTTTAGCCTATTCGAGTTAAGGATTTGAGCAATTGCAAGTATCGTGTTCGTGGATTCGATCATGTATTTGTGATTTTGTCGCCTTTTCTGGAATTTGAGATCGATAGAGATTAAGGAGAATAATTAACCCTTAAGCCTAAAAACCCTTTTTACCGCTTTAGACTTGTTATTCCTTGGCTTTAGTGGTGGAGATGTGTATACTTGCCAAGCTTATGATAGAATATTCGTCACGACTGGACAGTTAAACGATTAGATTTGCTTTTATCAAAATATTTTATTTTACTTCTAATTCGTTAAGTGTTTGGTTGTGTGATTATGACAAAAACGAATACATGCTTAAATATAAAAATAAATTCTAATATCTTTTAGGATACATTTTCATAAGATTAATTCTAAGGTTTACTTGGGGACAAGTAAAGTTCAAGTGGGGGGATATTTGATGAACTCAAATAAGTACATTTTATTACTATCATTTATCCTAATTATTTGACTTGTTTTATTATATTATGTATGAGGATTGATACTTAATCGTTTACTTTTGTAATTCTCAGGTAAAAACAAGCATTTGGTGAAACTTGGCGATTTTGGACTAATTATGGAGCAAAACATGCAAGAAGTTAAGAATCTACTGAAATGCACAAGATCAAGACTAATCTGCTCCAGATGCGCCGCATCTCACTTATTACATACGGCGCATCACTATCCAGATTTCACCAGATACGATCCAAGATACAAGAGGACATGCGCCGCATCTACTTATGGAGTTACGCCGCATCTTCTGGCGGTGTACGAATATTCCTGAATATATTAATCTTGGACCCCAAGCGAAGTTAAGTCAATGCGCCGTATCTACTTACTAGATGCGCCGCATCTTACCCTCAGACAGAAACTATAAATACCCCAAAGACCAGACGAGTTAGAAAAAAAGGTTCCGAAGTTCGACAGAAGACCGAAGTACAGAAACCTAGGACGAATTCAGACGAATAGGCAGCACAAGACACACCCAAACGAAGATACAAGAGCTGTAAGAAGGTGCTGCATGTGTTTAATTCATTAAGTAGTTTTGTTTTATTGTGTTAGTAAACTTTAATTCATCAAGATTGGTGGCTTGTGTAATGTGACAACGGAAAGATTGCACTCCCTTAAAACTGCTTTTGCATTAATTAAAGTTTATATGTTGATGTCTTTGGTGACTTTTATTAGTGCATTGATAACCTCTGTGTCTAGCTGAGCGTTGATCGGGTCGCCATGCCTCTGCCCTCGCCTATTTATTAGATCGCCTATGCATTCTATCGTCTGTAGAAAAGTAGGAAGAAAGATAAATAGGATAGTCATAAGTAATCATTAAGGGTTTACTCGCCGATAAGATTAGAACCAACGAGAAAGGACTTAATCTCGGTGCGTTGCATCGAACTATACACTTCATATAAAACTATCAATAAAACAAGTGACAAACTACTTATCTATCAGGACAGTCTTCTTATTGTCTCGAGTATTTATCTGTGTACGTGTGTGCTATTCGCTGATTCGTGCCTATTGGTTTAGTTTATTATTTAATTGCAACCAAATCGTGCCAGTCTCTCAGGCTGAACCCCCTTTGCGTTAAAATAGGTTGTATAGCTAACTTAATATATTAAAATACTGATTAGAATAACTAGATAATACGTTCCACTCTTAGTGATCGACACTCTACTTACCATTATATTCATACTGACCGGGTACACTGCTCGTTAAGTGTGTGTGTTATTGATAAGTCGGCTAAATATAAATTTAAAACTTGAGCAGGCATTAATACTGCTAAACCGCAACGACACATCGCACCGCATCAAGCGGTCGTGTTGAAGTTGTGAAGTCTTAGTCGTGAAGACATAGTGTTGAAGTCGTGAAGCCGCAGCATAGAGGTTGTGTAGCGGTCGTGTTGAAGTCGTGAAGTTCTAGTCGTGAAGTCCTAGTGTTGAAGTCGTGAAGAAGTCGTGAAGCCGTTGTGAAGTAGTCATGAATAAGTTGTGAAGAAGTTGTGTTGTGAAGTTGTGAGATTGGTTCTAGCTACGATTAGAACTCGACATTTAGCTTTGTGTCGTTAAACCCGTGTAAGCCAAAGTTGTGTACGGTTTTCTCCGCCATAAGGGAGCTTATTGAAGTTGTGAAGAAAACTCTCGAGCTTGGTGCTCGGGGAGTGGAGTAGGGCAAGGAAGGTGTCCTTGTAGCCGAACCACTATAAATCCCTCGTGTCTCGGTTAGATCTTTCCATCTCTTACTTACATCTTTATTTATATCGTCATTGCTTTTATAACATAGAGGCATATATAACTGTTAGTAACAATTAGAAGTTGACTTCACATATAGATCAAATTGAAACTCCATTCAAGAAACCAAAACTTTTACAATCAATTTAAAAGAATACATATATAACTAATAATAAGGTTCAAGTTTTATTTTTCATACAAACTTGAATCTAAGTGTTTTAAAAATAAACAAAGGTTTTCATAATAAAATTAAAAAGACATAAAACTATTCAACCCCCCCCCCCTTCTAGTTTTTCACAAGTTTGATTCGATGTCCATTAACAATGAAAGTTCCACCATGCTTGTCATATAATTCGACATATCCGGAAGGAAAATCATGTTTTACCACGAATGGACCAAACCATTTGGTTCTTAGCTTAGGAGCTTTGAATTTGTACTTAGAATTGAACAAAAGAACTTTGTCTCCGGCTTTGAATGCTTTCCGGATTCTTAGTTTCCTATCATGATAAGCTTTTGTTCGCGCTTTGTACAACTTAGAATTCTCATACGCTTGGAGTCTTAATTCATCGAATTCATGCAATTGCAAGAATCGTTTTTCTCCCGCGATTTTAAGATCGGGGTTACATTGCCTCAGCGCCCAGTAAGCTCGGTGTTCAATTTCAAACGGCAAATGACAAGTTTTTCCATATATGAGTCTATATGGAGTTGTACCAATTGGAGTTTTATATGCCGTTCTGAACGCCCATAGAGCATCATCGAGTTTCCTTGACCAAACAGAAGGATTATCCTTAACCGTTTTTTCAAGTATTCTTTTTAAAGCTCTATTGGTGTTTTCAACTTGACCACTGGTTTGAGGATGGTATGCTGTTGCGAAACGATGGTGGACCCCATATCGTTTCATAGCTTTCTCCATTTGATGGTTACAAAAGTGAGTTCCTCTGTCCCTTATTAAAGCTTTTGGAATTTCGAATCGAGAGAAAAGCTTTTTCAGAAAATTTACAACCACTAGTGCATCATTAGTGGGTAAGGCTTCCGCTTCGGCCCATTTAGACACATAGTCAATTGCAACGAGGATGTATTCGAACTTATGAGATTTAGGAAAAGGACCCATGAAGTCAATTCCCCAAATATCAAAGATTTTAGAAACTTGTATGCTCTTTTGTGGCATTTCGTCTCTACGAGAAAGACTACCAGATTTCTGGCATGCATCACAATTCTGCACAAGCGTATATGCTTCTTTAAAGATTGTTGGCCAATAAAATCCCGCATCATAAACCTTTTTAGCGGTTGTGGATGGACCATAATGTCCTCCAGTTGGACCGTGATGACATTCATCAAGAATTTTTCGGGTTTCTGAACCATACATGCATCTTCTAATTATCCCATCGGGATACATTTTAAATAGATATGGTTCATCCCAAAAATAGTGTTTCAGGTTTGCGAAGAATTTACTTCGCTCAGCGTAAGATAGACCTTTTTGTATTACTTCTCCAGCTAAATAATTGGCATAATCTGCAAACCATGGAACTTCCTCTTCATCAATTCCCATAAGAGTTTCATCGAGAAAATTATCATCAATCTCGTCTTCACCGAGTTCCTCTAGATTGGGATTTTCTAATCTAGATAAATGATCTGCCGCAACATTTTCTGCACCTTTCTTATTTTGGATTTCTATGCCAAATTCTTGAAGCAATAAAATCCATCGAATAAGACGTGGTTTAGCATCTTGTTTAGCAAACAGATATTTGAGAGCTGAATGGTCGGTGAATACAATTGTCTTGGACAAAACAAGATAAGAACGAAATTTGTCAAATGCAAAAACTACAGTCAATAGTTCCTTTTCAGTGACTGTGTAGTTTTGTTGGGCACTATTTAAGGTTTTGCTAGCAAAGTAAATAGGACGAAAATGTTTACCATCTCATTGTCCTAATACTGCCCCAACAGCATAATCGCTTGCATCGCACATAAGTTCAAATGGCAGAGACCAATTTGGTGAAACCATAATCGGTGCATTTGTTAACTTATTTTTGAGTGTTTCGAATGCCTTGATGCATTCTTCATTAAAATCAAAGACTGAATCTTTCTCGAGAAGCTTCGTCATCGGACGAGATATTTTTGAAAAATCTTAGATTAATCTACGGTAAAATCCCGCATGTCCCAAAAAACTCCTAACGCCTTTAACGTTAGTCGGGGTGGTAATTTAGCGATAGCATCTATTTTTGCTTTGTCAACTTCAATTCCTTTGCTCGAAATCTTGTGACCTAGCACAATGCCTTCTGTCACCATAAAATGACAATTTTCCCAATTTAGCACGAGATGAGAAGTTTTGCATCTTTCAAGCATTTTATCAAGATTGGAAAGGCATGACTCGAATGAGTCTCCAAATACTGAGAAATCATCCATGAAAACTTCCATGGAGGTTTCAAGCATATCTTGAAAAATAGCAATCATGCATCTTTGAAATGTTGCTGGTGCGTTACAAAGACCAAAAGGCATACGCCTATACACATATGTGCCAAAAGGACACGTGAATGTGGTCTTTTCTTGATCAGCTGGATCTATTGGAATTTGAAAATAACCGGAAAATCCATCGAGAAAACAAAAGTATTTGTTCCCCGCAAGTCTTTCCAACATCTGATCCATGAACGGTAATGGAAAATGATCTTTTCTGGTGGCGTCATTTAATTTGCGATAATCAATGAACACTCGCCAACCAGTTATGGTTCTGGTAGGAACAAGTTCATTTCGTTCATTAGTCACGACAGTTGTTCCTCCTTTCTTAGGAACACAGTGAACGGGACTCACCCATGAACTATCCTCAATGGGATAAATAATTCCAGCGTCAAGAAGTTTGATTATTTCCATTTTAACAACTTCCTTCATATTTGGATTGAGTCTTCGTTGTCTTTGAACAACGGGTTTGGAATCGTTTTCGAAATTTATTTTGCGTTTGCAAAAATTCGGGCTTATTCCACGAATGTCAGAAGTTTTCCAAGCGAAAGCTTCTTTATGATTTTTGAGTATAGAAATAAGACGTTCTTTTTCATTGGGTTTGAGTGCTGAAGATATGACAACTGGAAGGAGAGAATTTTCTTCCAAGAACGCATATTCCCGATGATCAGGAAGAGGTTTCAAGATGAGATCCACCGGCGGATCTTCAATTGAGGTTTTGATTCTCATATCATCATTCAATTCCAACTCCTCAAAGTTGGAATTTTCTTCCTCAGAAATTTCTTCGGTATCTATCTGCATAAATTAAGCGAATTCTCTTTCGAGATCTTCATCACTGATTTGTCTAGATGTTTTATGAGTCTTAATTCTTTCGTCAAGTAACTCGTCAAATGTTTCCTCTGTTATTTCATTGATAACATCAATGCTATAACAAGTGTCATCATTTGCATGAGAATATTTCATGGCTTGATTAATCGAAAAAGAGATTCTTTTGTCCCCAACTCCAAGGTTGAGTTCTTTATTTTTCACTCGAATGATAGCATCTGCTGTGTTTAGGAAGGGTCTTCCTAGAATCAACGGAACTTTGCTATCTTCCTCCATCTCGAGGATCACAAAATCAATAGGAAAAATGAATTGCCCAACTTGAACAAGCATGTTTTCAACTACTCCAACAGGATATTGGACAGTATGATTTGCTAGACGTATACTCATTCTTGTTGGTTTCAACGAATCGATCAAAAGCTTTGCATACAATGAGTATGGCATAAGATTGATACTCGCACCGAGGTCGGCTAAAGCATCACAAGTGATTGAATTTCCCAGAGTACACGGGATAAGAAAACTTCCAGGATCACCGAGTTTTTTTGGGAGTTTGTTTTCACTAATGGCTGAGCAATCTTCATTCAAGAAGGTAGCGGAAATGTTTTCCATTTTACTTTTGTTGCTCACAAGTTCTTTCAAAAACTTCCCATAATTGGGCATTCCAGCTAGGACATCCACAAGAGGAACGTTGATCCTAACTTCTTTGATTAAGTCCATGAACTTGCCATATTGCTCTTCCATTTTCTCTTTCCTCAAACGTTGAGGATATGGAATTCTTGGTTTATATGGTTTGAGTGGTGGAGTAGGTTTAACAACTGGTGTAGGAGTTGGTTCATTGTCTTTTGTTTCTTCTTCTTCGTCCTCACTATCATCATGAATGATAGTGTTTGTTTGGGTTGGGTTGGGTGGTGGATCATAAGATAGACCACTACAAGTATATACAGCATTCACATGCTCATTTCTCGTTTGAGGTGGACGATAAGATCCAGATGATGATGGTTTGGGGTTGGTTTGAGTATTGCTTGGCAAAGTACCAGATGGTCTTGCGGCAAGTTGATCAGAAAGACGACCAAATTTGGTTTCAAGATCTTGGATAGAAGCTTGATGATTCTTTTTTCATTGTTCGACTTTGCTTTTGAGCATAAAGAATTGATTTTTCATGAATTCATTCGTTTGTTTTTTAGCATGCATGAATTCACGCATGGTTTTTTCAAATTCAGATTCTTCATTTTTTGTCTCACGTGATTGTGATGATGATCGGTTATCATCACGAGAAGATGTTTGACGATTTTCTTCAAGATTTTAGGAATTTTGGATATCATCCCTTGGTGGACGATCTTGCCAACCTCGAGAATTTCTACCATAGAGGTTTCCATGATATCCTCCTCCTCGATATCCTCCATAGACATAATTGGCTTCAGCTTCGGGACCTCCCATGGGTTTATCATCACACTCGGATGATGAGTGACTTCCACCACAATGGGTACATCCCTCACGTATTTCTTTGATTTCTTTTTGGATACTTTGGAATTTAGAATCGATTGTGGAAGTGAGGACTTTCATCATATCCATGATTTTGGAATTTTCATTCGTTCCTTAGGCGAATGCAACGGATTTTTATTGAGGTTTGATTTTGGAATCCTTAGACCAATCGAGCTTTAGAAGTACACGGTCTTCTAGTAAGTTGTAACCTTCGTTAGGGGTCTTGTAAAGAAATATTCCTCCGGCATCAAGTATGCCTTGAGTTGTGTCATCGAGACCATGGTAAAAGATTTGAATGATATTACCACGAGACAATCCATGCCCATGACAACTTCGGAGCATGTTTTTCATTCGAAGCCAGGCTTCAACAAGATTTTCTCCTTTTTGAGTAAAGCTACGAATTTCACCTAAGAGACGATCAAACATGGCTGGTGGAAAGAAACGTCCAGCAAACGCTTTTCTCATTTTGTCCCAAGTTGTGATCACTCCGGGGCTTAACTCATTATACCAAATTTTCGCTTCTCCGGTGAGAGACGATGGAAAAAGTTTAAGACGGATTGAATTTGCATCGGTAGTTCCATAACGAAACATGTCACAAATTTCAAGGAAGTCGGCGATATGTTTGTGTGGATCGGATTTAGTTCTACCATCAAATTGGTTGTCTTTAATCATCGAAAGATGATGACCTTTGATAGTAAAGTTTTCTCCAAGATTAACGGGAACAATGGCGGCTGCTGGTGTAGGAGCTACAACCCTATTGGCATCCCACTTAGGTTGATCGTTAGCCATTGGAAATGGTAATTCAAGGAAAAGATTGACGATTGGATGAACTTCGGAAAGGTTTTCAAATGGTGGGTTAACGGTTTTTGGAATTCTTCGATCGGGTGGAATAAATGGGGTTCTCTTTTTGCGAAATAAACTTTCGGGGTTAGACAATGGTGAACTTAATTCTTCGTTAGAAGAACGAGTGGTCATGCACGAGAAAAACGAGCCTATCGAAATGGATTAAAAAAAAAAACTAATTTTTTTTATTTTTATTTTTATTTTTATAAACAGTAATGAAAGGAACCGGCGGTCGAGAGGATGGACCGAAAGTTGGGTCTGAAAAAATATTTACTGAGAGTTGAAACCGGACGTTCGAGGGGATGGACCGGCGGTTTGGGAATTTTTTTTTTACGAAAGCTAATAAACCGGCGGTCGAGCTTCAGACCGAAGGTTTGGAGTTTTAAAAGGTTTACCGAGAGCTAGGACCGTGAGGTCGAGCTTCAGACCGAAGGTTTGGTCTGATAAAAGGTTTACCGAGAGCTAGGACCGTGAGGTCTGGGTTGAAACCTAAGGTTTGCAGAAAAATATATTTTTCTTTAGAGCTTAACGAATACGATAATGAATATCAATACGAGTAGGAATAGAACAAGTAAATTATAAACAAAAACTTCATGAAAACGTGATCAAATCCCCGGCAGCGGCGCCAAAAACTTGATGTGCCCGTTTCGAGTGCAAGTTTTAAATTTATAACACGATCTACCAATAATTCAAACGAAACACATACGAGCAAGTATAATCGTCCGTATGTAGTAAGAGATGAAATGGTAAGCCGAGGTCGTTCACAGGGATTTGTTTAGTTTTTGGGATGTGAGTTTTGAATATAATATCAATCTTGTTCAACGATTCTTATAGCAAGCAAATAATGATGATTTAAATTCAATATATTAAAAACTACACTTGCCTAGACTAGTTTTGCACAATTCTCTTGACATGATTATGAAAATGATTCCATTCGATTATGATCAATGAATTAGGTGGTGTTCTAATTCGATTAGTGGGTATACTAATCCTATTGCTTCCAACACTTTCAATCCTCGTCAAGATTTTAAGATGACAAAACCAATATTTAAGATTTGATCAATCCAAGACTAACACAACTCAATTACTCGATTCGCTTTCGTTTCACAAGTAATTGACAATCACACTATTTAGTTTTCCAAGTTTAACCAAGTTACTTAGGAAATGGTCAATACGTAAGGTAACACCCTCATAAACAAAGGTTCACAACAAATTGACTAACAATGTCTTTTTCAACCCATTACATTATTAGCAATTACCCAAACTTGACAACTCTTTGGTGGAGTGATGCGTGCGCGTGTCGTTGCGGTTTAGCAGTATTAATGCCTACTCAAGTTTTAAATTTATATTTAGCCGACTTATCAATAACACACACACTTAACGAGAAGTGTACCCGGTCAGTATGAATATAATGGTAAGTAGAGTGTCGATCACTAAGAGTGGAACATATTATCTAGTTATTCTAATTAGTATTTTAATATCCTAAGTTAGCTATACAACGTAATCTAACGCAAGGAGGTTCAGCCTGAGAGACTGGCACGGTTTGGTTATGATTAAATAGTAAACTAAACTAATGAGCACGAATCAGCAATTAGCACACACGTATACAGATAGATACTTGAGACAATAAGAAGACCTGTCCTGATAATTAAGTAGCTTGTCACTTGTTTTATTGCTAGTTTTATATGAAGTGTATATAATTAACCCTTTCTCATTGGCTCTAATCTTATCGGCGAGTAAACCCTTAATGATCACTTATGTCTATCCCACTATCCTAGAAACGATAGAATAAATAGGCGAGGAAGGGGCATGGCGACCCAAGCAATGCTCAGCTAGACACAGAGGTTATCAATGCACTAATAAAAGTCACCAAAGACATCAACATATAAACTTTAATTAATGGGAAAGCAATTTTAAGGGGTACGCATGATATTCCGTAGTCACATGACATCAGCCCATCAATCCTGATGAATTAAAGTGTACTAATACAATAAAACAAAACTACTTAATGAATTGAATACATGCAGGACCTTCTTACAGCTCTTGTATCTTCGTTCAGGGTGTGTCTTGTGCTGCTAATACGTCTGAATTCGTCTCTGGTTTGGTACTCATACGTATGGTATCTTGCACACAAAATTCGTCTGACTTTGGGGTATTTATAGTTTCTGTCTGAGGGTTAGATGCGGCGCATAGGATAAGTAGATGCGGCGCATTGACTTAACTTCACGTGGTGTCCAAGATTAATATATTCAGGAATATTCGTTCACCGCCTTAAGATGCGGCGTAACTCCATTTCTCTATGCGGCGCATGTCCTTTGCTGTCTTGGATTGTAACTCGTGAAATCTTGATAGTGATACGCCGTATGTAAGAAGTATGTTGCGGCGTATCTGGAGCAGAATGATCTTGATCTTGTACATTTCAGTAGACTCTTAACATCTTGCTTGTTTTGCTCCATAATTAGTCCAAAATCGCCAAGTTTCACATAATACTTGTTTTTACTTGAGAATTACCACTACAAAAAAACAGGCTTTCAGAGACTGAAAAATCAGTCTCCGATACACCATGATCAGTTACGGATGGTCTATCAAGGACTGATTTTGCTAGTCACTAATCAGTGATGGAAGCTTAGTTACGGAAAGTGACGTTATCAACTGAAATTCAGTCCTTGTTGTATCGAACCAACGAGGACTTGAGATCAGTCACCAAAATAAAAAAGTCAGTCCTTATTTCTATGGGTTGGTATCATGTTATTTCAGTCCCCAATGCATATTATCGGCGACTGAAAAGTCAGTCGCCAATACTATGCTAGATCAGTTACTAACACATTGATTTAGGGACTGAAAATTAGTCCATAAACATTGTTTATAGTCCCTAATACGTTTCGTTGTTTTGTAGATTACCGTACCAAATCAGTCTCTAATAATAGGATTTAAAAACAGATTAGTCTCCGATGAAAGGCTTTAAAGACTGATTGTTAGTCACAAAAAAACAGATGAATTAGTCCTTAATTTGTTTTTCTAGTGACTGAAAATTAGTTTCAAAATATATGTTAATCGATACAAAATAACATTCAAATCAATCTCCAATATGATGGCGCCGTTCCATTATATTTCTATTATAAACTAAAAGTTAGTGGCAAATACAATTTAATTCAGTCCCCATTCACAATGCATACATGACCCCTTACAATGGTATATAAAACTCAAAACCATAAACAATAATAATAACAATATTTCTTTAAAGCATAATAATCACCAATCCAAATAACAAGAGTTTACAATTCAATATGTTTAAAAATAAAACCAAATTAAATAGAAATAAATTTGAACATCCTATATAACACTATCGGTGAATGGATCATCGTTACCATCACCGTTACCATCACCTTCAGTAGTATTTGGTGAGTCTATTGTGCTCTCTAAGTCTGGAAAATGTTTCTAAAATTTGTTTCAAAACGCATAATTACCTTAGCAATCCCATCTCCTTCATTTTCAGCAAGGGCTTTAGTGTTAGCCTTGAAGCTAGTCTTTGCAATACTGATTTCAAATCCTTCATTCTCAGCCTTTTCTCTGGCTTGGGGCTGCAAGTTTACAGGAAGAAAAAGCTTTCTCACTAAATAAAAAATCATATAACATTATTGTAGATAGGTAGAACAAGGCCGGCTACGGGTCGCCGCGCTGCGGCGGGGCATACGGACCTCTGTGAACACGGTTAGAACGCTGAGTAAGTAACGATCCACGCCGAGGAGGTACATTAGAAGGGGTAGGCCCGGCTGGATAAAAGCAAATTAGCGATAAATTGTCATTGAAACGATGGCAGAAAAGACGGCCTAAGAAACAATGATAATGAATAAAACAACTAAAAAAATAAGGATTTTAGATACCGTACTTTTAGGTCGATGGTCCCGTTGAGTCCGCATTTGTTTTCTGCTGAAAGAAGACGTAACATCGGGAGTATTTGTGACTATGACAGTATAAGTTAACAGTTAATCAGTTATGAAACTGATAGCATAAAACATTTAAAAGAAGTAAGAAAAAGACGACGTGAGAATCTTGAAGTTTTTGACATATGTTTTTAGCTTAACCCGTATGACCCGTTACAAAATATAACCCGATCGACCATATATAGGTTTTTGGGTCAAAAGTACCGCCTCTTATACAACTAAAACAGAACATACCAGCATTGATGCAGTTTCCAGAAGCTCAGTTAAAAATGTACTCTGGCCAGCCATAATATGATCTTTTGCACCCATTCGAACAAAAATACGATCAACCGGGGACATCTTAAAGCTTTCTGCTGGCACATCTGCTCCCACCTGAAACATAACTACGAGAGTAAGTATCACCATGAAACGCCAAATTAGAGATATTACATCATTACATGATCTCACCTGGGCCAAAATTACTGCTAAACAAACTTGACGAAGAAGAGTAGACTTCCCACCCATGTTAGGACCAGTAAGTAAAATAAAACTAGCATGATCAGAACCACCAATACAAACATCATTTGGGACAAAGGTTCCATCACCGAGAGTATCATTACGGAGCACAGGATGCCCTAAGTTCTTAGCTGCAATAAATGGTGCTTCATTCTCGCTAGACGTATCCACAATAAATGGACGACATGTTGGTCCTTCATAGAGGTCACTTGCAATTGCTATGCTGATAAGGACATCGTGTTCTGGAAAATATGAAGCTGTCAAAGAGTTGACCAAGACAACAAAAACAGACACTTAAAGATTTTCATAAATTCATTCAATGTAAAGCAAAGATAAACACCTGCAACTATAGAAACCAGCTGTCTCCAGCTTATATGATGCTCGCAGAAGTGCCGAATTAATCTATGCATAATGCTTCCTGGCGTTCCCTGATTGAGTCTGCGTCATATAAAGGTCTAGCAAGCCATGATTTAAGCAGCCTCTTCCCAAATGCTGTCACGCAACGGTTTAGTTGGTCATAAAGTGTCCTGCATTGAATATAACATATTAGGATGATTAACCAGCTAGTAAAATTATGAATAATATATTGCAGAAGGTACCCTTTAGAGTCTCCATTTACGCTGTTCTAAAAAACTTCAAGATTCTCTAAAGCGGTTGCATCAAGAATCATACATGCATTGCTAGGTTAGTAGAACGATAAGATGTTCCAGAAAAATGTCCCATTACATTGGATACCAGTTGTGTATGTTGAGAACGCAACAACTCCACCGCATAAATCTCATAACTGTTTGTTTTCCTCACATCATTGTCCCCTAATACCGTACAACCGGCATCCACAACAGAAATGCTATCTAGAGGATTCAAATGATGGGAACAACTACCCAGTGTAACATCATCCAGATGACCCACATCAATCTCAGGGAAATTATTTAGTTTACGACTCTTATTTGCAAGACAACCCTTATCAATTCTACATACGGCTTTTTGTTTGGTTTTCATAGTTATATAAGCAAGCAAGCTAAAAGTAAACCTAAAAAGTCGGCTACTCAAAATTGGGCAACGCATAATATGACATAACATATTAGTAACGACTGTTAACGAATAAATCA
This sequence comes from Artemisia tridentata subsp. tridentata, assembly GCA_021014915.2. NCBI lineage: Eukaryota > Viridiplantae > Streptophyta > Magnoliopsida > Asterales > Asteraceae > Artemisia > Artemisia tridentata. The sequence goes on from CP139503.1 coordinate 324,776,912, forward strand.
CGTGAAGCATGAACAACAAACAATAAATCAATACAATAAAGCAATACAATAATTGGAAAATTAACATACCAACGACAACAATCAAACATTAACATCAAACAATAATTGCAATACAAGTGAGGGACCTAATCAACAAACTTATGTCAAGGAAACCCAGATGTCGAGTATGATTAAATGCTTAAGGAGAATCAGAGATTGTGAAGTACCAATTCTCCCTTTGAGTCAATAACGCGCATGCGTTCATCAGCTGGAATAAAACCACGTTGTGTTTCCACATTGACCTATAATAAGGGAACCAATTAGCATTCTTTATTGACTGATTTACTCATTAGAGCCTTAAATATAGTAGTGTGTTAATAGGTTCACACTCAATATTAGTGTTTCATTACCTTGCCCCTCGTTTAGCATATACCCTGTGACATCTAATAATGGTAAAGTTGGAGAAAAAGTGGAGAAAAAGATTGATCATACCAAAGAAACGAGGAGAAAAAGATGGAAGGGAGGTGGCGGTGGAGATAAACTCGAACCAAATGAGACCCTAACATCACCATCTAAAGCCAAGTACAACCTCCACAACCTTTCTTGTTCTTGGTGGCGTGAAACGACACCTGAGGCAGCTGTGGAGGTGGTGGTCAGTCGGGAGGCGGCGTGTGAGGCGGTGAAGGGTGGCGGTGGAGAGGGGTATGAGATAGATTTTGGGATAACATATGTGAGATCTCTGAGAAAAAAAGAAAAAAAAAGAATAAAAGATGGCCAATTTGATTTGATTTTGGTGAAAAATTTAGGCTAGGGAAAATTTTAAGCGGGGCAATTTGATTTTGGCTAAAAATTTTAGGCTGAGCTTGTGAGAAGATTGAGAGGGAAATTTTACTTTTTTGGGAAAAATTAAGTGGGGGACATGTAAAATATTACATATAAATTTAAGACATTAAATATCTTAGTATGATCATATATGACATTTGGTCACACTGTTCAAGTGTGTGACATATATTTGTCACTTTTAAATGCATATCCGTCACATGTTCCAAATTATAAATGACTAAATAATAATAAAAAATTACCAGATACCTCTAGTCACGAAAATATTCAAATGTGTGGCTGTAGCCTCATATGTAATTCTGAAATGGTCACACAAGTCGGATCAAGTGTGGCTGTTTATTTTATTCTGGTACATTTAGTCACATAAAAAAGTTACTATGTGGCCGTTCAAAAAACAACATGTGTGACTAAAACCCATTTTTGTATTAGTGATAGATGAAAGTAAATATGGATAAACTTAACAATTACGTATGGTTTGGGTTGGTTGACCGTTCGGTTTCCCACGTTCAGTAAAGACCCCAAAATGTGACAAGAGTCACTAGTTGGGGTAACGCTCACGAGTCGACTCAGTTGGTTTGTGTCAATTACCCTAGAGGATAATAGACTTGAATGTGGAGTTCCCAAGGCAGGATATGTTGCTTAGGATTAGCTTGATCCATTTCGAGAAAATGGTATAGTATTTATAAGGAGACCTTTAGGGGTGCGAGAACCCGTAAAGGCAATATGATGGTCCACGTGGTGTGTAAAGTAGAGTGCATTGATTGGCTATATGCCTATATACAACTTTCTTGTTATTATCTTGAATGGAAGTGGTGTGTGTAGTATAGTGGATTGACGATTGCTATAGACACCACGACTTATTATATATGGTAAGAACGTAATAGTCGTTTCTTTAAAAGGGATGTCGCGCTCGATGAAGCAACTGATTGATGTCATATCCCGATTACACCTCTTAAATTGTCAACACTCAAAATGAAAGCCATCGGTGAATACTAAAGATGTTATGAACGTCTGAAACTTGAATTTTGCTCGAGTTCCCACGTCACGGGGGTATAAACCGAGGTTTCGTGCGTGAACCCCTAAGTGTTACACATAAATAGCAATCCGTAAATTGGTTTATATACAAACTTACAATTACTAACAACGATACAAATATATGTAGGTCTTAAAAACAAGTGTAGTACATTACAATATATAGAACCATATATTCTGTCGGTAATCCATTTTCGTCAGTTTTTGTCAGTTTTTATCTGTTTTTGTCCGTTTTTATACGTTTTCGTCCGTTTTTATACATTTCCGTCCCTTTTTTGAGTTTTTATACGTTTTTGTCCGTTTTTTATGTTTTCGTCCGTTTTTTTACGTTTTCGTCCCTTTTTTTACGTTTTTATACATTTTAGTCCTTTTTTTTTTTTACGTTTTTATATGTTTTCATCTCTTTGTATACGATTTCATCCGTATTTTTATGTTTTCATCAGTTTTTGTATGTTATATTTTAACGTTTTTATACGTTTCCATCTGTTTTAGTCCATTTTTTACGTTTACGTCCATTTTTATACGTTTTCGTCCGTTTTTTACATTTTCTACCGTTTCGATACGTTTTTGTCAGATTTTAAACGTTTTCGTCCGTTTTTATAAGTTTTCGTCCATTTTTAAACGTTTTAGTCCGTTTTAATCTATTTTTATACATGTAAGTCTTAGCTATGATGTCCATGTATTAGGGACTGAGTTGTGATTCAAATTCAGTCACTGACAAATTTCCCTCCAAACTTTTTTTATTGCGCAAACATATTTGTAACTGAATTTTAGTCTTAGGTATGATGTCCATGTAATAGGGACGCAGCTGTGACTGAAATTCAGTCACTAAAAAATTTCCCTCCAAACCTTTTTATTGTGTAGACATATTTGTAACTGAAACTTGGTCTTAGCTATGATCTCCATGTATTAGGGACCGAACTGTGACTATAATTCAGTCACTAACAAATTTTCCGCCAAGATTTTTTATTGCGCAAATATATTTGTAACTGAAATTTAGTCTTAGATATGATGTACATGTACTAGAGACTGAATTGTCACCCTTATTCAGTCACTAACAAATTTGCCTCCAAAATTTTTTCCCGTACAGGCATATTAGTAACTAAAATTTAGTCTCAGATATGGGGTCACTGAATCGAGGACTGATTTTTAGTCGCCACAATCAGTCAATAAAAGGTCAGTCCTTAAAAGTATCAGAAACTGATGTTTCAGTTACCGATGCTATGTATCAGCGACTGATATATCAGTCCCTAGAAATTCAGTCTCTAAAAGCCTGTTTTTTTGTAGTGTACAAAAGTGAATATTAACGTATCAATTCACATATATAATATAATAAAACAAGTCAAATAAATAGGACAAATGATGATAATAAAATGTACTTATTTGAGTTCATCAAATATCCCCCCACTTGAACTTAACTTGTCCCCAAGTAAACCTTAGAATAAATCTTATGAAAATGTATCCTAAAAGATATTAGGATTTATTTTTATATTTAAGCATGTATTCGTTTTGTCATAATTGGACAACCAAACACTTAACGAATTAGAAATAAAATAAAATATTTCGATAAAAGCAAATCTAATCGTTTAACTGTCCAGTCGTGACGAATATTCTATCATAAGCTTGGCAAGTATACGCATCTCCCCCACTAAAGCCAAGGAATGACAAGTCTAAAGCGGTAAAAAGGGTTTGTTGGTTAAGGGTTAATCATTCTTCTTAATCTCTATCGATCTCACATTCCAGAAAAGGCGACAAAATCACAAATACATGATCAAATCCACGACCACGATACTTGCAATTGCTCAAATCCTTAACTCGAATGGGCTAAAGATAGGACCAAGTAATCTTTACCAATAATATTATATCAAAAAGGGCGACAAAATCATAAATACATAGCCGAATCCACGACTACGATACTTAAGATTGCTCAAATACCTAATCTCAATAAATCAAAGGTTTGGATAAAGAATGATGTAGGGTATGGATAATATTTGGGATACAAATTAGTGTAAAATGAAAAATAAACAAAATAGATAAATTAAAATCCTAAGTGTGGTAAATTACTTTCCCAACCATCCCATGAATAAGACTCATATCATTGAATAACTCACGCTTTAACACTTGAAACACACGCTTTAGGTAGACACGAATTATGCTCAACAATATCTTAATCAAAGAATAATCCTAGTTGGCGTTCCCATAACGGCCAACTCCCATTCAATCTATAAATATAATACACAACAACTAGTGGTGATATCTCCCACTTAATACAAAACTTTACATAAGTTGGTTAAAACAAACTTCCAACTTTTCCTTTTTCTTTTTCTTTTCTATTTTTTTTTTATTTTTTTTTCTGACATTAACATATATGTGTAAAATTTCACAACTTTTCTATCACTATTTTTCCGGATAATTTTTCCATACTCTTCATACTTTCAGAAATAACTGTAATAGTGAAAGTAGTAAACACACGAAAAATAAACTCAAAGTTATACAATATTTACTTTCATACCAATTGCATTGTGCAATTTCCCGACCTAACCAAAGATAATGAATTACGCACGCAAACACATGTAATGTAAGGAAACACACTTTGCCTAAAGCAATTAACCACGGATTTTAATCTACAGGGTAGGCTAAGGTGTAAGGGTGTATCGAAACATTATAACAAAGGTGTAAGAAACGAAAGGAATGGCTCTGAGTGTTTTTCTAGGGGTATCTTACCCTAAAAGTGAGAGTAACAAAAGGGTTTATATGGGGGTTAACTAACCAGTGTAGTTAGTTAATATCACATAACATATAAAGGCTATTTGGGTGTAATCCTAGAAATTTACCAACTTAGACAAGTCATTCCAATTATATAGATAATACTTATTATGGTGGTCTCGAATAGTATATAAGCCAAGTTCTAAAGTTTACAAGTCACCGGCACACTCATAGATTTGTGAATTTTGAAAAGTTCACAATTTTTGGAAATAATGTTATGTGTGCAGCTATGTAATTTAGACTTTAAACAAAAACATGCTAGAAAAATGTTAAAATTTAAGCATATTAAGTATATTTTAAGCATATTTTGAAAAAGTTTAGGACAAGTAAGTGTTCTAATTCTCCACCCCCCCCCCCCCACTTAAGTTAAACAACGTCCTCGTTGTTTGTGTCAAAGGTTAAAAACTGGAAAATAAAAGAATTAGAACAGAAAAACTCCCCTGAGATTTGCTCGGTATGATCCTCCATTATTCGTATAAGAGCAAAAATCAACTTTCTTGTGGATTAGAACGTTTAAGCTTCATAGATGATGTATCCACAGGAATGCAGGAATCTATAATACCATTCAGACTTTAACACACCTGAGTTAAGAAGGTTCAAACTTGCATAATACATTAGTAGTTAGTAAAAATAAAACTAAAAAATTAAAATGAAAATCATCATGTCAGTCGATACGCCGCATCTTATGGAAGAAGATACGCCGTATCGAGCCTGGAATAAATACGAATCAGAATAAAAGATGCGTCGCATCCTTAACCAGGGATGCGCCGCATTAAATAAACTGACAGAAAGTTTTTTAAAGTCAAAAATAAAAATGCAGAAAATTAAATTAGATATGACCAGTGCAGGCGATGCGTCGCATCTTAGGATTGAGATGCGTCGTATCTTCTGCAGGTCTGACAGACTCGACACAGAACAAAATGTAAAAATTCTCCGGGTTGTCTCCCGGTCAGCACTTGTCTTTATTCCAGAGTCTTCAAGTTAGACTCATGTTCAGCTCCTTATTTAGTTCTTATTACGCGCCATCCATCTTCTTTCATCTGAAAGATGTTACCGTATAGCTCCGCAACATTTTCTTTCGTTCGACTTAATCTAATATATTCTTTGGTCTTCGTCGCAACATATTCCTCATATGGTCCCAAAGAGTATTTGATGATTTTAAATTTTTCAGAAATTATCATGGGTAGGTCATTATAAGGGATCCCAAGTAGTCGACACTTTCTCTCGATGAATTCTTCTTCGTCTTTATCAACAAACTTGGAATAAGGGTCCTTATATAAATAGTCATCAAGTTCATCAATTATTTCTTCTTGTGACTCATCGTCATCATTGTAGGGATCACAATTAACCATGTTAATGGCTTGATAATTATCTTGAATCTCGTCCCACTCTTTTTTCAATTCCCATTGTAAGCGTCGACTAAGCTTTGTGTAATCATCAAATTGTCCATGCACCCATTCCCAGAAAGTAGTGTCCGATGCTCCCTTAAGTTCTTTTAAGTAGTTGATTCTACCTTTTTCTTGCAAAGCCTCTGCTCTACGTGGGCAGTCTTCAACTTTTTCATACCAATCATCGTCTTCAAAGTATACATCGTTTCCAACCCGTTTCATTCCAATTATACTTCCCCCATTACAGGTTCCATCATTCTTATAATCACAGGTTGGCCATTCACTAAATCCATCCTTGAAGCTGAAAGGTTTACAAGTGTGATCAATATGCCCAAATTCCCATGGTTTTATCCCAAACCCATGGTATTTGGTCATTCCATTCGTAGTACCAGGTGTTTTTGAACTCATCATAAGTTTTGAACCCCGGTAGATCTCCAGTTAGCACATCAGCGTCGAATTGAAGAAGGTAATTAAATTCTTTGAACTGTTCGCACAAGGGTGTCTCATAATTGAGCAGATCAATGTCTATGCTGAATAATTCTTCAATGCCTTCCTTGATTGTTGAATTGTCATCTGATGATCCATTGTTTCTCTCTACTTCCTCATCTTCCCCTCTCATCCAATATACCCATAACACATCTTTAGTAGCTCGGTCCATGCTCTTATGGTTATTGAACTTACTAGCTAACCAATTTGAAAAATCAACATTGTTAGGATCGTGGTTAACGTCAAAGCTAGTGTTACCAATCATGTTCCTTCTTATCTCCATGAACTCATTAAATTGTTCTTTAAAACTTCGTGTCAACCATGAGGTCACAATCCGTTTGAATTCATTCATAGGAGCAAATTTGGGATCGCCTTATTTAAGTTCAAGCCACTCTTCTAAAGAGATATCCATCAACCTTACCAACTTTCCATGAAATAGTATCTCCGATTCAGCATACATTCTTTCGTTATCCAGATAGCTTTTATCTAATCCCCAATACTGTTCGGAATAAGGCATATAAGAAGTTTGTATAGGTTGGACTTCATAGCTTTTGTTGCTCGATTTGTTGACTGCACTTGCTGAGTTCATGTATTCAATTTGGAATTTCCCATCTTTTTATTCGATAGTAGTCCAAGTTAATCCTTTAGATTCAATGATGGGCCATAAGAGTAACAATTCATCTTCAGTGTAGCTCATTAGTAAATCATAAGAGAATATCCCATCTTCAATATTGCATAAGCGTTTGAATTCCTTATAAGTAGCTTCAAGAGGGGTCTCCCAAGAGAATAAATCGGCATCAATCATGAGCACATTGAAGTTGACATCTTCAAAAACTTCCACTGAGTAGCAGGGCAGGTTGGTTTGAGATAGTAAAGCATCAATCGTAGGTAAGTTGCAAGTAATAGCATTGAAACCTTTGAATGAATCCGAAAGCAAGAGTTCCTTTTCCAATTCTGAGCTTTTAGTAATGCTTAATGCTGGGAACTTAACTTCATAGTTATCACACTCCTCATCACTTTCCAGAATTAATGGCTTTTTGGTGCGGGACTTTTCATTGTGCTTATCATCCATAAGTTCCTTAGCAAGATATCCGTTCACTGACATGTCTTCCATAGCAAAACCTGTCATCATAGGTAAAATCGTCAGTAGGATTTGTTCGCTAGAAGAGAAATTAATGAATTTAGAAACGGATATAAAAATAACTGATATCTGCAGATGATGCGCCGTATCCAGAAAGTTGGATACGCCGTATCTTATAATCGTTAAAATTTAATCAGACTTTTATTCAGAAAACAGATACGCCGCTTATAATTTTAGAGTGCGCCGTATCCAGTTTAATTTATCAAAAATCGATTATATTTATTAAAATTAAATGCGTCGTATTAACAAAAGCTAATGCGCCGTATTTTCGTTACGTTTCAAAATACAAGATTTTTGATTTAGAAGATGCGCCGTATCGACAGGGATCGATGCGTCGTATCTGTTTAATAATTCGAAAACTGTTTTTAATTTAAATAATAAATACGCCGTATCTGCAAAAACATATGTGTCGTATGGCGTTAGGGTTTAGAAAAATTTCTTATTAAAAATAGAATACGCCGTATCTTGGGGAAAGATGCGTCGTACTCGAATTTATTAAACGCGTTGTATTTTATAAAAATTAAACGCAATACGCCGTATCTGTGAAAACAGATGCGCCGTATCGTTTGTATCAGCACAATACAACGATAGCAGAATGCAGAAAAATACAGAAAAACAAAAAAACAAAAATAAAACAAACAAAAAGAAACACAAATTACAGAAAATAAAAACATACAAAAACAGAAAATATGCAAATTATACAATGAATGCAATCTATCTAATATACAACGGGTTAGTGGTTAGAATCTAAAAAGAAAAACCTAAAATACTAATCAAATTAACAGATAATAACAACTCACTCCCCGGCAACGGCGCCAAAAACTTGATGCGTGCGCGTGTCGTTGCGGTTTAGCAGTATTAATGCCTACTCAAGTTTAAAATTTATATTTAGCCGACTTATCAATAACACACACACTTAACGAGCAGTGTACCCGGTCAGTTTGAATATAATGGTAAGTAGAGTGTCGATCACTAAGAGTGGAACGTATTATCTAGTTATTCTAATCAGTATTTTAATATCCTAAGTTAGCTATACAACCTAATCTAACGCAAGGGGGTTCAGCCTGAGAGACTGGCACGGTTTGGTTATGATTAAATAGTAAACTAAACTAATGAGCACGAATCAGCGATTAGCACACACGTACACAGATAGATACTTGAGACAATAAGAAGACCTGTCCTGATAATTAAGTAGCTTGTCACTTGTTTTATTGCTAGTTTTATATGAAGTGTATATAATTAACCCTTTCTCGTTGGCTCTAATCTTATCGGCGAGTAAACCCTTAATGATCACTTATGTCTATCCCACTATCCTAGAAACAATAGAATAAATAGGCGAGGAAGGGGCATGGCGACCCAAGCAATGCTCAGCTAGACACAGAGGTTATCAATGCACTAATAAAAGTCACCAAAGACATCAACATATAAACTTTAATTAATGGGAAAGCAATTTTAAGGGGTACGCATGATATTCCGTAGTCACATGACATCAGCCCATCAATCCTGATGAATTAAAGTGTACTAATACAATAAAACAAAACTACTTAATGAATTGAATACATGCAGGACCTTCTTACAGCTCTTGTATCTTCGTTCAGGGTGTGTCTTGTGCTGCTAATACGTCTGAATTCGTCTCTGGTTTGGTACTCGTACGTATGGTATCTTGCACACAAAATTCGTCTGACTTTGGGGTATTTATAGTTTCTGTCTGAGGGTTAGATGCGGCGCATTGACTTAACTTCGCGTGGGGTCCAAGATTAATATATTCAGGAATATTCGTACACCGCCTTAAGATGCGGCGTAACTCCATTTCTCTATGCGGCGCATGTCCTTTGCTGTCTTGGATTGTAACTTGTGAAATCTTGATAGTGATACGCCGTATGTAAGAAGTATGTTGCGGCGTATCTGGAGCAGAATGATCTTGATCTTGTACATTTCAGTAGACTCTTAACATCTTGCTTGTTTTGCTCCATAATTAGTCCAAAATCGCCAAGTTTCACATAATACTTGTTTTTACCTGAGAATTACAAAAGTAAACATTAACGTATCAATTCTCATATATAATATAATAAAACAAGTCAAATAAATAGGACAAATGATGATAATAAAATGTACTTATTTGAGTTCATCATGGAGAAAACTCTTAATAGCACAATTCGTTCTTAGTATTAGCTTTTCGTTTATCTTAGAACCATTGAGTCATAATCAACCAAAAGTCATGTAACAAACATCATCTAAGGCAAGTGCACAAGGCACTTAGCCACTCATAGCAAACAAAGAAATAACCACAAAAAATTTATCACTTGATAACATCATTAAAAAGTCTTACAAAAGTTGTAATGATGATTACAAGAATTAGGAACACTTGTGAGATGATCAACAAAGATTCCTTTAATGATTAAATTGATGATTGATGAATGTAAGCTTCCCTTTTTCCTGCATTTTTCTCCTTTGTCGCCCCCTTGAGTATGTTTGTAACCTTTTTGGTCTCTAGGTAGTGATGTATATGATAATAGTTGTCTCTCTCTTTCTTGTAGTTAGTTGTTGTTGTTGTATCTTTTGGCCAAGTATATATAAGATGGCTCCCCTTGGTGACCAAGCAAAATACTTGCTCCCAAAGTGTCATAAAATGAAGGCAAAATGAGTTAATGGAAGTAGATGATTGGACTTTGGAGTAATGGCACTTAATTCTTCACTTAAATGCAACTTTGGATGACTTTTAATGGCTAAACCCGCGGTCGGGACCTAGAACCGGCGGTCTGGATGTTTGCTGAACCTAAGGTTTGGACTCTGAACCTTCGGTTTTAGAATGACTGCTCAACCTTGGGTTTGAGATATGAACCTTGGGTTTGGGATTCTGCTTCAACCTTGGGTTTGAACATAATTCTCATTCATTTCATCAATTCTTGATATTTTCTTGAACTTGGAAGTCATTGCAATCTTGATTCTTTATCTTTAATGATCCGTCCAAAGCCTTTATTGCGAGAAGAATCTTATGTTTGTGAATATGCTCTTGATTTAACAACTTTTCTCCATCTTTTTAGCTATTTTCCTGAACTTGATCGTACCTGAACCTAAATACATCTTTTGCACCTTTTAAGCATATTATGTTCATAAATACAACCAAATATAATGCATAAACAAAGAAATAACGCAACCAAAACATATATAAAATGAGCGTTATCACTTTCCCTATCCCACTCACACGACACCCCACACCTTCCCTTATCTCCTTCCATATTTTGTCTGCGTTCCCATCTACCCCGGAAAGACCCATCGAGCCATCACCATCCTTCCATGGGATCATGTACTTTCTCTTCAACCCATAAACTAGTCATCCCTCTCATATAATCGTTCCCCATAAGTCAACGGCATGGGAAGCCGAGAATGACGAGGATAGATGGAGAGGTTATACTCAAATGCGAACTTCCCACACCCCAAATCCGAAAGAAGGGTTAGAGCTATTCCCAAGTTTCTTCTTTTTAATGGCTATTCCAAAACCCTGTCGATCACACCATCCTTCTTAATCACTCAAAGCTTACCGAGAGTCAAAGATATTCAAAGGGCAATGATTCAATTTAGAGTAGAGTTGGCCGGGGTTCGATTTGGAATAGCTAGGGTTTGGATTGGGATTATTCGGATTGCTTGTGTGTCCAAGTTCTCGGGTCTTCTTGTCGAATCACTCTAAGGGTATAAAATCTTCTACATTCAAACTCTTTAATCTTTCCATTTCTTTGTTATTCGGTTGACATTTAATTTGGTTTATGTAAATTTTAACTCAAGTGTAATTATACTTATCATGGTGTTGAGTTGTTATTGTTGTTGTTGTTGTCATTGCCGCTTGAAAAACTTAAGGAAATTTTAGATTTGGCTCACTAGTTTTAAACAATCTTGGTTCGTTATTGTTGTCGACCTTTGTTTGGGGGTCAAATGACTTAGTTGCCGTTAATAATCCTTAGGCTAGAAGGTCTCGAATTGAAACCGGAAATGGTTGTTATTGTTTGGATTTCGTGTCAAAACCTTCTCGAATGGACATGGTTTAGACCTAGGAACCTTGTCTAGGTTGAGATAAACTTTTGGTTGTCTTTGGGTTGAGTAAAAACCACACCCACAAGGGCATGTTGGTGTTGTTTTAATCAAGTAGAAACACCCCTCACAAAGGTGTGTGAGGTTGTGTATTCGGTCCTGTCAAACCTCACCCAACAGCCACCCAAATAGGGTGTGCTGTGGTGATCCTTAGCCGAGGAAAAACCACCCTATAAAGGGTGTGGTATGGCTCGATAAAACCCTCTCCAGGCAGCCACCCATGAGGGGTGTGCATGCCTTGGTTAATCCTGGTCAAGCCTATCCAAACAACCCTCGAAACTCACCCACTTGCAACCTTTGTTATGGTCAAAAATTGTTTGAAAAGATGATCGATCATCCTTTGTTTAAGGCTAGTAATGCCTTAGTTCTTTTCCAGTAGAACCCAAGGGGGTGTAAGTCTTGCTCGGTTCGAACTTAAACCCACAAAGGGGTGTTGAGTTCAATCTTCTACAAAACCCAAAAAGGGTGTTTTGGTTGTCCATTTTGAGGTCAAACTCAAAGGGAAATGTTGAGTTGTTTTCTACTTGTTCAAATGCTGATTCTTACATCAATATTTGGTCAATCGTGTCGAGAATGAGGAAGATTTGGTGTCAAACCAATAGCCCTCATATAACACTCGAGACCATCAAGTTGGGAAGTCGAATAATACTCGACCTCGACGTGAAATATATCTTTGCGTTACGATTCAGTTGATGTCGAATGTATGCGTTCGAAATTCCCAGTAAACACTCAAAGTTACACTTAGGCTTGTGGTGTAATTATGTTTAACACTAGCATTCCAGCCCACTCGATCTATTCAGCCCACCTTTTAACTCAATTCCAGCCCAATTAGTGTGCTAACTTTACTGCCGATCGTAGCCCACCAGGCCCAACTTGGTGCCTTGGTGGTTAATATCCAGTCCAGCCCAATATTATTTTCCCCCTCCTTTGACTTTGGTTGGGCCGCAGCCCAACAAGGGTGAATCATGTAGAAATTTGTAACATGTATGTATTTGCCGCGTATCAATATATTTAAAATCAAGAACACAAAATTTTATATCGTAACCGTTGTTTAAAACATATATCGTCGTGATCTTGAAACCAATCTATTTTACAATTTAATCTCGACTTATAATTTGTCACATAACATCGTCATAAACTCATATACATTTGTAAAAATAATAAACCTTCGACACAACAATGTGAATGTTTATATATATACATGTCGCCAAATATAAAAATTTTATACAAATGACAAACCAATTCTATCAATTTTAAAAGAAAACACCTATAAGGATTAACAAGTTTTATCACTTACTATAAACAATGTTTTGGATTTAAACAAATAAACATCTATCTTATTTATATCGTTAACAAAATTTAGAAAATCTAAAACGGGATTATAGCAAAACTTTACTTGAGTTTTTATAACAAAATTTTAGAAACAAATGTTTTCTGAACATATATAATCGTGATCAACCAAGAAACCAACTTACAAACACGATTCATAACCAATTTCTATTAAATAAATGAACTTGTGATATTTTATTTAAAACGGGATTTACAAAACATTTATTGTACAACCGTTATACGTTTATTTCTTGAGTCATTAAACATTTAAATGCTAATCATCATTTACACGTAATCTTCCTACATTTCAAAACATATATAACAAATTATATACTTATAACGACTAATTTACATCTCCTTAACCTTCCATATCTCGACAACATCTATTCTTGTTCATAATCCCTTCATTTCATCGTCTTTCGACTTCCGTCAATCAAAAATCTTATACGTCTTCAATATCTTCTTTGTCACACATCTAGGCACTTCCAAGAGCCAATACCTACAAATACTTAGAAACCTATTTTTAAACTCATTAGTTGCCACACAAGCAACAACAACATAAACACTTTAAAACTTATGAATTAAATTCTGTAGAAACTTAAGTTAGTTCGTGAACTAAAACCTGACTTATTAATCTAGGTTGCGTGTTGGTGCCGTACACTCTCTAAATTCACAGCATTCACTGTTCAGTCTATTAAGGTGAGTTTATAGCCCCACTTTACTTATACTTATTTTACAACTATGGGGTGAGAAACAAGCAAATTGTTTTATGGACCACATTTCTATTTATTTTCTCAAAACTATTGCGTAGTTAGCCTAAGCCCTAGAACCCACTGTTATGTCCATTTTCATGAGCCGTTAGTTCCCTTTGGGAAGCGCGATTGCTAAAAATAGATCTATTGGTATGACTCCCCCGTTCGGTTGGCTAGACGGGCCAATGCGAGCGTATAGCAAGTCGGACTATGAGTGTATTGGGTTAAACACTCGCTAAGGGCCCCTTAACTATTAATTATGTGCTATAGATTAGCGCACTATTTTTCTGAAACAATGAATCATCTTTTGTAAACTCTAAATATTCAATTTAATATATTAAAATGGAGTATGTATTCCGTTCTTTATTTACCTTGTGTTGTGATTTCCAATTTACAAGTAGCACCCCTATGTTCCGTATGCTTCCGCGACCGTTAAATTTTGGGGGTGTTACAGATTAGCATCAGAGCCTAGGTTATAGAGAACTAGGTACATATAAACCCTAAACTATAACCGCTTTTTATAAAAACAAGTCCCTATGACCGCCACTTGCCTTGCTTGCCACTTTACTTGCTGTTTACTTGTCTTAACTACATGCTATGATTTATTATTCGTTAATTCTACATAATTACATGTACTATAAGTATTATATGTATATATTTATATACACTTAACCTACACTATTTACTACGAGTATTTTCGATATACTTACACGCATATACCGTTTTTGTCACAAACTATGTCTTCCCATCACATTCCTCCAATCTCGCCAGACTCAGACGACCCATACATGCAGGTGCTACAGGCTTTCAATGCACCAGACCTCGACTTACTTGAGCCTACACTCACTACAGCATTACCTACATCTACTACCGATCATACTCCCATCCAGCCTATCCCCACTACTGATCCTACCACACAGCCTACTCCATATATCCATACTCTCCCGGTTCGCTGTACTACCCGCATGCGTGTCCCAGGATATTGAATGCGGTACTCAGATCTACTACCATCACCTCATAAGAGAACCCGAGTTATTTATATGGGTACCTCTACCACTTCCTTATCCCTTTCACCTACCACATCTCTTGATCAGTCACCACTCCGTCAAAGGCTCAGGAGGGCCAACGACTCATACTCAGCTGAGGAGGAAGAAGAATCAGAAGAGGATCCGGAGGAAGAACCAGAGGAGGATCCTGAAGAGGAGCCAGTGGCAGATCCTACTCTAGAGGAGACTATACCAGCTGAGCCACGACATGGAAAGGGAAATATGGAGGAGGTGCCAAGTACGTTAGAGATAGGGCAGAGCTCTAGGGTTGCTCAGATAGTGGGAGGAGACATGGATATGCCTCTTGGATTGGGACTGAGAGCTGCTGGGTTATGAGCTAGAGATGAGGCTCTAGTTACTTGTGAGATCAACGGTGAAGTGTGGAAAGATATTGAGTGCATTCACAGCACCCAACCTCGTGCTGGCAGTCCTACATATGAGCCATCATCACCATTTTGTGCCGCCATCTCCATCAATACCAGTTTCCCCTCCACCTGCTGTCTCATCGATGGCGGAGGAGGAAGAAGATGATGTCACTAGGTTCTTAGTCCAGTTGGGAGCACAGGGAAACTTACTAGATGTCCATTCTGACCAGCTGGAGAGACTCGGGAGACGTGACGAGCAAGTTGGCAGGGAACTTGCAGGAGTACGTCAGAGAATGGATGACATAGGCAGAGATCATGCTAGAGCATGAAATGCTGAGTGGACTAACTGGTACAGAATGCACGAATTAGAGTCGGTGATTGCTGGAGTTATGAGGTCCGGACAGGAGGACTCTAGAGAGGTGTTGGCGTCAAGGAGACGCATTGCACAGTTAGAGACTACAGTAGGACATCTGGAGACTATTGTAGCATGGTTGGCAGAGGAGTTAGGCAAGTTACGCTTAGGGCGTGATGGATTCTAGTTCTAGCAGTTATGATGTATTCCCACTACACTGAGTAGTCGTCAATTAGTGGAAGTTGTAGTCCCTTGTCTGTATTCGAAACTTGTACTATTTTCTTGTATATCTCGAGCTTGTAATTTTTTGTGAACACGATTTGATCCTAATTTATGACGAGCTTGATTGACTATTCCATTGTGCCATCTTCTTTATAATTGATCTTATTCATATACTCTACCCATAATAATTTGTGCGATAACAAACTCTCCGAATCTCAATTATCTCTATCTTTCTGATACAGCAAAACGCCTCCGAAAAGAACCAACAGAACCGCTTGTGCGCAACCCAACTAACCAAGGCCCCGCTAGGGCTACTGCGGCGGTTCCAACTGTGAACCGAGCAATGCTCGATCAACTCGTAGAGGAACGGGTAGCAGCAGCACTAGCTGCAGCAAACAACTCGACGACTGATGTTGGGAACTCGAGACCCACAAACAACAACACTCGTATTTGTACTTATCAAGACTTCCGGAAGGTAATGACTGGAGGTTTTAGAGGTACTGAGGGAGCAGTTGTTCTGGTCCGATGGATCGAAAGATTAGAGACGGTATTCTGAATTTGTGGTTGTTCGGAAGAGGACAGGGTTAAGTTTGCATAATTTACTTTTCTGGATGCTGCTCTAACCTGGTGGAACAATTAATTGAAATCATCTGGCTATGACACTGCATATGCAATGTCATGGGAAAGCTTCAAAGAGATGGTTCTTAAGAAATATTGCCCTCGCAATGAGGTGAAGAAGTTGGAGGTTGAATTTTGGAACCTCAAGGTACAAGGTACCAATATGGCTGTGTATAATCAATGTTTTCAGGAGCTTGCCTTACTATGTCCCGATATGGTCCAAACTGAAACCCGACTACTGGAGAGGTACATTGGCGGATTATCCCCATCTATCAAGGGGAACGTCACTACCTACAAGGCTGCAGATCTCCATGAGACCATGGAGGTAGCCAACAAATTGATGGATCAGGTGATCGAGGATTCGATCGAAGCGGGTATGACCAACAAAAGGAAATGGGATGATCATTCTCGGAACAACAGCCACCACTCGAACAAAAGGCAGGAGATTGCAAAGGTGTATGCTGCGGGACCAACGGAGAGGAAGGTCTACGCAGGGAACTTGCCACTGTGTAATCGATGCAAGTTGCATCATAAGGGTCAGTGCACGGTCAAGTGCCACAAATGTCAAAAGATAGGACATATGACCCGTGATTGCCCTCTTGCAACAACACAAGTTGCACCAGCAAACAACCCGAAGACTGAGATCATGTGTTTTGGTTGCAGTGAGAAAGGGCATTATCAAAATGAATGCCGAAAGCCCAAGAATTAGGGCAATGGGGGAAACAGAGGTTACCAAGGTAATCAGGGTAACCAAAGAAATCCAGGAGCTTGTGTAAACCAAGTAGCGGTTGTGCCCCAAGGAAATCGGGGAAATGATGGAGAAGCCCGCAGTAGGGTCTATGCAGTGGGTAAAGTGGAAGTCCAAGAGGACTCGAATGTCGTAACGGGTACGTTCTTTTTAAATAACTGCTATGCATCTATATTGTTTGATACGGGAGCGGATAGAAGTTTTGTTTCAACTACATTTAGTCCATTGCTTGGTATTGCCCCGACCACCTTACGCAACGTATATAATATGGAGTTAGCTAATGGAAAAGTAGAAAGGGTAGACACTATCGTAAGAGGCTGCACTCTAAATCTGTTAAATCACCCATTCAACATCGATCTCATGCCTGTAGAATTGGGTAGTTTTGATGTTATTATCGGCATGGATTGGTTGTCGAAATATCATACCACTATTCTTTGCGACGAGAAAATCGTTCGACCGCCTTATGGGAAGGAGGTTCTAATCGTTGAAGGCGACAGAAGAGACCAACGAAGTGCCTCGAGATTAAACGTTATCTCTTTGATGTGTCGTATAGAGTGCAAGTTTTAAATTTATAAACACGATCTACCAATGATTCAAACGAAACACATACGAGCAAGTATACTCGTCCGTGTGTAGCAAGAGGTGATATGGTAAGCCGAGGTCGTTCACAAGGATTTGTTTAGTTTTTATGTAACGTGAGTTTGATTATAACAAAGACTTAGTAATGATTCTAAAGCAAGCAAATAATGATGATGATGATGTAAATTCAATATATTAAAAACTACACTTGCCTAGACTAGTTTGCACAATTCCCTTGATATGATTATGACAATGGTTCAAATCGATTATGATCAATAAATTAGAGGGTGTTCTAATTTGATAAGTTGGTGTACTAATCCTCTTGTTTCCAACACTTTCAATCCTCGTCAAGATTTTAAGATGACAAAAACAATATTAAGTTTTGATCACACAAGACTAACACAATTCAATCACTTGATTCGCTATCGTTTCACAAGTAATTGACAACTCCACTTTTTAGTTTTCTAAGTTTAACCAAGTCACATATGAAATGGTCAATACATAAGGTAACACCTTCATAGACAAAGGTTTACAATTGATTAAATAACAATGTCTCTTTCGACCTATTACACCATTATTAATCAACCAAACTTGATAACTCTTTTGTTTATGAAAACTTCAAAAGTACAATTCGATCTTAGTATTAGCTTTTCATTGAACTAGAACCATAGAGTCATAATCAATCAATATTCATGTAACAAACA
The DNA here is from genome assembly GCA_021014915.2 of Artemisia tridentata subsp. tridentata. Lineage (NCBI taxonomy): Eukaryota > Viridiplantae > Streptophyta > Magnoliopsida > Asterales > Asteraceae > Artemisia > Artemisia tridentata. The sequence goes on from CP139503.1 coordinate 324,795,345, forward strand.
TCATCTAGGCAAGTGCACAAGGCACTTAGCCGCTCATGGCAAACAAAGAAATAACCACAGAAAATTTATCACTTGAAAACATGATTAAGAAGTCTTACAAAAGTTGTAATGATGATTACAAGAGTTAGGAACAATTAGGAGATGATCAACAATGATTCCTTTGATGATTATAATGATGAATAATGAATGTAAGCTAACTTCTTCCTGCGTTTTCTTCCTTGTAGCCTTCTTGAGAGAGTAAATTGATTATGAGATTAGTTATAGTGTGTTGTATATTAGTCTATCTTCTCTCTAACCAAGCATACTTATTAATAGAATGAATCCCCTTGGCCACCAAGCAAGTTTCTTGGGCACTAAGTGTTATTAAAAATCTGGAATTGAAGTAAATGAAGCATAATGACAACCCACATGAAGAGTTAGATCATTAAAAGTAGTCATTAAGTGTGCCAGGAGTTGCAGCAACCCAAGGTTGAAGTCTCAACCTGAGGTTCAGATTCCAGCCCAAGGTTTGGAGTAAGGTTGGCATGGCAGTTTTGAACCTTGGGTTGAACTTAAGCCTTAGTTGTATTTCTTGAACCTTTTGTTGAGGAAGAAAGCCATAATTCATAGCAAACTTTGCATGTAACTTCTCATTCATTTCATCAACACTTGATCTTTTCTTGAGCTCGTAAATCTTTGTAACTTGATTCTTTATCTTTGATGATCTTCCCGAGGTCTTTATTATGGGTAGAATCTTTCGTTGTGCATAAGCTCTTGATTTAGCGACTTTTCCCATCTTTCTAGCTATTCCCTTGGACTTGATTGTACCTGAACCTTAATATATCTTTTGTACCTTTTTCGCATAATATGTTCACAAACACAACCAAATACAATGCACAAACATAGAAATAACAAGACTAAAACATTTACGAAATGAGCGTTATCAAATCCCCCCACACTTACACTTTGCTTGCCCTCAACCAAATCTAGCTTTTAAAAATAAATCTACATGATATAAATGAGAATGATTCTAAAAATGAGATGCAAATCCATCAAGTACAAGTACGAGATAAGATCCATCTTTTTAAGCTTTATAAGTGAAAAGTCGAGATGTTTGACAATACCTTAATGATTCTCTTGCTTGATAACATGTTAAAACACCTCACGAAAAAGGAATGAAGCATAATTCACTCAACACTCATTTATTTAGTGGGTGAGTATATAAGAAAATCACACTCATCACTCAGTCATGATCTAAATATTACCATAAGCTTGTACAAGAAACAAAACTCCACCGACGTGGCGTAAGCACCAAGTGTAAACATCTAAGAGGACTTTTATTCGGTTTAAATAGTAATATGGGGTTTATGTTCAGATATCTCTTGTAAAAACATACTAGATCGCTAGCGCGAATTCTTGATTTACTCAAACAACGGATGGTCACTAAAGTAAAATACCTTAGATCGCTGGCGCGTTATTCGATCACTCAAGAACCGGATGGTCACTAGAATATTCGCACAATTGATATCTTCACAAAATTAAAAAGGTAGGGATAAGGCATGGGATATACTTATGAGAGGTGTTAAAAAAAAAAAAAAAAAAAAAAAAAAAAAAAAAAAAAAAAAAAAAACTCAAAACTCAAATCAAACTTTACAAATAGTCAAAGTCTACAACCAATTGCTACTAGCTACGTCAACCTCTTTCACATGAACTTGAGAATTCATCCTTGATCGATATCATACTTTCATAGCTCATTGGCTATTCTTGTCACCATACAATTGCGATGACTTATTATTTATTTTTTTTCTTGGCCACATGTTTCGGCCATCGATCATAATTCCAATAGATCTTCTATGAGATTATCATAGAGTTTGCAACATTCTCCAAAGTTCAAGGATTTCTCACATAACAACCATCTTTCCAAGTAGCTAGTAACCAACCAAGACTTGATTATGGGTAAGGTTAAGGCTAAAAGTGTAAAATATTTTTGTATTTTTCTGGTGTAACAAAAGAAAAGAATGGCTCAAAGGGTGTACTAATGGTATCTAGCACTAAAATTGAGTGCTAACAAATGGGCCAATGATGAGAGTTTTAACTAACCGATGTGATTAGCTAATGTATGATTTGCAAACGGATGGTCATTTAGTTGAATCCTAATGTTGCCTCTTATCACACGAATACACTTTCATCACACGAATGTGCTCTCACTGTGGTCTGGTAATGATTTGCAAGTACAAGTTCTAGAATACATAAAATTACCGGCACACTCAATACAAAAAGATCAAGCATAAAAGATGTATGTTATATAAGAATAGGCTCAAATCCTCACAATTTTTGGTGGAATGCGCTATAATTGTGCTCGCAATGTTATCGATCCCAAAAATGGATTGCAATGTCAATCAGGACACATCTCGAATTTTCAAAAATTACATGTTTTATCAGTGGATTGATCTAGTTATTCTAATATAAATTATCCTAAATGTGCGAAAACAACTAGATCAAAAGGGCAAACAATTTAAAACTAGGCTCAAAAATATAGAAAATTTAAAATCAAGTTTCATTTTCCTATTTCCTCCTCCCACACTTAAGTTTGACATTGTCCTCAATGTAAAGAACGATGAACCATAAAAATAGGGAAATGGAACATAAAAGAAATGATACTGCCTGAGCCTTAGAATCTAGATCGAGCTCCAAATGAGATATTGAGATCGAACGATTCCACATCTTCGAGATCAAGCATCGTAACCTGCAGTAATCTTCATATACAAAACAAAAAAACACACAAAATGCAAAATACATTTGGATTTTTTTTTTTTTTTTTTTTTTTTTTTTTTTTTTTTTTTTTTACAAGGCCCCTACACTTATGGTGAAACCATTGGGGCATAAAAATAAACAAACAATTAAAAACACACGGGTTGCCTCCCGAGAAGCGCTTAATTTATTAACGAGTCATCAGCCTGACTCGATCTTCCTCACTTTCGTGGTTTATGTTTGGGATTCTTTCCCGACTTCTTGGGAATATAAACCACATTTCCTTTCACTATTCCCTTTCCGGTTTTATCGATGTCATATAACTTTTTTGTATCACAAGATCTAGGAAGGACATCATTCATAAATCCAGAATCTGCAGCCCATGGTATTACTTTTTTATAATCTACTGGAAAAGGTGCCATGAATGAAATAGCAGTGTATTTCTTTTTATCGAGCAGTTCAAGTGGAATTTCCTCACTTGACATTTCATTCAGTTGCTCCTCATCATGATAAATCTTGATACGATGTCCATTAACAATGAAACTTCCACCGTGCTTGTCATATAACTCGACATATCCGGATGGAAAACCATGTTTTACCACGAATGGACCATACCATTTGGTTCTTAGCTTAGGAGCTTTGAATTTGTACTTAGAATTGAACAAAAGTACTTTGTCTCCGACTTTGAATTCTTTCCGGATTCTGAGTTTCTTATCATGGTATGCTTTTGTTCGAGCTTTGTACAACTTGGAATTCTCATACGCTTGGAGTCTTAACTCATCGAGTTCATGCAATTGCAAGAATCATTTTTCTCCAGCAATTTTGAGATCGGGGTTACATTGCCTCAACGCCCAGTATGCGTGGTGTTCAATTTCAAACGGCAAATGACAAGTTTTTCCATATATGAGTCTATACGGAGTTGTGCCAATTGGAGTTTTATATGCCGTTCTAAACGTCCATAGAGCATCATCGAGTTTCCTTGACCAAATGGAAGGATTATCCTTAACCGTTTTTTCAAGTATTCTTTTTAAAGCTCTATTGGTGTTTTCAACTTGACCACTGGTTTGAGGGTGGTATGCTGTTGCAAAACGATGATGGACTCCATATCATTTCATAGCTTTCTCCATTTGATGGTTACAGAAGTGAGTTCCTCTGTCGCTTATCAAAGCTTTTGGAATTCCGAATCGAGAGAAAAGCTTTTTCAGAAAATTTACAACCACTCGTGCATCATTTGTGGGTAAGGCTTCCGCTTCAGACCATTTAGAAACATAGTCAATTGCAACGAGGATGTATTCGAACTTATGAGATTTAGGAAAAGGACCCATGAAATCAATTCCCCATATATCAAAGATTTTAGAACTTGTATGCTCTTTTGTGGCATTTCGTCTTCTACGAGAAAGACTACCAGACTTTTGGCAAGCATCACAATTCAGCACAAGCATATGGGCTTCTTTAAAAATAGTCGGCCAATAAAATCCCGCATCAAAGACTTTTTTCGCGGTTATAGACGGACCGTAATGTCCTCCAATTGGGCCGTAATGACATTCATCAAGAATTTTTCGGGTCTCTGAACCGTACACGCATCTTCTAATTATCCCATCGGGACACATTTTAAATAGATATGGTTCATCCCAAAAATAGTGTTTTAGGTCTGCGAAAAATTTACTACGCTGAGTGTGAGTTAGACCTTTTTGTAACACTTTTCCGACTAAATAATTTGTAAAGTCTGCAAACCATGGAACTTCTTCGTTTTCAATTCCCATAAGAGTTTCATCGGGAAAATTATCATCAATCTCATCTTCACCGAATTCATCTAAATTAGGATTTTCTAATCGAGACAAATGGTCTGCTGCAACATTTTCCGCGCCTTTCTTATTTTGGATTTCTATGTCAAATTCTTGAAGCAATAAAATCCATCGGATAAGTCGTGGTTTGGCATCTTGTTTGGCAAACAGGTATTTAAGAGTTGAATGATCGGTGAATACAATTGTCTTTGACAAAACGAGATAAGAACGAAATTTGTCAAATGCAAAAACTACAGCCAAAAGTTCTTTTTCAGTGACCGTGTAGTTTTGTTGAGCACTATTCAAGGTTTTGCTAGCAAAGTAAATAGGAAGAAAATGTTTTCTATCGCGTTGTCTTAATACTGGTCCAACGGCAAAATCACTTGCATTACACATAAGTTCAAATGGCAGCGACCAATTTGGTGAAACCATAATCGGTGCATTTCTTAACTTATTTTTGAGTGTTTCGAATGCCTTGATGCATTCTTCATTGAAATCAAAAACTAAATCTTTCTCGAGAAGCTTTCTCATAGTACGAGATATTTTCGAAAAATCTTTGATGAATCTGCGGTAGAATCCCACATGCCCCAAGAAACTTCTAACGCCTTTGACGTTAGTCGGGGGTGGTAACTTAGCAATAGCATCTATTTTTGCTTTGTCAACATCGATTCCCTTGCTAGAAATCTTGTGACCAAGCACAATGCCTTCTGTCACCATAAAGTGACATTTTTCCCAGTTTAGTACGAGATGAGCGGTTTTGCATCTTTCAAGCATTTTATCAAGATTGGAAAGGCATGACTCAAATGAGTCTCCAAATACCGAGAAATCATCCATGAAAAGTTTCATGGAGGTTTCAAGCATATCTTGAAAAATAGCAATCATGCACCTTTGAAATGTTGCCGGTGTGTTACAAAGACCAAAAGGCATAAGCCTATACGCATATGTACCAAAAGGACACGTGAATGTAGTCTTTTCTTGATTAGCAGGATCAATTGGAATTTGGAAATAACCAGAAAATCCATCTAGAAAACAAAAGAATTTGTTCCCCGCAAGTCTTTCCAACATTTGATCCATGAACGGTAAAGGAAAATGATCCTTCCTGGTGGCGTCAATTAATTTGCGATAATCAATGCATACTCGCCAACCAGTTATGGTTCTGGTAGGAACAAGTTCATTACGTTCATTAGTTACAACGGTTGTTCCTCCTTTCTTAGGAACACAATGAACATGACTCACCCATGAACTATCCTCAATGGGGTAAATAATACCAGCATCAAGAAGTTTGATTATTTCTTTCTTAACAACTTCCTTCATGTTTGGGTTGAGTCTTCGTTGTCTTTGAACAACGGGTTTAGAATCATTTTCGAAATTGATTTCGTGTTTGCAAAAGTTTGGACTTATTCCACGAATGTTAGAAGTTTTCCAAGCGAAAGCTTCTTTATGATTTTTGAGCATAGAAACAAGACGTTCTTTTTCATCGGGTTTGAGTGCTGAAGATATGACAACCGGAAGAAGGGATTTTTCTTCCAAGAATGCGTATTCCAGATGATCGGGAAGAGGTTTCAAGACGAGATCCACCGGCGGATCTTCAATTGAGGTTTTGATTCTCATTTCAACATTGAATTCCAACTCCTCAAAGTTGGTTATTTCTTCCTCAGAAATTTCTTCGGTGTTTATCTGCATAAATTCAGCGAATTCTCTGTCGAGATCTTCATCACTTATTTATCCAGATGTTTTCTGAGTCTTAATTCTTTCATCAAGCAACTCATCGAATGTTTCCTCTGTAATTTCATCGATAACATCAATGCTATAACAAGTGTCATCATTCGCATGAGAATATTTCATGGCTTGATTAATTTGAAAAGAGATTTTTTCATCTCCAACTCCAAGATTGAGTTCTTTGTTTTTGACTCGAATGATAGCATCGGCGGTGTTTAGGAAAGGTCTTCCTAAGATCAATGGAACTTTGCTATCTTCCTCCATCTCGAGGATCTCAAAATCAACGGGAAAAACGAATTGCCCAACTTGAACAAGCATGTTTTCAGCTACTCCAACAGGATATTGGATAGTATGATTTTCTAAACGTATACTCATTCTTGTGGGTTTCAAGGTATCGATCGAAAGCTTCGCATACAATGAGTGTGGCATAAGATTGATACTCGCACCAAGATCGGCTAAAGCATCACAAGTGATTGAATTTCCCAAAGTACATAGGATGAGAAAACTTCCAGGATCACCGAGTTTTTTCGGTAGTTTGTTTTCAACAATGGCTGAGCAATCTTCATTCAAGAAGGCAGCGGAAATGTTTTCCATTTTGCTTTTGTTGCTCACAAGTTCTTTCAAAAACTTCCCATAATTGGGCATTCCAGCCAGGACATCAACAAGAGGAACGTTGATCCTAACTTCTTTGATTAAGTCAATGAACTTGCCATATTGTTCTTCCATCTTTTCTTTCCTCAAACATTGAGGATATGGAATTCTTGGTTTATATGCTTTGAGCTATGGAGTGGGTTTAACGACTGGTGTAGGAATTGGTTCGTTATCTTTTGGTTCCTCCTCTGCTTCATCCTCACTTTCATCATGAACGATAGTGGTTGTTTGGTTTGGGTTTGGTGGTGGATCATAAGATAGACCACTACGAGTGAATACAACATTTACATGCTCATTTCTCGTTTGAAGTAGATGATAAGATCCAGATGATGATGGTTTCGGGTTGGATTGAGTATTGCTTGGCAAAGTACCCGATGGTCTAGCAACAAATTGATCAGAAAGACGACCAAATTTGGTTTCAAGGTCTTGGATAGAAGCTTGATGGTTCTTTTGACCTTGTTCGACTTTGGTTTTGAGGATGAAGAACTCATTTTTCATAAATTCATTCGTTTGCTTTTGAGCATGCACGAATTCACGCATGGTTTTTTCGAATTCAAATTCTTTATTTTTCTTTTCAGGTGTTTGTGATGATGAACGGTTATCATCACGAGACGATGTTGGACGGTTGTCGTCATGAGGTTGGGAACTACGATTATCATCCCTCGATGGACGATCTTGCCAATCTCTAGAAAATTTCTACCGTAGTAGTTTCCACGATATCCTCCTCCTCGATATCCTCCATAAACATAATTAGATTCGGCTTCGGGACCTCCCATGGGTTTGTCATCACACTCGGATGATGAATGGTTTCCACCACAATAGTTGCATCCATCGCGCATATCTTTGATCTCTTTTTGGATACTTTGGAATTTAGAATCGATTTTGGGGGTGAGATCTTTCATCATGTCCATGATTTTGGAATTTTCATTCGTTCCTTTGGCGAATGCAACGGTTTTTCTGTTGAGGTTTGATTTTGGCATCCTTAGACCAATCGAGCTTAAGAAGTACACGGTCTTCTAGTAAAGTGTAAGCTTCGTTAGGGGTCTTATAAAGGAAAATTCCTCCGGCATCAAGGATACCGTGAGTTGTGGCATCGAGACCATGGTAAAAGATTTGAATGATATTACCACGAGACAAACCATGCCCATGACAACTTCGGAGCATGTTTTTCATTCGAAGCCAAGCTTCGACAAGATTTTCTCCTTCCTTTTGAGTGAAACTACGAATTTCACCTAAGAGACGATCAAACATGGCCGGTGGAAAGAAACGTCCAACAAATGCTTCTCTCATTTGGTTCCAAGTTGTGATCACTCTGGGGCTTAATTCATTATACCAAATTTTTGCTTCTCCGGTGAGAGATAATGAAAAGAGTTTGAGGCTGATTGCATTTGCGTCGGTAGTTCCATAATGAAACATGTCACAAATTTCAAGAAAATTGGCGATATGTTTGTGTGGATCGGATCTAACTCGACCATCAAATTGATTGTCTTTAATCATCGAAAGATGATGACCTTTGATAGTGAAGTTATCTCCAAGATTAACGGGAACAATGGCGGCCGCGGGTGTAGGAGCTACAACCCTATTGGTGTCCCACATAGGTCGATCGTCGGCCATTGGAAATGCTAATTCAAGAAAAAGATCAACGATTGGATGAACTTCGGAAAGATTATCAAATGGTGGGTTAACGGTTCTTGGTTTTCTTTGATTATTTGGAACAAATAGGGTTCTCTTTTTGCGAAATAAACTTTTGGGGTTAGACAATGGTGTACTTAATTCTTCGTTAGAAGTGCGAGTGGTCATACATGAGAAAAACGAGCCAATCGAAAAAAAATTATCAACTAAAAAGAAAATTAAAATAATAAAAAAAAAAAAAAAAAAAAAAAAAAAAAAGAGTAAACGGCGGTTCGAGTGTGAACCTGCGGTTGGGTTTGGTCAAGTTCACAGATAGTGACAAACCGGACCGGCTGAAAATGAACCGGGCAGTTCGGTTTGAACTGGATTCACAGAAGAGGCTGAGCCGGACCGGTTGAAGACTGAACCGGCGGTTCAGTTGGTCAGAATGTGGTGAACCGGTTCGGCTGAAAGCTGAACCGGCGGCTGGTCTGGTTTCGGGGTCACAAAAACTTTTGAACCGCTTGGTTCGGGTTTGAACCGCGATTTCCTGTGTGAAAAATCAAAAGAACGCTTTGAAAACAAGCTTAAAAATAAGAATAAAGCACAAAAATTATAAACAAAAACTCACAAAAACGTGATCAAATCCTCGGCAGCGGCGCCAAAAACTTGATGTGTCGTCTAGAGTTCAAGTTTTAAATTTATAAACACGATCTACCAATGATTCAAACGAAACACATACGAGCAAGTATACTCGTCCGTGTGTAGCAAGAGGTGATATCGTAAGCCGAGGTCGTTCACAAGGATTTGTTTAGTTTTTATGTAACGTGAGTTTGATTATAACAAAGACTTAGTAATGATTCTAAAGCAAGCAAATAATGATGATGATGTAAATTCTATATATTAAAAACTACACTTGCCTAGACTAGTTTGCAGAACTCCATTGATATGATTATGACAATGGTTCAAATCGATTATGATCAATAAATAAGATGGTGTTCTAATTTGATAAGTTGGTGTACTAATCCTCTTGTTTCCAACACTTTCAATCCTCGTCAAGATTTTAAGATGACAAAAACAATATTGAGTTTTGATCACACAAGACTAACACAATTCAATCACTTGATTCGCTATCATTTCACAAGTAATTCACAACTCCACTTTTTAGTTTTCTAAGTTTAACCAAGTTACATAAGAAATGGTCAATACATAAGGTAACACCTTCATAGACAAAGGTTTACAATTGATTAAATAACAATGTCTCTTTCGACCTATTACACCATTATTAATCAACCCAACTTGATAACTCTTTTGTTTATGAAAACTTCAAAAGTACAATTCTATCTTAGTATTAGCTTTTCATTGAACTAGAACTATAGAGTCATAATCAATCAACATTCATGTAACAAACATCATCTAGGCAAGTGCACAGGGCACTTAGCCGCTCATGGCAAACAAAGAAATAACCACAGAAAATTTATCACTTGAAAACATGATTAAGAAGTCTTACAAAAGTTGTAATGATGATTACAAGAGTTAGGAACAATTAGGAGATGATCAACAATGATTCCTTTGATGATTATAATGATGAATAATGAATGTAAGCTAACTTCTTCCTGCGTTTTCTTCCTTGTAGCCTTCTTGAGAGAGTAAATTGATTATGAGATTAGTTGTAGTGTGTTGTATATTAGTCTATCTTCTCTCTAACCAAGCATACTTATTAATAGAATGACTCCCCTTGGCCACCAAGCAAGTTTCTTGGGCACTAAGTGTTATTAAAAATCTGGACTTGAAGTAAATGAAGCATAATGACAACCCACATGAAGAGTTAGATCATTAAAAGTAGTCATTAAGTGTGCCAGGAGTTGCAGAAACCCAAGGTTGAAGTCTGAACCTGAGGTTCAGATTCCAGCCCAAGGTTTGGAATAAGGTTGGCATGGCAGTTTTGAACCTTGGGTTGAACTTAAGCCTTAGTTGTATTTCTTGAACCTTTGGTTGAGGAAGCAAGCCATAATTCATAGAAAACTTTGCATGTAACTTCTCATTCATTTCATCAACACTTGATCTATTCTTCATCTCGAAAATCTTTGTAACTTGATTCTTTATCTTTGATGATCTTCCTGAGTTCTTTATTATGGGTAGAATCTTTCGTTGTGCATAAGCTCTTGATTTAGCGACTTTTCCCATCTTTCTAGCTATTCCCTTGGACTTGATTGTACCTGAACCTTAATATATCTTTTGTACCTTTTTCGCATAATATGTTCACAAACACAACCAAATACAATGCACAAACATAGAAATAATGCGACTAAAACATGTACGAAATGAGCGTTATCACTCTTGTACACAGGCCCAAAAATACCTTGAGAAAGGATGCCTTCTCTTTCTAGCACAAGTCTCCGAAAAGGAAGAAGAGGAGCCGGAAGGAAAACATTTGGAAGATGTACCAATCGTAAGAGATTTTCCAGAAGTCTTCCCTAAAGACTTACTCGGGCTCCCGCCGACCCGACTGGTCGAATTTTGAATTGACCTAGTGCCCGGTGTCGTACCGGTGGTACGAGCACCTTACCGATTAGCTCCGACGGAACTGTAGGAGTTATCTGAACAATTGTTGGAACTCTCCGAAAAAGGATTCATCAGACCGAGTTCCTCACCCTGGTGAGCTCCAGTTCTATTCGTCAAAAAGAAAGATGGATCTTTCCGAATGTGCATCAACTACCGGGAACTCAACAAATTAACTATCAAAAACCATTACCCACTCCCTAGAATTGATGATCTATTCGATCAACTCCAAGGTTCGTGCGTTTATTCAAAAATCGACTTGAGATCCGGTTACCACCAACTTAGAGTTCGGGAAGAAGATCCCGAAGATGGCATTCAGAACTCGTTACGGTCACTACGAGTTTCAGCTTATGCCTTTTGGCTTAACCAACGCACCAACAATATTCATGGATCTTATGAATCGGGTGTGTAAGCCGTACTTAGACAAGTTCGTGATCGTCTTCATCGACGACATATTGATATACTCAAAGAGCGAGAAGGAGCACGAAGAACATCTTAGGCTGATCTTAGAACTACTGAAGAAAGAGGAGTTACATGCTAAGTTTTCCAAGTGCGAGTTTTGGATACCAACTGTTCAATTCTTAGGTCACGTAATCGATAGACATGGTATTCATGTAGATCCTGAAAAGATTGAGTCAATAAAGGATTGGGTGACGCCCACAACTCCCACCGAAAAACGCCAATTCTTAGGACTTGCAGGGTATTACAGAAGGTTTATCGAGGGATTCTCGAAGATAGCAAAGCCTTTGACTAAGCTAACCCAGAAAAATGAAAGATTTGACTGGGGAGATAAAGCGAAAGAATCTTTTCAACTTCTCAAAGATAAGTTGTGCAGCGCACCTATCATAGCCCTACCTGAAGGCAGTGAGGACTTTGTAGTCTACTGTGATGCCTCACACAAAGGGTTAGGAGCTGTCTTGATGCAGCGAAAGAAGGTGATAGCCTACGCCTCGCGACAACTAAAACCCCACGAGAAGAATTACACTACACACGACTTAGAACTGGGGTCAGTAGTGTTTGCGCCCAGAATCTGGAGACATTATCTTTATGGCACCAAGTGTGTAGTTTACACCGACCAAAAAAGTTTGCAACATATCCTTGACCAAAAGGAGCTCAATATGAGACAACGCCGTTGGTTAGAATTGCTTAGCGATTATGACTGTGAAATTCGATACCACCTAGGCAAAGCAAACGTGGTAGCAGATGCCCTTAGCCGAAATGAGAGACCGAAACCACTGAGGGTATGATCGTTAAGTATGACAATGGTTTCACCACCCTCATCGAAAATCCTTGATGCTCAGGCCGAGGCACTTAAGGAAGAAAACTGGCCCAACGAGAAGATTTATGGAATGCCTGAGAGCGAAAATGGATTCGTGAAGAGAATAGATGGGACATTATGTTACAAGAACAGAAGTTGGGTCCCACTCTATGGAGGTATACGTGACCTCATCATGCACGAATCCCATAAATCTAAATACTCCATCCATCTAGGAGCCGACAAAATGTATCTTGATCTGAAGAAGCTATATTGGTGGCCCAATATGAAAGCTGACATCGCAACTTATGTCAGTCAATGCCTAACATGTTCAAAGGTCAGAGCTGAACATCAGAGGCCGTCAGGTTTACTCGTACAACCTGAAATTCCCGAATGGAAGTGGGAACGTATAACGATGGACTTTATCACCAAATTGCCAAGGACATCAAGCGGTTATGACACCATTTGGGTAATCGTTGATCGTCTTACCAAGTCCGCCCACTTTTTACCGATCAAAGAGAACGGTAGCATGGATAAACTTGCACGACTATACGTGAAGGAGAATGTTGCTCGACATGGAGTTCCACTTTCTATCATCTCCGACAGAGATAGTCGTTTTGCGTCAAACTTTTGGAGATCTCTACAAGATGCTTTAGGTACTGATCTTGATATGAGCACCGCATATCATCCTCAAACAGATGGTCAGAGCGAAAGGACCATCCAAACTTTAGAAGACATGCTGAGAGCATGTGTGATATACTTTGGGAACGGTTGGGATAGACATCTGCCGTTAGCCAAATTTTCTTACAATAATAGTTATCACACCAGCATCAAAGCTGCACCCTATGAGGCACTCTATGGCAGAAAGTGCAGAACATCAATATGTTGGGCTAAAGTCAGAGAAAGTTAGCTCACCGGTCCTGAACTAGTACAAGAGACTACTAAGAAGATTGTGCAGATCAAGAGCCGAATGCAGGCGGCTCGAGATCGTCAGAAAAGCTATGCTGACAAGAGACGAAAACCACTTGAGTTCCAAGTTGAAGATCGTGTTATGTTGAAAGTATCGCCATGGAAAGGCGTGATTCGCTTTGTAAAGCGTGGGAAGCTAAATCCCCTATATATAGGACCTTTCAAAATTCTCATGAGAATTGGGCCGGTAACCTATCGACTCGAGTTACCACAAGAACTCAGCTCCATGCACAACGTGTTTCACGTGAGCAATTTAAAGAAATATCTCTCCAACGAAACGCTTGCCATTCCTCTGGAAGAAATCCAGGTTGATGAGAGACTAAATTTCGTTGAGGAACCTGTTGAGATAATGGATCGAGAAATCATACGGCTTAAGCAAAGCCGTATCCCTATCGTTAAAGTTCGTTGGAACTCCCGAAGAGGTCCCGAATACACGTGGGAGCGGGAGGACGAGATCAAGCGTAAATAACCACATCTTTTCTCAAATCTATCAGGTAACTCTAAGTGAAAACCGAGGACGGTTTTCTTTTTAAGGCGGGGAGGATGTGACAAACGGTAATTTTCCCAATAATAATTTAATAATAACTGTTAATTTATTTTGACTAAACTATTAAACTAGGCATTTATGTGCTTACATAACTATTACGGGAAAACAAACCTGCACACTGTATCACAAATTAACTCACCAAAACTAGTTAATCTCACCAGGAACAGTGAATTTCCCTCATTCTCACATTTACAAACTATAATGTAGTAAAAGCGAGAGGTTATCTCACTTTTACTAAAAAAACGAAACCACACGCGTACCAACATCACATCAGTAACAAATTAATCTTAGAATTTATTTTTGAGTCAACAAACTCTATTTTCATGTAAGTTTTATAAAAACGTCCCCGAAATTTATTTTCCACATTCATATCAAGTCCGGGAAAAACCCGATTTCAACTCAGCTCAGCGAGACACGGGGTATACATTACCCACTCTTTTAAAAACCAACACTTAATAAAAACTTTTACCCTTTCCCTATCCCACTCACACGACACCCCACACCTTCCCTTATCTCCTTCCATATTTTGCCTGCGTTCCCATCTACCCAGGAATGACCCATCGACCCATCACCATCCTTCCATGGCATCATGTACTTTCTCTTCAACCCATAAACTAGCCATCCCTCTTATATAATTGTTCCCCATAAGTCAATGGCATGGGAAGCCAAGAATGACGAGGATAGATGGAGAGGTTATACTCAAATGGGAACTTCCCACACCCTAAATCCGAAAGAAGGGTTAGAGCTATTCCCAAGTTTCTTCTTTTTAATGGCTAGTCCAAAACCCAGTCGATCACACCATCCTTCCCAATCACTCAAAGCTTACCAAGAGTCAAAGATATTCGAAGGGCAACGATTCAATTTGGAGTGGAGTTGGCTGCGGTTCGATTTGGAATAGCTAGGGTTTGGATTGGGATTATTCGGATTGCTTCTGTGTCCAAGTTCTTGAGTCTTCTTGTCGAATCACTCTAAGGGTATAAAATCTTCTGCATTCAAACTCTTTAATCTTTCCATTTCTTTGTTATTCGGTTGACATTTAATTTGGTTTATGTAAATTTTAACTCGAGTGTAATTATATTTATCATGGTGTCGAGTTGTTATTGTTGTTTTTGTTGTCTTTGTGGCTTGAAAAACTTAAGGAAATTTTAGATTTGGCTCACTAGTTTTAAACAATATTGGTTCGTTATTGTTGTCGACCTCTGTTTGGGGGTCAAATGACTTAGTTGCCGTTAATAATCCTTAGGCTAGAAGGTCTCGAATTGAAACCTGAAATGGTTATTATTGTTTGGATTTTGTGTCAAAACCTTCTCGAATGGACATGGTTTAGACCTAGGAACCTTGTCTAGGTTGAGATAAACTTTTGGTTGTCTTTGGGTCGAGTAAAAACCACACCCACAAGGGCGTGTTGGTGCTATTTTAATCAAGTAGAAACACCCCTCACAAAGGTGTGTGAGGTTGTGTATTCGGTCCTGTCAAACCTCACCCAACAGCCACCCAAATAGGGTGTGTTGTGGTGTGATCCGTGCTAAAGTGTATATATAAATAATATCAGACGGATACACGTGAATAAAGACAAATCAACCCTTTAGGAAAAAGGCTAACTTGCAAAAACTCACGTTTGTGATATGTGTGATACCAGGTAAGTGATTACCCGGGTCGTGTACCAATGAGGTGTGAATGGGCAATCGTTTGAGGTAAGGTTTGACCGAAGTCAAACGGTTTGGGTTATCTTAAAAGAAATAAGGTGGGTCGGGTTTTGGGTTATTGTTTGGGCTTGGGAAATTTAGTGAGTGGGCTGGGTTTATGTGGAAACTCGTTTTAGACCTGCTTACATCTACTAAAACAAGCTACGTGATCGTTTATGGACTCTAGGCTGTTAAGCCTTTGATCTAGGATTATAACTATGTTAAGAACAATGATAATATTGGCGGAATATTCAAACAAAGAATACAATACTATCACAACAAGGTTTGTGGAATTCACCATTTGTTATTTCATTAGCCCCAATACTACTTGATCATTGGTAGTACGATTACAATCTAATCAGGGATCAAAGATCCTTGAGGCTAAACAAACCTAACAACATTAGACCCCATGTCTAATGTTCCCACACACACTCTTTCTTGGTGTTTAACTTCTTAGCATACTAAGAACTATTTTGCTCTCTATTAAACACACCTTTTATCTAAGGGTATGATCTCCCTTTTATAGTATAAAGGAGATCATTTACAAATTGATATGCCTAGTCATCTTTTTGCTTGCTCAAATATCTAGATATTATTTTCAGTATATGAATGACTCATATAAATAATATCTTCTTCATTCTTATCCATCTAGCAGCAGGATGACTCACTGATCAGCAGCAGCTTGGTAACACTAGCAGTACCTTGTTTGTACTAGCAGTACCTTTGAATCAACTAACAGTACCTTTGCTCTACCCGTACCTTCTGGCAGTACCTTTTTGTACTAGCAGTACCTTCACTTGTAGTAGCAGTACCTTGCTCTGAACCAGCAGTACCTTGAAATACACTAGCAGCAGGTTGATTTGAACTAGCTGCATGTTGATTTAAACTAGCAGCAATCATTTACATAACCAGCAGCATCCACTTAGCATATTTTGCTTATCATTTCAGCATTCTTCATGTTTCATTCTTCTTTGTTTTTGTATCATCAAATCTATGAAAATATAATTCCCAACAGTTTAGTTTAGGGATTGGGTTGGATTTAGTTAGAAATGGGTTAAGGTAGTTTAGGATTAGATTTGGATTTTAGTTAAACTTTGAGGACCAATGTTGTACAATTCTGAAAATCCAAGGACTAATCATGCCAATTCAGAAAATTATTTCCAGGGACCATTTGTGTCGTTTTGGTATTTTTGGGGGATGACTTTGACTTTTGTCTTCACTTAATCAAGTGTACAATTGTTGTCGAGTCGATCCAAAAATTATCGTTTTTGTTCCGTTTTCAATCCTTCAGTACCTGAAACACATAAAACACAAAACAAGGATATCTGCAATATATATTGGGTGTTTTAGGTCATTTTAGTGTCTTTTACGGGTATAAAATGATGAGTATTTACACACTCATCAATCCCCCACACTAAGCTATTGCTAGTCCCTAGCAATCCGATCATATAAAGTAATGAAAGGATCAAAAGAATACCAAGCATACCCCGTTTTGATTTTTTATAAAATGCAAGAAATTCAAACTTAGAATAAAAATATATAACATGCTTGATTTACAAAAATGGTATCATGGAACGGGATTCACACAAAATGGGTGTCTCCAGGGAATTAAAACCGTCATCCTCTTTTTTGTACTCCCAACTAAGCTTAAACTCAATGTGTAAATGCTTTTGTAAAAATGCTAACACTACTTATATCAATAATCTATGTAAGTCGAAACTTAACTTTTCACTCCCGCATATATTCAAGTTTAGGTGACAGTGCTTGATTTTCAAATTTTTGATAACAAAAATCGACGTTTTTATAAAACTTTGACTAATACCAGTTGAAAGACAGATTTAAAATTCACAACAAGCAAGCTTCAAAATTTATTGCATTTTGCAATATCATTCCATTTTCTTATTTTCTTTTTATTTTCTCATTTTTTCATCATTTTTTTTAACTTGACTTTGTGCAATATAAACTAACGGAATTTCATGGGAACCAAGACCTTACACCTTCCTGGAATAAAGGATCCAAGGGCCGTTACAACGAAGAGTTCCAAGACCTTAACGCCTTTCAGAATTAAGGGTCCAAGGGCTGGTGTAAGAGGGTAGCCAAGACCTAAACGCCTTCCGGAAATAAGAATCCAAGGGCCGATCTTGAACCTTATCTTTTTAGCACATACACTTATTACTTAACTTTTACATTATTATGACATATGCTTGTTCTGAAGTTTAAATAAAGCTTTGAACTAGTATTTTTCAAAATCGTAAAGAAAAATGATTTTGTGTGTTCAAATGTTTGAAAATAAGCACTAATTAAGTCAGATTAGTTATCTCCTGGGAGGAAAAGCCATAGATTACTTATATAAGCTCTAAAGAAAACCATTATTCTACGCTTAGCATTTTCATTTGCACAAATCGTAAAACCTTAGTCTAATCGTTAAGGAAGCAGCCAGATCAATACTCTGGCAGAGTTGGGATTCCCTTTGTTCTAACCTAATCAAGACTAAACACTTCTTCTTTTTTTATGCAATTTCTTATTTAAAAACGAAAAAATTTTAAAATTTTGGGCAAAACGGGGGTACTAGGGCACTAGAAGGTACATATGTGACAAAATTGAGAGAATTCCCCCCCCCCCCACTTAGAATTGAATATTGCCCTCAATATTCAAAGTACCGGCTATAATGCCGACACTTAGAACGTAAAAAGGTAAGACTAATAGCCAAGTGTGTGAAAGAAATCTCTATTTTCACAAACAGGATTAAAAAGATATCCCTAGATAATCGTTAGCAAAAGGATAGGATATTGTGCGGCTGGATTGAAAACAGGCGCGGCAATCATCACAATCCAAGGGAAACCTGAAAATCAGAGCAAACAACACAAAAGAGCACATCACAGTGGGATTCCCCCACACTTAGTGTTAGAAATAAGAGAGAAGACAGAAACATGGGTTGTCACCCATGCAATGCTAATGTTTTTGTTAACCGAGTCACTAGCATGACTCAACCCTGAATTCATTGGTTCTTGGGGGAACATGTGGAAGAGAAAATCTCCATCAGACTTTCATTCAAGATGTTTTGATCAACATTGAATTTCTTGAAAGTTCCACTCCGATGAGATACATCCGGCTCAAAAGAATGATAAATTGAGATGCCGGGATCAAAAACTTTGTCCTCATTTCCGTAGGGAAATGATAGTAAAGTTCCAGTCAGATTTAACTCCATGCAAAATAGGAGTTCACCATTAAGATATGACAGAGGGGGATCACTTTTCTCCTGAATTAAAAGTTCCTCAAACGAGGTTTGTAACTTTAAATTCTTATCGAGAGTCAATTTCATCATTGAATGATTCTTACTACCATCGAGTATGCCTGGATTAAACACTTTGTCTTCACAAGAAAACTCAACAGGATACTCGATGGAAGACTCCTCAGAGAAAAGAAAATCATCCTCTGGGGATGAAGGAGAGAAGTTATTTAGCTCAGTCACGGTTTTCTTCTTTGGATTTTCATCTCCAAGGGTTTTATCACCAGAAGATTCACCATATAAAAGGTGTTTCCATTCATTGTTATCAGCTCCAAAGTCGAAAAGATCGTCATCACTTTGTGAATCACTATACTCGGTATAAGGGTAGGAATCGAGTGATGGATCACGATATAAAAGATATTCAATTTCTCTCAGATCTGATTCGAAATCAAAGTCATCATCTTCATCCCCCGGTGGGATTGGATCGATGTGAGCGAGTTCATCGGCGAACTCCTCAAGAAGATAATCACTTTTAGACATTTTAATTTCCTTCGGAGGGAGAGAAGGTGGATCATCATTAAGCAACTTTTCAATTAAAAGAATGTCTCCCTCCGGGTCAAACAGACCATCATCCATCCCAGATGGAATTGAATCATAAGATAAACAAGCCTCAATCTCTTCCAAGATGTAGTCACCTCCCTCAAACGGAGTGAGAGAGGGGGAAGAGAGAGCAATGGTAGGATCAGATGAAGTGGGATTTTTAGTTTCATCCACAGAATCAACAATTTCAACACGATAAACCGATTCCGGAGGTGGGACAAGTGGTGTGCTCTTAGAGCTAGCAATTTTCACCACTTCCGATGTGATCTCCGATTCTTGTTCATCATAGTCAAAAACACTCTTAACTTCTGTAGCACAACTTTCAAACCATTTTCTTGAACCAGGGGTAATTTTCAACGCTTTGAGCTCAGCACGTTTATCTGAAACACTCTTAACCGCGAATCTTGAAAATATCGAATCACTTCTTTTGGAAGCAATTGCGGTATCAGATTTTTGATCAACCATAGCAACGTTGCCTTTGGTGGTTAGAGATTTAGAATTCGCATTAATGTTAAACGTAACTTCTTCATTATTAACCTTAAGTGTTATTTCTTCGCCATAAACATCGATCAAAGCACGCCCGGTCCTTAAAAAGGATCTCTCGAGAATGAGAGGTACTCGGGGATCGCATTCAAAATCCACAACTACAAAATCGGCGGGGAAATGAAATTTTCCTACTTTGACAAAAACGTCTTCAGCAACGCCTTTAGGAGTAGTAACAGTGCGGTCCGCCAATTCAAGAGTCATCCTTGTGGGAGTAAGTTCCGGGAGTGAAAGCTTTTTCCACATGGAAAGCGGCATCAGGTTGATGCTTGCACCAAGATCGGCCAAGGCGTAGCATTCAACCATCCTCGGGAAATCACAAGGGATGAGAAATTTACCAGGGTCTCCTAATTTTACTGGAAGTTTCTTAAGGAGTACATCTGAGCAATTCTCATTTAAAGGGGGTTTTTGTCAATTCAAATAATTTCTCCTTGTTGCTTAAAAGACTCTTGAATTGAGAAGCGAATTTCGGCATATACAGTAAGGCATCAGCAAAACTAATATCGAAGTGCAGTTTCTGGAAAATTTCCAGAAATTTCATCATTTGGGTGTTAGTTTTCTCATGGAGCCTTTGATTATTAAGCCTTGAAGGATATGGAATTGAAGGCTTAGGATTGGTCTTCGGAACATCGGGTTCCGGAACTGGAGTTTGGACATCTGGAGGTTGGACGTGTGCGGTACTTTGTGGGCTTGAGAAATGCACCTTGTCCGTTGTCACCTTGGTATCTCGAGTCACTTCCCTCGGTGGAGGGGGCATAGGAGTCGAGGGTCCATTATGCGTCTTACCACTACGAGTGGTGACGGCTTTCAACTCAGCATTAGGATTAGTAATGGTATTGCTCGGAAGTCGTCCGGAAGATGAAGAAGCTTGGTTCAGGTTCATATTCATGAAACTGCCCATCATATTCTTTAACTCATTTGTTTGACGAGACATCGTAGTATCAATTTCCTTTCTCAACTCGACTTTCATATTATTGATTTGAGTCTGCATTGAACGCATGCTGGACTCAGTAATTTTCATGAAATCATTAGTCAAAGGAGCTTGAGGAGGTTGTTGATAAACATGTTGATTCGGAGCTTGATAAGGCTGGTTGAAATTGTTACGGTTCTGATTTAAATTCTGAGAATTGTTGAAATTTTGTCCTTGATTTTGAACAAAGCGATTTTGATTATTTTGATTTGGCACGGGTGGAAAACCAGGTGGTACCATAGCATTTGGTGCTCGGTAATGAGTTTCAACATGCGGTCGGTTTTGATTGCAGTTTACTGCAGCTACGGAAGCTTGGTAAACAGAAGCATCAGTTGCTTGACAATCGTAATACGCATGCGGGCCACCACAAGTTTCACACACTTTGTTTATGGCATTGATTTGTTCTGGTTTATGAATCTCACTCTTAATTTCTTTCACTTCCTTCATCATGCAACGAATTACGTCCGTTAGTGCGGCTAACTCTGATGAGTTACCGGATGAAGAAGCAGGAGTGATAGGAACATTCACTTTGTTTCGAGAAATAGGAACTTTTGATTTATTCTCGCAAATTTCAAGCACATCTTTAGGTCAACGATTCAAGATATTGCCACCGGCGGCAGCGTTTAGAGAATCTTGATCGTTTACATTCAACCCATTATAAAATGTATTGATCTGTTGTAACTCCGTGAAATCATGATGAGGGCATTTTCTTAGGAGATCTTTAAATCGGTCCCATGCCTCTCCGAAGTTTTCATCAAAACCTTGACGAAATCCAGAAATTTCATTTTTCAGATTAGTCGTCTTTGAGGGAGGAAAGAAATAATTGACAAATTTCTGTACGAGATCTTCCCAAGTTTCAATGGATCGAGGGGGTTCTTTTTCCAGCCAAATCCGGGCTGCCCCTTCGAGTGAAAACGGAAATAGCATCAATTTGACAACTTTTTGCGGCACATCCTTGTAATTGATGGTTGAGGTCAACTTGTTGAACCAACGGATGTGTGCATACGGATCTTCTCGTTCAAACCCGTGGAATTGGTTTGTAGACACGAGTTGAATCAAATGCGTTTTTAATTCAAAATGATCAAAATCGATTGGTGGTAAAACGATGGCATCTCCGTAACCCTCGGTGGGTGCTTGGAGCATCTCCGCCATTGTACGATTGTCTGCCATATTATCAATGGGAATAGTACGAATCTCGGGTTCGACTATTCGGGCAGCACGTCTACGATTACGTCTTCTCGGAATATCTACGAGTTCACATAAAGGACTTGTCGACGTTGAAGAACGAGTGCGCATGCACTAAATAAAATAATTCAATTAAATCAAGATCGAAGCAAAACACAAGGAACTTAAACCTTAAATCAACAAGCGTACGGTAGCTCTCTAAAAGATAAACGCACAGAGTGGCGGAGAAGCAAAGGTGGGCAATAAATGCTCCTTAAAAACCCGCTCCTTTCGGTTCGACAATTTAATGTCAAACCTCCTGAAACCTCCGTTAGAGTTTGTTTATCAATCAAAGGTGAGCCGAATTCGCAAGCGACACAAAGGCAAGTTTTAATCTGATGTTTGGGAACTTATTATGATAATACTCCAAGTTGAGGAATATTATATTGATTTTGCTTTTATCTTTTATTTAACAATAAAACGGAAAATGTTTTTGGGTTTTTATTTTTATATGATATTATATATATAAAAGAAAAGAAAAATATTTTTGTATTTTATATGTTTTATGAAAGTGGAAACTTCTGAAAGAAGGATCTCAAGTCACTAATCGTTTAGACCTAAACGATAATGTCGCAACACAACCTCCCCAGCAACGACGCCAAAATTTGATCCGTGCTAAAGTGTATATATAAATAATATCAGACGGATACACGTGAATAAAGACAAATCAACCCTTTAGGAAAAAGGCTAACTTGCAAAAACTCACGTTTGTGATATGTGTGATACCAGGTAAGTGATTACCTGGGTCGTGTCCCAACGAGGTGTGAATGGGCAATCGTTTGAGGTAAGGTTTGACCGAAGTCAAACGGTTTGGGTTATCTCAAAAGAAATAAGGTGGGTCGGGTTTTGGGTTATTGTTTGGGCTTGGTAAATTTAGTGAGTGGGCTGGGTTTAGTTTAGGGATTGGGTTGGATTTAGTTAGAAATGGGTTAAGGATGAAGCGAATAGTTTAGGATTAGATTTGGATTTTAGTTAAACTTTGAGGACCAATGTTGTACAATTCTGAAAATCCAAGGACTAATCATGCCAATTCAGAAAATTATTTCCAGGGACCATTTGTGTCATTTTGGTATTTTTGGGGGATGACTTTGACTTTGTCTTTGACTTTTGCTGTCGAGTTGATCCAAAAATTATCATTTTTGTTCCGTTTTCAATCCTTCAGTACTTGAAACACATAAAACACAAAACAAGGATATCTGCAATATATATTGGGTGTTTTAGGTCATTTTAGTGTCTTTTACGGGTATAAAATGATGAGTATTTACACACTCATCATGGTGATCCTTAGCCGAGGAAAAACCACCCCAAAAAGGGTGTGATATGGCTCGATAAAACCTCACCAGGCAGCCACCCATGAGGGGTGTGCGTGCCTTGGTTAATCCTGCTCAAGCCTAGCCAAACAACCCTCGAAACTCACCCACTTGCAACCTTTGTTATGGTCAAAAATTGCTTGAAAAGACAATCGATCATCCTTGCTTTAAGGCTAGTAATGCCTTAGTTCTTTTCCAGTAGAACCCAAGGGGGTGTAAGTCTTGCTCGGTTCGAACTTAAACCCACAAAGGGGTGTCGAGTTCAATCTTCTACAAAACCCAAAATGGGTGTTTTGGTTGTCCATTTTGAGGTCAAACTCAAATGGAAATGTTGAGTTGTTTTCTACTTGTTCAAATGCCGATTCTTACATCAATATTTGGTCACTCGTGTCGAGAATGAGGAAGCTTTGGTGTCAAACCAATAGCCCTCATATAACACTCGAGACCATCAAGTTGGGAAGTCGAGTAGTACTCGACCTCGACGTGAAATATATCTTTGTGTTACGATTCAATTGATGTCGAATGTATGCGTTCAAAATTCCTAGTAAACACTCAAAGTTCCACTTAGGCTTGTGGTGTAATTGTGTTTAACACTAGCATTCCAGCCCACTCGATCTATTAAACCCACCTTATAACTCAATTCCAGCCCAATTAGTGTGCTAACTTTATTGCCGGTCGTAGCCCACCAGGCCCAACTTGGTGCCTTGGTGGTTAATATCCAGTCCAGCCCAATATTATTTTCCCCCTCCTTTGACTTTGGTTGGGCCGCAGCCCAACAAAGGTGAATCATGTAGAAATTTGTAACATGTATGTATTTGCCGCGTATCAATATATTTAAAATAAAGAACTCAAAATTTTATATCGTAACCGTTGTTTAAAACATATATCGTCATGATCTCGAAACCAATCTATTTTACAATTTAATCTCGACTTATAATTTGTCACATAACATCGTCATAAACTCATATACATTTGTAAAAATAATAAACCTTCGACACAACAATGTGAATGTTTATATATATACATGTCACCAAATATAAAATTTTTATACAAATGACCAACCAATTCTATCAATTTTAAAAGAAAACACCTATAAGGATTAACAAGTTTTATCACTTACTATAAACAATGTTTTGGATTTAAACAAATAAACATCTATCTTATTTATATCGTTAACAAAATTTAGAAAATCTAAAACGGGATTATAGCAAAACTTTACTTGAGTTTTTATAACAAAATTTTAGAAACAAATGTTTTCTAAACATATATAATCGTGATCAACCAAGAAACCAACTTACGAACACGAGTCATATCCAATTTCTATTAAATAAATGAACTTGTGATATATTATTTAAAACGGGATAAACAAAACATTTATTGTACAACCGTTATACGTTTATTTCTTGAGTCATTAAACATTTAAATGCTAATCATCATTTACACGTAATCTTCCTACATTTCAAAACATATATAAAAAATTATATACTTATAACGACTAATTTTCATCTCCTAAACATTCCATATCTCGACAAAATCTATTCTTGTTCATAATCCCATTATTTCATCGTCTTTCGACTTCCGTCAATCTAAAATATTATACGTCTTCAATATCTTCTTTGTCACACATCTAAGCACTTCCATGAGCCAATACCTACAAATACTTAGAAACCTATTTTTAAACTCATTTTCTGCCAAACAAGCAACAACAACATAAACACTTTAAAACTTGTGAATTAAATTCTGTAGAAACTTAATTTAGTTCGTGAACTAAAACCTGAGTTATTAATCTAGGTTGCGTGTTGGTGCCGTACACTCTCTAAAATCACAGCATTCACTGTTTAGTCTATTAAGGTGAGTTTATAGCCCCACTTTACTTACACTTATTTTACAACTATGGGGTGAGAAACATGCAAATTGTTTTATGGACCACATTACTATTTATTTTCTCAAAACTGTTGCGTAGTTAGCCTAAGCCCTAGAACCCACTGTTATGCCCATTTTCATGAGCCGTTAGTTCCATTTGGGAAGCGCGATTGCTAAAAATAGATCTATTGGGGTGACTCCCCCCGTTCGGTTAGCTAGACGGGCCAATGCGAGCGTATAGCAAGCCGGACTACGAGTGTATTGGGTTAAACATTCGCTAAGGGCCCCTTGACTATTAATTATGTGCTATAGATTAGCGCACTAAACTATCGAGCCTCGGTTGCATGAACTTAGAGCTAGCGCGATAGATTATTTTTTATGACATTATATGCGTTGCAATGATCGTACACAAAACTTTTGGTCCAAATTTATTGTTTATTGCTTTAATTTAAACCTATGAACTCACCAGCTTTTTGCTGACTTTTAGCATGTTTTTCTCAGGTGTTTAATTTGGTTGATTATGGCAAGGTTTCGGCAAGGCAAGGGTCATAGCCCTTTTCAGAAGTATTGGCAGACATAACTAAGACTTGTTTTTATGGGACCACTGAAACTAATGGGCCTATTTTTTTGAAACAATGAATCATCTTTTGTAAACTCTAAATATTCGATTTAATATATTAAAACGGAGTCTGTATTCCGTTCTTTATTTACCTTATGTTGGTATTTCCAATTTACAAGTAGCACCCCCATGTTCCATATGCTTCCGCGACCGTTAAATTTTGGGGGTGTTACATTAGTTTATATTTGTTTAAGAGTGATCCAATCATCCATTCAAGTGATCACCTTCATTCCTCTACTAGTGCAAGAGAAGAACACTTCGTATCAAGAAGATAAAAAGTGTTGTAGTGTTAGTGTAGTGCACTCGTAACATTCTTTACGTACTTGTTGTATCTTGATATACATCAAGTACTCTATCACCTTGTTTAGTTAGTTTGTGTGGATCATTGTGACCTTGTGGAGATCGGGGAGATCTTGTGTAGCTTGTGTTGATAGTGAGTAGATCGGGTAGATCGTGTGAAGATAAGGTAGATCGGGTAGATCGTGAGTAGATCGGGTAGATCGTGAGTAGATCGGGTAGATCGAGTGTAGATCATGTTGATCTTGTAGCTTGTGTGATTTGTGAGGATCAGGTAGATCGTGAGTGAGATTGGTACTAGCTAGATTAGTACTCGACATTTAGCTTAATGTCAAAAAATAATGTAAGCGACGCGGTTTATGTCTTTAGGCCTCAAAACACAAGGTTTTTTATGTTGGGCCATAAAACATAACAGGTTTGGTTGTACCCGAAGAAGAACTCGACATCTAGCTTAGTGTTGAAAAATATTGTAAGCGACGTTGTCTGGTTTTCTCCGCAAAGAAGGGAGCTTGTTGATTTGTGAAGTAACTCTCGAGTTGGGTACTCGGGGAGTAGAGTAGGGTGAAGAGGAGCTTCGTGACCGAACCACTATAAATCATCGTGCCCGATTTGCGCTTTCCTTACTTATCTCTTTACTTTTTATATTTGCATTTACCATTTTATATTTGCATTGCTTTTATGTTTGTGTGGCGTATTACTTATATTGTGTGGTAGTTATGTTGTCTATGTTTGTGTGATGGTAATATGATTCACTTATGGAATTCCACTATCACTAGCTGTCACAAGACTTTTTGTTGACACTTCTCATATTACGTCAAACTTGATTGGTCATTTGATACAGAAAATTTAAGTTTTTAAATGAAAACGAATTCACCCCCCCCCTCTACGGTTTCTACAAAGCTTTAGGGAATTAATCAAAGTACACTGTAGTTATTGTAAATGAGTAATCATAGCCTATGTTGCATTAGTTGATGCTTATTTTCATTTTTCTGAATGGTGTCCTTTGGAATTATTTTAGTACGTTTTGTATTTTGCTTTCTCCATCACTCTATATCTGAGGTGATGCAAATTTGATGTACTGTTCGATAATTGCGCAGTGACCTAGAGCTTAAACCACAAGGACTGCTTACCTTAACAATCGTGAAGGCAAATAATTTGACAAACATGGAAATGATTCGGAAGTCTGATCCTTATGTGATTGCATATATTCGGCCACTTGAAAAGTTCAAAAGAAAGTTTGTTGATTACAACTTAAACCCTATTTGGAATCATGTATGTCAGTTAATTGCAAAAGATAAGAAGACCCAGTGTGTTGTACTTGAGGTTACGCTTTTCTCCTTTTTATTTTTCTGTATTGCCTGGTTTCTTAGTTGTATCACAGGTGATATCAAATGTGATACACATTTGATATCTGTTAGCTTTAATAGAAAGTGATGGTCATTCTTATATTTAGAACTTTGTGTCGTATATTAGAATTATGCAGTAGTCTAAGTTATTGGGCTCATGAACTAAGCTAATAGGTTAGAAGATATGTATAAGTTAGTCATTTAAATCCTATTGTAATCTAAGTCCAATCCACGTCCAAACCGAGCCCATAGAAAGCCCATTAGGGCGTTTGTTACTTTATATATAAACACCTCAAATCCTCATTTGAGGTGTGTGCTTGAGTGTGTATTGTGTGTGTTTTATTAATAAGATTTCTCTCTTGTTTATCTCTCTCTCTTTCTCTAGCTCGACGCATACATATCAAGTCACCAATGCATACGAGCTTATTATATAGTGTGATAAGGTTAGATCTAAGGTCCTACAAGTGGTATCAATCGCCTAACAATGATTTTATGAGTGTTTGTGTTTCGTTTTTTGGTTAAAGTTTTGCAAAAGTTGCGTTTTTCTTTATAAAAACGTTAGCTTTTCTTCCAAAAGCTTTGATTTTTACGTTTTCTAGGTTAAAGTTGTTGTCTTTCTTATAGTTCTACTATTTATTAGTGAGTTTTGGCAAAAAATCACATCAAAAACATCAAAAAACTTGTTTCGTGTCGATTTAGAAAGTTTTGGCTACTTATCAAATTTCTTCAAATTTGGTTATAAACGTTAAAGGTCTCAACTTTATTGTTATTTAAGTATTTTTGAAGGTTTTTGGTCGATAGAAACTGTTTAGAAGTTTGTTTTTAGTCGTAATATTGAACCATAAAAAATCAGTTCGTCCATCGGAATTGCATTTTTAAGGGTTTATCAGAATTGCATTATTAAGGGTTCATTGGAATTGGTTCATCAGAATTGGTTCATCGGAATTGGATTCATCGGAATTGGATTCATCGAAATTGGGTTCATAGGAATTGCAGCTTAAGGGTTCATCACAATTGGTTATCGAAATCAATCAAGGACAAGTTTACTTCACGATCCAACGATTAATCACTATTCCCATGCTTGTATAAGCTTGTGGAATACTTCGACTAAGGAAAAATCTTCTAATTTGTACAAGTTAGATAGATATTATCACAATTGCCTAAGGGTTCATCGAAATTGCATTGTTCATCGAAATTGCATTTTTCATCGAAATTGCATTTTTCATCGGAATTGCATTTTTCATTGAAATTGCATTTTTCATCGAAATTGGACCAAAGTCATCAGAATTAAATCTAAGTCATCGGAATTGGACTAAAGTCATCGGAATTGAACCAAAGCCATCGGAATTGGACCAAAGTCATCGGAATTGAACCAAAGTCATCGGAATTGGACCAAATTCATCGGAATTGAACCAAAGTCATCGGAATTGAACCTTCAAAGTTGACTTTTGTTTGACTTTTTAAGACAAAACTTCAAACGGCCATAAATTTTGAACCGTAACTCCGTTTTCAGCGAAACACCTGTCAAAACGACCGGAACAGCCTTAATATTGTGAGCTTACCCCACTATGTCGCGTAAAGAAATTTTGAAGCCTAAAATTGCTCTGGAAAGAAATTATCGATGATTTTAAATTTTAAGACCAAAATTACACTACAACAACTGAACTTAACTTTCACCAAACACAACTCCTACATCATTGAACCGATCCAAGACCAACTTTATCATACATACCTTGATCTATGGCAACTCAACAAGATATTCATGCAGCCAGTGCGGAAAACCGTCCTCCTATGCTTGAAAAAGGTGGGTATCTTCCATGGACAAGCCGCATGCTTCGTTACATCAAAACCAAGCCTGATGGTAAACTCCTGCTCCAATCTATTAAGAATGGACCCTTCAAGCCTCGAAAAATTCAAGACCCTAGAGATCCAAATGGAACACCTCCTGTTCTACCATTCTTTTGTGAACAAACAGAAGCAGAATACACAGAAGAAGACAAGAAGCAGATCGATGCTGATGATATGGCAATGCACTTAATCCAACTAGGATTACCACAAGAGATCTTTGCTGCTGTCGACAGCTGTGAAACTGCCTATGACATGTGGGAACGAGTTAGAAGGCTATGTCATGGAACAGAAATTGGGCAACAAGATGTAGAAAACAAGCTACTAACTGAATGGGAGAAGTTTACATCCACTCCTAGAGAATCCATTGAATCCTACTATAACAGGTTCTGCACTTTAATGAATGAGCTAATCAGAAACAAGTTGACACCAAGACCAATCGCGAGAAACATCAAGTTCATCAACAATCTTCAAGAAGAATGGGGACGATATGTCACTATTGTCAACCAAACCAAGGATCTACATCAGGTGAATTATGATCAGCTCTACGATTTTCTGAAGCAAAAGCAAGCTGAGGCCAATGAAGTTAGGAAAGAAAGATTGGCAAAGAATCATGATCCTCTTGCATTCATTGCTCAAACACCAACACCTTTACCAGTGAACACACAACATCAACAATCATCATCTTCCACTCACAACTACATGCAAAAACAATACATTCCACAACAACAAACTGCTGTAATCCCACAACAACAATTCTACCCACAACAACAACATGTTATTCCACAACAACAATATCCACAATTCCAAGAACTAGACTTCACTGACAATGATGATTCTACTACTGCTTTGACACAAGCATTTGCTTATTTGACAAAGGCATTCCAAGGACACTATTCTACACCAACCAACAACAAGCAAAGGATTTCATCGAATACTCGCAACAGGCAGATTGCACTGCCGAGTTTCAATATGGGTCAAGGAGGACAAATGGTTGGAGTTATTGGGAATCAGCAGGGATATGCTACTAGATTTCAGATGGGTAATCAGAATATGCAGAATGCAGGGCAGTATGCTGGAAATCAGTTGGGTCAGTATGCGGGAAATCAGATGGGTCAATTTGTTGGAAATCAAAGGGGTCAGAATGTTGGGAATCAGACAGTGGGTAATCAAATTGGGAATGTTGCAGCTCCAGTTGTTGGGAATTATGGAAATATGAATCAGGGAAATCCGATAAAGTGTTTCAACTGTCAGGGTGTAGGTCATATGGCAAGGAACTGTCCAACTAAGCCAAAAAAGAAAGATCCAGCTTATCTGCAGAAAGCATTGTTGTTGGCACAGAAGGAAGAAGCAGGGTTTCAGTTGAATGCTGAGGAAAATGATTTTATGGCTCTCATGGATGACATGGAAGACTGAGAGGACATCGATGCAAACTGCATTTTTATGGCAAGTCTTCAGGAGGCTAAGTAGGACACGGATTCTGACACACCTCTTGTTTATGACACCAATGCAGTATCTGAGGTACCATTATTCAATACATGCCACAATAATGATATATTTGATATGTCTCCTCATGAGGAACAGCATTCTAAGACTCCAGCACCCACTAATGATACATACCTGGACACGCCGTGTAGTAGCAATATTGATTTGGTAACTCCAGATATGAATCATAGTGGAGGCTTAGTTTCACAGCATGCTGAGCATGATGAGGAAACACGCGCTCTCTTTGAATCATTATTGAATAATTGTAGCATTGAAATTGAGAAAGTAAAAAAGGTCAATCGCGATGTTAAGGCCGCGAATGAGAAAATGACCGCTGAGCTTGAGAGGTATAAGAAAAACAAAAAAGCTTTTGAGTTTCATAAAAAATGACAATCAGACTTAGAAACTGGTTATCAAAATTCCGTTTCAAGGGAAAAACAATTGCAAATCAAGTTTGACACACTTGATGTTAATTCACACATGAAATAAAATCATTAAACGCGGAAATTTCTGATTTGAAAAACCAAATTTCTAAACAAAAATCTATTGATGCAAATAATGTTCTAAAAACGTTATTTATATCTTTCGATAACTCCATGTTTTGATGATAACAAAATGTGAAAACGCTTTACGTCAAAATTAACGTAAACAAGTTTTTAGTCGGAATATCACATTTCTATGTAAATCACTCTAGGTATGAACAAACAAATATACAACTTGACAAATGGTCAAAGAAGTGAATTTGTGTTTCAAACTTCACATTTTTAATGTGACAAAACATTTTTTTTTCAAAAATATACTTTACAAATTATTTTTGAATTATAAAGAAATATTTTATTGGAAAAATAAGTTTAAAAATCATAACAGCTATTTTCCCCCCCAAAATCAGCTCCAAACTTCCCCAAATAAACTTTCACCACTAAAAACAAAAATTGGAGCGTCCTTGTATGGCACGGTTTCACGGTACCACTAAATTTAGTGGTACCGTGTGGTATTTAGTGGTACCGTGACCCTATAATGGGCAAATTTCTTCTGCCTATAAATACCAGCCCTCTTCACAGTTTTTGGGCATCCTTTTCTATGTTTAAAACTCTTATCTCATCTTCTCTCCTTTGATCATTTAGTTTAGTTTTCTTTTGTTTAAAGAGTGATCCTATCATCCAACCAAGTGATCACCTTCATTCCTCTACTAGTGCAAGAGAAGAACACAAAGTATCAAGAAGATACAAAGTGTTGTAGTCATAGTTTAGTGCACTTGTAACATTTGTTACATACTTGTTGTATCCTAGCATACACCAAATTGAATTTTCTTTTGTGTAGTTTGAGAGAGTAGATCATTGTGATCTAGTTGAGATCTTGGAGATCTCTTGTAGCTTGTGTGCTTGTGTGTTGATTAAGTAGATCAAGGGTTGATCGGGTAAATCATGTCAAGTGTGTTGATTGTGTGATTTACTAAGGATCGTGTGGATCGTGGTAGATTGGTACTAGCTAAGGTTAGTACTCAACATTTAGCTTAGTGTCGGAAATAAGGATAAGTGACGTTGTACGATTTTCTCCGCCTGAAGGGAGCTTTGTTGACATCGTGCTTAGAACTCTCGATTTTGGTACTCGGGGAGTGGAGTAAGGCGAAGAAGAGCTTCGTGACTGAACCACTATAAATCTCGCTGTCTCGGTTTGATCTTTCCATCCCATTTCTTTATACTTATTGTTTATATTAGATAGTATAGCTTAGTGTTCATATTGGTGTTGATTGATTTCACAAAAGAATCGAATCAAAGTTTTTCACAAGTAAAATTTTATAACTAAATAAAAACCGGTAAAACTATTCAACCCTCCCTTCTAGTTCTCCACAATTGGTACCTGAGCCACGTCAGGCAAGATTTTAAAATAAATTTTATTTGAAAACTTGAGTCGATCAATGGATTTCGACAAATATCAAGAAGGGAAATCTATGCAAAGACCACCACTTTTTGAAACCGACTATCTTATATATTGGAAAACAAGATTCGAAACGTATGTGAAATCAAAGGACATTGATCTTTGGCATATTATTACCGAGGGTGACTTTCAACCGATTGAAAAGAATCCGGAAACTAAAAGGGATGAAATAGTTCCCTATAATAAACAAAGTGATAACCTTAAAAGAAAACTAGCCAAAAATGATGAGGGTAAAATGATGATTTATAATGCTTTGCCGAAAAAGGAATTTGAAAGAATTTTTATGTGTAACACGGCAAAAGAAATTTGGAAAACTTTGTTAGTCACTCATCAAGGTAATAATCAAGTCAAAGAGAACAAGATAGATCTTCTTGTGCAACAATATGAACAATTTTCCATTCCGGAAGATGAATCTATTGATAATGCCTTTTCTAGATTTAATACTATTATTACTACTCTTAAAGCTCTTGATGAAGGTTATTCTAGCAAGAACTATGTTAGAAAGTTTCTTAGGGCTCTACATCCCAAATGGAGAGCAAAGGTCACCGCTATTGAAGAGTCAAAGAACTTGGTGACATTATTGCGAGGATGCTTCGATACACTATTTGAGGATGTTAGTCCTTTAGTACGAGTGTATGTGATATTTTGAGTTAATATGGTTAAGTATGCAAAATCTACTTAACCACACTTAGAAAGTTTATTTGGTTATTGGAAATGGAAAGTAATGCTTGAGTAACAAACAATGAACACACAATGTTAACACCAAACGATTCAATATTATTAAGATAATAATACGAGTGATCTTCACTATCACTAGGGTTACAAAACCTTGAATCTTATATGTTCCTATGATAAGTTATGTTCTTGATGGATATTCTAAGCATATGAATTAAGCACTTTATCTAGTCTAAGATCTCCCTTTTATACAAACAAATGAGATCATTACAATTATGATAAGTCTTGTCGAACTACTTGTTTGAGTGTGTCAGTCATTAAGATACAACATGTATTTGTGTTTACAACTTGCTCTGTGTAAACCACATGGTGACTGAACACATTGTCTAAGATATTATCTATCGTATATACTTGACTTTAGTACAAAATATCTTTGTATACTTATCCAACCAGCAGTAGAATACTCGGCACTTATCCATCTAGCAGCAGTATCTGTTGCACCAGCAGTAGAATATTTACAGCAGCAGAATCTTAACGCTAGCAGTAGAATGAAATGCACTAGCAGTAGAATGATACTTAGTGTATTTCCTTGAGCAGAACTGATCTTGTAAACCTTTAATTCCTGATACTAATCTTCAGAATATTTAATGATAGTGAAGACGAAGAGTATGTATTAGCCGTTAGAGATATTAAGAAGATCTTTAGGAGAAGAGGTTGATTTGTAAACAACCTCGCGATGAAAAGAAGTCGCTTCAAAAGAATCGAGATGAGAAGAAAGGAAAGAATGATAGGAAATTCTTAAGATGCTGAGATCCTAATCATCTCATCGGAGAATGTCCTAAACCACCGAGAACAAACAACCAAAGAGCTTTCGTAGGAGGCTCTTGGAATGATAGCGGTGAAGAAGAAGAGAAGAAGCCCAACGACGAAACATGTCTTATGGCTCAAGCGTCAAATGAGGTACATTCCGACTCTTCTTACTATAGTGATGATAATTCGTCAATAGATGATAATAGACTATATGATGAATATAATAAACTATGTGAAGTAAGTTCTAAAATCATAACTAGAAACAAAACACTAAAAGCAACATTGCATGAACTCGAAGTGCAAATTTTAGAACTAAAAGGCCAAGTAAAAAGACTCGATAAAAATAAAGAAATAGATATTGGATGTAGGTCATGCATATGTCTTCGAGTAGAGAATGAAAAACTCAAAGAAAATGCGTTAAGGATCATTAAGTTTGAAAAAGGGACAAAAACACTAAATTACATGTTAGATAATACTAGATATAGTGAATATGTCGGTGCGGGTCTAGGTTTTAATCAAAATGAAGTTTTGAAAAGTAAAACAAAACAAGTAAAATTTATCAAACCCACAAGTTCTTTCGAAACAGTGGACGGTACCATTAAAGGTACAGACGGCACCACTAAAATTAGTGATACCGTGGTACCATCTGGTACTGAAGACAAAACTGAGTGAAGTCTGAAAAATAACCTAAGTCCTAAACCAAGTCACATAGTAGTTAACAATGTTAGAATACCTATTGCTAGTAAAAAGGAGGTCAAAAGTTTTTACAAACCTTTGTCAACCCCTGGGCTTGGCTTTTTAAAGCCAGATACTAGATCAAAGACTCCTCCACCTAGAAAAACAAATGTTCCTAAACCTCGGTCAAGAACTCCTCAACCGAGAAGTAACTTTAGAAGACCAAGTTATCCACGTAACTATCCCGTAGCTTGGAATAACCTTCAACCACGAAATTACTTGCCATGGGAAATTTGTCCTCCGTTCCAACATCCTAACCAAATGTAACTAATGCATGGGATGTTTAATACTAACAACATTGGACCCACGAGATATTGGGGACCAAATGTTTGAATCTTTGTCTTATTCAATAGATATGCTTGGGAATAGACTTAGAGCCCGATGAATGGGTCAAGGATAGTGGATGCCCTAATCATATGACGGGTAACCGAAGTCTATTCTCATCATACAAGGCTTACAACGGAGGTAATGTCACTTTTGGTAGCAAATTTAAGGGCAACATCATAAGCAAAGGTACGATTACTCAAGACTCCCTCACTATTAGAAATGTTGAGCATGTAGATAACTTAGGATTTAACTTGCTTAGTATTAGTCAAATGGTTGATATTAAGTGTAGAGTTATATTTTTCGAAGAGGGTAGTGAGATCACTAAGAATGGTAAGACCATAGGCAAAGGAGTTAGGAAGAATGGCTTATTTGTTATGAAAATAGTAAATAAGCCTCAGGATAAGATTTGCCTAGCAACCATAGATGATAATTCCAATCTATGGCATAGGAGACTAGGTCACGCCAATATGCGTTTAATACAATCATTGGCGTCTAAGGAACTAGTTAGAAACCTACCTAAGATTAAGTTTGATAAACACTTTTGTGACGCTTGTAAAGTTGGAAAACAAGCTCATTCTAGTCACAAAGCTAAGAATATGGTCTCGACCTCTAAATGCCTAGAACTCCTTCACATGGACTTATTCGGTCCATCCGCCGTACGGAGCTACAGAGGAAATTACTACACCTTAGTAATAGTTGATGACTACTCTAGGTATACTTGGACTAGATTTCTTAAGGATAAGACACAAGCTTTCGAGGAATTCAAAATCTTTAGTAAGAAGGTCCAAGATCAAATAGGGTGTACAATAGTCTCAATTAGGACGGATCATGGTCGGGAATTTGATAATGAAGTGAAATTTAGAGTATATTGTGATGCTAATGGTATTACACACAATTTCTCGGCTCCACGCACTCCACAATCAAATGGGGTAGTTAAGTGGAAAAATCGTACTCTACAAGGGATGAGTAAAACGATGTTGAATGAACAATCCATTCCGCAAAAGTTTTGGTGTAACGCGATAGACACCTCAACTTACATACTTAATAGGATCTTGATTAGACCAATCTTAGGAAAAACACCATACAAAATCTTGAAAGGTAGAAAACCTACTCTAGATTACTTTAGAGTATTTGGAAGCAAGTGCTTCATACTAAACACAAAAGACTACCTCCACAAGTTTGACCCAAAGTCTTACGAAGGTGTTTTCCTAGGTTACTCCCAAAATAGTAAAGCCTATGTTGTCCTAAACAAAGAAACAATGAAAGTCGAAGAATCACTCAATGTGACATTCGATGAAAGTCCTCCACCAACTAAGACATCACCGTTGGTGGATGATGACTGATGGGCGTGCGTTGGAGTAAAGTTTTGGCAGTTTTAATGCCTACTCAAGTTTTAAATTTATATTTAGCCGACTTATCAATAACACACACACTTAACGAGCAGTGTACCCGGTCAGTATGAATATAATGGTAAGTAGAGTGTCGATCACTAAGAGTGGAACGTATTATCTCGTTATTCTAATCAGTATTTTAATATCCTAACGCAAGGGGGGTTTCAGCCTGAGAGACTGGCACGATTTGTATGCAATTAAATAATAAAATAAATCAATAGGCACGAATCAGCAAGTAGCACACACGTACACAGATAAATACTCGAGACAATAAGAGGGCTGTCCTTATGATTAAGTAGATTGTCACTTGTTTTATTGATAGCTTTATATGAAGTGTATGTAGTTAACCCTTTCTCGTTGGTCCTATTCTTATCGGCGAGTAAACCCTTAATGATTACTTATGTCTAAAAGTTATTCCTAAGTGATCAATTTAGTAATAACCGTGGGAGCCACATTATTTTCCGCAGTCAAATGCCCGCAAGCCACTAATAAACACAGAGGTTATCAATGCACTAATAAGAAGTAACCAAAGACATCAACATATAAACTTTAATTGATGGGAAAGCAAGTATTAAAGGGAGTGCAATCTTTCGTTGTCACATTACACAAGCCACCAATCCTGATGAATTAAAGTTTGCTAACACAATAAAACAAAACTACTTAATGAATTAAACACATGCAGCACCTTCTTACAGCTCTTGTATCTTTGATTTGGGTGTGTCTTGTGCTGCCTCCTTGACTGAATTCGTCCTTGGTTTCTCCTGTTCGGTCTTCGGTATTATATGGTATCTCCGAAATTCGTCTGGTCTTGGGGTATTTATAGTTTCTGTCTGAGGGAAGATGCAGCGCATCTAGTAAGTAGATGCGGCGCATTGACTTAACTTTGCGTGGGGTCCAAGATTATAATATTCAGGAATATTCGTACACCGCCAGAAGATGCGGCGTAACTCCATGATTAGATGCGGTGCATGTCCTCTTGTATCTTGGATCGTATCTGGTGATATCTTGATAGAGATGCGGCGCATGTCATGAGTGAGATGCGGCGCATCTGGAGCAGATTAGTCTTGATCTTCTTCATTTCAGTAGACTCTTAACTTCTTGCATGTTTTGCTCCATAATCAGTCCAAAATCGCTAAGTTTCACCAAATGCTTGTTTTTACCTGAGAATTACAAAAGTAAACGATTAAGTATCAATCCTCATACATAATAGAATAAAACAAGTCAAATTAATAGGATAAATGATAGTAATAAAATGTACTTATTTGAGTTCATCAAATATCCCCCCACTTGAACTTTACTTGTCCCCAAGTAAACCTTAGAATTTCTTTTATGAAAATGTATCCTAAAAGATGTTAGGATTTATTTTTATATTTAAGCATGTATTCGTTTAATTCATAATCACACAACTAAACACTTTAACGAATTAGAAGTAAAATAAAATAAGTCGATAAAAGCAAATCTAATCGTTTAACTGTCCAGTCGTGACGAATATTCTATCATAAGCTTGGCAAGTATACACATCTCCTCCACTAAAGCTAAGGAATAACAAGTCTAAAGCGGTAAAAAGGGTTTTTAGGCTTAAGGGTTAATTATTCTCTTTCACTATCGATCTCAAATTCTAGAAAAGGCGACAAAATCACAAATACATGATCGAATCCACGAACACGATACTTGCAATTGCTCAAATCCTTAACTCGAATAGGCTAAAGATAGGTCCAAACTTCACCAATAATAATATATCAAAAAGGGAGACAAAATCATAAATACATAGCCGAATCCACGACTACGATACTTAAGATTGCTCAAATCCCTAATCTCAATAAATCAAAGGTTTGGTTGGGTAAAGAATAATAAAGGGTATGGATAACATTTGGGATATAAATTGGTGTAAAATGAAAGATGAACAAAACAAATAAATTAAAATCCTAAGTGTGGTTAATCACTATCCCAACCATCCCATGCATAAGACTCATATCATCGAATAACTCACGCTTTAACACTTGAAACACACGCTTTAGGTAGACACGAATTATACTCAACAAGATCTTAATCAAAGAATAAACCTTAATTGGCGTTCCCATAACTGCCAATTCCCATTCAATCCATAGATATAGTACAACAAATAGTGGTGATATCGACCACTTACATAACTTTACATCGTTGGTTTAAAAACAAACATCCAACTCTTTTTCTTTTTCTTTTCTCATTTTTTCGATTTTTTTTTTTTTTTTTTTTTTTTTTTTTTTTTTACTTTAGACGTGTAAAATTTCACCACATCACTATAATGATAATTCTGGATAATTTTTCCATTCTTTTCATACTTCAGAAATAACGGTAATAGTGAAAGTAGTAAACACACGAAAAATAAACTCAAAAATATACAATATTTACTTTCACTCCAATTGCATTGTGCAATTTCCCGACCTAACCATAGATAATGAATTACGCACGCGAACATAGGTAATGTAAGGAAACACACTTTGCCTATAGCAATTAACCAACCACGGATTCTAATCTACAGGGTAGGCTAAGGTGTAAGGGTGTAACGAAACATTTTAAACATAGGTGTAAGAAACGAAAGGAATGGCTCTGAGTGTTTTTCTAGGGGTATCTTACTCTAAAAATGAGAGTAACAAAAGGGTTTATACGGGGGTTAACTAACCAGTGTAGTTAGCTAATAACACATAACATATAAAGGCTATTTGGGTGTAATCCTAGAATTTTACCAATTTAGACAAGTCATTCCAATTATATAAATAATACTCATTATGGTGGTCTCGAATAGTATACAAGCCAAGTTCTAAAGTTTACAAGTCACCGGCACACTCATAGATTTGTGAATTTTGAAAAATCACAATTTTTGAAAATAACGTCTTGTGTGCAGCTATGCAACTTAGATCTTAAACAAAAACATGCTAAAAAATTTTTTAAGTTTGATATATTAAGCACATTTTAAGCATAATTTTTAAAAAAGTTTAGGACAAGTAATTGTTAAGTGTTCTAATTCTCCAATCCCCCCACTTAAGTTAAACAACGTCCTCGTTGTTTGTATAAAAGGTTAAAAACTGGAAAATAAAAGAATTAGAACAGAAAAACTCCCCTGAGATTTGCTCAGTATGATCCTCCATTAGTATAAGAGCAAAAATCATCTTTCTTGTGGATGAGAACGTTAAAGCTTCATATTTGATGTATCCACAGGAAATCCAGGAAACTATAATACCACCAATACTTTAAAACACACCTAAGATAAGAAAGGTTCAAACTTGCATAATACATTAGTAGTTAGGAAAAATAAAACTTAAAAATTAAAACTGAAAATCATCAGGTCAGTCGATGCGCCGTATCTTATGGAAGAAGATACGCCGTATCGAGCCTGGAATAAATACGGATCAGAATAAAGATGCGCCGCATCCTTAACCAGGGATGCGCCGCATTGAAAATAAACTGATAAATAGTTTTAAAGTCGGAAATAAAAATGCAGAAAAATAAAATAAGATATGACCATTGCAGGAGATGCGTCGCATCTCAGGATGGAGATGCGCCGTATCTTCATGCGGGCCTGACTGACTCGACACAGAAAACAGAATAATAAAAAAATTTCGGGTTGTCTCCCGGTAAGCACTTGTCTTTATTCCAGAGTCTTCAAGTTAGACTCACGTTCAGCTCTTTAATATCGATCATTGAAGGAGTCGGAAACATCGCGCTCCTTCATCGCCAATTCAGTAATATTGAACACTCCTTGCTCGTCCTTAATTTCCACGCCGTTCTTCTTTAATATCTGCATAAACAAAGTCCTGTCCCTTTCGGGCAGAGATGACAAAATGATAGACGGGAAATTCTTATTATCATATAGGCACAAATAAGCAAGGTGGGGTGGTAGTTCAATAAACACATCATTATTCAAATTCATTTTCTCAACTATTCTCCTACGTTTATTAATTATTACACAATCATACCACTCATCATCAGAATCATTAACAACATTGCGTCTAAGTTCGGTAGGTACATTAAGGTCAATGAATTCCTCAAAGTTCTCATGATTAGGATTAGTTGAGTTGTTTTGAATCAATGTTTCTCCCATAAGTCTAGCTTCCAGATCGAGGTCCATACGCTCTCTTAATCCTAGCACATAAACACCTCTAATTATGCTTTTAACCGGATCTTGGCACTTATAGACTAGTTTATTATTCCCTACCCTTAATGAGATTTTTCTCTTAAACACATCAATCTTAGCATGGGCAGTAGACAAGAAAGGTCTTCCGAGGATTAAAGGAATCTTAACATCCTCGGGCATGTCTAGTATAACAAAGTCTACGGGAAAAATAAACTGCTCAATCTTAACTAGCACATTATTAGCAATCCCTTCAGGTCGTTTTACCGTTTTATCAGCCAATTCAATAAGTAACTTAGTTGGTGCTAATTTTCCTAGTCCTAGGGTAGCGAATGTCTTAAGAGGCATAACACTGACACTAGCTCCTAAGTCAGCTAACACATTATTGAAAGATATATTATTAATAGAACAAGGTAGAGTAAAACTTCCTGGGTCTCTTTCTTTATGAGGTAAGGCATTTGAGTCAGTTGCAGGGCTCTCTTCTTTCATTGTTTCCTTGATCTCCTCTTCAATCTTTGTCTTCTCTTTTAGTAGTCTCCTTAAGCTGATTGAAGAATTAAAGAAAAATTCGGGTCTTGCACCATCATTACCATTCACCGATCTTCTAGGTATATTAGGAGTGACTTCTTCAGTGGTGCTTATGGCCTTGACATGATCTCTTGGGTTGGTTTCAGTTGAGCTCGGTAAACTTCCATATCCCCTTTCTTGAAGAACTTTGCTCATTTGACCAATTTGTTGTTCCAATGCTTTGATCGAAGCTCCTTGATTTCTTGTAGTAGTGTCCGTTGAAGCTCGGATTTCTTTGATCATAGCAGTATTCTCTTCATGTCTTTTAGCAGCATCGGTCATAATTTGCTTTAAAGTATCATCTAAAGTCTGCCTCCTTTCTTGATAAGCGGGATTGAAGTTGTTCTTTTGATAGAATCCCGGTGTAGCTTCCCTAAATCTTCCTGAAGGTCGGAATGGTTGTCCAAATTGGGTGTAATATGCTTCTTCAAACGTCTCACTTTCATTCTTGTTCGGGCAATCTTTAGTGTAGTGAGGTCCTTCACACTTTTCACATCCAACTTGGGCAGCATACGCTCTTTCATCACGCTTCTTTATTTCTCTACTAATTTTATCCAATTGAGCTTGAATAGCAGCAATCCCGTCAAAATTAGTGCTGCTCTTAGATCTAGTAGAGGTCCCATCGTGCCATTTTTGAGAATGATCGGCAGCTTCTTGGATTGCTTTCCTAGCATTAGTTGCACTCATTTGAGGTACAGCTCCCTTAGCATCCAAAATCTGTCTTGTAGGCACGTCCAGTCCTTGATAAAACAATATTATCTCCTGCATAGGGGTTAGATAGTGTTGAGGACATTTTATCAATAAATCTTTAAATCGTTCCCAAGCTTGATAAAGAGTTTCATCAGGCTCTTGCTTGAAACTATTGATAGCCTCCATCTTTTTAGCAGTCTTAGCAGGTGGACAATATCTCTTCAGGAATTTGCTCTTCAAATCTCCCCATGTAGTGATTGAACTAGCAGGTTCATTCCTTAGCCACTTGTTAGCAGCTCCTTTTAGCGAGATTGGAAAGATTCTTAGCATGAGTTGATCGGCAGTCACTCCTTCTGAAGTAAACAAATCTGCAATCTCCAGGACCTTTTCAACATGCTCATTAGCATCCTCATGTTCCGTCCCACTGAAAGCATTCTCTCTTAGTTCCTTGAGAAACTGACCCTTCAATTCAAATTTTGACTTATCATCAAACTTAGGTCTAGCAACTCCTGAAGTGTAATCAGCACGGGTACTGTTCATGTATTCCTCCATAGTAGTGTTTTCGCCCATTGTTTCTGTTTCAACTTCCTCTTTTTCTTCAGAAAAGTAATCAAGCTCGAGTGAACTTGAAAGATCAAAGCTTTTTGTGTTGAAAAGCCTTTTAAGCGAATGTAGGGCTCGTTCAGGATCTTCGAAAGGTTGAATCAAGTTCTTCGTAGAACTCCTGGTCATGCACTTCCTGAAATCAACACAAAAATATCAGTAGGGTATGCTCGAGAAAGTAATATATCAGATAATTAATAACGAAAACGGAATACGAAAAATTAAAGTTACTGATATCTGCAGATGATGCGCCGTATCCAAAAAGTTGGATACGCCGTATCTAATAATCGATAAAATTTAATCAGACTTTATTCAGAAAATAGATACGCC
Organism: Artemisia tridentata subsp. tridentata; assembly: GCA_021014915.2. Lineage (NCBI taxonomy): Eukaryota > Viridiplantae > Streptophyta > Magnoliopsida > Asterales > Asteraceae > Artemisia > Artemisia tridentata. Next base: position 324,838,366 of record CP139503.1, read on the forward strand.
GCTTAGAATTTATGAATGCGCCGTATCGGATTAATTAATCAAAAATCGATATTTATTCAAAATTAAATACGTCGTATTAACGAAAGTTAATGCGCCGTATTTTCGTTACGTTTTAAAAATACGAGATTTTTTTTTTTTTTTTATTCAGAGGATACACCGTATCGACAGAGATCGATACGTCGTATCTGTTTAATAATTCGCAAACTGTTTTTAATTAAAATAATAGATACGCCGTATCTGCGAAAGCAGATGCGTCGTATGGCGTTAACGTTTAGAAAATTTTTTATTAAAAACAGATACGCCGTATCTGCTAAAGCAGATGCGTCGTATTACTTTATCGCTTAGAAAAATTTTCTTATTAAAAACAGATACGCCGTATCTTGGGGAAAAGATGCGTCGTATCGAATTAATTAAACGCGTTGTATTTAAAAAAAATTAAACGCAATACGCCGTATCTGAGAGATCAGATGCGCCGTATCGTTTGATTTAGCACAGTACAACGATAGCAGAACAGAAAACACGAAAAATAAAAACAAATAAAAACACACAAACAAAAATAAACACACAAAAATAAAAGAAAACAATTAACACACAATACAACAAATATGCAAAATAATACAATGATGCAATTAATCTAATAAAAAGAAAAACCTAATTAAAATACTAATCAAATTAACAGATAATAACAATTCACTCCCCGGCAGCGGCGCCAAAAACTTGATGGGCGTGCGTTGGAGTAAAGTTTTGGCAGTTTTAATGCCTACTCAAGTTTTAAATTTATATTTAGCCGACTTATCAATAACACACACACTTAACGAGCAGTGTACCCGGTCAGTATGAATATAATGGTAAGTAGAGTGTCGATCACTAAGAGTGGAACGTATTATCTCGTTATTTTAATCGGTATTTTAATATCCTAACGCAAGGGGGTTTCAGCCTGAGAGACTGGCACGATTTGTATGCAATTAAATAATAAAATAAACCAATAGGCACGAATCAGTAAGTAGCACACACGTACACAGATAGATACTCGAGACAATAAGAGGGTTGTCCTTATGATTAAGTAGATTGTCACTTGTTTTATTGATAGCTTTATATGAAGTGTATGTAGTTAACCCTTTCTCGTTGGTCCTATTCTTATCGGCGAGTAAACCCTTAATGATTACTTATGTCTAAAACTTATTCCTAAGTGATCAATTTAGTAATAACCGTGGGAGCCACATTATTTTCCGCAGTCAAATGCCTGCAAGCCACTAATAAACACAGAGGTTATCAATGCACTAATAAGTAGTAACCAAAGACATCAACATATAAACTTTAATTGATGGGAAAGCAAGTATTAAAGGGAGTGCAATCTTTCGTTGTCACATTACACAAGCCACCAATCCTGATGAATTAAAGTTTGCTAACACAATAAAACAAAACTACTTAATGAATTAAACACATGCAGCACCTTCTTACAGCTCTTGTATCTTTGATTTGGGTGTGTCTTGTGCTGCCTCCTTGACTGAATTCGTCCTTGGTTTCTCCTGTTCGGTCTTCGGTATTATATGGTATCTCCGAAATTCGTCTGGTCTTGGGGTATTTATAGTTTCTGTCTGAGGGAAGATGCGGCGCATCTAGTAAGTAGATGCGGCGCATTGACTTAACTTCGTGTGGGGTCCAAGATTATAATATTCAGGAATATTCGTACACCGCCAGAAGATGCGGCGTAACTCCATGATTAGATGCGGCGCATGTCCTCTTGTATCTTGGATCGTATCTGGTGATATCTTGATAGAGATGCGGCGCATGTCATGAGTGAGATGCGGCGCATCTGGAGCAGATTAGTCTTGATCTTCTTCATTTCAGTAGACTCTTAACTTCTTGCATGTTTTGCTCCATAATCAGTCCAAAATCGCTAAGTTTCACCAAATGCTTGTTTTTACCTGAGAATTACAAAAGTAAACGATTAAGTATCAATCCTCATACATAATAGAATAAAACAAGTCAAATTAATAAGATAAATGATAGTAATAAAATGTACTTATTTGAGTTCATCAATGACTTAGATGAGGAAGAAGCCATTAAGGTCAATGGCAAGAAAACCTTAGAGAATGACATTGAGGATTAAATAGTTGAGGTTGACGAAGTTGTCAACATTAAGGAATCCAAGAACCATCCAATTGAAAATGTCATAGGAAACCTAAACCTAAGAACGCTTAGGTCACAAGCACAAAACAAAAGTAATTTCTTTTGTTTTATATCTACCATAGAACCTAAGAATGTCGGTGAAGCAATTAAGGATGAAAGCTGGGTAGTTGCCATGCAAGAAGAGTTAAATTAATTCACCGCAAACCAAGTTTGGGATCTCGTACCTCCACCTAAGAATCAAACCATCATAGGAACTAAGTGGGTGTTTAGAAATAAACTCGACGAAAATGGCGTCGTAACTAGGAATAAGGCAAGGTTGGTAGCACAAGGCTATAACCAACAAGAAGGAATAGATTACGATAAAACTTATGCACCCGTAGCTAGATTAGAGTCTATTAGGATACTCCTTGCCTATGCTTGCGCCTTAGACTTTAAACTATACCAAATGGACGTGAAGTGCATTCCTAAATGGTTATATCAACGAGGAGGTATACTTTGCACAACCTCCGGGATTCATTGATTTCGAAAAACCGAATCATGTTTATAAAATCAAGAAAGCACTCTATGGTCTTAAACAAGCTCCCAAAGCTTGGTACGATAGACTAAAAGTATTCTTGGTTAAACATGAATATACCATGGGAATGGTTGATAACACACATTTTACGAAGAAACAAAATTCACATCTCATCATTGTTCAAATATATGTCGACGACATTATATTCGGCTCAACTTGTCTAGAACTGTGCGATGATTTTTCAAAGATCATGCGTGACGAGTTTGAGATGAGCATCAACTGAGCTCTCCTTGAGCTCTCTCCAATCTCAAAAGCACTAGGCATATTCTCCAGCACTATGCTAATCCGGGGCACAACTGCTCACTGCTCTATCCCCGAATCCAAATTAACATCAACCCTTGTACCCTCGGCAGGGGTACTCTCGGCTACTGTCTGTCCAACACCCTCTACTGAACTGGAGTCATTGTTCCTTCTAAGCCTCTGACGTGGAGGTGAGTGGGTAGGTGAATGTGGTGATGAGGTGGGTGGTGGTGATGTTGGAGTAGTAGGAGTGTCCATGTGGGAGCATAGGGACCTATAATGGGATGGGGATAATAGGAGAGTATGAGCAGGGTTTCGGGTATCCTCTGCAGTGTGAGATGATGGTCTAGTAGATGGGCGTATGATTATGCGCGTAGTACGGCGAGGAATAGTAGGAGTAATCTGAGTGGCTGATGTGGTATGGGTATGTGGTGGTGGTGGTGTAGGCTCAATGGTGTTAGGGTTTGGTGTATGATGATCTTGGAGCATCTGCATGCTAGAATCATTTGAGCCTGGTAAAGTCTGAGAGATGTTGTGGGAAGGCATAGTCTGTGACAAAATGGTATATATGTGTAAGTATATATGTGAAGGATTATACAAACACATGGGATGTGAATCTTAATAATGTGTTTGGGATATTTAGGAATGAATGTGCTTTAGTATGCGGAATCTACTATAACACACTTAAAAGAAACAAAAGGTGGTGAGTATGTAAACGTGAATAATAATGAACAATGAACACAACTTGTATAACACAAAACGATTCAATATTATTGATGAAATAATACGGATGATCTAACTATCACCAGGATTACAAAGTAACCTTGAATCTTTGATTTGTTAAGGATTTGTGAATTAGTAACTAAGTTACTTAGAGAGGTTGTTTTGTTATGGATATTGCTAAGGTTATTAGTTGAAGAGGTACTATAAAGGTGGTGACTAAGGGATCCTTTTATAGGATAAGAACCCCTTATTACAAGTTGTCAAGTTGTTTAATATAATAAGATACTGGGACTTTTTTAGCCTACTATTAATTACAACTGCCAATGTAAACTACTCTGTATATTCTTCTGCACAACATGGAAGACTGAACTACTTCTACTTAACGTGTTACATTGTACAAAGACTAATAATACAACAAATATCTACAAATAAATATCTATCAACTTGATCATCAACTTGGCAGGACCTTCTTTAACTAGCAGTACCTTCTCACCCAGAAGGTACTGTTAGTACATCTTCAACTTATTCAAAATCAACTAGCAGGCTCAATACATCATCCAGCACGCTCTTTGACTTGAACATTTTATTCCCAACAATCCTTCCCTAAACTTGTTATTTCCTTTAAAATACACAAGTTTCTTATGAATAAAATACATACCTTGAGGATCTGAGGGAACTCTTCCAAAAACTTTTACTCTCTGTTCTTCCTTTTTCTTTCACATTGCTCAAAAATGCTCATCAGCAAACTTTGAACAACTTCTGACTTTTCTTCATCTTTATCACATCTCAACCTCTTTGAAATCATGGTTGTAAGAACTTCATAGCTAAGTGGATACTCTTTTTCAGCCAATATAAAGAGCTCAATCCCACTTTGTGTAAAAAGATGATGAATACTGCTAAGGATTAGAAATTCCCATGTTGTTGAAGGATCATGATATGGAAACTTCCAATGAATATCTTTTGGATTAGAATCATACATCCTATTGAACTCTACCCAAAGTTCCTGTTCCTTAACATCAGTGCTAGAATTTGTGTCTAGCCTAATTTGAACTAGATTCTACAATTCTTCTAAGTCAGCTCTATCACATGCTCTAATCAGATTTTCAAAATTCTTGAAGATAGCAGTTTGTCCCCCAACCCTAGTTATTTTCCATGACTTTCCTGATCTATCATAGTGAATTTCCCAATCAATAATAGGGTGTCTAGACCTAATTGGATCAGCATGTATAATTGTTGGCAAAGTAATTAACATTTTACTTACTTGCTCTGAATCCAATTTTGCTTCTTTCTTCTGTTGAGCATCTTTCTTTTTCATTGAAGGCTTTGCATCAGATGGGATCTTGTAGTAAAGACTCTTGTAGGCATTTAGATAAAGGAAGTAGATTTCATCAGCAGATTTCTTCTTCAGTTGATATTCAGTCCAATTAGCTTGACCTCTTAGAAATCTCTTCATAAAAGTCACTTGATCTTTCTGAGATGAGCCCACCTTAAAACCTCTTTTCTGACTTTCTTGAATCTTTTGAAAAATATCATCCAGAGCTGCTTCTTTATACTTTTTGTTGATAAAAGTTTCAAGCTCTGCTGTTTTCTCTTCAGTAGAAAGATTCTTGTCATCCATAATTATTGCTGCTTGACCTCTTACAATTGGATCATTGGCAATAATCCATTGCATCTGTGCATCAAAGGTTTCCTGAGCAGCTTGAGTGTCAAGAAGAGTTTGAGCAGCATCTTTTTGCTCTTGCATTTCTGCAAGCAGTCTTGAAGCTTCAAATGCTTTCTGCACTTCTTCTTCATGAAGCCTTTTGGAGACTTCCTCATCTAAAGCCATCTGCACTTGCTCTGTTCTCTTCAACCTTTTGGGCTTAGGTTCATCTTCAACCATAATGCTCTTGCCCTTATCTTTTGGTGTAGGTTCTTGAGATGGAGCAGTAGATTGCTCATCAGCAATAAATAACCTCCCTTGAACAAACAAATCCCCTTGAGGCTGTGCTTCCCTCTTTCTCTTGTAGACATGCTCAGCAGACCCTTTATAATCCATAGCCAATAGCCTTTCAATCCTAGCAGGCTCTTGCTCTGCTTCAGCAGGCTCTTTTGAACTAGCAGGCTCTTCATCATATACCTGAGTTCCTTCATGAAAATGAAATTGAGCCTCCTCTTCATCTACAGAACTATCCATCCTCCCCTTTTTGGAAGAGAGACCCAAACCTTCAGCATCTGATCTTGAAGAACTAGATAACACCAACTTTGAAGATCTTTTACCCTTCAGCATCTTCACTTCATTCTCCAATTTCTTAACCCTCTTAACTAACTTGATGTTGATCTCAGAAAATTTTGTGTTCTGACTTTTAAGAGCATTTTCCAAGAGCTTCACCTTCTCTTTTAGTTCTTTCACTGTTTGAGGAGATTGGGATGGTGATACATGATGTGATTGTGTTGGTGGTGTTGCAGATGGTATTGGTGATGGGATTGGTGATGTAAGATGAGTTGGTGATATGTAACCAGATGAAGAACTTGATGATGGTGATTCAGATGATGGTGTTGGTTCTTCAGCAGGTTGTGGTAACATTTCATCAAAAAGTGGTATTTCTTCCCTATTGAAACCAATTTTCATGTTTGAAAACACCTTATGTGAAAGTTTTGGTGTTTCATAAAGTGAGTGTGGGGGAAGTAACAAACGTTTTGATTTTGAGATGATGCATTGAATAAATCTTGGATACATCAAAAACTTTGTTATGCTATCCACATTTTTAACCAATCCTTCAAAAATATGTTTAGAAAAATTGAATTTTCTATTTGTTGCCAAGCAAATGAGAGCTGAAGCCATGTTGCCACTAAATTGCTCCCATGAGGTTTTCTTTTGGCTTAAACAATGAAGGATTGTATGGATCAAAAATCTCCATTGTGGAGTAAAATGCTTTTTAAGAAAGGTGAGTTTAGTAGAATCAGCATTATACCCCATTCTTTCTAAATTTTCAAAAATTTCAGTATCAGGCAATTGACTAATACCATCTGAATCATCCAAATGAAGATGTCTTCGAATGGATGACTCAGTAAGAGTCAAGGTTTTGCCATCCACTTTGGCTTTTATTTTTTGGTCCCCATTTTCAGAAGTTTTAACTTTAGTTGTTTGCCAAAATTGTAAAATTTGAGATTCATAAATAGTGGGATTTACAAGTAAAGCAAACCTGATGTACGAATCATTTAAAAAGTCCACTATTTGATGAAAAGAGGCATTGTCCTCAGACTTTTCCAAAAGTACTAACTGGTTGTGACATTTAACAAAAGTTAGAATAGCCATGGTGAAAATTAATGAAAAACTTGATTAGGATGGTGGGATTTGATGGTGGTACTGGTAGAAGATGAAAGGTGTGTGTTAATTGTGATAAGGATTGATGAAAGATATTATGAGAGTTTTACTTTTAACCGACAATTAGAAAATGTATAATAAGTAAATGAAAAGGCGGTTAAAAAGATCTTTTATCTAAGAAATATAATATAATATAATCATCAGTAATTTACAGAATTACCCCAACGGCTAATTGTAACTACCAGGCCCAACGGCTATAACTTTTTCTGACAGGCTCAACGGTTATCTAGCAGTACCATTTTACTCTAGCAGTACCAAAATTTGAACTACCAGTACCTTTGAAAGAAAATATTACTTGGCAGTCTCTTTGAAATTTTAGCAAAAATCCCTTATAGTTTTTAGCAAACTATCAGCTATCAACGGATTTGATTTGTCTTTACCAAAAGCCGTTTGCTTATGGACTAGTCAACTATTTACTGTTAAGTATGGTTAGTTAAGTACCATATAGTTTTTGGTAAATGATTCGTCCGAAAACGGTCGTCTTTTATTTCTCTATCACACAAGTCAACCACTTGTGAATGGTCAACCGTAATAAATGATAAAAGGCAAACAGTCTCAGAACGAATGCTCGTGTGTAGTGTGTGAAACCAGGCAAGTGATCACCCGGATCGTTTCCCAACGAGATGTGAATGGAAAACTGTGAAAAGCTAGGATTATAGTGACAGATGATTTAGATTGCTTTTGATTTTTGCTTTATTTAACAATTCTAAATAACAAATTAAAACAGATATGCACAGGAAAATTAAACGCGAATTAATAAACTGAAACGCGTAACGAAAAAGCTAAAATGGGACAAAAACTAAAATTTATGAAATTTAAAACCTAAAAATGTAAAATAACTTAAAACTTATTTAAAAACTTAAATTATATTTTTTATACTTTTTTTTATCTAATTATTATTAATTATTTATTACTAATTAAACTATTTAAAATTATAAAAAATACTAAATAGACAAAGAAAAATCTAAAACTTTTTCTAAAAATATTACTAAGTAAATAAAAGCTAAGAAAATTATAAAAATGAAAATTACTTAATTAAAATTTAAAAAGATAAATTCTATTAAATAGAAGCTATCACTATATTTCTATTTTTGATTTTCTTAAGACCTAAAAATATTTTTATATTTTTCCTAGATTAAAAATGATAAAAGAAAATTATGAAAATTGGAATTATATTTTTCTAATTATTTTTCTATTTATTATGATTTAATTACTATTTTAAACTAATTAAAATGATTAAAAATATTAAATGACTTAGGAAAATTATGAAAAATTCTGAGTAAATCTAAAATATTATTAGAAAGATGGGAAAAATAAAATGAAAAGTTTACTAAGCCTGATAAGCAGATTTGGGCTAATAAGCAATAAGCTAATAAGCCAAAAATAAGCTAAAAAGCACTAAAGTTAACCAACTGATTAGGACAGACTTAATACACTATTATAAGCACAAAACAACTTAAATCCAACAGATAATCCAACAAATAAGCACAATCAACCCCAAATCTGTTTCAAACTTAAGACAGAAATAAGCAGAAAAAGGCAAACTTGCAGAGTGAATTAAGCTATGAAATAAGCTACTGAGATGCAATATTATGGGGGCAAAACTTAGCTTAGCTTATGAACTATCTTAAAATACTAAAAGCCCTATCAGAAACTAACCAATTGAGGTCTAATTGAACCCTAGATCAGCAACCAACAACACTCAGCATATACTGAGTTTGACTTATGCAGTAAAACAAAGGATTTGACTTTGGTGAACTTTGGGCTTAATCTAATGCTTGATTATGATATGTTAAGCTATGATAAGACTAGAACAAGCAAGATTAACAACTTTTTAACTGATATGGATGATTATGGATCCTAAATCCACATCAGACAACAAAATGAGAGGGATCAAAGGTCATTTTGACTTTTAACCAAATGAGGTCTGGTTTTTATGTTTTGACTGACCTATATAAACCTAGTGTGACATGTTTTGACCAATACTAACAACAAACAACAACAAGAACACACTCAAGCTTGCAAATCCAAACACCCCTGATCAGGGCAGTTAAGCAAGGATTTCAAAGCAACTAGAGGATTTAGATCAAAACACTGAATTCACCCTTTCTATTATCATGTACTATGATCATATGAGCATAAATAACCAACAAGTCAAGCATGAAACACTGAGATGGACAAGTTGCTATTTTAACTGATATGAAGAGATTTTTGCAACTATCAAAATCAATGAACAAGTTACCTATATTAAGCTATATTACAACTTAACAACACCACAGAGACATAAGGACATCAAAATTAAAGCATTAAACAACTGATGCAGTAAAATGCTAAGTTTGATCAAAAACTTACAAATGAAAGAGTGGCTATAGGGATAGCATGCATAGAACAGAACTATCTAGCTTGTTAAAAGCAAGCTAGAAAACCACAAAAAGCTTTCTTGATCAGCTTATACAACCCATGGAAGCTTTTAAGAGCTTATGTTGACCATGGTTGACCTTTCTTGTATTTTGAGTTGTAGAACTGAGGTATACTAAATAAGTTTATAGTAAGCTATATTAAGCTTATATAACCTTATTATAAGGGTGTGGGAGCTTGTGAGAGCTTTTTAGTTATGGTTCGAACTTAACTTCTTAGCAGGAACATACAAACTTGAGCAATATTGAATTCAAACAACAAGATGACTTGAAACAAGATTCTTATAGCTTAAATAAACTTGGATTACAACTGGAAATGAGAGATTACAAGATTACAACTAGAATAATTAAAATGCGATTTAAACTAATTTAGCTACTACTGAATTATTTATTACATTGCTCTATTTATACTAAATACAAATGGGAAACCCTAATTAGACATCTCTGAACACATCCCAACCCTTGAATTGCCTTCTAGTGATCTCAGCTGTTGATTCATCATTTTGGCGCCAAAATTGAGTTAGTGGATTGAGCAGGTTTTAGCATTAAATGCAAATCAGGGAGGTGGAGAAGAAGCATTGAATGTTTCTTGTATTGTTAGGTGAGTGGGATTTGATGGGGGGGCGGTTTAGCAGAGAAACCATGGGCTAGGTGGTTTGGCGCGTTTGTGAGGTTGAAGATAAGTTTGACCGAAGTCAAACTGGTTTTGAAAACCAGGCTTGGGTCGGGTTTAACTAAAAAGGGAGTTGGGCTTGTTGGGCTGGGTTTAGATAATAGGATAGTGGGTTGGGTTATTTAATACAAAGGGTGGGTTGGTTTGTTTATTTAATTTAGGTCCGGTTTGGTTTATAGCAAAATCACAAGGACCAAAATTGTAACTTCTGATTTCTTGAAGGGTTGAACCTGCCAAATTTTCAAAGTTAACACAAGGACCAATTATGCCATATAAGAATAGTACAAGGGTTATATTTGATAATTTCCATATTTTAAATACCCGAGGACTAAATTTGACATTTTTCAAAGTTGAGGGACCAAAGTTGTAAATTTGTAATTTTTAACTTCAAAGGACTTTTCTAACAACTTATGAATCCCCAAGGACCTAAAATGATATTTGTACAAGTTTTTAGTGATCAGGGACTAGATTTGACAACTTTTAAAAGTTGAGGGACTGAAACTGCCAATTATGCAAACTTTGTTCGTTTTTCAACTGTTTTTAAACATTTTGCATCTGAAACATATAAAACACAATTCTGGGATAATTTCAGTATTATGATGCATTTCTGAGTGTTTTTGAGAGTTTTGGCAGCTCAGATTAGGTAAAAATGATGAGTATTTAGACACTCATCAGTAAACTATCAACCATCAACGGATTTGATGTGTCTTTACCAAAAGCTGTTTGCTTATGGACTAGCCAGCTCTTAAGTTTGTAAAACTTTGGTGAACTGAATACCAATTCCATGTTGACCTGAAAGATGGTGCAATTTCCTTGGATAGAGGAATTGTAAGAGGCAATGATGCTGTGTATCTTGGATGCTTGGTTCAACAAGTGAAATCATCTATTAGCATGCCTTTGAATTGAAACTTTCCTTAGTTTGATCTAGATAGAACTTTCTCCTTTAGGAATGCTTCATCCCTTCTGAATATTTGATCTATTCTTATCATTTTCAACCTCTACATCATCTTGTATGCTCTTGTCTTTTTATTCCATATATTGGTTTTTCTTCCATTCTGGGCTATTATTTCCTCCCCAGAGATTGTTACCTCCCCTGAGATTTAAATAACCTATATTTCTCTTTTTGTTTGGAAGATCTCTTGTTTTGTTATTAACTTGAAATTTGTTAGTTGCAAACAAAAAGAACAAAGTGCAAAGCACTTGTTTTATAGCATTGTAAACATTTAATCATCAAGATGAACAAAACATAGCAAACTTTATACTAGCAGGACCAAATATGAACTGACAGTACCTTTTGACTAACTAGCAGTACCATGTTTAAAAGCCAATATCAGTTATTTTTATGTACAAAAACACATGTTTTTCAAAGATTAATCATTCCAATACCTCCTACTAGGTATTTGAATCTACCTAAATCAAAAGCTTTGGTGAGAAGGTCTGCATAATTCTTTTCAGAATCAATTTTGACAACTTGAATTAACCTTTTCTCATTGCAATCCCTTATGAAATGGTGTCTGATTTCAATGTGTTTTGTTTTTGAATGTTGAACTGGATTTTTAATGATACAAATAGTACTGCTATTGTCAATGTAAATAATGGTGTTAAGAAAATTGTACCCATAGTCAAGCATTTGATTTTGGATCCAAAGAACTTGCCCACAACAACTTGCACCAGCAACATATTCTGCTTCAGTTGTAGAGTTGGCCACCATTGTTTGTTTCTTGCATTGCCAAGATATGAGTCTGCAACCAAGAAATTGACATCCACCAGTTGTGGATTTTCTGTCTAGGGTTGCACCAGCATAGTCACTATCAGAATAAGCCACCAAGTCAAAAGATGATTCCCTTGGATACCATAGACCCAACCTAGGTTGACCCTTGAGATATCTAAAGATTCTTTTGACTGCTGTGAGATGAGAAACTTTGGGATGTACTTGAAACCTTGCACATACACATACTGAGAACATGATATCTGGTCTTGATGATGTAAGGTACATCAAGGACCCAATCATTGATCTATAATTGTGCAAATCCACATCTTCACCCTCAGCATCCTTGAGTAACCCCTTTTCTGAATCCATTGGTGTACTTGCAACCTTAGAATCAGCAAACTAAAATTTCCTTAGGATCTCTGCTACATACTTATCTTGGCTAATAAATATGCCTTCTTTTGATTGTTTCACTTGGAGACCCAGAAAGAAAGTAAGTTCCCCCATGGAACTCATTTCAAACTTACTATGCATAAGTTTTTCAAACTCTACACACAAGTCTTGGTTTGTGGATCCAAAGATAATGTCATCAACATAAATTTGCACCAGCAAGATGTCTTTCTTGGTTCTTTTGATGAACAAAGTTGGATCAATCTTGTCTCTTTGGAATCCATTTTCCAATAGATAGAAAGCCAATGTTTCATACCATGCCCTAGGAGCTTGGTGTAGACCATAAAGAGCCTTGGTAACCCTATACACCTTGTCTGGATACTCTGCATCAATGAAGCCTGGAGGTTGAGAAACTGATGAACTTGATGAAGCGAAAAGTGTACCGCTTTTAAGGGGTCATTTAAGCTCTAAATCGTATTTATTTGATCAAATATTGCCCTAAATCGTTCCTTTTGTCATTTTAGGTACTTTTGAGGAGAAATCTGGAAAAGGAGGCATTTTGGACGTTTTTGGAGCATAAAAGTGAAGAAAACGACAAAGTCTCAAAATTGTGCTGGAAATTACCTTTGACGGCGTCAGGATTTGTTCTGGACGGCGTCATGGCTTGGCAAAAGTGGTGGATGTGAAAATTACTCATGATAAGCCAGAGAAATTTGCATGGAATTCTGACGGCGTCACGCTTTAATGTGATCAAGGTCGTCACGGCTTAATTTAAATAGGGACGGTGTCACCCCTAAGTCTGACGGCGTCAAGCCTTGATAAGCCAGAACGGATTTTGGAGAGCTAAAGAGGGACGGCGTCAAGAAGGCCATCCGGGAACCCTAAAAGCGGCGAGGTGACGGCGTCACACTCTATAACGTGACGCCGTCAGATCTGAAAGTCTATATATAGTTTTGCAATTTTTTGTCATTAGGGTGGAACTTATTGGGGAACTTTGTGTGTGAAAACCCTAAGACGATTTTAGCATCTTTTTCAAGGCTTTTTGCCTTGAGATCTTCCATGTTACATTGAAGATAAGTTATCAATTAATCATTCAATATGTCTATGTGTTGTTTGATTCTATCTTGTTCTTGTCTTTCGTTTAACATGCTAGGCTAGATTTATCTTGTGTTTGCTTAGATCTAATGAAACCTAGCTATTGATTATTGGTTATTAGTGTGTTATTAGTTGCATTGGATGATTGTTCATCTATGTTAGGCTTAAGAAAACTGGCTAACTTCCTATTCGGTAACTTGCTTGAACGTCTTAAGAAGCATGAACCAATGCGTACTAAGGTTTTTATGGTTGTATTTAATGCACAAGCGAATTCTAGTGATCCCATGTTAGGAGCTTCCTAGCCGGCTCGACATAGGAGTGAAGTAGGAGCTTGTAGAGTTGGGGAAGTACGTACGCCACCCCACGATTGGTATTAAGGAATACACCCGTCATCCACACAATTAATACACACTAATCAACCGGTAAAAGATAGTTAGGGAGTAAGGAAATCTAAGTAAACACATTTCTCTCCACATAAGTTTTACCACCTTTTCATTTTCTGTTATTTTATTTTATTTGCATTCGTAGTAACTTGGGTTAGTTGACTAGCAACTAATTCCGCCCACTCTTTCAAACCCGAGATTTTACTTGCTTTCATAAAAAAAATATAAAAACATAAAAAGAATCTTCTCTCACCCTTAGACCTATTAGAGTAGTTTTTCATACCTAACGAACACTATTCCCTGTGGAGAACGATCAATCCCCCGTACTTACCACTACACTATACTACATCGGTCAGGTACACTGCCTGGTGGGGTTGTAAGCCTCTTGAGATCCCTCGAGAGGTAAAACCTGTTGTAAGGTTGCAAAACCACGCATCAAGTTTTTGGCGCCGCTGCCGGGGAATAGTTATTGTTTAGGTTGAATTTTTTATTTTATAGGTCTACTCACTAGATTCCTTTCTAGTGAGATTTTTATTTTCTTTTTCTAGGTTTTCTTTAGTCTATCTATTTTCTTCGTTTCTTTGTTCGTAACCATTACCATTCGACATCATGGAAGATGGTAATATCCTTGATCCCAACAACCCACCACCACCTCCTAGAGCCCGTACTTTAGGAGAGTACTCCCGTCCTAGCCACCATGGCTATCGAAACACCATTGAGCTCACTCAAGGAGCCAATGTCACACCCTTGCGATCCGACACCATCCGGTTGGTGCAAAGCGGATGCGCATTCCATGGACTTCGTTCTGAAGATCCTAATCAACATCTCAAGGACTTTCTCAAAATCGTTGATTCTATAGACCTTGATGTTGCCACTCGAGAGACGACCCGACTGCGTCTCTTTCAATTCTCTCTGCGGGACCAAGCTAGTCAATGGCTAGGGCGTCAACCCGCAGGATCCATCACCTCTTGGGATGATCTCACCACTCGTTTCCTTGCTCAGTTTTTCCCACCGGGAAGAACTACCAAGCTGAGGAATGATATCTTGATGTTCCAACAACGTCAAGGCGAAACCCTCTACGAGGCATGGACTCGATTCAAGGACTTACTCCAAAAAGTCCCTCACCATGGCTTAGAACTTTGGCTCCAAGTCCAAATCTTCTATGACCATGTCAATCTCTCCACGAGGCAAACCATTGACCAAGCGGCTGGTGGCAAGCTACGTGATCTAAGTGCGGAACAATCATGGGCTCTCCTAGAAGATCTTGCTCTTTATGACAACGAAAGTTGGAGTGACCCCCGTGATTTGAATAAAACGGTCAAGGCAATATCTTTGCCTTCGAACAATTCAAGCACTTCCGACCGTAGGATCATAGAACTTGAAGACCAAGTCAAGTTTCTCATGAAATCCTACGAGGCTCCTAAACCTTCAAGCCAAGTGAACAAAATCACTTCTTCATGTGAATTATGTAGTGGTCCCCACGACACTCATGATTGCATGGAACTCCCCGAACAAGCTTTTGCGGACTACGCATCCTCGCGTACCGACGGAGCGGGAGACAAGTGGTACACTTTCAACCCCGAGCCAAACCCCTACGGTGATACATACAACCCCTCATGGAAAAATCACCCGAACCTTAGGTGGAAACAAAACCAAAACACACAACAAACCAATTCTTCCAACCTACCTAATCGTTTCCAATCAAGCGGTTCCAACTCGAACCGTACTTTCAACAACAATCCTTCCGGCAATGGTAGTACCAATAACTTTGAAGGATTGATGTCTCAATTTATGGCATCTCAAGAAGCTCGTTTAGCCAAGTTTGAAGCCGATTTCAAACAAAAACAAAGCGAGATGACCAATAAGATTGACACTTTGTTGAAAGCCCTCAATGACCGAGAAATGGGAGCACTCCCTAGCAACACGGTCAAGAACCCGAAACTAAACGTCAACGCCATTTCATCGGTTTCGTCTCCTAGTTCTTGTCCACAATATTATTCGGTCAATTCCATGAGCACGTGTTTCAAACAAACCCAAGTTGTAGTTGAAACACCTCCCACTCAAAACCTTGACGAAGAATTCAAGGAGCTCCACCTTGAAAGTCCGGTTGTTGATGTGTTGGATGAGAAGAAGCTCAAGTTAGGCGAAAAGGGACCGCCTTTGTTCAAAACAAGCTACCTAAGAAATTAGATGATCCGGGCTTATTTGTTCTACCTTGCAAGATCGGTAATTCGGAGGCTTATGACACATTAGCCGATCTTGGATCAAGCCTTAACCTACTTCCGTTACCTCTCTACACCTCTTTAAAACCAGGAAAACTTGAAGAAACCGAGGTAATAATTGGTTTAGCGGATGGAAGTGTTGCTTACCCGGTTGGAGTAGTCAAGGACGTGTTAGTACACATAGGAAAACTAACCATTTTAGCCGATTTCCACGTCCTTGATATGGTTAGCGACCCTACATGCCCTTTGTTAATAGGTAGAGGATTTTTGGCGACCGCTAGAGCTATGATTGATTGTAAGGAATCTAAGATAGCGGTAGGAGAAGGTGATACTTGGTCAGTCTATGATGTTAAGAAACATGCCTATGATACTAGTGAGGAACCAACACCCCATTGGTTAGAATTAAATAGGAGACCATCTAGATATGGACCTTGGATCGATAGAGACTTCATAGGACCCCAACGCCCATTTTACCTAGAAGAGGACTTTGTGAACCGAACACATATGGTAGAGCAACTCTTAGCTAGGGACACCGAATTGGATCCATTTGAAGACCCTCTAGTTTTTAGGAAGATGATTGATTTCCTAGGAGTTTTGCCAATTAACCTAGGAATGAATAAGTGGACTCGTGAGGAAGATGATCATAAATGGGATTGGGACAAACCACCCAAAGATAGAGATGGGTCATGGCATATTAAGATGACATTGTATGACCCGGATGGAGAGAAGTTTGAAAAGATATATCGTACTAAGCGAACCAATAGGAAACTTCAATCCAAGCTTAACCCTAAAGACGTCCTCGATGACGAGCTCACTTACGTAGGGTAGCGTGACTTTGAGTCTAGCTACAAGACTCGTTAATAAAGAAAAGCGCTTCTTGGGAGGCAACCCAAGTTTTATTTGCTTTGTGTGTTTATTTGTTTGTTTGATTTTATTTGTTTCCGTATGTGTGTTTAATTTTTATTATTATTGATTCATGTTAAAAACTAATTTGTGAAAATGCTTTATCTTGTTTTTAACTTCGTCTTAACTACATATAAAGGTATTTTGCAAAAGTTAAGTGTAAGGGAAATCTAAATCGGTTTATTAGAACACAAATGAACATGAATCGTAATAGTAATAAATGAACATACATATTAGTATTTGTTTGAGTCAAATGCTTGTATCGAGTCATAATGATGTTTTGCAGGATTTCCAGGAAGTAAGGTATAGGTTTTTCCAAAAATTTTCCGGAAACGTAACATGAGAATTCTGTCAGATCATTTCTGACGGCGTCAGGATTTACAACCTGACGGCGTCAGGTTTAATTTTCTGAAAATTTTTGAAAGTTTTGTTTTCATAAAAAGTTTTTATTAAATCTATAACTTATAATCTCCAGGAATCTGCAAAATAATCATTCCACAAGCATTATATCCTTATATATAGATTTATCCCGCCGATGTTATGCAGGTTTTCGTGTTTGTTTTCTCAGGTTTAACAGGTTATTTTGGACAAGGAAATGTATGTGGAATCAAGCTTTTGGCGATGCATTAGTCATGGAGCTTCAACATTACCTTGGAAGAAGATCTAACCATGTTACTTCATTATCCACCGAGCGAATCAGGGGAGTATTTGATTTCATTCTTTTACTTTTTACTTTTACATTTGTTATTTGAACATTGGGGACAATGTTCATATTAAGTGTAAGGGGGGGTAAAAGTACGATTAGAGAATGCTATTGCACTTGATTTTTGTTTGTTTAATAGTAGATGTGTAATAAAACTGAGATAAATACTTGTTAGGGCAATTTTAGTGCCAAATTTAAAATTTTTTACAACATTTAGGAGTGAAACTTTAGTTCTAATAAGCGTCTCATGGATAGGAATTATATGACTAGCACAAAAACCGTACCACTAAAAAATTTTCCACCCCCAAATATGTGAGGTTCGCCCCTAGAATTGGTAGGAAAAGCATTTATGCTATGATGTGTGTACCGGTAGCACTTAGATTCTAGAACTTGCGTTAGGACCATTCCAAGGCCACAAGTGAGACTACATTCGTGTAGTTAGATTTACTACATGATAAGAGGCATTAGGATAAACCCATTGTTTTACACCTGTGTTTTTGTTATAATTACATTGGCTACATTGGTCAAGTAATTCTCCCACACCCTTTGCGTTGTACTCATTTTTAGTGCACGATACCCCTAGTACACCCCTCAGAGCCTATCTTTTCGTTTCGACCTTTAAGCATTTTACTTAAAGGAAGAATTTGTTACACCCCACTAAAATGTACACCCAAATCGCCTTAGCCTACCTTGTATGCACTCATTTTTAGTGCATTATTGTGACAACATTTGTTTAAACCCAAGTTAATTATCTAGTTGATTACATGGTTGCTAAGTCGAGTCATATCCTTGTACATATTATTTTGGGACGATTGGGACTCATGGGTAAAGTACTAGTGTAATGGAGTAATGGGGAAGAACATCATTTATTACCCCCATATGTGCTAAATATTTTAAAAGTGCTCCAAGTGTTTTGATTATCTTAATTCGAGTCATTAGAATAGTAATTTGTAAAGTTATGTAAAAGTTCAAGTGTAAGGGGAATGCAACGCCCCTATGATGTATTATTTTGGATGGTAGGGCAAAAGTGTATGAAAAAAAAAAAAAAAAAAAAAAAAAAAAAAAAAATCAAGAAAAATACAAAAAAATCAGAAAAAGAAAAGTAGAAAAAACATACGGACTACCATCCCGTTTCATTTTATGTTTATTTTATGTTTTTGTTATTTTGTTTTTAGCTTAAGATCGAGTCGAGTCTTGGCTTAGCAACATTGTATAGTACATGTAATTGATCAAGATCTTTAATTCGCCACCAGTAAAATATCCTTTATCCAACAAAACCGTGTTTTCCTTTTCCCTACACCTAACGTTATAACCCATTTAAAAGCCCTCTTTGATAGTTTATCTTAGGTGCTTACGCCTAGTGGAGGAGGTTTTCGATCCTTTCCCAAGCCTATGGTAATCTATTTGCTATGACAGGTAGTGAGAGATATTATCCGTTTTCATTTATGAGATTTATTTTGATGACACTTGAGAGATGTGAGTATCTAGACACTACTTGTGAGGTGCTAGTTTGTAATCTCCGTGCTTATTATGATTAAAGTGGAACGAATATTTGTTGTAATTACTTTTATGTTAGCATTAAATGACCCCTAACTTGTATTTTGATTAGAATAAAAGCGCATTTGCTTGAGGACAAGCAAATCTCAAGTGTAAGGGTATTTGATGAAGCGAAAAGTGTATCGCTTTTAAGGGGTTATTTAAGCTCTAAATCATATTTATTTGATCAAATATTGCCCTAAATCGTTCCTTTTGTCATTTTAGGTACTTTTGAGGAGAAATCTGGAAAAGGAGGCATTTTGGACGTTTTTGGAGCATAAAAGTGAAGAAAACGACAAAGTCTCAAAATTGTGCTGGAAATTACCTTTGACGGCGTCAGGATTTGTTCTGGACGGCGTCATGGCTTGGCAAAAGTGGTGGATGTGAAAATTACTCATAATAAGCCAGAGAAATTTGCATGGAATTCTGACGGCGTCACGCTTTAATGTGATCAAGGTCGTCACGGCTTAATTTAAATAGGGACAGCGTCACCCCTAAGTCTGACGGCGTCAAGCCTTGATAAGCCAGAACGGATTTTGGAGAGCTAAAGAGGGACGGCGTCAATAAGGCCATCCGGGAACCCTAAAAGCGGCGAGGTGACGGCGTCACACTCTATAACGTGACGCCGTCAGATCTGAAAGTCTATATATAGTTTTGCAATTTTTTGTCATTAGGGTGGAACTTATTGGGGAACTTTGTGTGTGAAAACCCTAAGACGATTTTAGCAGCTTTTTCAAGGATTTTTGCCTTGAGATCTTCCATGTTACATTGAAGATAAGTTATCAATTAATCATTCAATATGTCTATGTGTTGTTTGATTCTATCTTGTTCTTGTCTTTCGTTTAACATGCTAGGCTAGATTTATCTTGTGTTTGCTTAGATCTAATGAAACCTAGCTATTGATTATTGGTTATTAGTGTGTTATTAGTTGTATTGGATGATTGTTCATCTATGTTAGGCTTAAGAAAACTGGCTAACTTCCTATTCGGTAACTTGCTTGAACGTCTTAAGAAGCATGAACCAATGCGTACTAAGGTTTTTATGGTTGTATTTAATGCACAAGCGAATTCTAGTGATCCCATGTTAGGAGCTTCCTAGCCGGCTCAACATAGGAGTGAAGTAGGAGCTTGTAGAGTTGGGGAAGTACGTACGCCACCCCACGATTGGTATTAAGGAATACACCCGTCATCCACGCAATTAATACACACTAATCAACCGGTAAAAGATAGTTAGGGAGTAAGGAAATCTAAGTAAACACATTTCTCTCCACATAAGTTTTACCACCTTTTCATTTTCTGTTATTTTATTTTATTTGCATTCGTAGTAACTTGGGTTAGTTGACTAGCAACTAATTCTGCCCACTCTTTCAAACCCGAGATTTTACTTGCTTTCATAAAAAAAAATTTAAAAACATAAAAAGAATCTTCTCTCACCCTTAGACCTATTAGAGTAGTTTTTCATACCTAACGAACACTATTCCCTGTGGAGAACGATCAATCCCCCGTACTTACCACTACACTATACTACATCGGTCAGGTACACTGCCTGGTGGGGTTGTAAGCCTCTTGAGATCCCTCGAGAGGTAAAACCTGTTGTAAGGTTGCAAAACCACGCATCAGAACTCAAATAAGTACATTTTATTACTATCATTTATCCTAATTATTTGACTTGTTTTATTATATTATGTATGAGGATTGATACTTAATCGTTTACTTTTGTAATTCTCAGGTAAAAACAAGCATTTGGTGAAACTTGGCGATTTTGGACTAATTATGGAGCAAAACATGCAAGAAGTTAAGAGTCTACTGAAATGTACAAGATCAAGACAAATCTACTCCAGATGCGCCGCATCTCACTTATTAGATACGGCGCATCACTATCCAGATTTCACCAGATACGATCCAAGATACAAGAGGACATGCGCCGCATCTACTTATGGAGTTACGCCGCATCTTCTGGCGGTGTACGAATATTCCTGAATATATTAATCTTGGACCCCACGCGAAGTTAAATCAATGCGCCGCATCTACTTACTAGATGCGCCGCATCTTACCCTCAGACAGAAACTATAAATACCCCAAAGACCAGACGAGTAAAAAAAAGGTTCCGAAGTTCGACAGAAGACCGAAGTACAAATACCTAAGGCCGAATTCAGACGAATAGGCAGCACAAGACACACCCAAACGAAGATACAAGAGCTGTAAGAAGGTGCTGCATGTGTTTAATTCATTAAGTAGTTTTGTTTTATTGTGTTAGTAAACTTTAATTCATCAAGATTGGTGGCTTGTGTAATGTGACAACGGAAAGATTGCACTCCCTTAAAACTGCTTTCTCATTAATTAAAGTTTATATGTTGATGTCTTTGGTGACTTTTATTAGTGCATTGATAACCTCTGTGTCTAGCTGAGCGTTGATCGGGTCGCCGTGCCTCTGCCCTCGCCTATTTATTAGATCGCCTATGCATTCTATCGTCTGTAGAAAAGTAGGAAGAAAGATAAATAGGATAGTCATAAGTAATCATTAAGGGTTTACTCGCCGATAAGATTAGAACCAACGAGAAAGGACTTAATCTCGGTGCGTTGCATCGAACTATACACTTCATATAAAACTAGCAATAAAACAAGTCACAAACTACTTATCTATCAGGACAGATCTTCTTATTGTCTCGAGTATTTATCTGTGTACGTGTGTGCTATTCACTGATTCGTGCCTATTGGTTTAGTTTATTATTTAATTGCAACCAAATTGTGCCAGTCTCTCAGGCTGAACCCCCTTTGTGTTAGAATAGGTTGTATAGCTAACTTAATATATTAAAATACTGATTAGAATAACTAGATAATACGTTCCACTCTTAGTGATCGACACTCTACTTACCATTATATTCATACTGACCGGGTACACTGCTCGTTAAGTGTGTGTGTTATTGATAAGTCGGCTAAATATAAATTTAAAACTTGAGTAGGCATTAATACTGCTAAACCGCAACGACACATCGCACCGCATCAGAAACATAAACTTCTTCTCCAATAGTGCCATATAAGAAGGCACTCTTGACATCCATTTGGTAAACAGTGAAGCCTATGAAAGAAGCATAGGCCAAGAATAGCCTAATTGCTTCAAGTCTTGCAACTGGAGCAAAAACCTCTTCATAATCTACCCCTTCTTCTTGAGTATACCCTTGGGCCACCAATCTTGCTTTGTTTCTGATCACAATCCCCCTTTCATCTTTCTTGTTTCTAAACACCCATTTGGTTCCAATTGCCCAGTGACCTTTGGGCAAATCAACCAATTTCCAAACCTTCTGAAGCTTGAATTGAAGAAGTTCTTCTTGCATTGCTTCAACCCAACTTGCATCATCTAAGGCTTTGTTAATGTTTTTGGGTTCAACTTGAGAGAGAAAACATGAAAACAGGCATATGTTGGCAACTTCATGATTCTTTTCTTCATAGATAGATGAGATAAACCCTTCTTGGTCTGAAGTCAAGACTTGAGATCTTGTTCTAACACCAGAATCAATGCTACCAATCACATCATCAGTGGAGTGATCTTTGAGAATTCTTGTGTTGTGTGTTGTAGGAACTTCATAGGTAAATGAAAGATTGCCAATTCCCACTTCTTCTGGTAAAGAATCATCTGATTGAACATTTAATGGTTCAGCAGTACCAACTTGTGAACTGGCAGTACCATCTGGTGAACTAGAAGTACCATTCTCATTTGCACTACTTTCTTGATTCTCTTGACCCTGAGTTCCATGATCATCTTCAGTACCTTCATTTTCTATATTTGAAGGTTCTTCATGACTTGAAGATAAATCCAATCCTTTCCAAATTGGCATCCAGATGTAATCTTGATCTTTAGGTGTTTCAACATTGTCTTCAAAACCTGCATTATCATTAGTATTTGTACCTGCAACAGGCACATAATTCATAGATTCTGAAAGCCTATCAATGTCAAACATCCAATCTGGCCCAATGCCTTTCACATTTGTTAGTTTCTCTTGAAACTCTATGTGCAGATTTTCTTCCACTAGCCTAGTGCAACTATTATACACTCTATAGGCCTTACTTTGCAAAGAATACCCTATCAAATAGCCTTCATCAGCTTTTCCTTCAAACTTTCCTAGATGATCTTTGGTATTGAGAATAGTGACATGACATCCAAAAGGTCTCATAAAACTTAAAGATGGTGTTCTACCAAAGAAAAGTTCATAAGGAGTCTTTTTATGTGGTTTAATCACAAGAACCCTGTTCTGCACATAACAAGAAGTACCTACTGCCTCAGCCCAAAATGAAATAGGCAACTTAGAGTCTACTAACATTGTTCTAGCAGCCTCTATAAGTGTTCTATTTTTCCTTTCTGCTACTCCATTTTGCTGTGGGGTTCTAGCTACACTAAATTCTCTTTTTATTCCTTTTTCTTTGCAAAATTCATCCATAACCCTATTCTTGAATTCTGTCCCATTGTCACATCTAATTACTTTCACTTTCTTATCAGCTTGGTTTTCAACCTCAGTTATATATATAAGACTTAAGAATTTCACTTGTTTCATGCTTAGATCTTAAAAAGAAAACCCAAGAAAATCTGCTGTAATCATCAGTAACTACAAGACAATATTTTTTACCATTTAAGCTACTCACATTAGTAGGACCAAAAAGATCCATATGAAGCATGTATAAAGCTTGAGAAATTGAGTTATGGGTCTTGGGCTTACAAGAAGCTCTATGTTGTTTGCCTTTTTGACAATCAACATAGGTTTGGTCATTTTGAAAAATCTTTTTGGGTAAACCTCTAACCAAATCATATTTTGCAATTGTATTGATTGTTTTAAAGTTTACATGACCAAGCCTTCTATGCCAAAGCATAGATTCATCCAATGAGGCTTTTGCTACTAAACAAGTTAAACTCTCCTTAGGATCAATGTTCTTTAAATCAACACTGTACATATTGTTCCTTTTTTGGATTTTAAGAAGGATCTAACTTTCATCAGGCATTTTAAAATCAGAAGAAAGAACCATACATTCATTGTCAGTAAAGAGAACATTGTTCTTTTTGTCACACATTTGTGAGACACTAAGGAGATTAAACTGAAGCTCTTTCACAAAGTACACATTTTCAAAATCTAATTTACTGGTTTTGATTGTACCTTTACCAGTAATCTTTCCTTTGATTTCTCCCCAAAGGTAACATATCCTCCATCAAATGTTTTGAAGTCTGTGAGGTAAGACATGTTGCCTGTCATGTGCCTTAAACATCCACTATCTACATATCCTTGATCAGCCATATCATTGGAATGTTCCTGCACATATATAAACATATTAGTTTCCTTGGGGTACCCAAGCCATGACTGACTTGGGTTTGCCTCTTGCATCAATGTAATCAAACCTCTTTAGGACTGTTGATGCAACTTTTGATTGGAGTGGTCTCCATATCCAACATGCTGAGGACTTAACAGCATTTTCCCTTTTAATCCATTTTGTGGTCTTTGGTCTATCAGTACCAATTTTGGCAGTACCATTTGGTCTAGCAGGACCTTTTGGTTTTGGTCTCCAATCTTGTGTTTTGACCACAGATTTCTTTTCAATGGGACTTTTCACAACTTTTGGTGCATATTTGAAAGTGTTTCTTGCACCCTTAGTAGTTGGTTTTGTTTTAACAGGCTTATTTGGTCTAACAGTATGATCAACTTTTGGTGTGTTAGACTTCACAAAACTTTTTCTGGGGTTTGTTCCATTTGTTTTAGACCTTGATTGACTCCCAGAAACCTAATTGTTACAATAAGCATGAGTATGATTAAAACTACCACAGTAATAGCAAGCCTTATTGTACATAACAAAATCATCACCAAGTTGGTGTGACTTAAGATTGTTCCAATTTCTTTGGCTACCTCTAGGTTTGCTATTACATTTAGCACAACATTCAACTGTTTTCAGAACAGCTTTAGCCTTAGTCTTAATCTCTACTCTTTTAGGACTCACTGGTCCTATTTTGTTTCCTTTGTTTGAAACAGTCTCTTCTTCATCATCATCAGATGTCCAATCTTCAATAATTAGAACATCTGATTTCTTATCAGTGAGCACCTTTTTGTTAGAGAGTGAAGCAACATTAGCACTCTCAAAAGGTTCACTTTTCTCTACAGGTTTCTCTAGTGGTTTGTTGATGAATTCATGTAAACCTGATTCTGCAAGATCTAATCCTGGGGGACAAGGGATTCCTCTATAAGGAGGTGGACAAGTATTGTATCCAATCCCAGATTTGATTCTCTTGTTCATTTGATTTTCAACTATGCTTCTAGTACAGTCAGAAGCAGTTTCCAAAGTGGTAACAGTTAGTTGAATATTATCCTTTGCCAATGTCACTTTAGCACACTCAGTTCTTAACATTTTTATTTCAGCATCTTTCAAAAATATTTCCCTATTAAGAATGGCTTTAGTGTCAGAAAAAGTGAGTTCATTTTCCCTAAAATGGATTATCTGCTTCTCAAGTTTGGCCATACCACACTTATGATTAACTAGGCCTTGATGAGTTTTTCTTTCTTCTATTTTCAGTTCATCATAAAGTTTTATAAAAGTTTGTAATTCTTCAAAAACTTTACAAGTATTAGAACATTTAGTAATTTGTACCTCAGGAGTGGAGAAAGCCATCAAAGCCATTTCATCTGAAGTTGACTCCTCTTCACCCATAAAACTCCAATCAAAACCCATCCCATCAATAGCTACCATTTCTTTAGGCTCAGTGATTTCCACAGCCTTGCTCTTATTCTCAAAGCTTCCTTTCTTCTCAAAGCTTCCCTTGTTCTTGTTCTCAAACCCTCTTCCCTTATCATCCTGCTTCTTTGGTCTTCTACACTCTCTTGAGTAGTGACCCTTCATGTGGCAGTTGTAACACTCCACTTTAGACTTGTCATACCCAGCAGGCTCATTACCATCTATGATAATCTTCTTTCCAGTCCTCATCAGTAATTTCTTAGCCCTTATGCTAAGAAGTGAAAGTTGCCACTTTATGTCCATTTCTTCAAGATCATCATCATTGATCTCTTGAAGATCTTCAAAAGTCAATATGGACCCATTGTGTTGTGATGTCAGGAAGGCACAACCAATTGTTTCATCTAGAATTGTTTTGGTACTGCTAGAAGTACTGGCAGTACCAAAATTTGTGTTGGCAGTACCTTCTTCTCTACCATCTTTTTCTTCATCTACAACTCTTGAGATGCTTGGAGATGATACAAAAGCCATATTTCCTGAGCTTGAACCAGTAGTCTTCTTCACTTCATGCTCTACTATTTTGAAGTTGTTGTAGAGATCATTAAGACTTATCTGATCAATATCTGGTTTGTTTTTCCAGACAATGACATGCATGGACCATTCAGAGGGTAAACTCCTAAGAAATTTGGAGTTTAAGTCTTCTTGAGATATCATCACTTCATGAATGGCTAACTGACTTGAAAGCTTTTGTAGTCTATTGAACATGCTGTCCAAAGACTCATTTGTTGTGGCTGCAAAGTTTTCAAACTGATATTTGAGGAGAGTTTTCTGTGTTTTCTTGGTGGCATCATTTCCACCAAATCTAGCCACAATAGCTTGAAAAAGGGTTTTAGCACATTTGTACTTGTTGAAGATCAAAAGCTGATCATTTGGAATAGTCATGAGAAGCATACTCCTGGCTTTAAGATCATTTCTCTTTTGAATTCTTTCTTCTGCGCTTGTTGGGTTTACTTGCACATGTGTTACTAGTGCATCGTTTACTGTAGAGGTGGTGATTGTGGGTTTGAATGAGTTTCCTTCTTCAATAATCTCCCAAAGTGCATAGTCTTGCACTTGGAAGTATTGTTCTACCCTCAGTCTCCACATATCAAACTCATTTTGTTTGAGTAATGGAAGTTTTGCAGCAACATTGGTTTGAATGTGTTCAACGTCCATTGTTCTTTTAAATCGTAAATATCAGCCTAGCTCTGATACCACTTGTAAAGGATTATACAAACACTTGGGATGTGAATCTTAATAATGTGTTTGGGATATTTAGGAATGAATGTGCTTTAGTATGCGGAATCTACTATAACACACTTAAAAGAAACAAAAGGTGGTGAGTATGTAAACGTGAATAATAATGAACAATGAACACAACTTGTATAACACAAAACGATTCAATATTATTGATGAAATAATACGGATGATCTAACTATCACCAGGATTACAAAGTAACCTTGAATCTTTGATTTGTTAAGGATTTGTGAATTAGTAACTAAGTTACTTAGAGAGGTTGTTTTGTTATGGATATTGCTAAGGTTATTAGTTGAAGAGGTACTACAAAGGTGGTGACTAAGGGATTCTTTTATAGGATAAGAACCCCTTATTACAAGTTGTCAAGTTGTTTAATATAATAAGATACTTGGACTTTTCTAGCCTACTATTAATTACAACTTCCAATGTAAACTACTCTGTATATTCTTCTGCACAACATGGAAGACTGAACTACTTCTACTTAACGTGTTACATTGTACAAAGACTAATAATACAACAAATATCTACAAATAAATATCTATCAACTTGATCATCAACTTGGCAGGACCTTCTTTAACTAGCAGTACCTTCTCACCCAGAAGGTACTGTTAGTACATCTTCAACTTCTTCAAAATCAACTAGCAGGCTCAATACATCATCCAGCAGGCTCTTTGACTTGAACATTTTATTCCCAACAATATGGAAGGTACTTGTGATAATTTGTGTAAATTATATATAAATATATATAAGGTATTTATAATACATGCAGTTGAATAAAAAATCAATGATTAGTAACATGCAACTAAGACAGGTAATCAACAAGTATGATGGCAAGCAAGGCAATTGGCGGTCATAGGGACTTGTTTTTGAAAAAGTGGTTATAGTTTAGGGTTTATATGTACCTAGTTCTCTATAACCTAGGCTCTAATGCCAATCTGTAACACCCCAAAAAATCTAACATCGCAGAAGCAATAGGGTCATGGGGTGCTACTAAAATGGAAATCATAACACAAGATAACGAAGAACCGAATACACACGAAGTAAATAAATATATTCAATTGTTTAAACCAATCTCCATTTAACAATCTTAAATTTTCAAGTATTCCCAATAATTTAATGGTCCCTCAAAAACAAGTCTAAAATATTTGTGAAAACACTTTGGTCAATGGTATAAGTCCGTCGCCTTGCCAAGCCTTGCCAAACTTGCATATGTCTAGATACCTGAGAAAAACATGCTAAAAGTCAGCAAAAAGCTGGTGAGTTCATAGGTTTAAGTAAAACAATTATGATAAATTTGGACCAATGGTTTTGCATATGAGCATTGAAATGTCACATAAATATTTTATTACGCTAGCACCAAGTTCATGCAACCGAAGCTATAACAGGTCTGCATGCTCTAGAAGCATGTTTAATATAAAGGCCCTGGCAAGTGTTTATCCCAGACACTTGTACTTTGATATGGTATACATTTGTTTGCCTATCCGGTCAAACCAAACGGGGACGTTACTCCCAATAGATCTATTTATAACATTCACGCTTCCTGACGGGAATTAATGGTTCATAAAATTCGGGCAGTAGGGGACATAGCAAGGCTTAGACTAACTGCGCAATAACTTAGGTAAAAATAGTAATAATGGTCCATAAAATTTGTTTTGCATGTTTCTCACCCCATTGATATAAAATAAGTATAACTAAAGAGGGGCTATAAACTCACCTTAATAATAGATGCAGTGGATGCAAGGATGTATGGTACCAACACGCGACCTGGATTAATAATGTATGTTTAGTTTACAGTCAAATTAAGTTTCCATGATAATTTAATTCAATAGTTAGATGTGTTTATATTGTTGTTGTTGCTTGTGTGGTAGGCAAGTGAGGCTATGAATAAATTCCTAAGAATGGGTAGATGTTAGCTCTAAGAAATACTTAAGTGTACGGGAATGAGGAAACGATAGTCTTATAGGATTATGAGTGACGGAATTCGGAAGATAATGAAATGAACGATTGAAAGCACGAATAGATATCATCGGGATGTGGAATATTTATGACGTGTAGTTTAGTTGTTAAAAGAAAAAATAAATATATATATATATATAATATAATATATATATATATATATATATTATATATATAATATATATTAGTTATATAGCTTTTGAAATAAAATAAAATTTATGGGTAAGTGACGTTTAGTATTTGCAGGTTTAATGATTTGAGAAAATAAGGGTTATCGTTTGTATAATATAGGTTTTGTTTATCTCGTTTAAATAAAGTCAATTTAGTTCGCCAAATTATTAAGGATTGGTTACGATTTATGTTTATAAATTGGTTTCACATTTATATGTTTAGAAAGCATTTGATAAGGTTTTGTAGAAAGTAAATTTTCTAATTTTTGTTAATGACATGGTTATTTATTGTTCTAATTTCAAAACAAGGTTCATAAGTGAATAACGTGTACTCTTTATGTGCGCTTCACTTTTAGATCGATAGAGTTAGTGTAAGAAGTTTTTATATGTTGGTGACGTGAAATTTGTATATATATATATATAAATTTATATAATATATATTCAATATTTTTAGTAAGTATAATATTATATATTAATATATTAATATATACACTTGGCGACCATTTCATTTTGAGATCTATTATATAAGAGTGTGATACACTTGGACGAGTTACGGATTTTAAGTTAACTGCCAACATCAATTTTTGCATAACATTTGATATAAGACTTCTTGAGTGTTCGGTTATATTGGTTAAATTTCACGGCGGATATATATATACTCATCAACTTTTTTTTTCATGGTCGATACTTGTGGGCTGCGGCCCAACCGAGTCATAGGGGAGGGGAAGAATTTGATGGACTGGACTAGATATGATAGCCACTAAGGCTGGACTGGACCAAATCAAAGATGGGGAGCTTAGGCCATTAATTTCATACGAGACTACACACAAGCCCAAGTGGGATTGGGTGTGATTATTTGGTATACAGAAACATGTTGTCGACCTCAAGACGGTTCCCATCACCAAATACATTTTACGTCAGGGTTGAGTATACTGGACACTCCAGCTTGATGACCTCGAGTGTTACGTGAGAACTATTGGTTTCACCCAGAGGTTCCACCATTCACGACACTCCTAAACCAAGTTTTGATATAAGACCTTGGTGTTAGACCTAGTAGGAAGAATAACAATAACTCAATTCTTCCTTGAGTTTTTGGCCACAACTGGACAATCAAAAACACCCATTTGTGACTTGAACTTGGCGCCTATAATGGGTTCGAGTTAGAGTCGGGTAAACATGCTTCCTATTGAGGTTCTAAGGATCAAACTAAGGCCATTCTAGGGTTAACCAAGGCACGCACACCCTCCATGGGTGGCGGCCTGGTAATGGACGTGTCTAGACTCATCACACCCCTGTTTGGGGTGGTTGTCCCTTGACGTAGAATCACCACAGCCCAGGCTTTTGGTGAGGTTTGTCGGGACTCATATGCAATCATCACACGCCCTCATGGGTGTGGTTTTCACTAGATTCAAAGCCAACCACAACCCTCTTCATCCTAGACCGAGTTCTAGTGTTCTACACCTGTAAATTTGAGAGGGGTTTTATCAACATTCCTGGTTGGTAATTCAAGACCGTCTAACCAACGACCCTAAGAATTTCAATGAGTCAACGACTGGATTTCCATCGGTCACCACAACATTATTCGAACAGAACTAGATTTCCAACCACAAATATCAAGAATGGATTCTTAACTAACGGGTCAATGTTTTCGCCTTTCCTAGATCTTGGAAACCACCAAAATAACAGCCTTAACAATGAACAACAAATGGGTCTAAAACTAACTAATCGAATCTTAGATTTCCTAAGTACTAAATCACAACAATAGCAACAACAACCGTATAAATTTTACACATACGAATTCGACACCAGAAAAACTTATAATTTAATTTAATAACAACATCACCTAATGAAGTTCGAATGATAGAAATTTGGTATGAAAAAGTTGAATACAAGTGTTTTATACCCTTGTGATGAATCGGCTGAGACTTTTGGGCTTAGAAGCACCTCGAACAGAACTTCAATCCGACTCCCTAGCTTCTTCAAATCAACCCTAGTCAACCCACACCAATCAACCTTCGCCCTTTAATCCCCTTCAATTCTCAGTATCCTTTGGGTGATCGAATGGTTTTTGTGTGGATTGACTTTATTTGAATCAGCCATTTAATAGGGAAAATTAAGAATAGGTTAAGCTCTTCTTTCTTGGCTTCAATTTTTGATGCGTCTGAAACGAGTATAACATCGTTTTCCCTTGGCATCTTCAATTTCACCCCGTGACTTCCCTTGGGGAAAGGAGAAAAGGAGAAAGGGATGTTTGTTGACCATGTACTGATCTCAAAATAGGATGGGGATATGATGGTGAGGATTCAATGGGTGCGTGGTTTTGTGGTGTCGAAGACAAGAAAGGTGGAAGACAGATAATGGTTTGTGGCGAAATGTGTGGGTGGTATATTATTTTAAGTGTTATATGGTTCTGATTTAATTAAGGAATGGTGAATTATACCCCGCGTCCCGCTAAGCTGAGTTGAACTCGGGTCCTTCTCGGAACCGATGAGAATATGGAAGAGTGGATTTTTAGGGACTTTTTTATAATACTTGAATGAATTTAGAGTTTGTGGATTTAAAATAAATCCTGAGTTTTAAATTTATTACTGATACGATATTGGTATGCGTGTGGTTTCATTGTGAGTAAAAAGGGGATAATCTCCCGTTTCTACTACATTATGGCTTGTAAATGTGAAAATGGGGAAAATTCACTGTTCTGGTGAGATTTAATAGTGTTGGTGAGTTAATGTATGCTAGAATGTGCGGGTTTGTTTTCCCTAAATAATCATGCAGGCTCATGTATGCCTAACTTTTATTGGTCTGTTACTAATAAACTAACATTTATTACTTAAATAATGGTGAAAAATTGCCGTTTGTCACATTATTCGGAAGCATCATACCTTCATCTCGAGACTTAGTAGGTTCATTTTGAACTGGTTTTTTTGTGGATCTACTTGTGCACTCGATGATTCTTCCATTTTTGTGTTTTTTCTTTGATTTTAACGGTTAAAAGCGGTTGATTTTGAATTTTTATAGCAGTTTTTTATTTTAGTTAGAGAGAGAAAGTGAGTTTTTGTTGATAGGAAATTTGTGGAAAGTGAGAGGTCTGGGAGTGGGGTTTGTGGGGTAAGTTTGCTGAATTTACATAAGTCATCCCTCCATGTTTTTTATTCTTAAAATTTGTATTTTTTGATCCGACGGTTGAGATCCGTTCCTTGGTAAGTAGCAGTTTTTGGGTTTCTAAAATAAAGCGACTCTTATAAGGTAAAAAAGTTAATTTGTTAATTCTTCCGTCTTAAAATCATTGTCAGGAGACAAAAATTACAAAGTTTAATAAAAGTAGAACCACTATAAATCTCAACCACTCAAATACAATATTCCCCTACTAAATTTTATTTTTCTTACTTAAAATGAAAAGTGAATAATTATTTTGAGACATCTCAAAAAAATGTGACCT
The DNA here is from genome assembly GCA_021014915.2 of Artemisia tridentata subsp. tridentata. Taxonomy (NCBI): domain Eukaryota; kingdom Viridiplantae; phylum Streptophyta; class Magnoliopsida; order Asterales; family Asteraceae; genus Artemisia; species Artemisia tridentata. The sequence goes on from CP139503.1 coordinate 324,870,995, forward strand.
ATAATTTTGAGACGGATGGAATATATTACTAAACTTAATAGTATATTAAAATATAAAGCATCATAAGTTTAGAAGCTAGTTTTGAAGTTTAGTAAACTTAAAGGGTCATGGGAACTGATTGCGAAGGATACTAAAAACAAAATCTACTATGTTAATGGGCTAATATGGCATTTTAATATACTTAGGGGGCTTTAGGAGGCCAATGTTGTATTTTAATGAATTTAGGAGGCGTTTTTGACAATTATCAAACTGGTTATTGTTTATCTACATAAAACAAAACCTCTAGTGGGGACTTTTACATTTCAAAAAAATCAAATCATACCTTATTAAGTAATAATCAAATTATTATTATTATTATTTTCTTAAATATTAAATAAGAAAAGCCTAAATACTTCTAAATTTATCCATATTCTACACAAAAAAAAAGAATGTGATTTGTAATCATTCAATAAAAACTTAAAAAAATATATGTGTCAAAATATAAAAAATTAAAACTTGAAAACGGTGGAGCAAATTTTTCAAAGATTTGGGCTGAAACTTAAAATTCAGTATCATTCCCACTAAATATTTGAAGTCCCAACATTCTCAAATTCCTCCTCTATCAATCAAACTCGATCTCTTATCATTCATTCACGCACAATCATTGACGCAAGAACATCTCCTCCAAATCTAATTAATATTAAAACCTACTACATTCGTAAATAACCATAATTCAATACCTCAATCAAAGTACAATGGTTTTAAAGGTCCTGTTATAATAATTAAAACCCGAAATTAAAAATAATAATTTATTTAAATGATTAGAAAAAACTTCGCGCGTGAGCGGGCATTATATCTAGTTATTGTTTATCTACAGTAAACTAAGTTGATAATTGTTCGAGCACACAGTACGATATTGCAGGCCCCGACGTTATGCTGACGTGGCGCTGCATTATCCTGCGTTATCAACTTATCATACGCTAGTCGCTGCGTTGGATCCGGCGTTTTGGCTGAAGTTGATACAATAGCTTGGGATGAAACGTGGAAGTGGACAAAAATAATGTCAAATCACCCCAAACGATTTAAATGGGTTGTTTTTGTTAGTATTTGTGTTCTTATAGCGTGTGTGTTTTTCATTGTGTGTGTCTATGTATAATGTGTGTACAGCTAGTGGAGATCAGGGAAGATGATATTAAATTGTTTTTGCAGTTTCGTCCCGGTGGTTTTTGCAGTTTTTTCTCTCTTTTTTTTTTATTAAAAGAAAATAACATTTTTATTTAGTTTTTTATGTTGTAGTTTTTTTTTTTTTTTTTTAAATCCGTAACATTTTTATTTCGTTTTGTAATTATTAAGTTTCTTAATGAAATATTAGTTTGTTTAATGAATGAAATAGTTAAGGTATTAATTTGTAATTTGTTATTTTTTAAAATGTGGGTCTTAAAAGGTTGGTGTTAAGGGGATTTATGATAAGGCATGATTTTTTGATGTTAAATATTGAAATGTTAAAGTGATGTGACGCTAAAATGACGGTACCTTTTTGTTGTTATGATGTTATGACATCTTGACCTCTTATGTTATTAATAATTATGGAAGGGTGTGGCACTTGAAATGTTAAAGAAAATTAATAAAAAATAAACGAAAAAAAAGAAGAGGTGGGGGGGGGGGGGTGTAATAACCTCCCCCATGATGGAGTGACCTGTTGTGTTAGAAATAATATGTATTTTTTTATTTTTTATTTTTTTTATTATTATTATTATTATTTTTTTTTATGAAATAATAATATGGATAGTTGGATACAGTGATATGTCATATTAGGGGAGGTTATTCGCACTTTCAAGAAATGAGTATGATACCTTTTTTATAAAATCTTTTTCTTATGTATTTTGTTGTTGTTTTGAAGTGTACAATTAGGATTTAATGTTATAGAGTTTGACAAACAAAATTATTAAAAGACAAGAATTACAAACAAGTAATTGAATTATACTGTAAAGGACAAAATACTAAAAGGAAAAAAATAAAAAATAAAAAATGTTAATTTAACACAGTTGTTTTGAAGTGTATTATTGAGAGTTTAGGTTATAAAGTTTTAACAGACGAAAAAATGCAGAACTGAAAACGATATAGATATGTCCAGTAACGTCAATAAAATGATAAAAGTATCAATAAATGATATAGGGGGTTTCAATAACAACACCCGTCATGTTATTCTTTTTTGATTAGATGAAGAAAGAAAATGTTACATGAGATTAATTTTGAGTGAGGTTTCAACAAGTTATAAGATGGAAGTTGAAATTTAGTAGGTAAACGTTTATGTTGTAGTGAGTACATCTTGACCATTGACCTACGTGAGTAGGTGAATAGTCAAGCGTAGCTTCTAACTTAATGGAGTTAATATTATAGAGATGATTTGCATACATGAGGTTTTGATTTAGAGATTTTTATGTACTATCAGTTTAAATATAATGAGCTGGGAAACTCGCTGTTGTCGCGGGAATGCGGTGCTAAATCTTGTTTGAAAGTTAGTCATTAAAGACTAAACTTTAAAAAGATCGATAAACCAAAAGACTATTTTTTAAAATTAATTCTGGAAATAAAATGGTTTTTTACGTAAAAAATTCCCTAAACTTCTTAGCGCGTTGCATTGTTAGTCTCCGAAAGACCTACCTTGCAAACATATTTTCACCTTATGGGCTAAACTGTACATAGGAATTTTTTTTGACAGATCAAGAGTGTGATCATCTTTATAAAAAAATTAATTTCGAAAAAAAATTGATTTTTCTACAAAAATTAGTTTGGAAAAAAAAAATTATTTTTTCTAAAATTCTAAAAAAAATAATTCCGAAAAAAAAAATTAATTTTTCTAAAAAAATTAATTTTGAAAAAAAAATTAATTTAAAAAAAAATTAATTTCGAAAAAAAATTAATTTTTCTAAAATAATAAATTTCGAAAAAAGAATTAATTTTTCTAAAAAAATTAATTTTTCAAAAAAATTAATTTTTCAAAAAAATTAATTTCGAAAAAAAATTTAATTTTTCTACAAAAACTAATTTTTATAAAAAATTAATTTTAAAAAATGCAAACTTTTTTACGATGGCACAATATGAATCACCTTTGAAACCTAATTATTGGTTATATAAAATCTAATAGCATATACTTCTGCTATCTCATTGTTTTTAGTGTAAAAATTAGAGTAAATGTCATTTTTGTCTATACAATTTTTAGCTATAAAATATTCACCCTTTATAGAACCGGCAATATAGAAAGCACAAAAGAAATCGTATTTGCCAAATATATTGATTTCGAGAAAGTATTGCATATTTATACTCGTTTTTGTTGGGAAAATTATTTCGTGAACAATGGCGCAAGTTTCATAATTTTTCGAGTCCGTTTGGTACGCCGAGTTTTGTAATAGCAGAAAACAAAAAAATATAATAAAATAAAATAAAAAATAAAAAAAAAATTATGTTCATCCACTGTAGCATTAATAGCAAAGAAAAAAAAGTTACTGTTCATCCACTGTAGCGTGAACAGTGTCGCTACAATAAAAAGTGAACAGTGTCGACACACACAAAATCACTGTTCATCCAACTGTAGCTCAACTGTATTTATATAATGATTTATGATTAATTATTAAATCACAAATATTTATATGGTCAAACAAGGAAAGAGGAGGGGGTTGGGTGTCAAATTTTGGAACCTGAGGAGGTGTTAGACTCAAACTTAGAGAGCAAGTTTGGAGTGTATAAAACCCCTCAATAGCTCCATATGATCGACAAGAATAACATTTATCCATAACCGATTTATATTAATCGGTTCTCTCTTTTCCTACCCACTGACAACTTACACGAACAGTAAAATAAAAGGAGTAATGATTCTATGCATGTGCATGTGTCATTGATTAGTCTATTATGCATGCACAGTATATGCATGAATATTATTAGTTGACTCCTTTATCTCCTTGTTAGTGGGATTCGATCATGTATTATCTAGAACATCAAACCCTAGTTGTTGTGATGTTTTATTTGTGATACATGAACCTAGCTTTTCACATTGAGACGCTAGTAATACGTGTGTACAAGAACGAGGGACAAGCTTACTTTAGCTTGTGTGATTTTCCCCAATTCAATTAGGTGGTGTCGATTTATATATAACCTTATTAGGGTTTATCTTGTTATTGGAGATCCGGTTTTTTGTTTGGCTAGAAACCACAAAAGGTACGCATTACTTTTAATTTAGTTAATTAATTACATGTACTGTAGATCTTGTTTTTCCGCTGCGTGTACTTGATGTTTGGTTTATATGTTTATAGTTGTATGATTCATATTTTCTAACAGTGGCATCAAGAGCCCGTTTTAATACGTGTAATTAATTACTAAAAACACATAAAATTGAATCTAGATGATTAGATACATGCAATAGGTGTTCTAGGGTTTTTGATCTTGCAAACCCTAATTTTTATTATGGGTCGTATAGCCTTTAAATTATTTTTAGGGTTTTAGTTTTTGATAAAAACTTGTAGAAACTCTAGGATTGCATGTAAATTTTATATGGTTAATTAATGAATACAAGGTGATGTCATTAATTAAATGCGTATCTATATTGACTTGATTATATGTGCTACATGATAATAAGTGCAATATGGGGAATCCATGACAAAAACATGCATGTTTTGTCATGGAAAACTGATGCTAAATGTTACATGTTCTACGTGCTATTTTATGCGATTGTTAACTAACTAGGGTTTTAGTAATAAAATTGGATGAATTGAAGTTACTAAAAGTTAATTAATTAGGTTTTTAGGGAAAACCTTAAATTGGCAAGATCCAATATTAATCGCGTATTTAATCAATTATGTGTGTTATGTATATATTAATCATAAGACTTACGCGGCCAATACATTGGCGTCTGTGGTCCATTGGGTACAATGAGCTCGAAAACCAACGGGAGTCTTAAGACCAATATATACATATTAATTGATTTCAGCATGTTCATTATTAAGTTGTTTATGTTTATATTTTAATTACGCATTTGTTTAGATATGTTGTAGACATGAATGTAAACAAAAGGGTAATTTTCAAAAGGAAAATAAACTTGACTTAATAATGGTGTAATATTGTTTTAAGCAAGAAAATCACAAGTGTTTAATTGATTGATGCGACTGTACAAAAGTGGTCGAAAGGCGGACCTAATATTGACAAACTATAAAGTGGGTTTAAGGTTGGTTTCGCATTAAATTGTGGCCTTAAAGAGACTCCATTCTGTCTCTCCGCTCGCCTGTGTGTCAATATTAGACTTACCAAGTACAACCATGAAAACGTACGAAGCATCTTAAGGCAATGTTGTAAGTTTCTCAACGCCATCAATTAAAACCTTGATGATTTGAGCTTATAAATGTAACAAATGAGTAAACTGGTTTTGAAACATATGATACAAAGATGAATGCATAACATCTTTGTACATATTTTGATTACACACATCAAAAATTTAATACCCTTAAATTTAAGTTATATGCCATCCAACTGAAACGGAAACACCTAAGGTTACATCCTACATTACTAGTAGCCAAAGCTGAATGTGATGTTCAAAGGGTGGTAGTCTAAGGGTAATATTGAGTACTTTCATTGTTAGCAGCCAAAGCTGATGTGATGAAACGACGTCAATTTACAGTTTCCTAAGTTGGTTAACTTAATTGAGCACTTTCATTACTAGCAGCCAAAGCTGATGTAATGGAACGGCTTCAAGGCATAAAGATTTGGGGATGAAACATGCTTACATTTGCAACTGAGGTTGGCATAATATGTAAGTCCCATGATTCTAGAAATTGCAATTGGATATTGGCAATTGGGTTCGACTCGTACCTTATTGAGTACTTTCATTGCTAGCAGCCAAAGCTGATGTAATGAAACGACGTCAATTTGGATCCTAGTTTTCAGTGAAAATTAAATGGTTAAATATTAATTTACCATGGGTGTTTAATTTTCTTGAAAAGTTATTATTGAAAATACTAAAATTGAATTTTGAAAATTCTTTTAATGTATTAAATGCAACGTTAAGGAAGTATCTATAAAATTAGACCTAGCATAGACTAATTACCAGCAAATTGGTAAAAAGCCATACTAGAATGAATTGAATTAGATTGTTTGTGCTTTAAGAACACATTTTAAATAGGTGCTACAAATAAACCATGAAAGTGATGGTTTTAACCATTTAATTAAATAGGAGGTACATAGGAAAATGCATATCCAATTTTTTCAAGTTAATTGCATTGATGGATATTCCATCATTTACAAAGTAGAATACATTCTTTGAGTACCTTAGTAACGTTACGTAACGGATTCATCAAAGGTGTAGGAAAGTAAACAGCACACTATTTGCTTTTACAACACTTACAATGTTGTCAAATCCAATGGGAGCATTGTGTTGTGATTACTGAATTCATGTAATGATCTGTTATTCAGTGGGAGCTACAAGCATTGACATCTTGGTAGTAACCCATATTATCTCTAGAATCTCTTGAGATAATTACTTTCCAATTATAGACACTTGTGGTATTAAGGATAGTCATGTACATTTCCTTACTAGACAAGGTGTTCCTATATCTACTTATATCTATGACACAAATCATATTGGTCACATAGGCAAACGATTGACGTGTTGTTTATCTGATACATGGTGTTGTTTTATGCACAAGTGGGAGAAATATTTATAGTGTGCAAGCAACAACACAAAGAAATATGATTTAAAGGATTCTCTTGACTACAAGGTAAGAGATTAATGTTCTAATGTGTTTTATTCACATCTAATTAATATAACACTTGGAATTAATATCTACTTTCATTACTAGATATTAATGACAAGGTAAATTACATACTTTCATTGCTAGCAGCCTCAGCTGATGCAATGAAACTATGTTAATTTGCAAGTTTCTAAATTAGATAACTATTAGAACAGGTGTCGATATGATAATAAGTCTACTTCAAATATGAATATTTATGTATTGTTGAAATGACATAAATAAATGAAGTAATCTTATACTACTTCAAATTTGAACATTTATGTATTCTTGGAATGACATAAATATATGAAGTAATAAATTAACTTGAAATTACTATTGAAACCAAGTTGTGGTGTTCATGATTACTTTAGTTATCATATTTATATTTTAGTATAAAGATATAAATATGAAGTCTTTTATTGTTATAAGACTTATAATAAAGTAAGACGTTAACTTGTTATGTTTTTTAATTAAGACATGTACAAGGAGTCATTGAGTTGTTTAATGACTTATAACGTAGATTGGGATTATAACAGTTATGTCTTCTTTGTAAGACATAGACATGAAGTGACTTGATCAGAAGTACTTATGTTATAAAGCATGAAATTGGCTTGGAAATTCTATTTTACCATTAACTTGACTTAGATGGTAAATAGGTAAGCCAAAACGAAATATATTTATCTCACATATTGTAAGATTAACTTACAATATTAATCCTAATGAAATACATAGTGTTTATGGTATGTTCAGTCAGGAAAATCAAACTCTTGATATATTGTTTGATTTGAGATAACTATATCTTCTATTCTTTCAAAAGAAATCAAGGTTAGAAAATTGAGTATGGGTAGTATATACTCAATCAGACTCCAACCTCGAAGATTAATAAGACACAATTTATTATGGAATGTGATGAATCACATTAAGTCTTAAAATTGAAGTTCAGAATTTGTTAAACTACTTGTGAGTAGGTTATTAACAAATTAAGGTTATGAACTGTCAATATGTATTTGTAAAGTCCCAAAGAGAACAAGTTTGTGTTGCTCTATTGGCTAAGTATTATAGATAATCATAATTGCAAAAGGCAAGTGGAGTTTTATCTTGACAAGATAAAATTACAAGATACATGATCTTCTAAATACACTAGCAAAATATAATGAGGATTAAACATGTTAATGTTAAATCTCAAGATGATGGAATTCTTTTCATAGATCCGCAGATATCTTAAATATTTGGATAATATATGAGGATTGAGTTTACAGGATTATGATAAACCTGTTAATAATTGCAGATATTTAATTTGACAAATTACTCATACTATGAATAATTAGATGCATCAAGAAATAACTAGTTGGAAACGTAGTTGATCTTAAATTCTATAGTGACACTTAGAATGAAGATGAGTTTCTACAAGGGAATACTAAGATTTAAATTTTTTAGAATCTAATGGACAAAATTTTGTATACATGTTTAATGTGTGAAAAGATTATCATCACACTTAAGCAATTAAATGTGATTGAGATTCTTCTAGCACATTAAATGTATAAAGATTATGATTGTCATTCTTAGTTTCATATATGAAATTAAAACGGAATATCAAAACTCTTTCTTGGGTAATTACTTGTGCGAGACGAAAGTAATTGAAAGGAGTATTTGAATTCAAATAATCTTAGTAGTATACAAAGCAAATCATTTGTGAATGGATTAATGCATGCATCTAGAGATATACTTATATTACTTATTAATCCTAGTGTTGATTTATAATTAAAAAGATATTTCTGAATATTCCTGAAAGCTAGTGGAGTGTTATATTTATCTTCTTATTTCGTATATGTTATATAACATATAGGAAGTAACATTCCATTAACATTCATATGTTAAGTCTTCGTTTGGAATGAAACTTCACATGGAAATTTAGAAAATAAAACCTTGAAATATATGTTTATTGTTGATAAACATTAGCGGTAAAATAAAGGATTCTAATAAACATGAGATCTATTAGAAAGGCTAGATAAAACATATCTTTGAAAAGATATGACATGAATAAATCTAAGGTTGACGAAAAGATTATTCATGTACATCATGTGCTGTTGTATCATGCTTGAATGAAAGATGATTGACAACATTAATATCTAATTGTAAGTTACTAGATAACTAAGTGTAATGTATATGGTTGGATTTAGAATTAACATCCTCATTTAAAATTGCTCCTAAATTCTAAATATGATCCATATGGCAAATAGTTATGCAATTGATACATTGACAAATCTTAAGGATTTGAAGGTATCAAACATTACACGATAATATTAAAAGTTTACGAACTTTAAAAAGCATATTGTTGTTTGGATACAATGATGCTAGTAGGATTGAGATGACACTCAATACTAGTCAGGTGGAGTTTATCCTTGTAATGGCCATGTGTACTAGTTATGCTCATATGAGCATAGTTGCATTATACATTAAAAATTAGAATACTTAGACTATAAAAGTTTTGGTAGTTTAATTGTCTAATTCGCGTTGAGGATGTCCTCGCAAATTTATGAAATACTATGTGGCAATATCTCGTAACGAATGCACACATACAAGAATTTCATTCTGAAATAAGTATTCTCAAAATTCCGATAGATCAAAATTAGTTGATTTATGCCTTGTTAACAAGTATGTGGAACATGACTTGTGGCATAATTCATTAATGGAAATTATCATGCATTGATCTGTTTAGTATTTGGATAAGGAATGTTAAGCAATTATTATTTACAATGAATTAAAGTACGTGGTACGTTTGTTTTCATTAATAATAAATTGTATCCTATATTTGCATGTTTAAATCCATGAATAACTTGTGTTATTCTAAATAGTCGTTTTCGATCAATAATATGGATATTATTGAATTAAGCAAATCGAATGTTGGTAGAAGATACTTAAAGTATATTGATGCGTGGGCATGCCAAATTCAGAGATATTCAATATTGGATAAATTGAATATAGGACTTATCCAACCACATGATTGTATTATGATCTTGTCATTAAGAAATCATGAATATTTATCCTCACTTAAATACCAGATAACAGCCGAGGATGTACTCATTTTCTGTAAGATATGTCTAACGCTATCCGTAACTGGTAGTTATAAGGCTATTTTCAGAGTGATGCAAGTTCGAGGTTATGCTCGTAGTCAAGAAATGATTGTTCCTTCAAATTGTTTTGAAGTATAATACTGATGGGCCCCTCGTAGGGTTGACAAGATATTGTACGCCGTACCCAAAGTCTATCTGGAATACGTTCAATGTTTTAGTAATCTGATCAATTTTAATAACGAAAACATAATAGTTAATATGGAAGACTTAGATCCATATCCATATTAACGCGGTATAGAAACAAAAGGGTACTATGATGATAAATCATCACATGGTTTTTTTCCAGGAAACCATACTCAGGTCGATCTGGGGGCGTTGGGGGTGTTAAGCTAGACTAACCCATGTCATTATTATATTAATGCATATCCAAGTGGGAGCTGTTAAATTTGTGGATATAAATTAATATACGTATGTCCAGTTTCCAACACGAGACTTCGGGATTGCACACATTACGTATGAGTCTCAATGTTTGAATAATTAATATAATGATTTATGATTAATTATTAAATCACAAATATTTATATGGTCGAACAAGGAAAGATGAGGGGGTTGAGTGTCGAATTTTGGAACCTGAGGAGGTGTTGGACTCAAACTTAGAGAGCAAGTTTGGAGTGTATAAAACCCCTCAATAGCTCCATATGATCGACAAGAATAACATTTATCCCTAACCGATTTATATTAATCGGTTCTCTCTTTTCCTACCCACTGACAACATACACGAACAGTAAAATAAAAGGAGTAATGATTCTATGCATGTGCATGTGTCATTGATTAGTCTATTATGCATGCACAGTATATGCATGAATATTAATAGTTGACTCCTTTATCTCCTTGTTAGTGGGATTCGATCATGTATTATCTAGAACATCAAACCCTAGTTGTTGTGATGTTTTATTTGTGATACATGAACCTAGCTTTTCACATTGAGATGCTAGTAATACGTGTGTACAAGAACGAGGGACAAGCTTACTTTAGCTTGTGTGATTTTCCCCAATTCAATTAGGTGGTGTCGATTTATATATAAACCCATATTAGGGTTTATCTTGTTCTTGGAGATCCGGTTTCTTGTTTTGCTAGAAACCACAAAAGGTACGCATTACTTTTAATTAAGTTAATTAATTACATGTATTGTAGATCTTGTTTTTCCGCTGCGTGTACTTGATGTTTGGTTTATATGTTTATAGTTGTATGATTCATATTTTCCAACACATCCACTGTAGCGTTAATAGCAGAAAAAAAAGTTACTGTTCATCCACTGTAGCGTGAACAGTGTCGCCACAGTAAAAAGTGAACAGTGTCGACACACACAAAATCGCTGTTCATCCAACTGTAGCTCAACTGTAGCTGTACTGTAGCAAAAAAACTGCCCTTTAAATATATTGTATAATATATACACACAATACAACAGTTTAATGTATAGGTTTTAGTGTCTCAATCAAACCGTTGAATGCGTAAATCTTCCCTTAATATTAAGTCATAAATGAATGCTTTTGTAGTTTGTACCTTGTAAAGTGATGAAACACCCCGACTCTTTTATAATTTTTTTGTTTACAAAAACTAAATAACTAAATTTAACCTTTTGTAAATCAATTATTCTTATATGCTTTTGTTTAGAAGCGGCTTATAAGAATATTTTTATAATAAAGTGTACTTGAATACCTTTTCAAACATATAAGACACACCTTAAATTGAGCTACGGTTGATTTTATATGATTTTTAAAAGACGACTCAAAATCTGAAAAATCAAAACCGGCGGACTTAAGTCCAAAACTGGAGCACTTTGGTGCCGAAACGCCTCAGAACTATTTTGAAACAAATCCGACGATTTTAAGACCAAAATCGGCGGTTTTACTGCAAAAATTAGCACATGATTATTTTGGTATAAAAAACCATACTTCCACTTAATACAAACACATGAAACAAGGAAATGACACTTTTCATTCATCATAAAACAACATCTTTACACATGATTGCTTAAGGAAACATATAACATTCTGTTCGGAATTAAAGCTTCCAAGATGTTAATACTGCTCAAGATGGATAAAGCTGCTCATTAGATTACAACTGCTCAGGTGATTAAAAGGAAAATGCTCTAAGTATGTTTCTACTGCTGGTTATAGAGTTACTGCTGCTAATGAAGGTTAAGATTGCTAGTGTATATTATAACTGCTGAGAACTTCAAGGAAATATACACTAAGTAGTTAGTGCTGCCAGGCTTAATGTTAATGCTGCTAGTTCAGAGTTTCAACTACTGCAAGATTATTACTGCTAGAGTTAGAATTAAGACTGCTAGAGTATTTAGTTAATACTACTGATAAGATAAACTTGTATAGTCGGTTAGATAATTATAGAAAAGATTCTTTAAAAATTTATCTTGTATAGAAAGTTATTGTAAGCCGACTAGTACTCCTTAGCCTATAAAAGGAGGTCCTAAGGCATTGAGTTCGATAGATATTATTCATAACTTCAAGGTTGTAAACCCTAATACTTAAAGAGTATTCGTATTAATAATATTGAAGTTGTTGATTTATTTACGATTGTGTTAACTGTTCTTCTTAATACTATTGTTTAGATTCCGCATAAACCTTAGTAATTCAACACAGTTTCTATACCTAGTTGTATTAATTCATCTTGCATTTCTAAACCTTTACAAGCTAAGGGAGTCGATCAAGTGTATAGCTGGGATCAACAAGTGGTATCAGAGCTTGTGTTCTAGAAGCTGTGATAAAGAAGAACCTGTTTAAGCTCAAAGTTGTTCAGATCTTATAGAATACATGGATTCAGAATCTACACATATGATAATTGCATCAAAGGTTCCAATGCTGAAGCTTGGTGAGTATGAACTATGGAGAATGAGAATAGAGCAGTACATTCAGATAGTTGATTATTCTCTATAGGAGGTTATAGAGAATGGTGATTCCTTACCAAAAACTGAAGTATCTGCTGCTGGTGTTAAGACTGTTGTGCCTATTAAAACTGCTGAAGAGAAGGCACAAAGAAGATTGGAGGTTAAAGCCAGAAGCAATCTCATGATGGGCATTCCTAATGAACATCAGTTGACTTTTAATCCTATCAAAGATGCTAAGTCTTTGTTAGCAGCTATTGAGAAGAGATTTAGAGGGAATGCTGCTACTAAGAAGACTAGGAAGAATCTTTTGAAGCAACAATATGAGAACTTTGCTGCTCCAAGTTCTGAGAATCTTGATCAGACCTTTGACAGACTTCAGAAACTTGTCAGTCAATTAGCACTTGTGGAAGTAATAATTTCCCAAGAGGATATAAATTAGAAGTTTCTAAGAAGCTTGTCACCAGAATAGCATACAAATACTGTGGTGTGGAGAAACAAGGATGATCTAGATACAATGAGCATAGATGATCTGTAAAACAATCTAAAAGTGTATGAACCTGAAGTCAAAGGGTCATCTAGCTCATCTTCAAGCACACAAAACTTGGCTTTTTTGTCCTCCTCTAATAACAGTTCTGGCAGTACTAATGAAGCATTTAATACTGCTTATGGAGTTAGTATTGCTGGTACTTGTTACACCCCGTGCCCGCTTAGACCAAAAACTTTGAACTTTGACGCGGAAACGTTTGACTTTTATGGACATTCTGTTACTCTTTCGACATCTGAAAAAAATACATAAACATTCAGCCCTTGAGGCTATTTTTAAATGAAATTACGCTCAATTACCTTCAAAACGACGAGTGGTGCGACCCGTGACGACTTACGGACTAAAAGATATGAATTTTTGAAAATCGACTAAAACCGACAACAATCTGGAAAAGTACCATACGACTGTATGGGAAAACACCATACGGCCGTATGGTCATTCAAACCCTTCTGAGGAAACACCATACGGCTGTATGGAAAATTACCATATGGCCGTATGGCCATCTGAACCTTCTATGATTCAGACCATACGGCTGTATGGAAATACCATACGGCCGTATGGCCATCTGACCTGCACTTTCAAAATACTTTTCATCCCGTTTTCGCTACAAACGACCCATACGACTTCCGTTTTACACAAAACTTTACCAAAAGCATTAGATTAACATAACAAACATGTTTCAAGGGTACTTAGGGGCTGTTTACTTTCTGCTTAATGTCCTGTTTGGTAACAAAACTGGCTGGAAACAGGAAACTTTGGTGTTTCTTTTTAACTTATTGCAAAAGAGAATCCTTAATGTGAAAGGGGGCAAAATTTGATGTTGTTTCTATCCAGGACGTCTTAATACGAGTTTTTTCCCGAACTAGTGTAGGTGGAAAAAATAAATTCGAAAAATTTAGAAAACTTCGAAAAAATTTATAAAAATTCAAAAAAATTTTAAAAATTCGAAAAATTTATAAAAATTTATAAAAATTCGAAAAATTTATGAAAATTCGAAAAAATTTATAAAAATTTTAAAAAAATTTGAAAAATTTGAAAAATTCAAAAAATTTATAAAAATTCAAAAAAATTATAAAAATTGATAAAAAATCAAAAAATTAGAAAATTTTATAAAAAATTTATAAAAATTCAAAAAATTCGAAAATTTTATAAAAATTTATAAAAATTCAAAAAAACTTATAAAAAATTTGAATTTTTAAAATTTTTTTTTGAATTTTTATAATTTTTTTGAATTTTTAAAAAATTATAAATTTTTACAAATTTTTTGAATTTTTAAAAAATTATAAATTTTTTGAATTTTTTGAAAATTTTAATAAGTTTTTTCAAATTTTTATAATTTTTTATAAAATTTTCGGATTTTTTGAATTTTTATAAATTTTTTGAATTTTTAAAATTTTTCGAATTTTTATAAATTTTTTCCACCTACACTAGTTCGGGAAAAAACTCGTATTAAGATGGTCAATTAAGCATAAAAAAGAAACAACATATATCCACACAGACACTAACTAGAAACAGGAAAAAAAAGAAACAGCCCCTTAACCCGTTTACAACCCAAAATGGGTACGTTTACGCTTAAACCAAACGCCCCTTTAACTTGAACCATAAACACATAAAACATGCTTAAACATACCAAATGACTACCAAATCGTTACACAACACTTGACATACAATTTGACACTTGTTTACTCATTTCAAAGCATTACTCGACTCACGGGGGTACAAACTCTACACATGAGCTCGGTATTCTACCTAAGCCCTTAGATACAAACTACCTCATATCTTGCATCTCCAAATCCTTAACCATTACATCCAAGCCATCCTTATAAACATGCCGACCTACAAAACGGTTAGACAACTAAACCGTAAGCACAAAGGCTTAGTAAGTAAAACGATCATAACATACATTACACTTCAAACAACACATATGCATCACATACATTAAACACTTACTCGGCGGCTCACATTCTAATCATTTCTTAAACACTTGACATCAACTTACACTAACAACCATAATCATCACTTAGGTCACATTCATTATGGCACATAAGCACATCTCAAGTTCCTTATCACTAACCACAAAACATACATAACACATATACATTAGAAATCCATATAACCCATGCTACCATCATTTTACTTACCTCAATCCAAGCTACATAACATCAAGAACATCATCATCATTACAATCTTCCATCATCATCATCATCCTTTTCAATTTATCAAAACTTGTGGGGGATCATAGCTAGGAAGGACCATAAACATCAAGACTTGATCATTTTCTTTCTAAGCCATCAAGACAAGCCTTTTCCCTCTCATTTCTTGGTCTAGAACCGGCCTTCCACATACATGAATAATGTGGAATTATCTAGACTTCTTGGATAAATAATTGACTAAGCACAAGTTTGGGTTAATGGCACTAATGGCCCCTCAAGTCTCTTTCTTCTTACTTTAGCCACAACTAGCTTATAACTCATTTAACATATGACAAACTAGGTCCTTGGAGTTCATCCTCTTATTATTTGAGCCACATACAACTTTCATAATCTTATAATACATGCTTTGACTATCATTTTGACTATCGGGTTTGACCATTACGCAACAAACGTTGACTGGCCAATCACATGAGGTCTTTATCCATTTTCATCTAGGGTGGGGGTCCCAACACCCGGGAAACGGGTCTAACAATTCTAACCCCCTTATTTAGATTTCGTCCCCGAAATCTCTCGTCTATTTCTAATCAAAACTTAGTCCTACCTTGATCCCGTTCTTATCACTTTCCATTCTTCATCCCTTTTAGTTGCAACGATCTAAGTGATCTTGCAATTCAAGGTCCACTATACGCACATCATATCCTTAACTCATTTCATTTCTAGCTTAACTTTTCTAACATTTCATTTCTTTTTTAGTTATTATGTCATTCAAGACATGTTCCTTGCTTCTAATATATGCCATTTAACCATTTCTAAGCCTATCGCATAACCTTCTAACTAGTTCCATTTAACTTCCCCGTCAAGGACTGCGTGTCACTTGAACATTACACACCCTTTTAGCTTTTCATAAGTCAATTATTCATTAACTTTCTACTTTTATCGCAACCTTACCACTAACTCATTGACATTTATTACACGTTACATTCGCCTTTACTTTTCTTCAAAATTTCATAGAGCTTTTAATCCATATTAGCGTTTATTAGCATTCATTATCCCACATTTTCCTTTAATTCATATTGCAACAAGCATATCGTTTCAAACTTTAATCGTTTTAACTTACATTTAAACTCCTAAATCCTTTACTTCCCTTGACGTTTCCCACCTAGGGTCATCATTCAACTCATTGTCTATCCACATATCTTAGCTCCTTATGACTTCTAATCATCCTAGACTCCTTCTTCTACCCTTTCACCCTACTCATGCCATGTCGGGAACACATAAGCCCACTCATTCGTATTTCCTCATTTACATGGAGAGGCGTCCCAAACGATGTAAATCAAGAAATACAAACTCATGGTTCGGTGATTCATAATTTCTTTATTCAAATGAAAAGGCGTCCCAATCCATTTAAATAACGAAACCATAAACCATCCTACCTACATACTTCCGACATAACACTCGCACTACTATTACTTGCTTTAACTTTCAATCTTCCATGTCCTTCATTTTAAACTTTTCCATTTTCTAGCTTGGATCCACTTTACTTTAACATTTTCCCCGAAGGGACTATTACACATGCCAAGGATGTAGGCAATCTTTGCCGGTGAAGGCAATACGTTTTATCCCGAAGGATTTCTTTAACACATCCCGAAGGATTCTTTAACATTCATTGACTTGGTCATCTCGAAGGATACCACCTTTAACATTTATCCCAAAGGATCATTAACATTCACGCTTCATCACTTTCACATTATCACATTGGATCCAAGCTATTAACATTTAACACACACACACTATCCCATCCATTTTATTTTGTGAACGCAAGCTCATAGTGCATATGAGCTTGCTTATTATAAGTACACACTTCTATGTGTTTATCATCTTACATTCCAATCCGCTTTAATCATTTTCATCCTCTTACTTTACCCCTTAGTCCACCCGACTCTTTCCACTTTTAAACCTTGCATAGGTTGACTTACATTCGTTCCTTAGTACCATTCATTCTTCTTGCACGTTTTAGTTATCTGCACATTTTCTACGTCTTTATACCTGTAAGATCCTACAAAAATCCGTCATGATAATCTTTGTTAATTAATAATACCTTTGACTTATCATTTAACAAAGCCCATTTTTATGGAGAAATTTAAATTTTTCTTTAATATACTATACTCACGACCAACATAAGATTTGGATAAGCCTACATATTTTATATGAACTATTTTCACTTTAGTATTTTTATATTTTACATTATACGTAATACAAATATTTAAACCCTATTAGATTTTTTTAACGTATATGCTTTCCGTTAAACTATTTTTCAGGTCTAATATTATTAATTGAAGTATATTAATAAACTTTGGTATTGTTATAAACGTTATATTTTTACGTTACTCGGTTATAAGTTTCGTGACTTAAGGACTTAAAGTTGGTAATTACTGGGATCAAACTATACCCTAATCTAATAATATAAGTCCTAAAATATGCCACATATATCTTTCTAAATGAACCTAACATGTGCTATTCTTCTAACTAATATATACTTACGTGTAGCTAATAACTGTCATGTAATTCTAATGCTTCCACATATCCAACTTTCAAATATATAGTCGTGTATAATTATTAGCCATGCATGCAATATAACGTGTATCTATATTTTCCATAGAATTCAACAAACAAGAATAAGAACGTGTGTGTATATTTTATATATGAACGTGTAAGTAGTATAGACATAAGAACGTGTCCCATCTTATTACCAAGCATGCATTGCAACATTCTAATATATACTCCCTCCTTCACTTACCCACTCACACACACGCATACAAACTATCATAAATCTCAAATAGCCTAAGCCTTCTTCCACCTCATCACCGGCCACCCCTCTCCACAACCACCGCCGCTCACCTTACTACACCGCCACCACCACTATGATCCCCTCATCATCCCCATCATTTCCTCATAATCCACGCGCCTCAAAACCCACTCCATCCATTTTCTTTCGGTAACTGATAAGCTTTCCGGCGAGATTTCCGGCCTCACCAACTCCTAACTGTTCGAATATAGATAGAAGGTATATTATCCGGGTGTATTTCAGTTGGAGGTCGCCACCATTCCAGTCGCCGTTGTCACCCTCCTCTCGCTCTCTTCCTCGTCACGGTAAAAACCGAGAAAACCCGTCAATATTATCATTATTTCTTTTATTATTATTATCGATTATTACTGTAAATTGTTCTTCGTGGATTAAAACATATTTTAATCGGATTTATTTTGGACGATAAACTAGTAAAACTTGTTATTGGATTTGTGGTTAAAATCGGATATGTTTTTGACTAAGACTCGTGTGGTAAGATTTATGGTGTGCTCAGTTTTGATGGGTCTCGATATCTGATGGCTGTCGAATTCACAGCCGAGACCTTAAGGTCTCGGTGATATTTGGGTTTGTTTATCTCGTGTCGACAAAGCTTATTTTCGGTCTTGGTGTGAATCATCATTCCATTTTGATTAATCCGTTTGGTTTGGCAGTTGGTTACATTTTGGGTTGAAGCCGAGACCGCTAGGGTCTCGGTAATACTTTTAGCATTATGATTGATTGTTAAGAATGTCATTTTTGGTCGCGCTATTATTGTCGTTATGGTCATTTTCTTGTGCGTCAAAGTTATTATGTGCTCTTGGTTTATTTTGGTCTCGGCAATGGACGTTGGAGTCATTAGTGTGGTTGAGGATTGTTGTTGTCATTGCTATGTTGTGGACATTGTTATGTGGCTGTCGTGGTTATAGTAGCTTGGTTCAACGGGAACCACCACAAAGGTGTTTATCCCTTCTTCTGTGTCGATACAAGAGACAACACCCACATAGGGTGCATTAGTTGTTGTCTGTTTCCAGTAGAGATAGGATGCATATTGGTTTTGTTTTAAATAGTAATCTAAGTTGTAGTATATTAGATTTGGGTCTAGAATTGAATTGGAGTTGGGATTGTTTAACAGCCCATGGACTAGGGTGCGTTTGATACCATTTTGGGCCGAAGCTTATAAACTAATACGTTTGGTTTATATGGGCTCACTAGCCCACAAGTATAAAAATAAAAAGAGTTGGTCTAGTTATAATTTGTTAGTGTCACATTGATACGGTTTCGGCAGTAACATTTGGAAACGGGAAACTTAACGAATAATAATAACGTGGAAATTGTGACATTGATTTGAATACGGACTTTGAATATTGTACTTGGACATTGGACAAATGTAGAACGCTATCAGACTTACTACATTGGACATCGGACTTACTAAACATTTTATACTAGACTCGGGCCGGACACAAGATCTTCAATAAGACCTAAACTATATTTATAAGGTTAATGGTGGGACATAAACTTGATAAATATTGTAATTTCAGTTTTGGTTAATCCAAGTCTCGATGACTCGAGAAAAACTAGCTTTATTAACTAAACTTATTTTTATTATACAACATCATTGTCTTATACCAACTATTTGGGGATAACGGGGTAAATGCCGAAATGTACATACTAGTTAGTTGACTTGAGATGTTTATTTGTTTTTAGCTTCTAAGTTGTCCTCCTTGGTTTGAGTTCTCGTCAGTATCCTCTTGAGTTAGTTGATGTCTATTCTTTTTGGCGTGAGTTGTACTTCGAGTCTAGGTTATCTTACCACACCACACGAAACATTGAAACTAAGCTTTTGATAAGTTTTGAAAACTGAGTAATCCACGAAAACTACGACACATTATCTTTTATAGACTTTATTATTGTACGAGATGTGTTTTGAGATAACTGTATACATATTAGGTTGTGTATCGTCGTTGCTGTATGAGACTGTTGCGATATGCTCTAGATGCCAGTCATGTCAGTGTGATCTTTGCTTGCTGTGGCTAAGGTGAGTCGTGGCCCCTTCTTTTAATACTTGTTTTTAATAACTCTTTTGGGGGAGATACATGCTTTAACTGTTTTATACTACTTGAAATATCTTATGATTTACTCGAAATTATCAACTATGCTTTATTTATTTGAATTATACTTGAAAGGAATACATGCTCAATATATGTGCAAATTATCTGTTTAGCTTAAACACGGAACTTGAAACATAACATCTCTGAACTACTTGATGTAACATGATACTGAGGCTTACTGTATGCATTCATGTGACAAATGAATGAACTGTTACTTATTATAATATTTCTATACTCCACTGGAAATAATTGCCAAGATCAGAATACGTGTATTTTATGAACCTTGAGACCTATATTGCCTAAGCACACCTTATTGCCAAAAAGACCCTTTATCATGAGCCATTAATCACTGCGGTGAGCGCGAATATAGCAACAGCTTCGAAACCTGTTGGAGGACTGACAACCTATCCCACTAATACTGTGACGGAATGCTTAATCGCTAGTCGTATTAGTCGCGATGCGCTATATTTGAGAAAAATAGGAAGTGGCAAATCACCTATTACACGAGGGCATAAACTTTCGTCATTAATTTGGTGAACACTCCGTTTTACGGTACTCTGTTAACGTTTTGCGTGTCATGAGGCTTAAGGCAATATAACCTTATGAATATATGAATGTTTCATATATATAGGATACAGCTGTATTAGAAGACCACCACTTTACACTGATAGACTTCAGACTTTAGACTATTATTTCACTACGTGTTATGATTATGAATCTCGTACTTGAACTTTAATTGTTATCATACGTGATTTAACTGAGAATTCTACTCAAGACAATTCAAAATGCTTGGTATATCATTACATCTAAAAGCTGATTCAATAACCCAGTTCGAGCATATAACAACGTAGCTCAACTTCATTTATAATATGAAACTTATGATTTTGAAGATTATACATTATTCACTGGTGGATTTTATACAACGCAAATTCTTTATTTATTTCATGAAGAACTATTATCACTATACACCTTTTAAAGAGAAACATTTTCTATCAAACTCCGCGAACTCACCAACCATTGTGTTGACATTTTAAGCATGTTTATCTCAGGTAATTAACGGAGCAGGACAAGACACGGAGCGGGCATCTCTTACTCTGATAACTTAAATGGTGTAAAATCAAATATGTCATTCCTCCCAAATTATCACATTTTCTTATGGAATTTTCAAAACAAATATTTCACTTTTGTATCAAGAATATTCTTCGAATGACATATAGCTTTCAAAATGCATATTCTGGACCGTTTTCTGAGATTTAAACTTCGATCCTCACCGTAACACCCAAATTACTTTTCCGCTGCCACAAACCAAATTTAGGGGTGTTACAATACCTTTCACTCTAGCTTACATCCTTTACTCGCGTTAATCATTTCCACCCTTTTACATTACACGTTAGTCTACTCAACTCTTTTACATATAGACTTTACATATAGCGTCAACTGCGACACATGCATTCGTTATAATAATTACCGCTAATCGCCTTAGCCGTAATATAATGATTTCAGGGCAACACCTTTACCTCAGACACAGCAGTGCATCAATAGTTTTAAAGAAGTATGATTATGTTGATGCACAAGGCAGATCCAAGTCAGTAATGGCTTTGGTCCCCAAAATGAACTGATTTTCTTACTTTATGTGCAGGGGAATCCACAGGTGGAATTAGAGGATAAAGGAGTATTTGACAGTGGATGCTCAAGGCACATGAAAGTAAACATGTCCTATCTCACAGATTTTGAAGCAATTGATGGAGGATATGTTGCTTTTGGGAGTAATCCCAAAGGAGGGAAAATCACAGGAAAAGGTACAATAAAAACTGGTAAATTAGATTTTGATAATGTGTACTTTGTAAAAGAGCTTAAGTTTAACCTCTTTAGTGTCTCACAAATGTGTGACAAAAAGAACAGTGTTCTTTTTACTGACACTGAATATTTTGTCTTGTCTCCTGACTTTAAGTTGACTGATGAAAGTCATATTTTACTTAAAGTTCCTAGAACAGACAACATATACAGTGTTGATTTAAAGAATATGGTTCCCAAAGGAGGTTTGACTTGTCTCTTTGCAAAGGCCACATCTGATGAATCTAAGCTTTGGCATAAAAGGCTTGGTCACTTAAATTTCAAAACAATGAATAAATTGGTTAAGGGAAACCTTGTAAGAGGTTTACCTTCAAAAGTTTTTGAAAATGTTGAAACCTGTGTTGCTTGTCATAAGGGAAAGCAACACAGAGCTTCTTGTAAGACCGAGGTAGTAAACTCAATAAATCAGCCTTTACATTTGTTGCACATGGAAATGTTTAATACATACCTTCTTACATTGTTTACGCCCTAAAACAACTGGCTGGAATGAGTTTGACACTAATATGGCTTCTGCTGTAATATGCCTAACTACAGGGCAGAAGTTTAATTTTTCTAAAATGATTTTGGAATGTTTGGTTAAGAACTTGGATACATCAAGCAACTATTTTCTATATCCAAGATTTTTGCAATGGTGTTTGGATCAACAACTTTCTCAACAGAAGGTTCACAAAAGAACATTTGATGCACCCTTGCTCACAAAGAAACTGTTTGCAAACATGAGAAGGGTGGGTAAAGATTTTTCTGGGAAAGTGACACCATTATTTCCTAATATGGTGGCACTTGTCCAATCTCAAAATCATGGTGAAGGTTCAGTAATCCTAACTGAAACCCATCACACACCCACAATTTTACCATCCACATCACCACCAAAAAAGACCTATACCCGTAGGTTTACCAAAAGGGGCACTCAGCTACCTCAGGCTAGTGCTAGTATGGATGCAGATGAGGCTACCCATCAGGAGTTGGGAGGTAGTTTGGAAAGGGCTACCACTAGTGTTGCTAGCTTAGATGCAGCACAGGACAGTGGCAACATAACTAAGACCCAATCCAAGGAAACTTCTAATGAATCAAGTTCCCATGGAACTGATTCAGGTGAAGGAAACCCTAGGCGCCAAGAAACCATAGGGGGCTCAAGTGCTCAAACTAGGTTTGGGGCTGAGTCTAGCATTCCCAATGATGCACCACTCGGGAGAGGTAACACACTCCGAAGTGCTGAGGGTAGTATTGAACTTATAAATGAATTGATGGAAAAATGTACAAAACAGTCAAAAGATGTTCATGACCTCCAACAGCTTACAGCTTCTCAAGGTTCTGATATTACCATGTTGAAGATAAGGGTTAGGTATTTAGAAGGAATACATAGGTTAAGAACACAAAAACACAAAAGGTTATACAAGATTGCTACTATTTCCAAAGTTGAATCTTCTGAAGAAGCACAGAGTTTGGGGGAGGATGCTTCCAAACAGGGGGGGGGGGGGAATACAAGCACAGCTTCAGGGGAGGAAACTGGGGTAGAAAATGATGAGATGGTTGCACAAGTGGTTGATGAATTTGTGGTAGATGATCAACAAGGAAATGAAGTAATTTTGAATGAAGCTGCTAAGGTTGTTGTGGAAGAGCAGTGGAACAAGTTAATACTGCTAGTGAGCAAGTTAATGTTGCTAGTGAAAAAGTTTCAGCTGCTGAGCCAAAAGTTACTACTGCTAGCAAAGAAGTTGTTAATGTTGCTGCTACTATTGATGATGATGAGCTCACTTTGGCTCAAGCTATGATTGACTTAAAGAAGAAAACACCAGTCAAAGCAAGTTCAAGACCCAAAGCCAAAGGTGTGATTATTAGGGAACCAACTCCAACAAAAACAAAAACAACACAATCACTATCACAACCACATGACAAGGGCAAAGGAATATTGATTGAGGAACCTGTGCTTTGAAAACTTTTTCATGATCAATATAGAAATAAAGAGAAGCTCAACTCTTAGCATATGCTGAAGCTGCTAGATTGTTACAAGAAGAGTATGAGGAAGAGAATAGGATAATTGCAGAACAAAGAAGAATTAAGTCTGAGAAAGAAGCAAAGAAAATTGCACTTATGAACAAATGGGATGATATTGAAGCAAAGTGTGAAGCTGATTATCTCTTAGCACAAAGGCTGCAACAAGAAGAAAGAGAACAATTTACTAAGGCAGAGCAAGCTAAACTGCTTTTGGAATTTTTAGAACAAAAGAAAAAATTATTTGCACAAAAGAGAGCAGAAGCTAAAGGGAACAAGCCACCTACCAAGGCTCAACAAAGATCAATAATGTGTACTTACTTGAAGAATATGGATAACTGGAAGCAAGATCAGTTCAAGCACATGAGTTTTGAAAAGATCAAGGAAGTTTTTGATAAAGTCTTCAAGAGGGTAAATACATTTGTTCCTATGAAAACAGAGGTGGTAGGAGGTTCTAAGAGAGCTGGAGAAGAATTAGAAGTTGAAAGCAGCAAGAAGCAGAAATTAGATGAGCAAACTGAGCAAGCAAAAGAGAAAACAGAGCAAGTACAAGAAAGTGATGCAAAAGAAACAGCTAATTTACAACAATTGATAGAACTTGCAAGTGATCATGATGAAGAAATTGTTGATGTCGTTCCTTTGAAGACTAAAGTACCTATCATAGATTGAAAAACTGGTTATCATGGAAAGACTACTTGGTGAGAGATAATCAGAGTTGGTGGACAGTCTCAAAGGTTTGTCACTTTTGCACAAATGCTCAAAAACTTTGACAGAGAAGATTTGGAGACCTTATGGGCATTAGTCAAAGAAAAGTATGGATATTCTAGACCAGAAGACATTTTGGATAGAGTTCTCTGGGGTGACTTGAAGGTTATGTTTGAAACTCATCATGAAGATAGAGTTTGACATGATCAATATAGAAATAAAGTTGTGCTTTGGAAGCTTTTTCAGTCATGTGGAGTTCATATTGTGATGATGAGAGGACTTCAAATCTACATGTTAGTGGAGAAAGACTATCCTTTAGCTAAGCATACACTTGACATGATGCTTAATGGTACTGTCAAACTTCAAGTTGATCATTGGAGTTAAATGGTATACCAGCTTCTCAAGAAAATGGAGAAACAACTTTATGGGGCTGACTATAAGAAAATGAGGGAATAGTGTTTGGAAGCATCCTCCTGGTGAAGGATTATACTTTGAAGGAAACTTGATGATTTTAGATGAAAATATTAAATTTAGGGGAGGATTGTTGGGAATTAAAGCTTCCAAGATGTTAATACTGCTCAAGATGGATAAAGCTACTCATGAGATTACAATTGCTCAGGTGATTAAAAGGAAAATGCTCTAAGTATGTTTCTACTGCTGGTTATAGAGTTACTGCTGCTAATGAAGGTTAAGACTGCTAGTGTATATTATAACTGCTAAGAACATCAAGGAAATATACACTAAGTAGTTAGTGCCAGGCTTAATGTTAATGCTGCTTGTTCATAGTTTCAACTGCTGCAAGATTACTACTGCTAGAGTTAGAATTAAGACTGCTAGAGTATTTAGTTAATACTGCTGATAAGATAAACTTGTATAGTCGGTTAGATAATTATAGAAAAGATTCTTTAAAGATTTATCTTGTATAGAAAGTTATTGTAAGCCGACTAGTACTCCTTAGCCTATAAAAGGAGGTCTTAGAGCATTGAGTTCGATAGATATTATTCATAACTTCAAGGTTATAAACCATAATACTTAAAGAGTATTCATATTAATAATATTGAAGTTGTTGATTTGTTTACGATTGTGTTAACTGTTCTTCTTAATACTATTGTTTAGATTCCGCATAAACCTTAGTAATTCAACACAGTTTCTATACCTAGTTGTGTTAATTCATCTAGCATAATTAAATCTTTACAAGCTAAGGGAGTCGATCAAGTGTATAGCTGGTATCAACACATTCATATTTACACTTGATGGGCACAATTACAAACGCCCCTTTTAAAACATTACTACAACCATTTCATACACTTTCAATTCTTTGTAAAGACAACTTCATTCATAAGACCCCAAAATGAAACCATAAGTAATAGACACAAGTTTAAACAAAAATGACCCATACACAAGACCTATAACCATGGGGATGTCTAAACTTGATTTCAACATGGTTACGAGATTCTTACTTGCCTTCTATACAACAAAACAACAAGTATCCTTCCAGTGCATCATTCTGAACCTTACATCCTTTGAGCCCCTGAACCCACTGTTATGCCCACCTTCATGAACCGTTAATTCCTGCTAGTAAGCGCGATTGATATAAATAGATCTATTGGGGTGACTCCCCCGTTCGGTTGGCCAGACTGATCAATGCGGGCGTATACCAAGTCGGATTACGAGTGTATTGGGTTAAACACTCGTTATGGGCCCCTATTATTATTATTAATGTGCTATAGTGTAGCGCATTGAACTGTCGAGTTTCGGTTACATGAACTTAGAGCTAGCGTAATAGACTTATTTTATTTTGGGTCAAATACCCTGCTCATGGTCCACATCTCTAATTTGTCTTTAAGATATACTCTATTATAATGACATTGTGAGCGACACAATGATCACAAAACTTTTATAAAACTCACATTATCTTTACTGTTTTATCATAAACCTATGAACTCACCAACCTCGTGTTGACCCTTTTAACATTTATTTTCAGGTTTAAGGCGATAACCTAGTTGTGGAGGCTTTTGGCATGGCATGGCATGGTCATAGAAGACTCTGATGAATTTGGGACTGCTTGACTTCTTTTATGGGCTTATAATTCCGCACCGTTTTTGAAATGCTGTAAACAAAACCCTTTTTGAATATGAAATTTCTTGTAAACGGTTGAGGTAAAACCATTCTTTGTACCTTGTGTTGTAATACCAATTTAGTAGCACTCAAACATGTATGTTTCCGCTAAACCAGATTTTTGGGGTGTTACAATACCCGAAGTAACTTTTGGTTTTCAGAGATTATGGAAGAATTTTTTATTTATTTATTTATTTTTTTTGTTTTTGTTTATTGTTTATTATTATTATTTTTTAATAATCTCTTATAAGTTAGTCTGCCAAACAAAGATAAGGGAGTCCAGAATTTATTAAAATATTTATTTTTTAAGTAGTTTATTTTTTGAAAAAATAAACATAATCTCCCAACAATCTTGTATACCAAACATACCTGAGAAGATTATGATTATTTTCAGAAAAATAATCATTTAAAATAAAAGTTTTGTTTGCCAGACATAATTAACATATGTGGACCATGCGTAGATAATTAACAAAGGCAATGATATATTAAAATTCATAGATTAATATTTAAACATTTCATCTCGGGTCTCTGCTTAAAAAACCCACAATTCGGGTCAAAGCCCAGTCATATGACCCGGACAAAGGTTAGTTACATTATCGTAAGACAGCCAAACATCAAAGTCTTTTATTAGCATGCACCCAACGCGCGGTCCACAAACACGAATCCCACGCGCCACCGTGGAAACACCTACTATCCTTCATCAGGAACAGTGTTCAGATCCAAAAGCACAACATCAGTCCTCTTTCTCACACGCACTTCACCTTCAACACCTTCACGCGCCGCTTCCGGCAACTTAACACCACCACCACCACCTTTCTCTAATGACTTAACCGCGTCTCGCATACGGCGTAAGATGGCAAAAAACTCCTCCACCTCATCTTCGGTCGGTGGGGCCACCGTCACCACCGGTTCACTCACCACATCCTTCCCCTTCTTCCGATCACCTCCACCACCGCTACCACTACCACCGTCCACCACCCTGCTACGTTTCCTTTGATCTTTCTCCATGCACCCTGATAATATTCCTGCAAAATATGCTTAACTGCTCACAATAATATTCTATCTAAGCAAAAAATATTATTCTTTCTTGTAACATGAATGAGCATATGTCGATCACATGGAATTTGTACTATTGGTTTAATATATTCTCCCACATAATTTCCTTGTAACTACACACACATAGAAATAAGGCATGTATTATTTCTTTATGTGTAATGACAAGTTGCTTTGTAATAAAAGGTTCTTTTCGTGTGGACTATAAAATATTATTGATGAATGGACTCGTTAGAAGCATACATGATGTCGTAATACGTGGTTATGATGACGTTGCATCGCTGTCATAAGCGTAGTGAACATGGGCCACACAACTAGAGTTGGTAGAATTTCAATTTTATTACTAACGAGGATGAATACCCGCGCTTTGCTGCGGGCGTTTTGTCTTAAGCATTTTTAATTCGAGCTAAAGGGAGTGAGGCTACCAGGAGAGGGGCGACTCGCGCCATGTGGCGCTGAGTCAGCAAGTTGGGTAGCCTCAAAAAAAAGGGGGAGTGGTGTTTGGGGCAACTTGAGGGGCGACTCACGACACGTGGCAGACAATAATTGGAGTAATATAAACCTTGTACACGTGGCAAACAATAATTGGGTAAAAGAAAAAAAATAAGGCGATACAAATGTATCGCCTGAAAGTTAAATTGGGCAAGGTCGCCTGAGAGGGGTGGTGTGTGGGGCGATACCCAGGCGAACCAAGGTGGATCGCCCCCTTTGGAACGCCTCATACCGGTTAGCCTAAGCATTTTTAATTTGAGATGGAAATCGACGAATTTATTTGGTGTGTTTTCTAGCGTTTGTCTGCAAAAAAAAAAAAAAATGTTTGCTAATGCAAATGACTAACACAAATAATAAATCCAAAGAACCTAGGACATAGAAAAAAAGTCATTCCTCCAATGTTCAAACATCTGGTTCAAGGATATTATCCTTAACGACTTCCGGTTATAATCATATGCTCTAGCACATCATACATCATGAAATCATTTAAGAACATCGAGTGTATCATTCTTAACTAAAACGAAAAACACAACAACGCGGCGGGGCGTTTGTCAACAGAAATATCAGTGTATAATACATAACAAAACCTTTAAAATTACATTCCTAGATAATAGAGAGCTCTCAAATAAACTCCAATGGAAGCATATTGTTTCGTGTTCTTGCAACAATCACCCTTAGCTAAAACAATACTTTAAAGTTTAATGTAATAACATTATATTGGTTTTCAATCTTCTTTTTTATCTTTTTTGCACTTTTAGTAAAATATCTTTAACTCAATATCTTCAAGCACTCTAGAGCTGCTCTCCAGCTTTCCATTAAAACCTTATACAGACAACAGAAAAATCTCAGCAAAACACGAATAGGAAGCATGTCTTCTGTGCAACAAACCTGACATACTTCAGGTTATATTACTCATGTAACAAAAAAACATAATACACTCCGAATTCTTCAGCATAACTACCTATCTTAATGATAGACATTAACAAAATGAAATAACATCCATGTTAAAACTAAATTCAAATTCGGACGGTTTGGTATCGGTTATTGAAGCTTCTTATAGAGAATAAGCAATTTCATTTACTATCCTAACAAAACATTCAAAACCCCGTAAGCAGTTTCAATAACAAATCGCAGGCAAGTCCTACAACGTGCATTTTAGACACACAACAAACTAATAATTGTGGATCAAACACCAATCAATGGTTCTTCAACAACCAATATCATATTTAGACTGCTTATGTACAAAATTATAGATAATTAACCAATATAAAGTCAAACAATGATAATGAAAAAATATATATATTTTAGGTTAACATGACGCACTAACTGGCATGTTTTGACATGTTGACACCAAATTTACCCCTTGACCCAAGCCACAATTTTGATACGTTTCACTAATTACTAAAGGTTTCTATATTTACGTAACTTCAATCAACACGCGGTGACCACGACTAGGCCATTAGATTAGAATGGATTTTCGCCAATTTAAACCTGTGAGAACGGCAACATGTAGATAATTTGATTGACATCTTCAATCTGAATTTGGTGATAGAACAGTAATGTCTAGCTAACTTTACTCCACCTGCTTAACAAATTAATCATATGTAAAATACTTTACACACCCAAATCAAGAAACACATACGTGGTTTTAAGTCCCTTATAAATAAGTAAATCCAAGAATGCAATAGAAAAGATTCAACACAATGCAAAAACCTAAGTTACCCCAAAATGAAGCACAATTCATCAAAGCGAAAATGGACCACACTCACTTCCGGAATGAAATAAATAACATTACTGTAAAACAACATTTACTTTCGAAACGATAAACAACTTGTTTCACAAACTTAAATTATGCTTGTAAATTATCTTGAAACAACCATATTTGACTTAGAATCTAGTCCAAAATTGCCTAGCATAATCATCGTGAATGAATGAAGTTGTTCTTATCAGGTGTTTGGCACTGCATTTTAAACTACTTTTTACAAATATGTAAAGTCTAATACTTTAAAAAGTATTGCTCTAAAATTAGTAGATGAGCATTTTCATGCAAACTGTCAAAAGTGCTTACGTGCTTTAAGCAGTAACATAAAGCACTTAAATAAGCAATCCCAAACACACTTCCAGAAAAAAAAGGAATCCTAAACACACTTCCGGAAAAGAATAGGCATATACGTAACTTTCTCCAAACTGTTTATGTGCTTTAAATTTTAATGATAAGTAAATAAACACTTAAATCACAAACACTATTTCAGAAAAGAATAAGCAAACAACCGGTTAACCGTTTCTAGTAAGCTATCCTAAACACCCGTCTGAAGTCAAAGCGAATTATTTGCTTATTACTTTTTGGTACAACATACTGCAAGCCTTGCATCATCTTAGTATAAAAGGGCTTTGTTTAGCTACTCATGAAACCATAAATTTCAGTGTCACCTTCTACAGAGCGGTTCTTATTCTTTTTTTTTTCAAGTTGTGAATTGAATATCTGATGACTGACGGCACCAGCAACCTTAATCGTCCTGACGATCTCAAACTTGTTCATAAAAGTACCTACTCTCATTTTCATCTACTATTATTAGTTTAATCACAATTAGTATTATTATTATTATCTTACTGATTTTAAGCTTAAATATGTTAGTTGAATGTATCATGTCACTTTGGATCCACTGATGAACTCAAATAAGTACATTTTATTACCATCATTTATCCTATTTATTTGACTTGTTTTATTATATTATCTGTGAGAATTGATACTTAATCATTTACTTTTGTAATTCTCAGTTAAAAACAAGCATTTGGTGAAACTTGGCGATTTTGGACTAATTATGGAGCAAAACAAGCAAGAAGTTAAGAGTCTACTGAAATGTACAAGATCAAGACATTCTGCTCCAGATACGCCGCATCTTGCTTATTACATACGGCGCATCACTATCAAGATTTCACAACATACGATCCAAGACAGCAAGGACATGCGCCGCATCTATAAATGGAGTTACGCCGCATCTTCTGGCGGTGTACGAATATTCCTGAATATATTAATCTTGGACCCCACGTGAAGTTAAGTCAATGCGCCGCATCTACTTATTAGATGCGCCGCATCTTACCCTCAGACAGAAACTATAAATACCCCAAGACCAGACGAATTTCGACATAATATAAAATATACGAAGTATGAAGACCATAGAAACCTAAGGCCGAATTCAGACGGTTAGGCAGCACAAGACACACCCGAACGAAGATACAAGAGCTATAAGAAGGTCCTGCATGTATTTAATTCATTAAGTAGTTTTGTTTTATTGTGTTAGTAAACTTTAATTCATCAGGATTGGTGGCTTGTGTAATATGAGGAGAAAGATTGCACTCCCTTAAAACTGCTTTCCCATCAATTAAAGTTTATATGTTGATGTCTTTGGTTACTACTTATTAGTGCATTGATAACCTCTGTGTTTATTAGTGGCATGCGCATTTGACTACGGAAGAGAATGTGGCTCCCACGGTTGTTACTAAATTGATCACTTAGGAATAACTTTTAGACATAAGTAATCATTAAGGGATTTCTCGCCGATAAGATTAGGGCCAACGAGAAAGGGTTAATTACATACACTTCATATAAAACTATCAATAAAACAAGTGACAATCTACTTAATCATCAGGACAGGTCTTCTTATTGTCTCGAGTATTTATCTGTGTACGTGCATGTCTATCGCTGATTCGTGCTCATTAGTTTAGTTTATTATTTAATTGCAACCAAAACGTGCCAGTCTCTCAGGCTGAACCCCCTTGCGTTAGATTAGGTTGTATAGCTAACTTAGAATATTAAAATACTGATTAGAATAACTAGATAATACGTTCCACTCTTAGTAATCGACACTCTACTTACCATTATATTCATACTGACCGGGTACACTGCTCGTTAAGTGTGTGTGTTATTGATAAGTCGGCTAAATATAAATTTAAAACTTGAGTAGGCATTAATACTGCTAAACCGCAACGACACATCGCACGCATCAAGTTTTTGGCGCCGTTGCCGGGGAGTGAATTGTTATTATCTGTTAATTTGATTAGTATTTTAATTAGATTTTTCTTTTTAATTTTTAATCTAACCGCTAACCGTGTTGTGTATTAGTTAAATTGCATTCATTGTATTATTTTGCATATTTTCTGTTTTTGTGTGTTTTTATTTGTGTTTATTTTGGTGTGTTTTTATTTGTTTTTATTTTTCGTATTTTCTGTGTTCTGCTATCGTTGTACTGAGCTTATTCAAACGATACGGCGCATCTGATTTCTCAGATACGGCGTATTGCGTTTAATTTTTATAAAATACAACACGTTTAATTAATTCGATACGACGCATCTTTCCCCAAGATACGGCGTATTCTGTTTTTAATAAGAAATTTTTTCTAAGCGATAACGCGATACGACGCATCTGTTTTAGCAGATACGGCGTATCTATTATTTTAATTAAAAACAGTTTTCGAATTATTAAACAGATACGACGCATCGATTTCTGTCGATACGGCGTATCTTCTGAATCAAAAATCTTGTATTTTGAAACGTAACGAAAATACGGCGCATTAACTTTTGTTAATACGACGCATTTAATTTTAAATAAATATCGA
This sequence comes from Artemisia tridentata subsp. tridentata, assembly GCA_021014915.2. NCBI lineage: Eukaryota > Viridiplantae > Streptophyta > Magnoliopsida > Asterales > Asteraceae > Artemisia > Artemisia tridentata. The sequence continues at coordinate 324,904,212 of CP139503.1, forward strand.
TTTTTGATAATTAAAACTGATACGGCGCATTCTAATTTCTAAGCGGCGTATCTATTTTCTGAATAAGTCTGATTAAATTTTAACGTGATAAGATACGGCGTATCCAGCTTTCTGGATACGGCGCATCATCTGCAGATATCAGTTATTTTTATTCTTATATCCGTTTCTATATTCATCAATTTCTCTTCTAGCGAACAAATCCTACTGATGCTTTCGTGATTATTTCAGAAGGAAAATGGTCGGATTCGGAGAACTGATTGACTTCGACTTCGAAGCCAATTTTATGGATGGAATATTAGTGCACGATAAATCACTCGAACGTTACGATGGAGACTACATTGAACTTAATGACCTTGATGGACCACTAGAATCCAATGACCTGTTCATGGATGATGCGGAATCTGAGATAGAAGAAGGAGAAATTCTGGATAGTCCAAAAGTCAACGTTATTAATACTAGGAATTACGATGAATTTGAGGGATATGATGGTTCTTGGGATTACGGGAGAAGGATCCACGCCAATTGTGCTTACAATTTGCAATTCCCATGCATGATTGGGTACAAGTGTATTGACGCCAATTTCTTTCCTATTTTGCCGATCAATGTCATGTCAAGAAGCTTTTACAATTCTATTATGAGAAAGAAAGTGGAGTATAAGGGAAAGAATGTAGTTGGAGCCTTCATTAATGTCCCGGTCTTCGTTGGATGTTTTACTATTGTTACTGAGTTCGCCGTTGTTGAAGACATGAATGCCTATTGTGACTGTGATATGGGTGACGTGATTGTTGGAAAACCATTTTGTAGGGAGATCACTATTAATGCAAAACGATTTGAAGGAAAGATCACCTTTCAATGTGGAAACGACGTTATCACTTATATGATGCCCCGAACTCACCCTGGGTTTAAGCATGCTACTAATAGGTTCTGCTACAAATTTTCTCCATTCCTTTTTATTGGTAATGATGACATGAAGAGAGGAATAGAGTACCCATATCAACTGATGGAAGGATTCTATAATGGAGTGTTGAAGTTGGGACCTGAATATATACGTGACGAATTCGTTGCTAAATGGATCCTACGTGGCAATGTGGGAATCAATAGAACAACGTAAAGAGCTAAACGTGAGTCTAACTTGAAGACTCTGGAATAAAGACAAGTGCTGACCGGGAGACAACCCGGAAAATTTTTATTATTATGTTCTGTGTCGAGTCAGTCAGGCCCGCAGCAGATACGGCGCATCTCAATCCTGAGATGCGACGCATCTCCTGCACTGGTCATATCTTACTTTATTTTTCTGCATTTTTTATTTTCGACTTTAAAACTTTTTATCAGTTTATTTTAATGCGGCGCATCCTTGGTTAAGGATGCGACGCATCTTCTATTCTGATTCGTATTTATTCCAGACTCGATACGGCGTATCTTCTTCCATAAGATACGGCGCATCGACTGACCTGATGATTTTTATTTTAATTTTTTAAGTTTTATTTTTTGCTAACTACTAATGTATTATGCAAGTTTGAACCTTTCTTAACTTAGGTGTGTTTAAAGCCTTGGTGGTATTATAGATTCCTGCATTTCCTGTGGATACATCAATTATGAAGCTTAAACGTTCTCATCCACAAGAAAGATGATTTTTGCTCTTATACAAATGGAGGATCATACCGAGCAAATCTCAGGGGAGTTTTTCTGTTCTAATTCTTTTATTTTCCAGTTTTTAACCTTTGATACAAACAACGAGGACGTTGTTTAACTTAAGTGGGGGGATTGGAGAATTAGAACACTTACTTGTCCTAAACTTTTTAAAAATTATGCTTAAAATGTGCTTAATATATCAAAATTAAAAAAATTTAGCATGTTTTTGTTTAAAGTCTAAGTTGCATAGCTGCACACATGACGTTATTTTCAAAAATTGTGATATTTTTAAAAATTCACAAATCTATGAGTGTGCCGGTGACTTGTAAACTTTAGAACTTGTCTTGTATACTATTCGAGACCATCATAATAAGTATTATTTATATAATTGGAATGACTTGTCTAAATTGGTAAATTTCTAGGATTACACCCTAATAGCCTTTATATGTTATGTGATATTAACTAACTACACTGGTTAGTTAACCCCCGTATAAAACCTTTTGTTACTCTCACTTTTAGAGTAAGATACCCCTAGAAAAACACTCAGAGCCATTCCTTTCGTTTCTTACACCTTCGTTATAATGTTTCGTTACACCCTTACACCTTAGCCTACCCTGTAGATTAAAATCCGTGGTTGGTTAATTGCTTTAGGCAAAGTGTGTTTCCTTACATTACCTGTGTTCGCGTGCGTAATTCATTATCTTTGGTTAGGTCGGGAAATTGCACAATGCAATTGGAGTGAAAGTAAATATTGTATATCTTTGAGTTTATTTTTCGTGTGTTTACTACTTTCACTATTAGCGTTATTTCTGAAGTCATGAAAAGTATGGAAAAATTATCCAGAATTATCATTATAGTGATGTGGTGAAATTTTACACATCTATGTTTATATTTGGTTAAAAAAAAAAAAAAAAAAAAAAAAAAAAAAAAAAAAAAAAAAATCGAAAAAAAATAGAAAAGAAAAGGAAAAAAAATAAAAAAAAATAATAAAAAAAGAAAAAAAAAAAAGAAAAAGAAAAAAGGAAGAGTTGGATGTTTGTTTTGACCAACTTATGTAAAGTTTTGTATTAAGTGGTCGATATCACCACTAGTTGTTGTATATTATATCTATGGATTGAATGGGAGTTGGCAGTTATGGGAACACCAACTAAAGGTTATTCTTTGATTAAGATCTTGTTGAGTATAATTCGTGTCTACCTAAAACGTGTGTTTCAAGTGTTAAAGCGTGAGTTATTCTATGATATGAGTCTTATATTCATGGGATGGTTGGGATAGTGATTAACCACACTTAGGATTTTAATTTATTTGTTTTGTTTATTTTTCATTTTACACCAATTTATATCCTAAATATTATCCATACCCTATATTATTCTTTATCCAAACCTTTGATTTATTGAGATTAGGGATTTGAGCAATCTTAGGTATCGTAGTCGTGGATTCGGCTATGTATTTATGATTTTGTCGCCCTTTTTGATATAATATTATTGGTGAAGATCACTTGGTCCTATCTTTAGCCTATTCGAGTTAAGGATTTGAGCAATTGCAAGTATCGTGTTCGTGGATTCGATCATGTATTTGTGATTTTGTCGCCTTTTCTGGAATTTGAGATCGATAGAGATTAAGGAGAATGATTAACCCTTAAACCTCAAAACCCTTTTTACCGCTTTAGACTTGTTATTCCTTGGCTTTAGTGGGGGAGATGTGTATACTTGCCAAGCTTATGATAGAATATTCGTTACGACTGGACAATTAAACGATTAGATTTGCTTTTATCAAATTATTTTATTTTACTTCTAATTCGTTAAGTGTTTGGTTGTGTGATTATGACAAAAATAAATATATGCTTAAATATAAAAATAAATCCTAATACCTTTTAGGATACATTTTCATAAGATTAATTCTAAGGTTTACTTGGGGACAAGTAAAGTTCAAGTGGGGGGATATTTGATGAACTCAAATAAGTACATTTTATTAACATCATTTATCCTATTTATTTGACTTGTTTTATTATATTATCTATGAGAATTGATACTTAATCGTTTACTTTTGTAATTCTCAGTTAAAAACAAGCATTTGGTGAAACTTGGCGATTTTGGACTAATTATGGAGCAAAACAAGCAAGAAGTTAAGAGTCTACTGAAATGTACAAGATCAAGACATTCTGCTCCAGATACGCCACATCTTGCTTATTACATACGGCGCATCACTATCAAGATTTCACAACATACGATCCAAGACAGCAAGGACATGCGCCGCATCTATAAATGGAGTTACGCCGCATCTTCTGGCGGTGTACGAATATTCCTGAATATATTAATCTTGGACCCCACGCGAAGTTAAGTCAATGCGCCGCATCTACTTATTAGATGCGCCGCATCTTACCCTCAGACAGAAACTATAAATACCCCAAGACCAGACGAATTTCGGGAACACATAATATATAATATACGAAGACCACAGAAACCTAAGGCCGAATTCAGACGATTAGGCAGCACAAGACACACCCGAACGAAGATACAAGAGCTGTAAGAAGGTCCTGCATGTATTTAATTCATTAAGTAGTTTTGTTTTATTGTGTTAGTAAACTTTAATTCATCAGGATTGGTGGCTTGTGTAATGTGAGGAGAAAGATTGCACTCCCTTAAAACTGCTTTCCCATCAATTAAAGTTTATATGTTGATGTCTTTGGTTACTACTTATTAGTGCATTGATAACCTCTGTGTTTATTAGTGGCCTGCGCATTTGACTACGGAAGAGAATGTGGCTCCCACGGTTGTTACTAAATTGATCACTTAGGAATAACTTTTAGACATAAGTAATCATTAAGGGATTTCTCGCCGATAAGATTAGGGCCAACGAGAAAGGGTTAATTACATACACTTCATATAAAACTATCAATAAAACAAGTGACAATCTACTTAATCATCAGGACAGGTCTTCTTATTGTCTCGAGTATTTATCTGTGTACGTGCATGTCTATCGCTGATTCGTGCTCATTAGTTTAGTTTATTATTTAATTGCAACCAAAACGTGCCAGTCTCTCAGGCTGAACCCCCTTGCGTTAGATTAGGTTGTATAGCTAACTTAGAATATTAAAATACTGATTAGAATAACTAGATAATACGTTTCACTCTTAGTGATCGACACTCTACTTACCATTATATTCATACTGACCGGGTACACTGCTCGTTAAGTGTGTGTGTTATTGATAAGTCGGCTAAATATAAATTTAAAACTTGAGTAGGCATTAATACTGCTAAACCGCAACGACACATCGCACGCATCAATCCACTTCTTAGATCTAAACTTATGCTTTCTCTTCATTCTTGCTACTTATCTACAATTTAATTTCTACTCTTTTTACGTTAGCCTCTATACCCCCACATATACACTTTAAAATCACAGTTTTATTACATTAATATGCATTTAAATAAATATGTGACTTGTTTTGAATTTACCATTGATTATGCTCATGTACCCTTCGATCTCTAAACCCATTTTGAAAAAGAAGCAGTGCGGTCATTGGGTTTTTTTGTTGAATTGGCAGGCTACATCCATAATTGTAGTTCCAGTAAGCAAAGTCCCACTAAATATCATGTCCCTGTTAATGATGACAGATATAACACCCATCACTAAGATATACATATGCGCAAACATGACAATCAATGATTAAAACAATATGAAGGGCTTGCAATGACTGTCACCAAAAAATATCACCTTTAATTCAAATATTTTAACAAAACGATTCCTGATTCAACCAAAAATAAAATAAGATCTGCAAAATCCCTTACAACGCAGCTCTTTAAAGGCACAATAAGCAAATCTAAACAATGTTGACTTAAATGCTTTTTTTTCCAGCTTCTTATGTGCTAGCATAAGCAAAAAAACTAAACAATCCGAACGATCAATTGCCTTACTTTCTAATAGCACCCTCAATCGAATCTAGTATACTCGTACGCCAAATTTGATACACGTTTTTAGACACACTTACATTAGAGACTTCTGGTCCTTTGTCCTACCATCTCAACTTGATGTAAAGTGCTGCAAAGTTCTCCTTTATCAAATGGGACCATATCATCCAGCAAGACCATACTATCCTATTGCCACAAAAAATATAGTTATAAATAAAGAAAAGAAAAAAAAACTTGAAACATAAATCAAGTCAACACCTGCAATTTCTCCTGTACCGCATTACATGATTCATCCAAACCACTACCGTTTGCTCATATCCACTCTTCATCTGCAGTACACGATGCATAAATAACAAAGACTTGGGTCATCTAAAAACAAAAATAAAGTTGAAATATATGAACAAAGGAATGCAATAAATTATAGTAGTATGAGGTTCTCCTAAATGAGTTACGGACCTGTGCCATCCTTGTGGTGGGATCAAGTGTCGCAAACAAAACCGACCTCATCCTGAATATTAGCCGCTATCAACTGATTCAACAGTATACTCTTTCCGGCGTTTGTGTATCCAATCTAAAAAGTAGCAAAAGGTGTCATGTGATTAAAAACAACACTATAAATTAGTAACTTAAAAGCTTTTTATGTTCCTACCAGTGACACAATCGGCACATATGTGGTAGATACCTTTAACTCGGCACTTGTTGACAGTGGCAATGCGGAAATGCATCATCTACTTTCTTGCCACATGTTTTGAATTTGTTATAATACCAGCATTTAGATTTGCCTATCTTCAGTATAACCGCCTCAGTAGTAAACCGTGCTTCCTGATATAAGGTAATGCAAATTAGGAACCGGCATGGGTAAAAGCGATTATGTACATAAATGTAGGAGATACCTTATCAGTGTCTGGATTCATTTCCAATAACATGTTTAATGGCATGCGATTTCTTAATTTTTCTTCTTCTAAGTCTGGCCAGCGCTCGGTCTGAAGCTATAAAGGCGGTATTGGTCCAAGCAACTCGTCGTACCCGTTTACACATTTGGACCAATTTTAGCGTGTTCCATTTTGTTTGCACCTAATAGTTAAAAAAAAGGTTTACTTAGACACTCCTAAATGTCAAAGTAAAACACAAATTCAGTTTACATAACTCATTAAGATAAATTGTTGAAAGAATATTCAAGAAGAACATACTGGTTGATATAAGTAGTGCCAAACAGCTTATTGAAAACAACTTATATAAGTAGTTCCACAAAGCAAACCTTCGTCTTTCAACAATAAAATTTGAATTGAGTGGGACAAACCTGTGCGCGCAGACTAGGAATAAAAGTTGAACTGCGAATAAATATTTATGGTACCATGGCTGCAACCACCTTCCAGACATGGTTGCCCCGGCAAAGTAGTAATTGTGCACCGTCATTCCAATTTGTGAAAAATCCAAACATGACATAAAAAGTATGTAGGCACTAAAATGTTGCAACAAATAATTGGCTCAAATCTGTATGTAGGATTCAAGTCACAAAATCATCGTTATTACGTAATGGCTGCAAACAAACACGGTTGCATAATAAGTATTTAAACTATGCCATCTGGTTGTTGCCTCGCCAGCTTACGGTCAAATCATCGAAGACACAGTTTATGTGTGTCAGATTACAGAGATCATCATAGCCTTATGGAAAACATTATAAAGGAGACGGGGGTGTAACCGGATAAAAGGGTATGCGAACCTGCCATGGCTGCAAACACGAACCTGGTCGTGATGCCCGGCCAAGATACAGGCCGCTTTCACAAAAAAAAAAAAAAAAAAAAAAAAAAAAAAAAAAAAAAAAAAAAAAAAAAAAAAAAACTACCGGTTGTGTCAATTAATATTGTTTTAGCATTAAGGAAAATGAACAACAATGACATTGTCAAATAATATTTTGCAACAGTTAAGAACCAAGAAAATGTTAGCACCAAATAACCCCAAAGCTTTAAAGTAAATGACTTTTACACTATTTTTAAACATCCAACTGGAGGTGTCTACACCATTTTTAAACATCCAATTGTAAACAATACTCATAATTTCAAGTACACATAAATAGCTACTCTACCAACTTTGCATATTGTTTTGTGTAGCTGTTTTTTACAAAAACAAAACCCCAAAACTGACATTTTTAACATTAAAAATCAAAACTTTATCTATAAAAAAACATTTTTTTAATTAAAACAAACGGAAGACCCTAGAAAGAAGAACATACCTTAGTTTCCATAGTTATTCTAACCTTCACATCAATCGTTTGTTTGGTTTAGCAGTAGAATCAGGGACTATCTTCTTCTATCTACAAAACCTGCAGCATCCCAAAAAAAAAAAAAAAAAAAAAAAAAAAAAAAAAAAAAAAAAAAACATCTACCTTTAAAAAATCATCTTACATTAAACCAAAACAACAAACCTGTAACCTCTTGAAATTTGTACAACTATTTTCTTCAAACACCAAAGAAACCCCCAAAACTGAAACCCTAAGATTGATGAAAGGCGGAACGGAACCCTAAAAATTAACAATCAACAGCAAACGCGTTTTTTCCCTTATTTTTTCGGTTAGCGATTCTTCTTCAGATATCAGATCCATGGATTTCGTAGAAGATGTGGTACGTTTTTTTGGAGGTTCCGGATTGATCTATGTGTGTGTCGATGTTAGCCACAAATTTGTGGTTGTGAAAAAAAGGGGTGCAAATGGCTAAAATACAACCACAAACCATAACTCCTCTCACAAATGTATTGTACACCCATTAAAATAATCGATTCATGTAGATGACACTGTAGTCACACTCACAAAGTTCACTATAGATCATTCGGTGTCGGATAAGGGCGGGTTCGCCGATCGGTTTATTTTGGGTTGCCGGAGCGATGGTAACTGAGAGAGGAAGTGAGAGAGAGATGTGAGACAACCTAGGTATGATCCGGATCCACTTCTTTCGTTTTTCGGATGTGGGCTTACCAAACCCAACGGGCCACAAAATGGACCCCTAAAGTCTATGGTGAACAGTCTTCCCTTTTTATACTTTAGTTATAAAAAGGTTGGCGCTGGCCGGCCGCGTTGCGGCCTGGCGGGTTTTTTTTCGTTGTATTTGGTTTCTGATGTTTTTTATCAAAGGTATTTTGAAACTAATGTACGGTTTTGTCTAGTATAATATTAGGTAGTAATAACAGTGGCTAAGTCGACATACCTTGTCTAGCACGCTTACGCCTTTAGTAATGGGCGCCCGTCTCCCATTATTACCACTTCATCATCTTCCATTGTAGCTAAAATTTATAAGAATGAAGTTCCTGCAAGAAGATAGTGGTCATCGATAATTGGTAACTTTGCTATACCAAAAAAATAAGCAGCGAGAACAACAGTAAATAATTGCATCATAAAATTAAGGAAAACCGTGACAGCTGACAATGGAAACTAACTTGGCAGCAAACCATTTCCCGTTCATGTCCATTTGAAAATCGGAAATAACATAGTGAAAAATTGTACAGTTCAAAACCCTTTTAGTAGATCTCTAAAGAAATCATCATAGAAGTGATATCAAGTGAATGAATCACGAAGAAAAGTCTATGAAGAATGTATGCAAGTCTTTATTTATTTTTATTTTTTTTTGTGCGGGTAATACTCCTAATGAGGATCAAAACTATGATAAATAAGGCTCATATCTGCCATGGCTGCAACCACAGTTCATATGTGGTTACCTCGCCAAAATATAATCCAGAAGACAATCATCATCGCCTTAATAGACGGGCTATTGTTTCATGCCGTCGATCATTGCACGGTATTTTTTTAGTAGAAAGTGTGGCTAACGAAACTAATAAATGATATTAACCTTTTTTAGTGATTCCAAAAAGTGCCTAATAAGACCCAACATTTGGTGATTCACTAAGCTACTAACCTGCTAAACATTTGTCATCACATAACTGCTGAGCTTACTCATAAAACCTGCATTTATTCATAGCAACGAAAATATGTGGCAGAAAAGCTTTGTTAACGTTATTCCCAGATGAAGAGGATTTCCAGTCATTTTTGCGTCCTTTTCCTGTTCATGTACAAAAAATGATCATAATTCAGATGCATTACATAGGACAGGTGTGATCAGCATATACAAACAGACATAGCTAACTGTACCTGTACTCATCGTCGTTCACATATTTTTGTATTGCAAACAAAAGTGTAGAAATAAGGTCTTCCTCGTAAGCTGTCGGCACTTCCCACAGGGCATCTTTATCATTTACTTCAGTAGTAAGTATAATATTTTTGCTCCTATCACTTCAATCTTTAAAGAGACGAATGTGTATCGGCGATGTTTAAAGAGAGAATTATATATATGGGGTGACGATTAGGCTCAGATCTATAAGCAAGAATCAGGTCAGAAAGGCATCCGAATTTTTCCATGGCTGCAAACATAGTTAGTTGCATAGCAATCATAAATGTTATACCATCCAGTCGTTGCCTTGCCAGGGTACGTTCAGATCTTTAATGACCTGTTGCATTTCGGTCAGATTATGACAATCATCACAACCCATTATCATATATATAACGCAGACTAAGCATGGTCGTCTCAGGAGGCCAAGTGAATCAGCCCAATAAATAAGCCCTCTGTTTTTGGAATCACTAAAAAATGATATTATCTACTTCGGAATTCAAAGCCTCCGAGGTCAAAAAAATAAACACGTAGTAGAATAATAAACATGTAGCAGAACACATGAAGGCTACATATGCCAATAATAATTAAACATGTAACAAAAGAAAGGCAAAATAACCTCCATGGGCTTTAGGCCAAAATACGGCCATTCTCATACATTGGACAATTTAAGCAACATAACTTAAAACAATGTCTTCCCCTCACTTATATTATAAAAGATCGTATTGCTCAATTTGAACGAAATAACTCATAAGCAAATCGCAACCAAAAAACTAAACATATCTAAATTTCAACAGCATGAATAGAAATCAATTTAGACCCCGAACGAAACCCCCAACTTGAATCTCAAGAACCAAACCCTGAAAATTAGGGCTATAAACCAACCCTTTTAAGAACAACAATTAACACATCAATCAAGAACACAACTGATAGCCAACTTCAACCAACTTCAACAATTAGGATTTTAAACACCATATCTGGCTGCAACCGTAACCCGGGTCAAGTTACCCCGCCAAGACACCATCGGTCTTGGCTACAACAGTAACCCGGGTCAGTTTGACCCACCAAAGTACCTGTAACACCACCATATTTGGCTGCAACCGTAACCCGGATCAAGTTACCCCGCCAAGAGACCGGCAGTCTTGGCTGCAATAGTAACCAGGGTCAGGTTACCCCGCCAAAGGTACTGGTAACACACAAATCTCAACTACTACAAGAAAACCCTTGCACCCCCGTTTTGATATCCGGAATAATCTCGAATAATCATAGTTAAAAAAAATCTGGAATGATCGATATATCAAAAACGTTCAAATGAATAGCCCCAGTAAGAGTGTAGATGGATTAAGGTGGGAGGATCTGGAAGTGTCTGTATACCGACTTTGATTGTTGATGGATAATAGAGGTATCCAGAAGTGTGTGGAAGATGGTATATCGCAAACGAATAAGGGTCGAAAAAGGCCGGGATTGGGCTAGAAAATCGGGCCACATGAGCCCACCAATTTTGGCGGGGAACCCGCATGTAATACGACGTCTTTTTAATTGCCCTATAATATATACTTATAATGAGGAAAGAAAATGTTTAGTTGAGCGGTGATTTGCACATTCCAACTATTGATTGTCACATTTTATTTAATGCTTTAAACAGTTGTACGTGTATCAGAATATTCACTGTAATTGTACTTTTGAATGTGCCAATCATTAATTAGAGTGTGCAAATCATCACTCTTCCCAATTAGAGGTTTAGACTTACCTAGTACTTATGGTTGATGTTTACATTCATAAAAAAAATTATCTTTATACTTTTTTAACTTTTCATGCATCTGTACACTTCTATCACTTTTCATGCTTAACGCAAAAATACAAGTAAAAATTAACATTGTTGTTGTATTTGGCCACCTTTTTTAAAAAAGAAATGTTAAGTTGTAGTTTGAAAAATATCAGAAAAACGGTTACTGAACCCCGTCATTAGAGCCCGTGAGACATGTGCCATAGCTTTGTCAACTAAAAACACGACACATGTCCATTTTTATCAAGATATATCATTATTTAAAGAAAAAAAAAAAAAAAAAAACTTTTGTCGAGTTCGTATCACCTCTAGAATGTGACCAAGTTATGTCGTTTTTGATTTTTTTTTCTCAAAAGTGACACCGTATTAAAGTAAGTGGTTAAATATGACTAATACTAATCTTCTCAAAATATAATATGTATCATGTGCTATTTCTTTTCTTTTTGTTTATTTTATAGGTCTCTCCATTTGTTACCTTCATGTAAATAAGATGATAAATAAACATATATAGCATGATATATACTCTCTTCGTTCTAAATTATAAGTCCATTTTTCTATTTTTGGTTATCCCAAATACTTGTCAACTTTCATATTTCAACCAATTAAAATACATTTTAGTGAAGAAAAAAGATATTTAATTGGTGAATAGTATAGTTAGTGAAAATTTCTTAAATTTTGTACAAATTAAAAGTAGACTTATAATTTGGGACGAGGGAGTATATTTTCCTTATTTTTATATCAAAAATGTTTGGTGGTCCACAAGGAGTGACAAGGACTATTTTGATGGGTGTGTGAGGTTATTTATATTTTTCTTTTTCTTTTAATGTTCTTGTTTAAAAATAAAAAAATACTAATGCATACATATGTTTGTTATGGGTTAATACAAGTTATTTTATTGCAGTTATGGGTCATAAATATAGAACCTTTAAGTGGTGTTTTTTTTTCATGGTATGACATACACTAACTTTAAGTTTTATACGGTGTTTTAATTCTTTAATAAATATAATTTAAAATAGTCAAATTATAAGGTGTACACTCTATAAAAAACATATATTTATACTAGCTGCAACGGATGTTAGTATTAATAATGTTTGTTAAACTAAGTTCTATTATTATTATTATTATTATTATTATTATTATTATTATTATTATTACATAAAATGTGTTTCTTTAGCTCAAATTAATTTTCTAATTTTTTTTTCGGGAGTATCTCAAACTAATTGACCATTACTAATTTAGACGAAAAAGTTAAACCGAGTTTATCATATTACACTTAGTTGATTTTATTATTACGACTTTTAAAATAAATTATTATAAATTGGTTAATGGTTAAACTGTAATTACGTAAAAAGTAAAAATAAAATACATAATTTTCGAGCTTGAACATATAAGCAATCTTCTATCTGGCCTCTGTGCCAGTAGTGTAATGAATATGTTTTACTCAAAATGTGTTTTTTTGTTTGAAAACAATTATTTTGAGACAAAAAAGTTATATATTAAAAATCTAGGATAAGATATAAAAGAAGGATAGTCACCCTAATGAAAACGATCTTGGGAAATAATATGTTATTATTTCTTCTATAGTCGTTTTCCGTCGGATATAAGTCGTAGAAAGCAATATGTAATCGAACTAGCCACACTTTTGAGTTTTGACTCGTACAGAGATTATTACTATATATATAATGCAACGTCTCAAAACGACGCGTGCATTGTCGTTTTGGGCTCCCTGTTTTTAGGCCCGTTTTTTAGTCCGGTTCAGTGTTATAACTTACCCATTTTTAGCTTCTTTTGTAGCTATTGATACACGTACCCCTTGGAAAATTATACGTGTCTTCTCCATGTGCTTTTATCGGTAGTTGTGCAAACCCTAAAGGTCGTTGTTCCGGCGAATCCAGAGAACACGGGTATGTGACTTTGTTATTAACGATGCAACCGGTGAGATAAATCCACCGCCGTTCTTTTTGTTCTTTAGTTGTTTCTTGATTATCATAAAGGCGAAGGTTCCAGATGTGCTAAAATTTTGGGGCTTTTGATTTGTTTCGGGTTTACTGAACGAATGCCTACCGGTTTGATTCTGGTCGTCACAATCGTTGTACTTCAAAGAATTTTTTCGAAACCCTAATTTTTAGGGTTTGCTTTCTTTTTTCTCGGCTTAATACAAAAAGGAATGTAATACTTCGTATGAATTATGTGATTTGGTTGTGGTTTTTTAATTTGGTTATGACAAAACCATATTTGTCATAATTTGGGGGGTTTTGTTAATTTCAGGGTTTTTATAATATATATATTTTTTTTGCAGGTCTATACTTATTGAATTGGTTACAACAGTTGATTTCTCTAACTATGTAAACCTTTTCTTTGTTTGAATTTACTTGCTTTGTTATCATCTTTTCAATTTGCACCTGTTGATCTATATTAGTCAAATGAATTGTAGGGATCCTAGATTTATATGGTTTGAGGTTATGTGTTTGTATCTGTAAAACTTAAATGAATTTGATAATTTTAGTAGCATGTGTTTGTTGTTATCAAATGACATTTAGTTACGAGACATTGTGCTATTGTGAATGATACAAGTAGGTTACGTGTCGGTTTACGCAAGTCAAGCTTCATGTGTTTTTCTTGCAGGTGCAACGGTACCTTATGAGACTTGCCACACTTCTGAGTCTTTCGGCCTGCATTCACCAGTCCTTCATCAATGTTAGTATATTTTTTCTTTTCAACAGTTGCATGTAAGGTCTTTCTTTTGTTACATGTGTTTGCGTATTGAGTTTTGTAAATTTGCATATTCAGGCTTTTTGTAGTTGCTGGAAAAGAGATATCAATTTTCCTTACCATGTCTTGCAGGTGAACGTTGCCATTTCCAGAAGTGGCGTATGTGGTTTATATACGCGGTTTTTTTGGAGGATGTATATGTGAGGCAGAATCAAATGCAGAAGGATATATATATATATTTCTGTCATTCGTTCATTCAGCCTCATTATATATATCCTCCGAAAAAAACCTGTAAAATGTTGGCAGTTCCAGAAGAGTGGTAGCAAAAGTATAATTTGAGTCGGTTTAGACGCTGCATTATATATATAGTAATTAATGAAGACAATGGGATGTGATGATTGCTATAATTTGGGGAAACCGAAATGGGTCGTTGAAAATCTGAAGGTAGTGGCGGGGCAATCACCGGAGGGCATAGTATAAATGGTAACTAAGCAACCAGGTCTGTTTTGCAGCCACGGTGAACTTCAGTTGTTTCTGTGGCCCGGTCCCCATCTGTAGGTCTGAGCCTAATTGTTTTCTTCCGGCTTTGCTGATTTTCTGAAATTGGGGTTTTGATTAGTAATTTGTTGTATTATATATATAGTAATTAATGAAGACAATGGGTTGTGATGATTGCTATAATTTGGGAAAACCGAAATGGGTTGTTGAAATTCTGAAGGTAGTGGAGGGGCAATCACCGGAGGGCATAGTATAAATGGTAACTAAGCAACCGGGTCTGTTTTGCAGCCACGGTGAACTTCAGTTGTTTCTATGGCCCGGTCCCTATTTGCAGGTCTGAGCTTAATTGTTTCCTTCCGGCTTTCCTGACTTTCTGAAATTGGGGTTTTGATTAGTAATTTGCAGCCATGTTACTAAGGCGATGATGGTAACTTTGTACACTTACATTTTTTCGGTGCGCGTTCCTTCGCGGGGTAACAAGAATTGTCGTTGCAGCCATGCCATGCGTTTAATGTCGATTATATGTATACATATCTGAGCCTCATTTTTTAGCGGCTTGCTATAAGGGAGAAGACACGTACGATTTTCCAGTCGTTGCGTGTATCAATAGCATACGTCCGAAAAGATTTGCGTTAACAGGTAACTTTTGCATGTGTCAGTTTTTTAGTTGGTCCGCTGTTTATTACAATATATATAATGCAACGTCTCAGAACGACGCGTGCATTGTCGTTTTGGGCTCCCTATTTTTAGGCCCGTTTTTTAGCCCGGTCCAGTGTTATAACTTAGCCAATTTTGGCTTCTTTTGTAACTAATGATACATTAGTTATAATAGGCCATGATGAATTTGTGGCTTCTATTAAAGTGGCGGATCCCCGTGTCTTGGCAGGGCAAACTATTAGTTTTGCAGCCACGGCAGGTGTATTCACTTTTTACGATTGCTGATTAATGTCTGTCAGATGATAATGGTCATTGGAGGTCTGAAATGTAACTTGGCACGGCAATGACCGGACGGCATGATAGCATGGTTGCTTTTATGCAACCGCGTCTCTTTGCACCTATGGCAGAATTCTGAACTTCTTGACCTTTCACCATCCACAAACCTGAGCCTAATGATATATTGTATCAGTTTTATGCTTCCTAAGTTTTTGATTCATTGTCTCGGAGTTTTTTTATAAGCTGTGCATAAGCTTTATGGATGGAATTATGTTTGCAGCCCACATTTACCTGCTTAGATTTATGTTTGCAATTGACAGTTGTTATTCGGTTACGCACGCGTTGGTTTGCTTCTCTTTTTTGGCTTTTAGTATTAGTTGCCCACTGGGAACGATGGCAGAAGACAAAGGAATAATCTGCTCTGATATAAGTCCGTAAATGGTTTGTTTTTATTTACTTTATGTTGAATTCTTAGATGCTTCACAATGGTTGCAGACGCTTAAAAGTAGATGGATTTGCAATTTTTTTTTTTTTTTTTTTTGGAAAACTCAACATTTAAAAGACAGGAAAATGGTACATGGTCACTGTGTTGACTGATTTGCGTAATTGAGTTACGTTCTGTATTATCTGAACTTTGAAAATGATGTTACAAATCTTCTGAATGCAGGTCTGATGATTGGAAATTGCTAGGGGATAAAGTAACACACCTAATTAGGGATGAGTGGATAGAACGGATAAGAAGGTCTTTTGGAACAAGTTTTTAAATGGTCATCTGCTTATCTAGTTACTTTTTTAGAAGGTATTTCTAACTGCTTATATTTAGCCTTATAAATGTAGCTGCCGTTTAACTTCCAATATATGTTTTTATAGGCGACGCAATTTCAACCACTTGCCTTTTACGAATTTCATACGATCCCATCAGTCATAAGAGCAAATACAAATGTTCTACATCGTGTGTCAATATTAAGAGATGAAGGGTATCTGGTACTTTTTTATTCGCCGATACTAACAGCAGATGTTCTGTGCCTGTGATAGTTATTTTTTTTTGGCATACTCATAACTGCAGTTCCAGAAAAGGCCCCGATCAATAATAAGGTACAATTGTTAAAGAAAGATTAGAAACCAAAGAGAATGTTGTGACAAGTGATTTGGTGCAAATTGCTTCTTCGCCCCATCCTCTTACGTTTCCCATCTTTCTTTAACAATTGAAGCGTATTGTTGAATAGCACCTTTTGTGTAACTGCAGTTGCGAATATGCGAAAAAAATTAACTCTCACAGGCACAGCACATCGCCTTTCAGTAGCAGCAAATAGAATATACAAGGTACTATTCATTTCCTAATATTGACACACGATATACCTCATCTGTAACTGCTGTTATGGTCAGATGCAAACGACGGGTTATAAAAACATACGTCACATACTAAGGTATGTATTCACCTTTATTTTAACGAATTCGTTAGCCAAAGATTGTAACCGTAACTTGGCATAGCAAAGGTCTATCATAAATTATAGTTGTGGATTCTATAAAAGTGTTCAAAAAAGAAGTTGAAAGTAACGAGGTATGTATTGGGTACCCACATTACTTAGTCGATAAATGGTTTAATTTAATCAGTCAGTCTGGAACTTGAACATAGTTACTCATTCTAAGTTCCCATACAGTTCCTTTTGTTCTTTCAACAATCTAGCAATTCGCCTGGTGCAGGCTGTTGCAAAAAGGGAGTTGAAACGACAAATGAAACTGTAAGGAGACTTAGAAGGATTAACTATGTTTCTTTTTCAGTTCCATTCTTTTTTATGACCTAAAACCGGCATCTACAAATTAACGTCGCCATACACAGCTTGCTACATTGAACTTCACCTTGAAAGCCTCAATTATTAGGGCAGATCTATCTAACATTGTACCTCGGTTCCATTGCTTAAATTGACCGAGTTCCCTAAAACCATTTGTCTATCAAGCAAACCAATAGTTCTAGGGAGCTCAGTCAAATTAAGCAATGGAACTCATATACATTGTTAAATAGATGTGCTCTAATAATTGAGGCGTGTTGATTGTGATAATGATATAGTGTGTATTGTTCATGACAGGCCACACTCCTTCATTATCCCATTCAACACGAGTCCTAATACTCGCACGCTTTTCTAGAATCGACAATTTCTTCTAGGACACACCTTTGTATTCCTATGTCACTGTCATTGCAATCGTAGGCATAATCAGTGTCTTAATACAAAGATTTATATATCGGACTTTTGGATCAAATGATTATACTTCATATAAAAGTAACTGTTCTCTTTTATGTTTGTGTTTCTTGATATCAAATACTGGTGGCCTGGTGGATTGGATGAATTGTGAACGCATGCTGTCGTTTATGGTCGCCTCATAGTAGCTGGCCGATTCCATGGAGTTCATGGTTAGTACAAAATACGTTTATTTATCTAATGCCTTTGTATGAATCTTAAGTTAAGCGTATTATTTCCTGCAAGATTACTGTTGGTGATACTGGGCTTAAGTTTGGAAATGACGAGTCTACCAAGAAATTCTGACGTAGGCTGCAGAAATGTTATACGATTTTGTACAGCCTTTAGGAGTTGTTTAGTTGCGCTCCTTCTTTCCCAGGTAAACAAACACCTCAGCTGACGCTTAAAAAACTGAACTTTATACTCACTCTGATCAATTTTATGCTCGCATGGTCATACGTGTGCAGGTATATCGATTCTTGCCAGTCACTTACCTTGGGGTAAATGTCACGTTATATGTAGCTATATATGATTGCCTGACAGGAGCACATGATGTTCAATGTAGCTGCCTGGTCTTACCTTTCTTCTCTAGTTCCTTTTGTTACTCCATTGGGCTAGCAATGTGTCTGGTGCAGATCATTGTGTAAAGTTTAATTGAGGTAGCAAAAGGAACTGGAGAGAGAGATAAGAACTTTCAGCTATGTTGAATATTACGTATATGAGATGAGGACCGGATGCTGACTCCAATGTTGGTTGCAAAAGGTAACGATAAAAGGTGACGATAAACTTTCTACTCATTAACTGTTTCATGAGTATGGCCGCCTGTTACAAGTGAATCCGGCAATAAAAGTTGTTGCCTCAGTCTTTGGATATTTGTAATGACCTTTACAGGCAACACTGTTACGTCATTTGTTACCTTTTGATCTACATATAAAATAGAGCGTCTGAAACAATCCTGTTTCTTTTAATTGCTGTTGCTTGGGATCTATGGTTTAGACAAGAAAATTTCCTGGTCTGTACTCATTAGTGTTTACGTTGTTGCGTTAATGCATACAGGTGACAGGTTTCTGGCAATGATAACGCGTTGGCTTCTCTCGGCAGAATGGATCTACCACTGCACAACGGTTCTGTCAACAGCTCTGTTATGTACTACGGAACCTTAATTACACAGGAACGGAACACTACAGATATATTTGTAGCTGTGGAATTAAATTAAGCGCTCTGACGATGTATTTTTTTTGATAAACCAAACGCTTCATTTATGAAACAGCCAAACACGAAAATTTGCTGCAGGATCACAGCCCCGCCGCAACTTGGCGGCCCGCAGCCGTCCTCGTTTTTTTTTAAATATATGGTACATCCATTATACATTTATACTGAGTCAACAAGATATTTTAATAATCGCATAAATTTTTTAGATGGTTAAGGTTTTTGTGAACATAATGTGGCGTTTCCTCGAAGCAACCTCATAACAATTACAAATCATAACTAGTTTTACAATTTTTAGTATTACGTGCTCCTTCCTGTCCTAAAATAATTGCTTATTTTTTATTTTTAAAGTTTTTTTTATCAACTTTGTCCTTAAATATTTTTGTTTGTGTTATATGATAAATGATGAAAATTATACCAATAAAAGTATATCTAAAACCCAATTCATTTATATATTTTGCATTAAATAATATATAATATAAACAAAAATACTTAAGATTAAAAAAAGTCAAAACAAGACAATCATTTTAAGACGAAAAGAGTAATAACATATACTTTTAATTATAAGTTACAAACCAAAGATCATATGAGGACCAAACTTTTTTTACATACCAAGGGACTAATCTCCACCATTCATCTTCCCTCCATCTTTATTTGATCTAATGGATGAGATTAATCCCAACAATTTAAAAAACCCACTTTCATCATTTTTTTTCAAATATTAATATCTTTCAAACCGTTAATCGTTAAGCGAAAAAAAATATACCATTACGACGAGCATTTAATTATCTTTCAATAGATAGGCACTTTGATATATTTTCGACAAAATTTTTTTTTTCGTTTTTTTCACTTTTTTTTCGTGGCCGAAAAAATCATATATGATATATCATATATGATATTACATATCATATATGATATCTAATATCATATCATATATGATATTACATATCATATATGATATCTAATATCATATATGATATGATATTATATATCATATATGATATATCATATATGATTTTTTCGGCCACGAAAAAAAACGTGAAAAAAACGATTTTTTTTTTTGTCGAAAGTATATTAAAGTGCCCGTCTATAGAAAGATAATTAAATGCTCGTCGCGATGGTGTAATTATTTTCGCTTAACGATTAACGGTTTAAGAGATAATTAAATTATAAAAAATGGGTGAAATATTAAAATGCTTTTAATCTCAACCATTGATTTATTTTTAGATGGATGGTGGGGATGAGTCCCTTGGTATGTGAGGAATCTTTGGTTTGTAGAATAACTCGACTTTTAATTATAAGTTACAAACCAAAGATGACATATGTTAACTCTTTATTTTCATACTAGTATGGTACCCGCGCAAAGCAGCGGGTTCGGAGGCGAATTTTGTTAAACGAGTTTCTGATTTTACCTTTTTTTTGCCAAATATTGTTTAACGATTTTCTATAAAAAATGATAGCTTCTATAAATTGTGTGTTTGTTTTGTGAGACTGAAGAATTAATATGCCATATTATTATGCAAATTCAAAAAGTTATTAATTTTAACTATAAACATATTAAGTTCATTATATTAGTTATATTTTATTATTGTAACATGCATCCAATTTAATGTCATAATTTAATGTGCAATTAGTGTGTTTTAAAATTTTAATTTTGAAAATTACTAAAAATAACATGTGTGTAAACTTAAAATTTTAAGACTTCTAAAAATAAAAGTCCTAATTAATGCTTTATATATAGTGAAGATAGTTTTTAAAACCTCAACCAGTCATGACATGATCAAAATAGTCAGGATACAAACATCTTGGAGGGTTACGCCAACTTTCAAAAAATAAGGAGTGTTATCCGGTTTGAATCGGTGTGATGGTGAGTTTAAAGCCAATGAATTTTAACGAGAAGGTTAGAAACCATGCTTACTAAAAATAAGAAAAATAATCATCATGATAACAATAACACAAAATATTTGGAGCATACATGTTGCAAGCGAGGAATTTGACTGCCGTGCATTGCGACGGAGCCAATTTAAGTCTAATTGTGAAAATGTAGAGGGGGTTGAATACGTTACTGTTTAAAAACTTTTTATTCTTTTGTATCAAATGGCTTATCAAGCTTGTCGTAATATGAAAAGTTTCAATTATAGTACGTGACTAATATAAAGCATGGATGAAACAAGTTGTCACATAAGCATAAACATCAAGCCACAATACAAAAAATAATATAGTACAAGTATAAAAGTAAAGTGATAAATAAAGAAAGTGTAAACTAGACACGATGATTTATAGTGATTCGATCACGGAGCTCCTCTCCGCCCTACTCCACTCCCCGAGTACCCAACTCGAGAGTTACTTCACTAAATCAACAAGCTCTCTTATCGGCAGAGAAAACCCTACAAACGTCGCTTACACTTTTTCCGGTACAAAGCTAAATACCGGGTTCTAGTTCGAGGTAGAACCAACCTGATGTCGCCTATACAATATTTCCGACACTAAGCTAGATGTCGAGTTCTTTCCGTGTACAACCACTCCCGTTATGATTTAAGGCCCAACATAACAAACCGACCAACTTGGTGTTTTACAACTAAAACACACCTAACCAAGAACCATGTTAATACAAATATCGTCCTAAAAAGGTTATTTATATTTTATGATCTTTGCTTAATTTTGTTAATGACAATTACAAAGTTTATCTTTAAGCAAATCATAAATATAAGATTAAGTCTTTTACATTTATAGTGATAAGTCTTTTAAAACACATTTACACATTACAAGATTACTAGGAATAACATTATATACATTTACATTTTTATTTCTTAAACTAGAAATATTTAGGATGACATCATGGCATGCATCATGAACATACTCTTAGAAAGATTTTTAAGATATCTTGTATATATCTTTAAGCTAAAGAGTTGACATTTGAAGATATGGAAAGATTGTGCAAGATATGAAAAGATTTGAGAATCTCTTAGCTGTCCTGCACTGGCGGATCCAAACCCATACAAGGGCGGATCCAAATTTAGGGATCCGCCAAATCCGCCAACTATTTTATTAGTTTGCCTATAAATAGCAAGCTGATCATTCTGGCACATTCATCACTCATATAGCTTAAAATATATAATCATTCATTTGCATATCACTAACCCATATCATTCATTTCATTCTTGTTGATCTCAATTTTGTAGCAAAGAAGATCAAGCATACAAGCTTCAACATACTTACTGTTGCAAGTTTCATTAGTTAGGTTCTGTGTGATTTTGTATTAGTTCACACATCATTGTTATACCTTTCATTCAGTAGAGTTTGGTTAGTGTTTTAGTCCTTAAAACACAAAGAGTGTCGGAAGTGGTTGTACCCTTGTGAAAGAACCAACGGGAGTGGTTGTACCCTTGTTAAAGAACCAACGGGAGTGGTTGTACCCTTGTAAAGAACCCGGTGTTTAGCTTAGTACCGGATAAAGTGTAAGCGACGTATATAAAGGCTTTCTCCGTCGAGAAGGGAGTTTGTTTCTTAGTGAAGAAAAACTCTCGAGTTAGGGGCTCGAGGAGTGGAGTAGGGCAAGGAAGAGAGTCCTTGTAGCCGAACCACTATAAATCTCCGTGTTGTGGTTTGATTGTTCCTATCCTTACTTACTTTACTTATATTGCTTGTTTGTGAGTATTTACTTTGAAATCACGTTAAGTTAGAAAGCGAATTAATTTAAAAAACGGTAAAAACTATTCAACCCCCCTTCTAGTTTTCCACAATTGGCATCAGAGCTATGTTACTCAAGATTTTCAAATATATTGTATTTTAAAACTTGAAACGATTAATGGATTTTAAAAACTTTAAAGAAGGGCAATCTATGCAAAGACCACCACTATTTGAACCAAATTGTTTCATATGCTGGAAAAACCGCTTTGAGACATATGTGAAATCAAAAGACATAGATCTATGGTATATAATTGTAGAGGGTGATTACAAGCCCATAAGTAATAATATTTCAGGTGGTCGGGATGAAGGTGCTTCTCTTACTCGTCACAGTGATGAGCAAAAGAAGTTGATTGCCAAAAATAACGAAGCCAAAATGATGCTTTACAATGCTTTACCTAAGAAAGAATATGAAAGAGTTTTTATGTGTAAAACGGCTAAGGATATTTGGCAATCATTGATTATCACTCATCAAAGGAACTCACAAGTCAAAGATAACAAAATTGATCTTCTTGTTCAACAATATGAACAATTTGTTATCTCTGAAGATGAGACCATTGATAGTGCGTTTGCTAGGTTTAA
The DNA here is from genome assembly GCA_021014915.2 of Artemisia tridentata subsp. tridentata. NCBI lineage: Eukaryota > Viridiplantae > Streptophyta > Magnoliopsida > Asterales > Asteraceae > Artemisia > Artemisia tridentata. The sequence continues at coordinate 324,927,553 of CP139503.1, forward strand.
TACTATTATTACATCTCTTAAAGCACGTGATGAATCTTTTTCTAGTAAGAATTTTGTCAGGAAATTTCTAAGAGCAATCCATCCGAAGTGGAGAGTAAAGGTGACGGCTATTGAAGAATCTAAGGATCTTTCAAGCATGACACTGGACGAGCTCATTGGAAATCTCAAAGTTCACGAGATGGTGATGGAAAAAGACTCAGAAATAGTTAAAGGCAAAAAGGAGAAGATGAAGCCCATTGCCTTGAAAGCTAGGGTAGAATCAAGTGATGATGAAGAGTCTTGTTCTAGTAGTGAAGACGAAGAATATGCCATGGCCGTAAGAGATTTCAAGAAATTCTTTAGGAGACGAGGAAAGTTCGTAAGACCACCTCGTGAAGAAAAGAAATCCTTCCGGAAAGACCGTGATGATAGGAAAGGAAAGGTAGATAGGAAATGTTATAGGTGCGGGGATTCTAGTCACCTAATAGGAGAATGTACAAAGCCTCCAAAGAACAAGTATCAAAGAGCATTTGTTAGTGGAGCTTGGAGTCATAGTGAAGGTGATGACGACGAGCCTAAGAACAACGAAGTTGCTCTCATGGCTCATGACACAGAAGAGGTACATTCTGACTCGTCATATTCCTCTATAGATGATGAAACCTTAGAAGTAGAATATAACAAACTGTGTGATATCACTTTAAAAATCATAAATAAAAATAAGTTCTTAAAAACCAAAACAACACTCTTAGAAAATGAAGTCTATTGGTTAAAAGAAAAAGAAATACGATCAGGAAAGGGTAAAAGTGTGAAAGAAACATGTATCTCATGTCAGGAACTTAAACTAGAAATAGAAACACTTAAAACCACACAGGAAGATCTTATCAAACAAAACTGTAAGTTTAAGAGATTTGATAAAAACATTTGTTTAGCAGATGAGTTAATACAAATTCAAAAGTTGCCTCATGATAAAACCGGACTAGGATTCATGAAATCAGGAAACTTAAATGACTTTACGAAACAAACACTGAAAGTACAAGAACCTGTTCCAACTGAGTCAGATGCCCACGGATCTGGCGGATCCAAAAATTTGGTTCCGCCAGTTGTACCAAAAGGATCCGCAGGTACAGTTGATGAACAGAAGGTTCGTAATTCGGATCGTACTGAATTCGTTAAGGTCACTAAAACACCTAGCACTAGTACAACAGTTAACAAACAAAAACCCGTAGTTACTATAGGAAAAGGTCAAGTTAATAATGAGTTTAGGATTAAAACGGCTCAACAGAGACCTAAAATTAGTTTTCCCAAACACCCCTTTCCTAAGAGTAACTTTAACTCATAACATCATTATCAAAATAATTGGAACCAAAACATGTCTAGGAATTATAGAGGTCCCAATTACATGCCATGGAACACGTGTCCACCATTTCCATACATGAACCATGATAATGTTATGTTTAACCCAAACAGACCCATGAGATATTGGGGACCAAACGCTTGAGTTTTTCTTGAACTTAGGTGTGCTTAAAAGTTGAGTTAGAACCAGATGAGTGGATTAAAGATAGTGGGTGTTCAAGACACATGACGGGAAACAAAAGTCTTTTCTCATCCTACCAAGTGTACGACGGAGGTAATGTCACATTCGGTAGCAAGCTTAAAAGTAAAATCATCAAAAAAGGTACAATCTCTCATGACTCTCTCACTATTGATGATGTTGCTCATGTAGATAATTTAGGATTTAACTTGCTTAGTATTATTCAATTATGCCGCAAAAAGTATAACATCATTTTCAGTGAAAATGGAAGTAAAATACTAAAAGATGGCATAACCGTAGGAAAATATGTTTTGAAGAATAACGTTTACGTTATGAAATTAGACAAAACACCTAAAGACAAACTTTGTCTCACTTATTTGGACGAAAACTCAACTCTATGGCATCGACGCTTAGGTCATGCCAATATGAGGTTAATTCAATCCTTATCATCTAAGGAACTTGTTAGGAACCTGCCCAAGTTGAAATATGACCAACACTTTTGTGATGCTTGCAAAATAGGAAAACAAGTTCATAATAGCCATAAGGCTAAAAACATGGTGTCTACATCTAAATGTCTAGAATTGTTACATATGAATTTGTTTGGTCCATCCGCTATACAAAGTTACGGGAGAAACTTCTATACTTTGGTAATAGTAGATGATTACTCTAGGTATACATAGACTAAGTTTTTGAAAACTAAAAACGAAGCGTTTGATAAATTTGAAATCTTAAGTAAGAAAATTCAAAATCAAATAGGAAGTAACATAATATCAATAAGAACTGTCCATGGTCGTGAATTTGACAACGAAATCCAATTCGGAGCTTTTTGTGATGCTAATGGCATAACACATAATTTCTCAGCTCCTCGAACTCCTCAATCTAATGGTGTAGTAGAACGCAAAAATAGGACAATTCAAGAAATGAGTAGAACTATGTTAAATGAAAAAAACATACCTCAAAAGTTTTGGTGTCACGCTGTAGATACATCCACATATATCCTAAATCGAGTTCTAATTAGACCATTCCTGAAAAACACTCCATATGAGTTATATAGAGGCAAAACGCCTACTTTAGGATACTTTAGAGTTTTTGGAAGCAAGTGCTTCATTTTAAACACTAAGGACTATCTCACCAAGTTTGACCCAAAGTCGTATGAAGGTGTATTTCTAGGATATTCACAAACTAGTAATGCATATATAGTTTTGAACAAAGAAACCTCAAGAGTCGAGGAATCATTGAACGTAACATTCGATGAAAGACCACCTCCCTCTAAGACATCACCTTTGGTAGATGATGACTTAGTTGAAAGTCAAATAGTTGAAAACCAAGAAAACATTGAAAGGGACAAAGAAGATGAACCGGTAAAAAGAGAAATAGTTAATATCAAAGAAACCAAAAGTCATCCATTAGAAAACGTCATAGGAAAAATCAATGAAAGAACATTAAGGTTTATAGCTCAAAACGAAAGTAATTTCTTTTGTTTTGTTTCAACAATTAAACCTAAAAATGTTAATGAAGCCATAAAAGATGAATCTTGGGTCATTGCGATGCAAGAGGAATTAAATCAATTTGTTAGGAATGATGTTTGGACATTAGTCCCTCAACCTAAAAATCAAACCATAATAGGTACAAAATGGGTTTTTAGAAACAAAATGGATTAAAATGGCATAGTATCTAGAAACAAAGCTAGGCTAGTAGCACAAGGCTACAATCAACAAGAAGGTATAGATTACGACGAGACATTTGCACCCGTCGCTAGGCTTGAGTCAATTAGAATATTACTTGCATATGCATGTGCACACAACTTTAAACTATTTCAAATGGACGTCAAAAATGCATTTCTAAATGGCTTTATAAACGAGGAAGTGTACGTTGCACAACCTCCGGGCTTTGCCGATTTTGAAAAACCTAATCATGTCTACAAACTTAAGAAAGCATTATACGGACTTAAGCAAGCACCAAAAGCTTGGTATGATTGACTTAAGACTTTCCTAGTTGACCATAAGTATACCATGGGCCTAGTAGACAATACTATTTTCACCAAGAAAAAGGGATCACATATTATCATAGTCCAGATATATGTGGATGACATTATATTCGGTTCAACTTGTCAAGAGTTATGCGATGAATTTTCAAAAATCATTCATGATGAGTTTGAAATGAGTATGATGGGGGAACTAAACTTTTTCTTAGGTCTCCAAATAAAACAATTATCAACAACTGAAGCCGAGTACGTGTCAGCAGGAAAAGCTTGTCAACAAGCACTGTGGATGAAACAAGCTCTCATCGACTATGGAATTGAACTCAACGACATTCCCATTCTTTGCGACAACAAAGGAGCTATCGACCTCAGCAAAAATCCAGTTCAACACGCTAGAACCAAACACGACACCACTTCCTACGCGACAATGTTCAGAAGGGAAACATCTCAATCGAGAAAGTATCCTCAGAGGACAACATTGTCGACATCCTCACAAAACCCCTTAAGAGAGAACCTTTCAACTTTCTTATACTTGGTTTAGGATTAATGGAACCTAGTGAGTAGATGAAACCGTAGCCTGAACCTTAGATTAGCCAAACACGACAAAAACCAAAACCTGAGTTTGGACCTGCGGATCCAAACGAAAACAAGGGCGGAACCCTTGTTTTGGATCCGTCGGATCCGTAGCCTACTGAGCTTCTTTTCTGTATATCAAATAAACTTCCTGTACTATTCATCACACTTCCCAAAACATAAACAACTACTGAAACTCGACCATTATCACACCAAATTCACAATTTAGGCCATCTTTCACAACCAATTTGTACTCCAATCATCACTGTAAGTATCTTTATCATGTCTACATTCCTGATTTGCGTCTAGGATTTCTATTTCATGCATAAAACCAAAACATGGGGTATATGCGTAATTCTTGTAAAATCAAGAAGCATATTTACTGAATTGCATAACAAATCATGTTTTTCATAGTTAGGAATTGCACATCATATGGCATTATCATAATTCATCAAAAACCCATGAGAAGTTTTTGCTAAAATCTTCTCACGACTAGGAAAAACGGTTTTTGGACATTGTTCATACAAATACATCACTTGCATAATATCTCTTGAATGCTAAAGGGAATACATAACTAATATGTATTTTCGGGTACATTCAAATGAAGCTACATTGAAGTAGGAGTGTTTGGGTTATCTCTCGTTTTATCATAAAACTTTCATAAACAAAATTTTAGTGCATCAAAAGGAGTCGAGATAACCGTACCTCCACATTGTCCCCATGTAGGCACACACTAGACATATATACGTATTTTCGATAATTTCAACTAAACTATATATCTTTCGTGTCTAGGATAATCATGCCTCCCACAACTAATTATGATCACAAAGAAACCACCAAATACCTACCTAAAGATTACAAAACCAAAGGACTTAGTGAGGAACAAGTTGAAATATTCAAAGCCTTAGAAAAATGGTACGTATACGAGGGTAGAGCCGTAGAACCCTCATTCTATGAAGGTACCATTCTCCATGATAATTAGCCGCGATTCATTTCGATAGTCTTCTAGACATCGATGATCCCATCATCCCTAGGTTCATTCTCGAGTTCTATGCTAGTGTAGGACTTAGTTCAAATGATTATGGATACATGAATATCCATTTCAAAGTCAACAGGTTTCAATTCAATATTCCTTTAGATCAATTTGGAGATGTCTTAGGAGTTCCAAATCAAGGAACTTGTTTGTATTCGGACAAGTGGTCAATAACCATTCTAGAGTCTAACCTTGATCGAACGGCACCATATGCTACACCTTTAACCACAAAAGAAACCATTCATGAGCATCTCTTTTTGCCTAGGAACAACCAAACTAGGTTACACCGAGGTCGTCAAGTTGATAGAGATCCATTTGCCATGGAACTTAATGAACTCAAGCCTCAGTTTAAGAAGCTTGAAGAAGTTTTGAGGGCAAATGTCATAAGCACCATAGGAATCGAGACGATATCAACGCATGTCTTTGTTATATGATGTATTGTGTGTCAAACAAACAACCGTTCAACCTTGCTTAATATATCTCCAAAAGAATGGCCGATATTCCAGTTCAAGGTACCACCGCAATGCCCTACGGGATGCTTCTGACCCGTCTCTACAAAGCTTTTGCACCCATTCCTAGAAATGCTTTAGGATTTGTTCCCGACTACACCGAGATTCCACACACCTTTGTTCCTTTAAGTGATCATCGAGTAGCCGCAGGAAAGGGAAAACGAGCTCATCCACCTACATCATCATCATCATCATCATCATCATCATCATCATCATCATCCATGAGTGAAGAGGATGGTTTGCCAAACTCTAGGATCTCACCACTCGAGTACTTGAGTCAACTTCCTCCAATCCCGAACGAATCAGCAGAGTTTAAACAAACCAAAGGAATGGTGAAGAATTTGGGCCGTTGGATCATGAAGCTTCACAAGAAAATGAGCAAGAAGTGAAGTATTGGGAGTGTTTGGCATTAGATATTTTAAAACAATGATGTGTTGAACTTGTATGCTTCTTAAGACGTGAACTAACTCAACATTGCAGGTCGATAACACTTGTTGTTATCAATTTTCCGAGATTAAGCCATTGTTTGGCTTAACCACTTTTATGGTAAGATATTATGATTGGATTAATCTATGTGTGCACGTGTGTTAGAACCTATGTATTTAGTATTTTTCTATCACATATTAGTTATTACATATATTTTAGGAGAATTTTCGGGATTTGAACATGAAACGGGAAATTCGACATATGTTCTGTTTGTTTTAGCACCTATGTATGGCGGATTTGGCGGATCCCATATTTTGGATCCGCCTGTTGTATCCTTTGGCTCCGCCATCTCTCAGCCTGCGGATTCGGCGGTACCCAAATAAGGGATCCGCCTTTGTTGTCGATTGGATCCGCAGGCTTCAACAGTAACTTTTTCAAAAAATTCCTGACTAATCCCGATCCATAGATTATTGATTCTAGTGTTTAGAATTCTTCTACCGATCATTAAGCTTATTAGGATCATTTAGGCACACTTATATTCATAAGAAATCCATTTCCCACCAAAATTTAAAAATTCAAAATTTTCATGTGAGTTACCTTTCTGTAACAAGCAAGGAACCCTCAAATTGGTTCCTTGAAATCCGTGGGAACATCACATCAACAGAATTTCCACTCATTCCTTGCATTAACTGCAAATCTTCTACAATACACTCAACTTAAGCTATATGGTTTGACTTAAATGATGTGACTAGCACAAATTTTTGTTCCAAATCATTAGGAACCAACATTCCTTATTGGATTCACATCAAATCCAAACACACAGATCAACAAACCTTCTATCTATAAATTAGAACCTCAGGATCATCACAAATCACACAAGAACCATCACCACTAACTATCATTCCTGTACCTTAGAGAAACTATTCTCACATTTCAACAATGCCAAAATCAAATAACTCATCTACAAGCAGACCCGCACGAAGGACAGCTCGTATGAGTGTCCATCCTTGTTGCTTTGTGAACTTAGCTAATTCATCATCAGAGGAGTCATCTCCACTTAACATATCCTCGCCAATAGCCAATGAGAATTTTCTCAATCTTGCTACTCCAACATCATCTAACACCATCATCAACACACCACCTCCAACAATCACTCCTGTAGCAACCACACCACCACCCGCTCCATCACAACCTATTAGATCACCTTCACCACAACTTCAGCCCCTAGAGTTGTTTAGAACTCCACCTTCATCACCTCATCCATACTTGGATGATTTGGAAGACCTTCCACCAAGGTCAACCAATCCTCCTCCCATGACCTTTGAAGGTCAAACACCTATGCTCTTCCATCCTATTTATCGGGATATCCATGGTCCACTTTACCATGATCCACCATCACCACAACCACAAACACAACCTCTTTCACCTACATCTACACTCATTGCCATTGATGAGGCAATGTGGATCAATCAACCATAAACCCATGAAGAGATCAATGAGGAGCTCACCCGTCTCTATGCTCTCTCCAATATGGTGGATTCCCGCCTTGGTGAAGCCATGGATCTTTAATCCATCTTGCTTAACTCCTTCACAACTCCAACATCAAACAACCAAACACCACCACCAAACAACCAACCACAACCACCACCACCAAACAACCAACCACCACCACCACCACAAGCCATTGAGCCCACTCTTCCTCCTAACTTTCTGATGAACTCAAATAAGTACATTTTATTACTATCATTTATCCTATTAATTTGACTTGTTTTACTATATTATGTATGAGGATTGATACTTAATCGTTTACTTTTGTAATTCTCAGGTAAAAACAAGCATTTGGTGAAACTTAGCGATTTTGGACTGATTATGGAGCAAAACATGCATAAAGTTAAGAGTCTACTGAAATGAAGAAGATCAAGACTAATCTGCTCCAGATGCGCCGCATCTCACTCATGACATGCGCCGCATCTCTATCAAGATATCACTAGATACGATCCAAGATACAAGAGGACATGCGCCGCATCTAATCATGGAGTTACACCGCATCTTCTGGCGGTGTACGAATATTCCTGAATATTATAATCTTGGACCCCACGCGAAGTTAAGTACATGCGCCGCATCTACTTAGTAGATGCGCCGCATCTTCCCTCAGACAGAAACTATAAATACCCCAAGACCAGACGAATTTCGTGGGCATTATCAGAGTTTCGAAGACCGAACAGGAAAAACCCTAGGACGAATTCAGTCAAGGAGGCAGCACAAGACACACCCAAATCAAAGATACAAGAGCTGTAAGAAGGTGCTGCATGTGTTTAATTCATTAAGTAGTTTTGTTTTATTGTGTTAGCAAACTTTAATTCATCAGGATTGGTGACTTGTGTAATGTGACAACGAAAGATTGCACTCCCTTTAATACTTGCTTTCCCATCAATTAAAGTTTATATGTTGATGTCTTTGGTTACTACTTATTAGTGCATTGATAACCTCTGTGTCTATTAGTGGCTTGCGAGCATTTGACTGCGGGACATAATGTGGCTCCCACGGTTATTACTAAATTGATCACTTAGGAATAACTTTTAGACATAAGTAATCATTAAGGGTTTACTCGCCGATAAGATTAGGACCAACGAGAAAGGGTTAACTACATACACTTCATATAAAGCTATCAATAAAACAAGTGACAATCTACTTAATCATAAGGACAACCCTCTTATTGTCTCAAGTATCTATCTGTGTACGTGTGTGCTACTTGCTGATTCGTGCCTATTGGTTTATTTTATTATTTAATTGCAAACAAAACCGTGCCAGTCTCTCAGGCTGAAACCCCCTTGCGTTAGGATATTAAAATACTGATTAGAATAACGAGATAATACGTTCCACTCCTAGTGATCGACACTCTACTTACCATTATATTCATACTGACCGGGTACACTGCTCGTTAAGTGTGTGTGTTATTGATAAGTCGGCTAAATATAAATTTAAAACTTGAGTAGGCATTAAAACTGCTAAACCGCAACGACACATCACGCGCATCAAGTTTTTGGCGCCGCTGCCGGGGAGTGAATTGTTATTATATCAAACCGCAACGATACGGCGCATCTGATTTATCAGATACGGCGTATTGCGTCAAAAACTTGATGTGCGTGATGTGTCGTTGCGGTTTAGCAGTTTTAATGCCTACTCAAGTTTTAAATTTATATTTAGCCGACTTATCAATAACACACACACTTAACGAGCAGTGTACCCGGTCAGTATGAATATAATGGTAAGTAGAGTGTCGATCACTAGGAGTGGAACGTATTATCTCGTTATTCTAATCAGTATTTTAATATCCTAACGCAAGGGGGTTTCAGCCTGAGAGACTGGCACGGTTTTGTTTGCAATTAAATAATAAAATAAACCAATAGGCACGAATCAGCAAGTAGCACACACGTACACAGATAGATACTTGAGACAATAAGAGGGCTGTCCTTATGATTAAGTAGATTGTCACTTGTTTAATTGATAGTTTTATATGAAGTGTATGTAGTTAACCCTTTCTCGTTGGTCCTAATCTTATCGGCGAGTAAACCCTTAATGATTACTTATGTCTAAAAGTTATTCCTAAGTGATCAATTTAGTAATAACCGTGGGAGCCACATTATGTCCCGCAGTCAAATGCCCGCAAGCCACTAATAGACACAGAGGTTATCAATGCACTAATAAGTAGTAACCAAAGACATCAACATATAAACTTTAATTGATGGGAAAGCAAGTATTAAAGGGAGTGCAATCTTTCGTTGTCACATTACACAAGCCACCAATCCTGATGAATTAAAGTTTGCTAACACAATAAAACAAAACTACTTAATGAATTAAACACATGCAGCACCTTCTTACAGCTCTTGTATCTTTGATTTGGGTGTGTCTTGTGCTGCCTCCTTGACTGAATTCGTCCTAGGGTTCTGCTAGTTCGGTCTTCGAAACTAAAATATTGCACACGAAATTCGTCTGGTCTTGGGGTATTTATAGTTTCTGTCTGAGGGAAGATGCGGCGCATCTACTAAGTAGATGCGGCGCATGTACTTAACTTCGCGTGGGGTCCAAGATTATAATATTCAGGAATATTCGTACACCGCCAGAAGATGCGGCGTAACTCCATGATTAGATGCGGCGCATGTCCTCTTGTATCTTGGATCGTATCTGGTGATATCTTGATAGAGATGCGGTGCATGTCATGAGTGAGATGCGGCGCATCTGGAGCAGATTAGTCTTGATCTTCTTCATTTCAGTAGACTCTTAACTTTATGCATGTTTTGCTCCATAATCAGTCCAAAATCGCTAAGTTTCACCAAATGCTTGTTTTTACCTGAGAATTACAAAAGTAAACGATTAAGTATCAATCCTCATACATAATATAGTAAAACAAGTCAAATTAATAGGATAAATGATAGTAATAAAATGTACTTATTTGAGTTCATCAAATATCCCCCCACTTGAACTTTACTTGTCCCCAAGTAAACCTTAGAATTTCTTTTATGAAAATGTATCCTAAAAGATGTTAGGATTTATTTTTATATTTAAGCATGTATTCGTTTATTTCATAATCACACAACTAAACACTTTAACGAATTAGAAGTATAATAAAATAATTCGATAAAAGCAAATATAATCGTTTAACTGTCCAGTCGTGACGAATATTCTATCATAAGCTTGGCAAGTATACACATCTCCACCACTAAAGCTAAGGAATAACAAGTCTAAAGCGGTAAAAAGGGTTTTTAGGCTTAAGGGTTAATTATTCTTGATCACTATCGATCTCATATTCCAGAAAAGGCGACAAAATCACAAATACATGATCGAATCCCCGAACACGATACTTGCAATTGCTCAAATCCTTAACTCGAATAGGCTAAAGATAGGTCCAAACTTCACCAATAATAATATATCAAAAAGGGCGACAAAATCATAAATACATAGCCGAATCCACGACTACGATACTTAAGATTGCTCAAATCCCTAATCTCAATAAATCAAAGGTTTGGTTGGATAAAGAATAATGAAGGGCATGGATAACATTTGGGACATAAATTGGTGTAAAAATAAAAATAAACAAAACAAATAAATTAAAATCCTAAGTGTGGTTAATCACTATCCCAACCATCCCATGAATAAGACTCATATCATCGAATAACTCACGCTTTAACACTTGAAACACACGCTTTAGGTAGACACGAATTATACTCAACAAGATCTTAATCAAAGAATAAACCTTAATTGGCGTTCCCGTAACTGCCAATTCCCATTCAATCCATAAATATAATACAACAAATAGTGGTGATATCGACCACTTACATAACTTTACATAAGTTGGTTAAAACTAACTTCCAACTTTTCTTTCTTTCTTTTTCTTTTCTTATTTTTTCGATTTTTTTTTTTTTTTTTTTTTTTTTTTTTTTTTTTTTTTTTTTTTTTTTTTAAAAAAACTTAGATGTGTAAAATTTCACCACATCACTATAACTTTCTTTCCGGATAATTTTTTTTCATACTTTTCATACTTTCAGAAATAACGGTAATAGCGAAAGTAGTAAACACACGAAAAATAAACTCAAAGATATACAATATTTACTTTCACTCCAATTGCATTGTGCAATTTCCCGACCTAACCAAAGATAATGAATTACGCACGCGAACACAGGTAATGTAAGGAAACACACTTTGCCTATAGCAATTAACCAACCACGGATTCTAATCTACAGGGTAGGCTAAGGTGTAAGGGTGTAACGAAACATTTTAAACATAGGTGTAAGAAACGAAAGGAATGGCTCTGAGGGTTTTTCTAGGGGTATCTTACTCTAAAAATGAGAGTAACAAAAGGTTTATACGGGGGTTAACTAACCAGTGTAGTTAGTTAATAACACATAACATAATAAAGGCTATTTGGGTGTAATCCTAGAATTTTACCAATTTAGACAAGTCATTCCAATTATATAAATAATACTGATTATGGTGGTCTCGAATAGTATACAAGCCAAGTTCTAAAGTTTACAAGTCACCGGCACACTCATAGATTTGTGAATTTTGGAAAATCACAATTTTTGAAAATAACGTCATGTGTGCAGCTATGCAACTTAGATCTTAAACAAAAACATGCTAATTTTTTTTTAAGTTTGATATATTAAGCACATTTTAAGCATATTTTGAAAAAGTTTAGGACAAGTAATTGTTAAGTGTTCTAATTCTCCAATCCCCCCACTTAAGTTAAACAACGTCCTCGTTGTTTGTATAAAAGGTAAAAACTGGAAAATAAAAGAATTAGAACAGAAAAACTCCCCTGAGATTTGCTCGGTATGATCCTCCATTAGTATAAGAGCAAAAATCATCTTTCTTGTGGATTAGAACGTTAAAGCTTCATACTTGATGTATCCACAGGAAATCCAGGAAACTATAATACCACCAATGCTTTAAAACACACCTAAGGTAAGAAAGGTTCAAGCTTGCATAATACATTAGTAGTTAGGAAAAATAAAACTTAAAAATTAAAACTGAAAATCATCAGGTCAGTCGATGCGCCGTATCTTATGGAAGAAGATACGCCGTATCGAGCCTGGAATTAATACGGATCAGAATAAAGATGCGCCGCATCCTTAACCAGGGATGCGCCGCATTAAAATAAACTGATAAAAAGTTTTAAAGTCGAAAATAAAAATGCAGAAAAATAAAATAAGATATGACCATTGCAGGAGATGCGTCGCATCTCAGAATTGAGATGCGCCGTATCCTCATGCGGGCCTGACTGACTCGACACAGAAAACAGAAAAAGATAAATCCGGGTTGTCTCCCGGTAAGCACTTGTCTTTATTCAAGAGTCTTCAAGTTAGACTCACGTTCAGCTCTTTAATATCGATCATTGAAGGAGTCGGAAACATCGCGCTCCTTCATCGCCAATTCAGTAATATTGAACACTCCTTGCTCGTCCTTAATTTCCACGCCGTTCTTCTTCAATATCTGTATGAACAAAGTCCTGTCCCTTTCGGGCAGAGATGACAAAATGATAGACGGGAAATTCTTATTATCATATAGGCATAAATAAGCAAGGTGGGGTGGTAGTTCAATAAACACATCATTGTTCAAATTCGTTTTCTCAACTACTCTCCTACGTTTATTAATTACCACACAATCATACCACTCATCATCAGAATCATTAACAACATTGCGTCTAAGTTCGGTAGGTACATTAAGGTCAATGAATTCCTCAAAGTTCTCATGATTAGGATTAGTTGAGTTGTTTTGAATCAATGTTTCTCCCATAAGTCTAGCTTCAAGATCGAGGTCCATACGCTTTCTTAATCCTAGCACATAAACACCTCTAATTATGCTTTTAACCGGATCTTGGCACTTATAGACAAGTTTATTATTCCCTACCCTTAATGAGATTTTTCTCTTAAACACATCAATCTTAGCATGGGCAGTAGACAAGAAAGGTCTTCCGAGGATTAAAGGAATCTTAACATCCTCGGGCATGTCTAGTATAACAAAGTCTACGGGAAAAATAAACTGCTCAATCTTAACTAGCACATTATTAGCAATCCCTTCAGGTCGTTTTACCGTTTTATCAGCCAATTCAATAAGTAACTTAGTTGGTGCTAATTTTCCTAGTCCTAGGGTAGCGAATGTCTTAAGAGGCATAACACTAACACTAGCTCCTAAGTCAGCTAACACATTATTGAAAGATATATCATTAATAGAACAAGGTAAAGTAAAACTTCCTGGGTCTTTTTCTTTATGAGGCAAGGCATTTAAGTCGGTTGTAGAGCTCTCTTCTTTCATTGTTGCCTTGATCTCCTCTTCAATCTTTGTCTTTTCTTTTAGTAGTCTCCTTAAGCTGATTGAAGAATTAAAGAAAAATTTGGGTCTTGCACCATCATCACCATTCATCGATCTTCTAGGTATATTAGGAGTGACTTCTTCAGTGGTGCTTATGGCCTTGACATGATCTCTTGGGTTGGTTTCAGTTGAGCTCGGTAAACTTCCATATCCCCTTTCTTGAAGAACCTTGCTCATTTGACCAATTTGTTGTTCCAATGCTTTGATCGAAGCTCCTTGATTTCTTGTAGTAGTGTCCATTGAAGCTAGGATTTCTTTGATCATAGCAGTATTCTCTTCATGTCTTTTAGCAGCATCGGCCATAATTTGCTTTAAAGTATCGTCTAAAGTCTGCCTCCTCTCTTGATAAGCGGGATTGAAGTTGTTCTTTTGATAGAATCCCAGACTAGCTTCCCTAAATCTTCCTGAAGGTCGGAATGGTTGTCCAAATTGGGTGTAATATGCTTCTTCAAATGTCTCACTTTCATTCTTGTTCGGGCAATCTTTAGTGTAGTGAGGTCCTTCGCACTTTTCACATCCAACTTGGGCAGCATATGCTCTTTCATCTCGCTTCTTCATCTCTCTACTAATTTTATCCAATTGAGCTTGAATAGCAGCAATCCCGTCAAAATTAGTGCTGCTCTTAGATCTAGTAGAGGTCCCATCGTGCCATTTCTGAGAATGATCAGCAGCTTCTTGGATCGCTTTCCTAGCATTAGTTGCACTCATCTGAGGTACGGCTCCCTTAGCATCCAAAATCTGTCTTGTAGGCACGTCCAATCCTTGATAAAACAATATTATCTCCTGCATAGGGGTTAGATAGTGTTGAGGACATTTTATCAATAAATCTTTAAACCGTTCCCAAGCTTTATAAAGGGTTTCATCAGGCTCTTGCTTGAAACTATTGATAGCCTCCATCTTTTTAGCAGTCTTAGCAGGTGGACAATATCTCTTCAGGAATTTGCTCTTCAAATCTCCCCATGTAGTGATTGAACTAGCAGGTTCATTCCTTAGCCACTTGTTAGCAGCTCCTTTTAGCGAGATTGGAAAGATTCTTAGCATGATCTGATCGTCAGTGACTCCTTCTGAAGTAAACAAATCTTTAATCTCCAGGACCTTTTCAACATGCTCATTAGCATCCTCATGTTCCATCCCACTGAAAGCATTCTCTCTTAGTTCTTTGAGAAATTGACCCTTCAACTCAAATTTTGACTTATCATCAAACTTAGGTCTAGCAACTCCTGAAGTGTAATCAGCACGGGTGCTGTTCATGTATTCCTCCATAGTAGTGTTTTCGCCCATTGTTTCTGTTTCAACTTCCTCTTTTTCTTCAGAAAAGTAATCAAGCTCGAGTGAACTTGAAAGATCAAAGCTTCTTGTGTTGAAAAGCCTTTTAAGCGAATGTAGGGCTCGTTCAGGATCTTCGAAAGGTTGAATCAAGTTCTTCGTAAAACTCCTGGTCATGCACTTCCTGAAATCAACACAAAAATATCAGTAGGGTATGCTCGAGAAAGTAATATATCAGATAATTAATAACGAAAACGGAATACGAAAAATTAAAGTTACTGATATCTGCAGACGATGCACCGTATCCAAAAAGTTGGATACGCCGTATCTTAAAATCGTTAAAATCTAATCAGACTTTATTCAGAAAATAGATACGCCGCTTTAGAATTTAAGAATGCGCCGTATCGAATTAAATAATCAAAAACCAGCTTATCTAATTAAAATTAAATGCGTCGTATTAACGAAAGTTAATGCGCCGTATTTTCGTTACGTTTAAAAATAAATATCGATTTTTGATTCAGAAAGATGCGCCGTATCGACAGAGATCGATACGCCGTATCCGTTTAATAATTCGCAAACTGTTTTTAATTAAAATAATAGATACGCCGTATCTGCTAAAGCAGATGCGTCGTATGGCGTTAACGTTTAGAAATTTTTTTATCAAAAACAGATACGCCGTATCTGCAAAAGCAGATGCGTCGTATTACTTTATCGCTTAGAAAATTTTTTTATCAAAAACAGATACGCCGTATCTTGGGGAAAAGATGCGTCGTATCGAATTAATTAAACGCGTTGTATTTTAAAAAAATTAAACGCAATACGCCGTATCTGATAAATCAGATGCGCCGTATCGTTTGATTTAGCACAGTACAACGATAGCAGAACAGAAAAATACGAAAAATAAAAACAAAAATAAAAACACACGAAAATAAAACACACAAAAATAAAAGAAAACAATTAACACACAATACAACAAATATGCAAAATAGTACAATGATGCAATTAATCTAATAAAAAGAAAAACCTAATTAAAATACTAATCAAATTAACCGATAATAACAATTCACTCCCCGGCAGCGGCGCCAAAAACTTGATGCGCGTGATGTGTCGTTGCGGTTTAGCAGTTTTAATGCCTACTCAAGTTTTAAATTTATATTTAGCCGACTTATCAATAACACACACACTTAACGAGCAGTGTACCCGGTCAGTATGAATATAATGGTAAGTAGAGTGTCGATCACTAGGAGTGGAACGTATTATCTCGTTATTCTAATCAGTATTTTAATATCCTAACGCAAGGGGGTTTCAGCCTGAGAGACTGGCACGGTTTTGTTTGCAATTAAATAATAAAATAAACCAATAGGCACGAATCAGCAAGTAGCACACACGTACACAGATAGATACTTGAGACAATAAGAGGGCTGTCCTTATGATTAAGTAGATTGTCACTTGTTTTATTGATAGCTTTATATGAAGTGTATGTAGTTAACCCTTTCTCGTTGGTCCTAATCTTATCGGCGAGTAAACCCTTAATGATTACTTATGTCTAAAAGTTATTCCTAAGTGATCAATTTAGTAATAACCGTGGGAGCCACATTATGTCCCGCAGTCAAATGCCCGCAAGCCACTAATAGACACAGAGGTTATCAATGCACTAATAAGTAGTAACCAAAGACATCAACATATAAACTTTAATTGATGGGAAAGCAAGTATTAAAGGGAGTGCAATCTTTCGTTGTCACATTACACAAGCCACCAATCCTGATGAATTAAAGTTTGCTAACACAATAAAACAAAACTACTTAATGAATTAAACACATGCAGCACCTTCTTACAGCTCTTGTATCTTTGATTTGGGTGTGTCTTGTGCTGCCTCCTTGACTGAATTCGTCCTAGGGTTCTGTTGGTTCGGTCTTCGAAACTAAAATATTGCACACGAAATTCGTCTGGTCTTGGGGTATTTATAGTTTCTGTCTGAGGGAAGATGCGGCGCATCTACTAAGTAGATGCGGCGCATGTACTTAACTTCGCGTGGGGTCCAAGATTATAATATTCAGGAATATTCGTACACCGCCAGAAGATGCGGCGTAACTCCATGATTAGATGCGGCGCATGTCCTCTTGTATCTTGGATCGTATCTGGTGATATCTTGATAGAGATGCGGCGCATGTCATGAGTGAGATGCGGCGCATCTGGAGCAGATTAGTCTTGATCTTCTTCATTTCAGTAGACTCTTAACTTTATGCATGTTTTGCTCCATAATCAGTCCAAAATCGCTAAGTTTCACCAAATGCTTGTTTTTACCTGAGAATTACAAAAGTAAACGATTAAGTATCAATCCTCATACATAATATAGTAAAACAAGTCAAATTAATAGGATAAATGATAGTAATAAAATGTACTTATTTGAGTTCATCACTTTCCAAGGCATGATTGCTCACAATGTGAGAGGACGGCTCACTTGGCTTAAAGGACCAACATCTTGGTCCATGAGCTTCAAAACGAGATGAGGTTCATTTTGAACAATATTCTCAAACGCCTAAATGCAATCTCTCATCCTCCGCAATAGGCAAATTTTAGTTTCTTCCTAGTTTCCTTTTATAGGATTTCATAGGATTGTTTTAGGAACTTTTATTGTAACATAATGTTTTGTGACTTGTGTCACAAACAAATTTTCAAGTAATTGATGTTATATTTATGCTTATGGGTGATCACTAAATGACATAATATCTTTGTTTGATTAATTTACTAACTTAATTGTATGGTTGGACCACTTCTACTTAAGTGCATTTTTGATCAGACACATATTTTTGACTTTTTAAAGTCAAATGGGTTGAAATATTGTATTTGTTTGACTTATACATATGCATTATGATACTTGGTTGGATTGATTTACAACTAACCTTGTTTTGTAGCTTTTCTCAACTTTGAATCATATACGTGGTACCCTAGCAACGGGGAGTATAGATCAAGGGGGAGTATATCATGTACTAACTCATCACTTTATAGCATTTCTCATCCTTGAAAAGTATACGTTGGTACCCTAGCAATGGGGAGTATACATCGAGGGGGAGCATATCATATTCTAACTATTTGTTTTGTAGGATTATGCATCTTAACCTTGGCACTCCAATTAGGGGGAGTATTACCCAAGGGGGAGCTTTTCAAAGTTCTCAAAATCATTGAAACAATCTTGGTATTCCAACTTAGGGGGAGTAATAACCAAGATTTGTTCACCACATTCCGCTACGCATAATTTCTTTTTGTTTCGACAAAAAGGGGGAGATAGGATTAAGTGTCATACATACTGTTAACATCACAGTACATGCTTTTATACTTAAAAATTGTTTTCAAAACTTGCATAAAACCAACTTAATCTATATTTTTAAAAGACACATGCTTTATTTATTTCATTGCTTAAAAATACACTTTATGTTTTGTCATCAACAAAAAGGGGGAGATTGTTAATACAAATATCGTCCTAAAATCGTTATTTATAATTTACGATCTTTGCTTAATTTTGTTAATGACAATTACAAACTTTTATCTTTAAGCAAAGCATAAATATAAGATTAAGACTTTTACATTTATAGTGATAAGTCTTTTAAAACACATTTACACATTACAAGATTACTAGGAATAACATTATATACATTTACATTTTTATTTCTTAAATTAGAAATATTTAGGATGACATCATGGCATGCATCATGAACATAATCTTAGAAAGATTTTTGAGATATCTTGTATAGATCTTCAAGCTAAAGAGTTGACATTTGAAGATATGGAAAGATTGTGCAAGATATGGAAAGATTTGAGAATCTCTTAGTTGTCCTACACTGGCGGATCCAAACCCATACAAGGGCGGATCCAAATTTAGGGATCCGCTAAATCCGCAAACTGTTTTATCAGTTTGCCTATAAATAGCAAGCTGATCATTCTGGCACATTCATCACTCATATAGCTTAAAATATATAATCATTCATTTGCATATCACTAACCCATATCATTCATTTCATTCTTGTTGATCTCACTTTTGTAGCAAAGAAGATCAAGCATACAAGCTTCAACATACTTACTGTTGCAAGTTTCATTAGTTAGGTTCTGTGTGATTTTGTATTAGTTCACACATCATTGTTATACCTTTCATTCAGTAGAGTTTGGTTAGTGTTTTAGTCCTTAAAACACAAAGAGTGTCGGGAGTGGTTGTACCCTTGTGAAAGAACCAACGGGAGTGGTTGTACCCTTGTAAAGAACCCGGTGTTTAGCTTAGTACCGGATAAAGTGTAAGCGACGTGTATAAAGGCTTTCTCCGCCGAGAAGGGAGTTTGTTTCTTAGTGAAGAAAAACTCTCGAGTTAGAGGCTCGAGGAGTGGAGTAGGGCAAGGAAGAGAGTCCTTGTAGCCGAACCACTATAAATCTCCGTGTTGTGGTTTGATTGTTCCTATCCTTACTTACTTTACTTATATTGCTTGTTTGTGAGTATTTACTTTGAAATCACGTTAAGTCACAAAGCGAATTAATTTAAAAAACGGTAAAAACTATTCAACCCCTCTTCTAGTTTTCCACAAACCATTGTGTTTTTGAGGCCCAAACACATAAACCATCTAATCTAGTATGAAATGTAATGAGTGTTACAAATGTTCAGTGATGATCCATAACATAAATGTCTAATGGATATAAATGCATAATCTAAAGGATCTTCTTGAATAAGAATTCTTCAATCAATGAGGATAACAAGTGCCCTTTAATCTTCATATGTTGATATGCTTTGGTGGTTGATGATGTCATGATCTCCAAGCTTCCTTTGGTTGATCAGGATGTTAAATATGCTTACAACAGAATGAATGTTAGAAGCATTATGATCATGTGATGATGAAGGTGATTAATGTATCTTACTATTGATCTAAATATATGAAAACATAGTAGAGATAATGTGTATGTGAGTGGTGAGCAAAAGAGTGGACAATGGGCTGCTATTTATAGCCAACAAGCTCAACAGCCCGCGGACCCCAAGGTACCAAAAAAAGGGTTCCGTGGACCTCTGGCACAAAATCTTGTTCATATATTTCCATGATCCTACTATGATCTTTTCTCAGATATTTCTAGACTAGCATGATCCATGTAGTGATGTAATAACACATTTACATTTTGATTAAAAAGTTTAACAAAGTTAATTTGTAAAATGTATTATTTAACTAGTTGATATAAGTTTAACAGGTTGTTTTATGTGTTACTAAAAAGTGTTTGATTACTTATACTAGTATATGACTTAAGTTAACACATCATTGACATCATTTTAGAAGTATGTAAAACACACTTATCTTATTTTAATACCTAAAGTGCACTTTGACACCTACTGTGCACTTTGACAACTAATTTGGCACTTTGATATGAATACAATTTAAGAAGCAAAATGTACAAGTAAAAATACTTGTATATGCAAAATGTAAAGTGAGTTCGAAATAGAATGATAAATCTATAAAATACTTAAAGACTCAAAAAGTATTTTAAACATTCTAAATGGTTTGTTAAGGGGTTTGATCATAACTCAACATAACAAACATGTACGAACCTGTGTTGTAGCATATGCGGACTCGAGACGTCGAGAGGTGTTGAATGTATGTTGAGAAAAAATATGATTACGAGTAACTTGTACATTTTACGTTATGTATTACAAGTTACATGTTTGTCATCAATCAAAACAAACGAGACTGTGTAGATTAAATATCGTAATATTTGCACTAACACTAATATTTGTGTCGAACAATTTTTAGCGTAAGGCGTAACGCAGTTTAGCGATTTTGTTATATTTTAACTTGCAAATGGTAGTATAAACAAATCCATACTCAGTAGAAGATAAGTAGCTCATAGAATATTTCCGCGCGTTATGTCAGAGCCAATTTAAGTCTCGTATTTGCCCAAACATATTTAAAAAATAAAAGAATTCGATAATTTCTAAAAAAAACAATTCTAAAACTAATTTACATAAACTTACAATTTTGAACAAAGCTGAACTTGCTATATGCAATTGAATCTTTGAATGTGATCACCATTGTAGTTTGAATTTTTTTGAAATTCAAGCCGACACAGTTTGGGCCAAACCAAAACAATGCCACTTCCAATCAATAACATGATTGTTTCCTAACATCATCATTGTTGATCATATGAAGTTCAGCAATTCGATATTTGTTGGGGCCTGAACAATAAAACATGTATTTATTAAAGTTGTTTTACAACATGTTTATTAAAATGAATAAACATAAAAAAGTTGAAAAAGGAAAAGTTGTCAAGTTATCTAAGGAAAGGTAAAATATATATATATATATATATATATATATATATATATATATATATATATATATATATATATATATATATATATATATATATATATATATATATGTGTGTGTGTTTAGATCAAGTTTAGCCAAAAACAAATAAAACTTTTTTTACATAGAACTATAGTACAAATAGAGTCTACGCAACTAAACATGTGTTGCTCGAAAAAACCTAGCATAGGCTGTTGCATAAACTTTAACTAGTAAAGAAAACGGACAATCTTAAGAAGCATTGAGGGTATTAAATATAATCTTAAGGCTATACGTAGCGAAGCTCAAGATTTTATCAAGGACTCCAATGCTCCTTGAGTATTTTCAGATTCCTGAACTCTTAAAACTTATCCAATTGCATGTACTGAGTTTTATTCTCAAACTCCAATCATAAATAACTCGGTCGAAGTTGGCGCATCTCCGTTGATCAAAACCATGACATTTCAGATGCTTGAAAATAGCTATCTGTAAACAAAGTACTGCCTTCACGTGGAATTCTCTATCAGCATTACTGGATTCTTGGCGCAAAACCCTTAAGACATCCTGATAGGCTTTGATTTCTGACACAACACAGTTGATTTGAGCACAGCATAAAACACAAAAACTACGAACCACCACTGTGAGCACGTTGATGTCCATAGTCTTGTTTACTTGTATTCCCATTATTCCTCCAAGTACAGCTTCTCTAACTACTATGCCAACAAATCTCAACCTACATATTCAATTTAAAAGAGTTATAGAACTTCATAGACAACCGAAAAAATATATTGAAATACCTTAATCGTAAAACATAAAATGGACTGTATGATGCCTTTTCACAATTTTTTTTACATAAGACCATAACTCATGTTTATGTTCAATGAATATTTTCATGTTTGATTGAGTTCAATATGGGGTTAACAAATCATAACCTGCATTTTTATTTATGCAAGAGAAGAAATAACCTTGATACGAAATCAATAGACATCATACCTCAAAAGAATAGTTAGCATAGTACGAAGAAGGAAAGCATCAGTACATAGATGTGTATTTCCATTATCCACTCCAGATGTACTATTCAGGCAACTCCATAAGCAAATTTGCATTCAGCGTCATGTCCAGGAAAAAGATATTATATAAATATGTCTTTCCAGCCATCATTCCACATTTCGCTGCAAAGTGGACCCTGGAAGAATCAGCTTGTTTCCTTGGGCTCTCGATGTGACACATCACTTTGGACATTCTTCAAACCTAAAATTTTCCTCCAAGCATCATACGGATCTTTTAAATCGATTTCTTCCATCATCCTCTGTGCAACAATTAGTACGTCCAATGGACGTTTTTGGGAAAACCTAGATACAAAAAAAGAGATATGTATTAATAATCGGACAAAGAAAACCTATCCCTAGGGATAGACATCGCACCAAAGAAAAACACTGATTGCATTTTTATGCCATTTTTATGCGCCATAATTTAATAACCACTAAATCTATTGCTAGAGTCAGACACCGTAACAAGAACAAATCATGTTTTAATTTTATGTGCTACATTTTTTTTGTTACAAAATGATAACCACATACGCCACTAAATCATCGAAACCAGCAACTGTTATAAAAATGAGATTCATAGAAACATTGTATAAAGTATGTGCACAAAAGGTATTACCCTTCACCTAAGGCAAATAATAAAAATATATTAGCGTCAATAACAAATTTCAGTACCTTTGTTGCCGCTATCATGTATGACGAACACTTGAACACTTCAGCCTGAAAACATGAACTAAGATCCAAGAAAATTTACCTATTCAGCTTTGATACTCTAAAGTAAATAAGGGAATTTCGGAAATTGAAAGGCATGAGAACAGACAGCCAGATAAGACACACATTGCAACACTTATAATTATATACAGCTCACATCATCGCTAGACATTTATATAAAAAAAGTACAAACAAATACTCTTATTAGGTGATGTAGAATGTAATGCCGCTAAACAACCACTGATTATATATGTTTTGTGTTAAGCACAAACATAATTGCTGATTTCATAGGTCTTATAAGCCATGGATTATCTGGATGTAACTATCTTTGAGGTTTCATTTTTTAGAGACTTTAAACGGCATCAGGAAGCACTAAGGATGACAAACCTGAAAAATGGTTATATTTCATAAAATCCAGTCACAAACTGTTCAGAATCATCATAGCCAACAAAATAATACTAAAATTATATCCACGTATCGCTACCACAAACCAAAATCTCATGCTTAAGACAGTGTTGAAGCAAACATAAGCAATTAACGTAATGAATGAAAAAACATCCTGGCTACAACATTTATATAAAAATATACAAACAAATACCACATTAGGTGATATAGAATGTAACGCCAGTAAACTAAAACTGATATTAGTTGTTTTCTATAAATCGGCCACATAATTGATAATTTCATTAGTCTTATAAACTGTGTATTTGATGCGGATTATTGCAAAACACAAGAAGTTTTCCAATCCTCCTAGGCAGTGTACCTAACCGTTGTAGTGTAGTATATGTAAGGCACGGGGGATTGATCGTTCTCTAAAGGAATAGTGAGGTATGCTCGAAATGTATGTCGAATTAAGTGTAAGGGTTGAGGGAAGATTATTTTTGGTCTTTTATGTTTATTAGAAAGCAAGTAAAATCTCAGGTTTGAAGAGTTTGGTTTTTAACTACTAATTAAACTAAATCTAAACTAAATGCAAGGAAAAGTAAATTGGTGAACTTCAAGTATGATGAAAGTGTATTTACTTAGAATTTCATTACTCCCTAGTTATCTTTTATTAATGTCACACCCCGCTAAGAGCGGAAACACGAGGTGCAACGAAAATGTAACATCGCATAAGATAGTAGAACAACACCATAATTGATTTAGGAAATAAGTTACAATGTTACAATAAGATTTTTAATACAAAACTGGATAATGAAAACACAAGTCTTAATCTTATCAAATTTAAGTCTTTAGAAAAAGGTCTTGGCCAAATCACTCGGTCTTTAATATGAGAACAATGTATGACTTCAATATGCATGCTCCTTCAAAATACAACTATCGATCACCTGAAAATGACACTTTAAAATGTCAACATAAAGTTGGTGAGTTCGTAGGTTTAAAGTAAATAAAACTAGATTTACAGTGCATGTTATATAAATAGGACAAGTGTGCAAATAATAATAATAATAAAGCGTAGGGCAATCAGTTATATCATAATCATTGGGCTAATCAGGTAACCACCCATCGGCTAGTCAGGTAACCACCCATCGGCTAGTCAGGTAACCACCCATATAAACCACCAACTACCACACTCTTCATCTATAAATCTTCATCTCCGCAATACATATGTACTACATGCATGCCTACCAGCTGGAGCTAAAACATGAGTACTACCATTTCAAAAAGATTACACCCAAGAAATGACACCACATAGCAATACCATACAAGAATATCCACACAACCAAACCACTAGTGCACCTAACGCAATTATGTACACAACATTGTCCAAAAGTAATAAAGCAAACATTTAAGCACGACATAAAACTTAAAATACTCTGAGTATCATTTTCCCCCAAGGAAAAGTAGAAGTAAAATGGGGCCATGAAAACTCACCTTGAAGCGGACGAGACAAGGTGACAAGTCCAAGCATTAATGTTGGGAATTATATTCAACAGCACAATATATCAAAGTCTAAGTATGGATTCTACTGTTGGTGTTGCTGAAAAGATGAGGAAAATACTCTAAGTCAGATACTACTGCTCGTTCAACAAATACTACTGCTAGTGCATTCATTCTACTGCTGGTGTTTAGTTAAAGACTGATCAAGATATAACTAGCAGTACTAACTTAAGTTAGTACTACCGGTGCAAAAGAAGGTACTGCTTAGTGGATGTCTGACGTGTTTGACTGTGCGCTAATATGGTTTTCTGTGCCGATTAAGTCAAGAATAGTTGGTAGATACTCAACTTGTATATATCTCCCTTGGAATTATAAAAAGGAGATATTAGGTATGGTACAAAAGAAATAATACAAGTTAGGATACTTACACACTCAATACTCAAGTGTATTGTATTATATATATTAGATAGAAAGAGTGTGTAAGTAACATAATAGAGATACGCATGCAAGACACACATGCAATTGAAGTGAACAACTTAGTGAAAATCTCAGTTATAAGAAAAGTGTTCTCTTTGTAAAAGATTCAAGGTTATTTGTAACCCTAGTGATTTGAAGATCACTCGTATTATTTCTTAATAATATTGAATCGTTTGGTTTCATACTATCTTTGTTCATTGTCCATTATACTCATCGTTGTTCCAAATATCAAACCCGCTAGTCTTCTTCTAAGTGTGCTCAAGTAGATTCCGCATACTTGTTCACATTCACTCAGAGTATCACATACACATTATAAAGGACTAACACCCTTTGTGTATTCGTTCGTCTAAAATCCTCACAAGTGGTATCAGAGCCAGGTTGATACTCACGATTTAGAATAAGAAATGGACATGGAGTCTATTCAAACAAATGTGGCTGCTAAGTTGCCCATACTCAAACAGAATGAGTTTGATATGTGGAGATTAAGAGTAGAACAATATTTTCAGGTGTAAGACTATGCACTCTGGGAAATTATTGAATAAGGAAACTCTTTTCAGCCTAAAACTGTTACAAGAATGGTTGATGGTAAAGAAGAAACAACGTTTGAGATCAACCCAGTAAGTGCAGAAGATATGATAAAGAAGAAGAATGACCTCAAGGCCAGAAGTTTGCTGATGATGACTCTTCCAAATGACCAGCTTCTAAATTTTAGTAAGTTCAAAGATGCTAAAACATTGTTTGAGGCTATTGTTGCAAGGTATGGTGGGAATGATGCCACCAAGAAGACCCAGAAGACTCTTCTTAAGCAGCAATTTGAAAATTTCTCCTCAACAAGCAATGAGTGTAAAACCCAAAATTTCTAAATACGTAAAATACCCAAATTACCCCTGAATCTCAAATTCATAAATAACGTTTAAAACATTTCGACATTTAAATTCCGCTTATACCTTAAGTATTTAACTCTGATAGTTGGAAAAAAAAAATAAATAAAATATGTATATATATATATATATATATATATATATATATATATATATATATATATATACACACATTTAATCTGAAATGTCCCACGCCTAAAATGAAATTGCCATAACCAAATCCTTGTATATTTTAACAATATATATAATCATTTAAGGCCCACAAATCATGCAAGGTTACCAAATTTTGAAGCCCATCACACGTCTCATTCATTGACCGAATCATGCCCTACCTCTTCTTTATAATTGTTACTTCTCTCATCAAAACACAAACCCTAAAACCTACAAACCACAAAAGTCGACTGCTGCTACTATTTTCTTCATTCTGTTCGATCCAAAGGCTGTCCAAAGGAAGGTTAATCGTGGGAGTTTTGTTCGTAGTGATTGGCACTTTGGTGATACGCTTTTATCTTTGTTCCATTCGTGAACCGATTCCAAGGTACTCCTATTTTTCGTTTAATGTTATCTCCTTGATTCGTCTAAAGGCTGGTAACGTACGATTTATATGAAGGACTAAACCTACATCACATAAAAGAATAAGCACAAACTCGTTTATACGATCACCTAACTGTTTTGATTCGTTTACATATGATATGGGTCATATTTATATCTTGTCGTATAGAGGTTGGGTTTGTGTCGAACTAAAAAGAGATAAGCATGTTTCCTTGTGTCGTCCTTTCTGTGATCGAACAATAAGCATTAAAGATGTCTCAAACATGGTAAAACTAATCAAGTTCACAACCTATAAAACTCTCATGAAATCATAACCTCTTTCACATGAAATCACGATTTTGATAGCCCTATATATATCGGCATATGAAGCTGTTTTATCGAAACTGTTTTTGACCCACCCTTACTCGACTTAAACATATGTTATGTCAAATCCTAGCGAGTTAGAAGAACAGAAACTAGGCATGGTCGTGTGTGGTTTGTGCTCGGTATTAAAGCAAAACAAGAAAGTGTCGAATAGAGTAAACTCATGATTTTATGTGGTCTTTGTAATGTCTTGTGGCTGTAATTAATGAGTCATTTGTTGGGACTGTTTGTGTGTCGAGTTATGCAAGGAAACAAGGGTAACAACTACGCGTGTATAGTGTGTAAAAGGGCTGTTATATGAGTCGAGTTGCATGCGAGAGAAGTGGGTCATTGTAGGCTATTATTGTGTCGTACTAGGCTGGGAAAACAAGGGTGAGATAAGTATGTTTGACGGGTAAAAATAGGCTGCAAATGGGTCTTGTGTGGGTGTGTCGTGGTGTGTTAAATGGGCGTCGAAAGGGTTGTGGAACATACACATCTTGGCTGTGTCGAAAGAGGGCTGTCTGGTATGCCTTTGCGTTTTCATTTTATGCCATACGATAAGGGTAAAAATTGCATGCATGGGTTGTTCTTTTCTTCGAAACAGAATAAGGTTGAATTGCTTTTGTATATTAAATATTTTTAAATAAGAAAGAGTAGCATGTGGTGGGTTGTTTTAAATTGAAGATAGCAAGCATGGCTCTCTTTATCTGTTCCATCATTCGAAGCTAGATACAAGTAAATTATTTGCTTTTAGGTACAAACAAGAATGGTTAAATATATATAGAGTAGCATGTCAGTAGGGATGGTTACATTTATTCTTCCTTTTGGTCATAGGTCAAAATATTTAAATCATAGCAGTATAGCAGTAGGGTGAGTCTTGATTGCACCACATAAAACATAGTAGCTTACATTCTTTTCCAATAATTTTCATAGTTCACCCATACTTTATTACTTAAACACTTTAAGACCCTACACCTACTTCATATTCATAATAAGTCCTAACTCATGTAAGGTGTCATTTTAAATAATTAACTTAATTAAATAGTACATTAACAATAAAGGACTAATTTTGTAAATTTTGCTAACTTACTAAAACGGAAAATTATTAAAACAAGGAAGTTAATAAATTGAAAAACATACTAAAATTCGTATGAACTTAAAGTAATATGTGATTATTAATCCGTATAGGTTCCGTGGAGCGGAAGTGATCTTTTGCTTTGTGATTCATCTCTTTCTGGTTTGTTTTTGCTATTGATTAAGGTACAGATATTCTGACCTTTCTTTTAAGGTTTCTCATGACCTCTTTCGTATTCTGATCTGTTAGTTTCTGATTCAATTGCTATGATTTCCCTTTGCTTGAACCTTCTTGTTGATTCCATTTGATATGACCTCTGATATGAAGCTATGTTATGAAAACCTTTTCTAATCATACCTTGAAAATGTTTTGAGAAAAACTATTTTAAAAGATGTTGATAAATGAGGCGAAACCATTTTTATATAAATGTTACTAACTCTTATGAAAACTATTTTTGGAAGACTATTTTGATGAAAAACCTTTTTGAAAGATTATTGTTATGAAAACCACTTTAAAGGATCGTTTTATAGAAATCATGAATAAAGGATTGTTTAAAATGGACTTTTGATAGAAACTTTGAAATGAACTTTTGATCTGAACCTTGACTTGATTATTTAATATGAACCTTGATCTGATAAACTCTGATTTGGACATTTGGCATTACATCTGATATATCTGTTATGAACCCTCTGTTATGAACCTATTATGATGAACCCTGGATTATGACACATCTGATTTGACATGACTTATGACTCTTAGTTTGATACCCGAGCCACTTTTCTGTTACCTAGCCAGGAAGGTAACCTGGCCGTGTCTGTGATGCACCACTGGCATGACTCATGTGTGGGTGAGTGATTCCTCACACCGTCCCCATTCTGATTATGATATGCGCATTACTTTGATTATGGATTATATATGTTTCTGGGGGGCGTATGGATTGCAATCCTAGATCTGATCTGTTTAGTGGATTTAATCTGATATGATATGACTTGTCTGGTGACTGGTGCTGTGTGCAATACACGCCTTTCACATATATCTGGGAGCTAGCTACTCTATTTGAAGAATGAGGACACCCCTCATATTATCTGATTATCTGAGAGGTCTCCCCTCTATATGATTATGAAGGTTTATGGTTACGATATGATATGATCTGTTTCTGGGCTCGTGGTAGATGACTATCCTATTTTCCTTTGATCATCCTTATTGATTATACCTTCTGATATTTCCCAGCGCACTATATCTTATATCTGTTTCATTATCATTGCTTTGTATATGTATCTGTTCACTGAGCTTTTTAAGCTCAGCCGCACGTTTTCTTTTCGTGTGCGGCAGGTAATAAGCAGTACGACGGGTTTGGGTATGAGTGAAGAGACTTTTGGATTTAGAAGACTTTGATAGTTATTATGAAGTAGAGACCATTAGAAGGAGTTGCTTTTGCTGACTTAGTGTTTAGCTTTTGTTTCCGTTGTAACCTTGTAAATTTCAGAATTTCATTTGTAACCTTTGAGAATTTTTGTATTACTTGGAATGTATGCTTTGTTTTGATCTGATGTGAAACCATTAGTGTGACATCTTTACCCTTGTCGGGTTGGGGTGTTACAATTATGGTATCAGAGAGACAGGTTGCGATTTCGTAATACATTTACCCTTGACCTGTGTAAGTTAGGACCACTAAGCCTTCCCTGTAGACACTCGTAAGTCAACCTTTGAAAATTTCTTTAGGATTTCCCATAGGAACCTAAGTTTTGACCGGTGAGGAATGGGTAGACTATAAGGCATTTGTTTAAGTATCTTTACTTCCGCATCACTCTGATTCGTGCCTTACTTTTGGTTAGATCCTGCTGATATCACTTTGGAAAGCGAAAGCTTATGTTTTGCACCACCTAAGATTCGAACCTGATTAAATTTGGAAGGCATTGAGAAATTTCATAATAATTGCCTGACACTATTTGATCCTTATCCTCCTATTTTCTTTTGTTAATCATTTTGATAAAGACCCACGTTGCACTCTGATTCTTTTGTTAATCACTTTGACGCCTCTTCGGGCATTCTGAGAATCTCCATGGCAGTAACGTACTGGATACTTTTGTTATTTTGTCTCTTGCTTTTAATAAGTATATATGGATCTTCCGACACCATTTGATTTCGTTTCACCCATCTCTGTTCTCATAAGAAGCCTTTTGGTATGTAACCACGAGTATAAGAATGTTTTCCCCCTCACTTTTGAATGATAAAGCTATGATTTGCGAACCGTCTTTCTTTGAATAGTTAACTTCGATTTTATTCTGACAAGGAAATTGTGGAATGATCAGTCAAATATTGACAACTACCTTTCTATGTCTCACCTTTGGCGTTTGCAACAATTTTGAACTTCTTGTCTAACCCTTTGCTATCTCTATTACTCTGGAGACGCGTGTGTTACCTTCACGGTTATGAAGTTTTCCTAGAAACCATTTCGTACACCAATAAATGAACCTCATCGTAGAAGCCTTTTGGCACCTTGAGTTTTCTGAGCATGAACCTTGTATTGAACACTATTTGGCACCCTAAATTTTCTGAAACATGATTTCTGATTGAACCATCAAGTTTTCCACCGGAGTGTGAAGTAAGTTGCTTAAGTGCATTTTCTTGGCGTATTTCAGTTTTGTTCGCGATAAAGAAGAATGATGACAGGAGATATGTATGGAAGCTGAACCGTATTACTGTTAGGAGCCAATATTCCTCCACCCTGAAACGACTATGTATTTGTTTAATTTCAGAGCGTGAAGTTTTCCTTCTGATGAATTGATCTTACTCTTGAAATCGCCTTCCGTATTCGTAAACGACTGCTATGACGGTTAGTGACGCTAATAGTATTAGCTAAAGCTCTGACGATCTTGGTGAATTTGATAGATGATAGTTTCTCATGAGTACTGGGCATATGGTCATTGTATGACTTAGTGGTACATTCAGAGATGAGGAAGAACATGAAAATCATTTTTGCACCTTGTTA
This sequence comes from Artemisia tridentata subsp. tridentata, assembly GCA_021014915.2. Taxonomy (NCBI): domain Eukaryota; kingdom Viridiplantae; phylum Streptophyta; class Magnoliopsida; order Asterales; family Asteraceae; genus Artemisia; species Artemisia tridentata. Next base: position 324,958,991 of record CP139503.1, read on the forward strand.
GAAATTTGACGATCATTTGTGTATTCTGAGAGTTTGATGTTCGTTGAGACAACGGTGTTCCTTGCCTGACCTGGAGTTGACAACAATGGAGGCTACCCCGAAGAGTGAAGACATTCCTTACAAGACAGAAGTGTTGGCGATGCAGAAGAAGAAATCTAGTCAAGAAGGCGAACCTGGAGCTGATGAAGACATGCAGCCTAATTTCCCGATTCATCTTGGTTGTACTAAGATGAATTGAGATCGGAAGCAGATTGGATGACGAAGAGATTTAAAGATCGTGCCAGAAAGCCACAACACTCCATCACATTACAAGAAGAACTGCAGGAGGCTCGACGAACCAGACACAAGTTCCCGACCTTGGTTTCACTTCCCGACTGATGGACAGATGAAGACAGATTAGCCGGACTTGAGGAAATTGGATGTTTGAATGAACAGAATTTTGAAACAGACCCTTTATGTTTGGAATAATTAATTCTATGAAGGCCGAAGTTCTTGGCGACTAACTTTCATTTCCGTTGACTCTCTTAAGCTTCGTTATATAGTAATAAGATCCTCTAATGATTCAAGTTCCCTAGAAGCATTTCAGTTCCGTGTTCATTTTTCATATGATCGGTGATGGCTTTGGTTTTGAGAGATGTTGGCGAGTTGTGGAAGAGATGATGCTTGTGACGGCATACCCCACTTCTGCTAGGCAATCTGGGATTTTGATACTCTTGCGAATAGTTTTGTTTTCTCTCCAGGACTATGGCATTCGTTTTTGTTGACCTCTGAGACCGAAGAAGTATTAGGTGGTTTTGATGATGATTTGAGATAAAGTATGGCCATCATGAGGGCATATTTATATGATGCCAGTATTATGACGTCTGGCCAACGTGATAATACTTACATCATATAACGTGCACTCATTGTGGACATAGGATATCTTGGGGAGTACCTAAGAAGTTTAGAATTTGTTTCCGTTGGATTATCCGTGATTAGTGAGACTTTAGGTTCATTTTACCTATGCGTATACTCTACCTTCGTTCATTAGATATCTGGATGAGTTTGGACTCTCGTTTTGCAATCTGTTGACCTCAGTTATAAATCTTGAACTCTTTGTAGAGCTCTCTACTGTTGATACAGTTAATTTGATTTGAAATTTTGTTCGTATTCCATATGAGCTTTCTAGAAGATTCGCCTATCATCCATTTTATATTGCATGGACCTTTTGATCAGAATCAACCTAATTTGTCTATTCTGAGGAATTTGAACCCACCTTGTTTTGATTTGAGTCATGAGAAACTATTTGGTCTGAAGATCCTTTTTGGAAGAACCTCCCCGGCGTGAGAATGTTTGTAATGATCTTTTGCGATTTGCTACGACTTCGTCTAACTTTGCAACTTCAAATTTCGAGGACGAAATTTTATTTTTAGAGGGGAAGAGTTGTAAAACCCAAAATTTCTAAATACGTAAAATACCCAAATTACCCCTGAATCTCAAATTCATAAATAACGTTTAAAACATTTCGACATTTAAATTCCGCTTATACCTTAAGTATTTAACTCTGATAGTTGAAAAAAAAATAAAATAAAATAAAATATGTATATATATATATATATATATATATATATATATATATATATATATATATATATATATATATATATATATATATATATATATACACACATTTAATCTGAAATGTCCCACGCCTAAAATGAAATTGCCATAACCAAATCCTTGTATATTTTAACAATATATATAATCATTTAAGGCCCACAAATCATGCAAGGTTACCAAATTTTGAAGCCCATCACACGTCTCATTCATTGACCGAATCATGCCCTACCTCTTCTTTATAATTGTTACTTCTCTCATCAAAACACAAACCCTAAAACCTACAAACCACAAAAGTCGACTGCTGCTACTATTTTCTTCATTCTGTTCGATCCAAAGGCTGTCCAAAGGAAGGTTAATCGTGGGAGTTTTGTTCGTAGTGATTGGCACTTTGGTGATACGCTTTTATCTTTGTTCCATTCGTGAACCGATTCCAAGGTACTCCTATTTTTCGTTTAATGTTATCTCCTTGATTCGTCTAAAGGCTGGTAACGTACGATTTATATGAAGGACTAAACCTACATCACATAAAAGAATAAGCACAAACTCGTTTATACGATCACCTAACTGTTTTGATTCGTTTACATATGATATGGGTCGTATTTATATCTTGTCGTATAGAGGTTGGGTTTGTGTCGAACTAAAAAGAGATAAGCATGTTTCCTTGTGTCGTCCTTTCTGTGATCGAACAATAAGCATTAAAGATGTCTCAAACATGGTAAAACTAATCAAGTTCACAACCTATAAAACTCTCATGAAATCATAACCTCTTTCACATGAAATCACGATTTTGATAGCCCTATATATATCGGCATATGAAGCTGTTTTATCGAAACTGTTTTTGACCCACCCTTACTCGACTTAAACATATGTTATGTCAAATCCTAGCGAGTTAGAAGAACAGAAACTAGGCATGGTCGTGTGTGGTTTGTGCTCGGTATTAAAGCAAAACAAGAGAGTGTCGAATAGAGTAAACTCATGATTTTATGTGGTCTTTGTAATGTCTTGTGGCTGTAATTAATGAGTCGTTTGTTGGGACTGTTTGTGTGTCGAGTTATGCAAGGAAACAAGGGTAACAACTATGCGTGTATAGTGTGTAAAAGGGCTGTTATATGAGTCGAGTTGCATGCGAGAGAAGTGGGTCATTGTAGGCTATTATTGTGTCGTACTAGGCTGGGAAAACAAGGGTGAGATAAGTATGTTTGACGGGTAAAAATAGGCTGCAAATGGGTCTTGTGTGGGTGTGTCGTGGTGTGTTAAATGGGCGTCGAAAGGGTTGTGGAACATACACATCTTGGCTGTGTCGAAAGAGGGCTGTCTGGTATGCCTTTGCGTTTTCATTTTATGCCATACGATAAGGGTAAAAATTGCATGCATGGGTTGTTCTTTTCTTCGAAACAGAATAAGGTTGAATTGCTTTTGTATATTAAATATTTTTAAATAAGAAAGAGTATCATGTGGTGGGTTGTTTTAAATTGAAGATAGCAAGCATGGCTCTCTTTATCTGTTCCATCATTCGAAGCTAGATACAAGTAAATTATTTGCTTTTAGGTACAAACAAGAATGGTTAAATATATATAGAGTAGCATGTCAGTAGGGATGGTTACATTTATTCTTCCTTTTGGTCATAGGTCAAAATATTTAAATCATAGCAGTATAGCAGTAGGGTGAGTCTTGATTGCACCACATAAAACATAGTAGCTTACATTCTTTTCCAATAATTTTCATAGTTCACCCATACTTTATTACTTAAACACTTTAAGACCCTACACCTACTTCATATTCATAATAAGTCCTAACTCATGTAAGGTGTCATTTTAAATAATTAACTTAATTAAATAGTACATTAACAATAAAGGACTAATTTTGTAAATTTTGCTAACTTACTAAAACGGAAAATTATTAAAACAAGGAAGTTAATAAATTGAAAAACATACTAAAATTCGTATGAACTTAAAGTAATATGTGATTATTAATCCGTATAGGTTCCGTGGAGCGGAAGTGATCTTTTGCTTTGTGATTCATCTCTTTCTGGTTTGTTTTTGCTATTGATTAAGGTACAGATATTCTGACCTTTCTTTTAAGGTTTCTCATGACCTCTTTCGTATTCTGATCCGTTAGTTTCTGATTCGATTGCTATGATTTCCCTTTGCTTGAACCTTCTTGTTGATTCCATTTGATATGACCTCTGATATGAAGCTATGTTATGAAAACCTTTTCTAATCATACCTTGAAAATGTTTTGAGAAAAACTATTTTAAAAGATGTTGATAAATGAGGCGAAACCATTTTTATATAAATGTTACTAACTCTTATGAAAACTATTTTTGGAAGACCATTTTGATGAAAAACCTTTTTGAAAGATTATTGTTATGAAAACCACTTTAAAGGATCGTTTTATAGAAATCATGAATAAAGGATTGTTTAAAATGGACTTTTGATAGAAACTTTGAAATGAACTTTTGATCTGAACCTTGACTTGATTATTTAATATGAACCTTGATCTGATAAACTCTGATTTGGACATTTGGCATTACATCTGATATATCTGTTATGAACCCTCTGTTATGAACCTATTATGATGAACCCTGGATTATGACACATCTGATTTGACATGACTTATGACTCTTAGTTTGATACCCGAGCCACTTTTCTGTTACCTAGCCAGGAAGGTAACCTGGCCGTGTCTGTGATGCACCACTGGCATGACTCATGTGTGGGTGAGTGATTCCTCACACCGTCCCCATTCTGATTATGATATGCGCATTACTTTGATTATGGATTATATATGTTTCTGGGGGGCGTATGGATTGCAATCCTAGATCTGATCTGTTTAGTGGATTTAATCTGATATGATATGACTTGTCTGGTGACTGGTGCTGTGTGCAATACACGCCTTTCACATATATCTGGGCGCTAGCTACTCCATTTGAAGAATGAGGACACCCCTCATATTATCTGATTATCTGAGAGGTCTCCCCTCTATATGATTATGAAGGTTTATGGTTACGATATGATATGATCTGTTTCTGGGCTCGTGGTAGATGACTATCCTATTTTCCTTTGATCATCCTTATTGATTATACCTTCTGATATTTCCCAGCGCACTATATCTTATATCTGTTTCATTATCATTGCTTTGTATATGTATCTGTTCACTGAGCTTTTTAAGCTCAGCCGCACGTTTTCTTTTCGTGTGCGGCAGGTAATAAGCAGTACGACGGGTTTGGGTATGAGTGAAGAGACTTTTGGATTTAGAAGACTTTGATAGTTATTCTGAAGTAGAGACCATTAGAAGGAGTTGCTTTTGCAGACTTAGTGTTTAGCTTTTGTTTCCGTTGTAACCTTGTAAATTTCAGAACTTCATTTGTGACCTTTGAGAATTTTTGTATTACTTGGAATGTATGCTTTGTTTTGATCTGATGTGAAACCATTAGTGTGACATCTTTACCCTTGTCGGGTTGGGGTGTTACAATGAGTCACTGGATAACATGTTCAATAGGCTTCAAAAGATTGTAAGCCAAATTGCTATTCTTGGTGTAGAAATACCTCAAGAAGATTTAAACTCCAAGTTCTTAAGGAGTTTACCAACTGAATGGGCTATGCATGTAGTTGTCTGGAAAAACAAGCCAGAAATTGATTCAATAAGTCTGAATGACTTGTACAACAACTTCAAAATTGTTGAAAAAGATGTGAAGAAAGCTGGAGGTGCTAGTTCAAATACTGGAAACATGGCATTTATGTCATCTCCTAGTAACTCAAGGAAAGTTGATGAAGAAAAGATTGATGTAGGAATTAGTACTGGTAGCTCAAACATTGGTACTGCTAGTTCTTCAAGCAGTACTTTCGGTATTTTGGATGAGAAAACGTGTTGTGCTTTTCTCACAAGCCAGAATGATGGGTCTATGCTTACTCATGAAGATCTCCAAGAAATCAATGATGATGATTTGGAGGAAATGGATCTTAAGTGGCAAATTTCTCTCCTTAGCATGAGGGCAAGGAAGTTCTATCAAAGGACAGGGAAGAAGCTAACAATCAGTAGCAATGAGACTGCTGGGTTTGACAAGTCCAAAATAGAATGCTACAATTGTCACATGAAGGGGCACTTCTCAAGAGATTGTAGAAGACCTAGGCAGCAGGATGGTAAAAGCAGAGGTTATGGGAGCAAGCCCAAGACTGTGGAGGTTAATGAGTCAACATCAAAAGCTATGGTAGCTATTGATGGTTTGGGGTATGACGGAAGTTTTATGGCAGATGAAGAGGAAGCTTCTCCTTAGATGGCTCTCATGGCATTCACCAACTCTGAGGTACAATCTGCAAATATTTGTTCTAAAACATGTTCTGCTCTTAAAGAATTAGAAACTTTAAGAAAATATTATAATGAACAAAAGAAAGAACTAAGCAAAACTGAAATTGACTTGTTATTTCATAAGCAAGCTATAGTTGTCCTAGAGAAACAGATCACACATGAATCAACTTTCTCTGATACTAAAGCAATTCTTGAAAGGGATTTGATGCTTAGAGATAATGAAAGTGATGTTTTGAAGTTTAGATTGGAAAATGCTACAAAGGCTAAAGAAAACATTCAACTAAGTGTAGAAACACTAGAACATGCCTCTAAGAGTGTGCACAAAATAGTTGAATGTCAAATAGTCAACAAAGCTAAGTCTGGTTTAGGTTATAAAAGTGTTCCACCTCTTTACAGAGGAATCCCTGCACCCCCAGGAATAGACCTAGAACATACAGGTTTACCTGAATTTCAACTACCCAAGTTAGAATATGGTCCTAAGCCAAAAGATAATGAAATAGTTGAAAAACCTGTAAAAGTGAGTGAACCCTTTGAGAGTGCAAGTGACACTTTACTCCCTGAGGACAAGGTGCCCTCTAGTAGAAGTTCAGATGGTCCAATCATTGAAGAATGGACATCTGATGATGATGAGGATGAACAGGTTATGTCTAAACCTGAAGTGGTTAAGAAAGCAGGAACAAGTGTTCCTAAGATAGTCAAAAACAATACTGAAAGGCCATAAATCAATGTTAAACATGCTAGGCAACTAGTAAGATATTGTGAGCAATATTGATCCACTGAAAAGCCCAGAGTTAACCAAAGGAATTGGAACAACCTCAAGTCTCACCAACTAGGTGATGACTTTGTCTTTCATAACAAAGCTTGTTACACTTGTGGTAGTTTTGACCATCTTGCAGCTTTCTGCAACCAATGGGTATCTGGGTATTTCAACAATAGGGTGAATTTAAAAAGGCATACAACCAAAAGTCACTCTAATTTTACCAAAACAATACCCAGAGCAGTTTTATTAAAGTCTGGACCAAAAGCAGTTCCTACTGCTAGACCAAAAGTTTCTACTGCTCAACAAGCAGTTTCTACTGTCAGACCTTTTTACTCTGTTTACCCAAAACCAGTAGTTCAAAATGCAAAAACAACATTCAAATATGCATCTAAAACTGCTCAAAGGCCTTTTCAATCAAAAGCAGTAGTTCAAAAATGAATTTGAAAACCAAAAAGTGAAAATGCAAAGCTAGCAGTTTCTACAGCTAGACAAGCAGTTCATACTGCTGCTAGGGAAAAGAGGGCAAATGCTGTTAAGGCCTCAGCATGTTGGATTTGGAGACCTCTTAAATCCAATGGTGCATCAACTGTTCTAAAGAGATTTGACTTTATTGATGCACGAGGCAAACCCAAGTCAATGATGGCTTGGGTACCCCAAGGAAACTAATTTCCTTATTTATGTGTAGGGACATTCTCAAGCTGATGTGGAAGATCAAGGATATGCAGATAGTGGGTGTTCCAGGCACATGACAGGCAACATGTCTTACCTCTCAGAATTTCAATCATTTGATGGAGGATATGTTACCTTTGGGGGAGGAATTGGAGGCAAAATTACTGGTAAAGGTACTCTTAAAACTAGTAAATTAGATTTTGAAGATGTATACTTTGTGCAAGAACTTAAGTATAACCTATTTAGTGTCTCACAAATGTGTGACAAAAAGAATAAAGTTCTTTTTACTGACACTGAATGTCTTGTACTTTCTTCTGATTTTAAGATGCCTGATGAAAGTCAAGTACTTCTTAAAATTCCAAGAAAGGGAAACATGTACAGTGTTGATATGAAGAATATTGTTCCTAAAGAGGCTCTTACTTGTTTGGTTGCAAAGGCCACATTGGATGAATCAATGTTATGGCATAGGAGGCTTGGTCACATTAATTTCAAAACCATAAATAAAATTGTTAAGAATGGTTTGGTAAGAGGTTTACCTCAGAAAAGATTTGAAAATGACCAAACATGCATTGCTTGTCTTAAAGGCAAACAACATAAAGCCACTTGTAAGCCCAAGATTTTTAACTCTATTGATACACCACTGTTTATGCTTCATATGGACTTATTTGGACCAACAAATGTGAGTAGTATTATGCATAAGAGATATTGTCTTGTTGTCAGAGATGACTATAGCAGATTTACATGGGTTTTCTTTTAAGGATCTAAGGTTGAAACACCTAGCATCCTTAAGACATTTATCACTGAAATAGAAAACCTAGTGGATAAAAGAGTAAAAGTCATTAGATGTGATAATGGGACAAAATTTAAGAATAGAGTTATGGATGATTTCTGCAAGGAAAAAGGTATTAGGAGAGAATTTAGTGTTGCTAGAACTCCTCAGCAGAATGAAGTTGCTGAAAGAAAGAATAGGACACTAATAGAAGTTGCTAGAACCATGTTAGCTGATTCTAAGTTGCCTATAACTTTTTGGGCTGAAGCAGTTAATACTGCTTGCTATGTTCAGAACAGAGTTTTAGTAGTTAAGCCTCACAATAAGACACCTTATGAGCTTTTTAGAGGTAGAACTCCTGCTTTGGGATTTCTAAGACCTTTTGGGTGTCATGTGACCATTCTGAATACCTTAGACCATCTAGGCAAGTTTGATGGCAAAGCAGATGAAGGATTCTTGGTTGGTTACTCTCTCAATAGCAAAGCATTTAGAGTATACAACACAAGAACTAGGAAAGTTGAAGAAAACCTGCATGTAGAATTTTTAGAGAACAAATATAATGTAGCAGGTGATGGTCCAAAATGGTTGTTTGATCTTGAGTCTCTAAATCAATGAACTATGTGTCTGTTGTTGTAAGAACTAATGATTTTGCAGGTTTACAATCTGATGATTCGACAAATGAAGCAGGCTTGGGTAAAGAAAAGGATCAAGATTATGTGTTGATGCCAATATGGACAAGTGTGGATTCAACTTCAATGAATGGTGAATCTTCTTCTGATCATGCTAAAGAAGGTGTTGAGGGTGAAAACAATGTAAATGGAACAAAGGAACAAGAGAATCAAGTCAGCTGTACAATCATTATTCCTACTGCTGAGCCAACAGTTCATACTGCTGAGATAGAACAAGGTACTGCTAGGCCAAATGTTTCCACTGCTGGCCCATCAAATACTGATGCAATGGATTTCTCAGAATATGAGGTGGATCTTGGCAATCACCCTCATAACTATCAAGTTCCTACTACACCACACACAAGGATTCACAGAGTCCACTCCCTGGACAATGTAATTGGTAATGTGCAATCTAGTGTGAAGACAAGGAAGCAACTTCAGTCTTCAGACCAACAAGGGCTTCTAGATGCTCTTTATGCAACAAAGCAGTATGAAGATGCAAACTCTTGCTTATTTGCATTTTTCCTCTCTCAAGCAGAACCCAAAAATGTGCTCAAAGCCTTAGATGATTCAAGCTGGGTAGAAGCTATGCAAGAAGAGCTTCTCTAATTTAAAATTCAGAAGGTATGGGTGCTAGTGGATTTACCTAAGGGTGTAAGGGTAATTAGAACCAAATGGGTGTTCAGGAATAAAAGGGATGAAAGGGGCATAGTAATAAGAAACAAGGCTAGACTTGTAGCCCAAGGATATACACAGGAAGAGGGTATAGACTATGAAGAGGTTTTTGCTCCAGTAGCAAGAATTGAGGCAATTAGGCTTTTCTTAGCTTATGCTTCATTCACGGGCTTCACAGTTTATCAAATGGATGTCAAGAGTGCCTTTTTGTATGGTACTATAGAAGAGGAGGTGTATGTGTCACAACCTCCAGGTTTTATTAATACAGATCATCCTGACAAAGTTTACAAAGTTGTGAAGACTTTGTATGGTCTATACCAAGCCCCAAGGGCATGGTATGAGACATTGGCTTCCTATTTGCTTGAAAATGGATTCCAAAGAGGCAAGATTGATCAGACATTATTCATCAAGAAGAATAAGGAGGATATCTTGCTAGTATAGGTGTATGTTGATGACATCATCTTTGGATCTACAAGGAAGGAAATGTGTGTAGAGTTTGAGAAGCTTATGCATGATAAGTTTCAAATGAGTTCCAAGGGGGAACTTACTTTCTTTTTGGGTCTACAAGTCAAACAATCAAGTGAAGGCATATTTATCAGCCAAGATAAATATGTAGCAGAGATCCTAAGGAAGTTTCAGTTTGTTGATGCAAAAGTGGTGAGCACTCCAATTGATCCAGACAAACCATTACTCAAGGATGCTGATGGAGAAAGTGTGGATGTGCACACATACAGATCTATGATAGGCTCCTTGATGTATCTTACATCATCAAGACCTGATATCATGTTTGTTGTATGTGCTTGTGCAAGATTTCAAGTGGCTCCCAAGGTTTTCCACCTAACAGCAGTCAAGAGGATCTTCAGATATCTTAAGGGTCAACCTAAATTGGGCTTATTGTATCCAAGGGAATCACCTTTTGATATGATAGCATTTTCAGACAGTGATTATGCTGGTGCAAGCTTGGATAGAAAAATCAACAACTGGAGGATGTCAATTCATTGGATGCAGACTCATTGTGAGGTTGATCTTGGATTGTACACGGTTAAGGTGGTTAAACCTTGTATCTTTGTGTATGAGATATATTGACTTAATATGATTAAGCACGCGGAATTTACTTAACCACACTTAGAAGGTTATTTATGTTATGGAAATGGAAGAATTATGTTTGTTACTTAACAATGAACAAAGAAAGTATTTCACTAAACGATTCAATATTATTCCAAATAATACGAGTGATCTTGAGTTTTTCACTAGGGTTACAAAAACCTTGAATCTTAAGTTACAACTTGTGATTTGTGTTTTTTTTTATGTTTTAACAGTTATGAGTCTATGTTATGCATGTGTGTCATTTTTTAATCACTAGTCTAAGATCTCTTTTATAGTTGCAAAAGATCTTTACAAATTTGCTAAAAGTCTTGACCGACTTACTTTGTTAACTTATGCATGTTGGTGTCAGTACATAAGATACAACATGTATCTATGTATACAACTTGTTAACTAAGCACATGGAGTAAGATATTATCTACCGTATATGTTTGACCAAAATACAATAAATATCTTCTTGATCTTATCCTCTTAAACAGCAGAGTGTTCTCTATCAGCAGGAACAATCTATCGCTATCAGTAGAATCATCAGCAGAGTTGTTAAGCCTATCAGCAGAGTCAATGTACTAAACAGCAGAGTCAACATCATCAGCAGAAACATACTTGGAGTATTTCCCGATTAAGAACTTCATGAATATTTAATTCCTAACAATCCTCCCCTAAACATGTGAATCAATTCAAACATGTTTTCTGAATTAAATGAGGACTTATCTTTAGAAGATCTTTCAAACACTTCATGAATCTGAACTGATCTGCTCTATTCTTCTTTGACTTTAGCAATATCAAAACATTGTACCAAAAGATGGTGCAATTTCCTTGGATGGAGGAATTGTAAGAGGCAATGATGCTGTGTATCTTGGATGCTTGTTTCAACAAGTGAAATCATCTAACCAGCATGTCTTTGAAGTGAAATTGAAACTTTTCTTCGTTTGATCTAGATAGAACTTTCTCCTTTGGAATGCTTCATCCCTTCTAGATATTTGATCTGTACTAATCATTTTCAACCTCTACATCTTCTTGTATGCTCTTGTCTTTTCCTTCCATATATTGGTTTATTCTTCCTTTTCTGGGCAATTATTTCCTCCCCTGAAGCAAATAACTTTTGTTTCCTCCCCTTGTTTGGAAGATCTCACTATGTACTAAAGAACTTCTCTTCATATCACCTGATCTATCAGTTTGAACTTATTTTCAGACAATATTGTACATGAAGCCATCAATTCCTTAAGAGTTTAAGTTGCTGTCCTCATCACTTCTAGGTGTGTTAACTCCTATGAGAGGTGAATCAGTGGACATTTTGATTCATAATCCATAAATGAATGGTTTTTCTGAATCCTTGAAAATCCTTTTAAGAAATCATTTAGCTTAGTAGTATGTTTATGATTTTGGAATTGAAAAATCATACTACATTCAACCATTTTGAAAGAATCAAGTGTGTAACAGACACCTAATCAAAATTTCGGTTTAAAAATAACCTCTGGTTGTGTGAGAACCAATGTATTTCAGTTATCACTAACTGCCTGTGAAAAGATAAATCTATTCAAAAGATTTTCTTGACAGGGTTTCCAGCTCATAGCAATTGTTACCTCCAACACAAGTGTTAGATTCACTTTCACTAGCTGTTATTTCTATCAGATGTCCTTAGACTAACTCATTATACTTGAAAGTATAAAATGATAGAAAGTGAGTTGTATCAGTTACTATCTGATCAACTAAGTCATCAATTCAATGTGAAATATCATAACTAGATTTCAAGAAAGAAGTTTTAAGGAGGTTTAATTCCTAAACTCAGTCCATCATAAATCTACTATGGTCAGCAATATGATAAGAATTCTGCTGTTCCCATTTCACTTGAAACATCCTTTGTGTTCACATATTCATACCTGAAATAGTTAGTCTAAAACCAAAAGAACAATGTACAAAGTACTTGTCTTGCATTAGTATAATCATAAAACCAACTGTATGAATAACACAATTCAAATTTTGATATATTAGCAGTACCTTATAAATCCAGTAGTACCAACAAAAATTTATGTACAAAAACACATCATATTGAAAATTTAAAGATTAAGCATTCCAATACTTGCAATTAAGTACTGAAACCTTGAAACATCAAAAGCTTTGGTTAACAGATCTGCAAAATTATGCTCTGAAGCAATTTTAAGAACTTGAATTAATCTTTTCTCATTGCAATCTCTTATAAAGTGATGCCTAATTTCAATGTGTTTTGTTTTAGAATGTTGTACAGGATTTTTAATAATACAAATTGTACTACTATTATCAATATAAATAACAGTGTTTAAGAAATTGTACCCATAATCAAGGAGTTGGTTTTGAAGCCATAGAACTTGACTAGAGCAACTTGCAGCAGCTATATATTCAGCTTCAGTTGTTGAATTTGCCACGCTTGTCTGCTTCTTACACTGCCATGAGACAAGTCTACACCCAAGGAATTGACATCCTCCAGTTGTTGACTTTCTGTCTAAGCTAGCACCAGCATAATCACTATCCGAATATGCTACCAAGTCAAAAGGAGATTCTCTAGAATACCATATACCCAACCTTGGTTGACCTTTGAGATATCTAAAAATTCTCTTGACTGCAATTAAATGAGAAACCTTTGGAGTAACTTGAAATCTTGCACATACACAAACAGGAAACATGATATCAGGTCTAGATGATGTAAGATACATCAGAGAGCCTATCATAGATCTGTAAATGTGTACATCTACATTTTCTCCATCTTCATCTTTCAGAAGGTGCTTCTCTGGGTCCATTGGTGTGCTTGCAATTTTTGAATCAGCAAATTGAAATTTTCTAAGTATCTCTGCAACATATTTGTCTTGACTAATAAATATGCCTTCAGATGATTGCTTAACTTGCAAACCCAAAAAGAATGTAAGTTCTCCCATAGAACTCATCTGAAACTTATCTTTCATAAGCTTCTCAAATTCTAAACACATTTCCTTCCTTGTAGATCCAAAGATAATGTCATCCACATACACCTGCACTAACAGAAGATCCTTCTTGTGTTGTTTGATGAAAAGTGTCTGATCAATCTTCCCTCTTTGAAATCCATTTTCTAATAAGTAGGAAGCAAGTGTTGCATACCAAGCTCTTGGTGCCTGATGAAGGCCATAGAGAGCTTTCACTACTCTGTACACTTTGTTTGGATGTAATGGATCAATGAAACCAGGAGGTTGTGAAACATACACCTCTCTTTCAATTTTACCATATAAAAATGCGCTTTTGACATCCATTTGATAGACTGTGAAGCCTAAAAATGAAGCATAAGCTAGAAACAGCCTAATTGCCTCAATTCTTGCTACTGGAGCATAAACTTCATCATAATCTATTCCTTCTTCTTGTGTGTACCCTTGTGCTACTAATCGAGCCTTATTCTTGATCACAATTCCTCTGTCATCCCTTTTGTTCTTAAAAACCCATCTAGTGCCAATTAGCTTCTCACCTGTAGGTAAATCAGCTAGCACCCAAACCTTTTGAATCTTGAACTGAAGAAGCTCTTCTTGCATAGCCTCTACCCAGCTTGAATCATCTAGGGCTGTAAGAATATTCTTTGGTTCCTTTTGAGAAAGAAAACATACAAATAAACATGAGTTTGAAAGTTCATGTTGTTTTGAAGCATAAAGGGCATCAATAATCCCTTTTTGGTCTGAAGAGACTAGTTGTCTTCTTGTCTTCACACCAGATTGTATATCTCCAATCACATTATCTAGGGAATGAACTTTGTGAGTTCTTGTGTGTGGGGTTGTTGGAACTTGATAGTTGAGTGGAAGATTACTAAAATCCACTTCGTCTTCAGAGAATTCTGCTTCTTTTGTGTGTGATGGCCCTATATCAGAAGTATTTGGCCAATCAGCAGAGTGTTCTGGCTTATCAGCAGAATGTTCTTGCTCATCAGCAGAGTGTTCAGCAGGAACAAATGTACTATTAGCAGAAACATTGTGTTGATCCATAGTTCCATCATCTTTTCTTTGAGCCTCAACATCTTCTTTTGCTTTATCAGAAGAAGATTCATCATTGTTTGAAGCTAAATCCACACTGGTACTTGACCACAATGGCATAATGACATCAGATTGATCTTTATCTAACTCCACCTCATTTGTTGCTTGTGAACCTGAAAAATTATTATTTTCTGCAACAACAGGTAAATAATTCATAGAGTTTGTTAGATAATCAAGATCAAATATCCATTTTGGTCCTTGACCTACTACATTGGATTTGTTTTCTTGGAACTCCACATGTAGTTCTTCTTGAACTTTCTCAGTTCTTAAGTTGTAAACTCTAAAAGCTTTGCTAACAAGAGAATATCCAACTAAGAAACCTTCATCTGCTTTACCATCGAATTTTCCTAAATGGTCTAAGGTATTGAGAATTGTCACATGACATCCAAAAGGTCTAAGAAATCCTATTGCAGGAGTTCTACCATTAAAGAGTTCATATGATGTCTTATTGTGAGTCTGCACAATTAAAACTCTATTTTGAACATAGCAAGCAGTGTTAATTGCCTCTGCCCAAAAGATTATTGGTAGCTTAGAATCAGCTAACATTGTTCTAGCAGCTTCAATTAGTGTTCTATTCTTTCTTTCAACCACTCCATTCTGTTGTGGTGTTCTAGCAACACTATATTCTCTCCTAATACCTTTTTCTTTGCAGAAATCATCCATAACTCTATTTCTAAACTCTGTCCCATTATCACTCCTAATGACTTTTACTTTCTTGCTTACTTGATTTTCTATCAGTGTAATGAATTCCTTAAGAATGCTTGATGTCTCATCCTTAGAAGCTAAAAAGAAAACCCATGTAAATCTGCTATAGTCATCAGTTATAACAAGACAATATTTTTTTATGTTGTATACTCCTTACTGAAACTGGTCCAAATAAGTCCATATGCAGCATAAACAATGACTGATTGATAGAGTTAAAAGTTTTGGGCTTACAAGTGGCTTTGTGTTGTTTGCCTTTTAGACAAGCAATGCATGTTTGATCATTTTCAAATCTTTTGTGAGGTAAACCTCTTACCAAACCATTCTTAACAATTTTATTTATGGTTTTGAAGTTAATATGACCAAGCCTTCTATGCCATAACATTGATTCATCCAATGTGGCCTTTGATACAAGACAAGTTAAATCTTCTTTAGGAATGATGTTCTTCATATCAACACTATACATGTTGGCCTTTCTAGGAATTCTAAGAAGTACTTGATTTTCATCAGGCATCTTAAAATCCTTAGATAGAACAAGACATTCAGTGTCAGTAAAAAGCACATTATTCTTTTTGTCACACATTTGTGAAACACTAAAAAGATTATACTTTAACTCTTGTACATAGTACACATCTTCAAAATCTAAATTTCCGGTTTTAATAGTACCTTTACCAGAAATTTTGCCACGAAAACCACCTCCAAAGGTAACATATCCTCCATTGAATTTTTGAAAATCTGAAAGATAAGACATGTTTCCTGTCATGTGATTGGAACATCCACTATCTGAGTATCCTTGATCTTGATGATCAATAGAATGTCCCTGCACACAAATAAGAAAGTTAGTTTTCTTTGGGGATCCAAGCCATTACTGACTTGAATCTGCCTCTTGCATCAATATAGTTTAATCTTTTAAGGACTGTTGATGCAACATTGGATTTTTGAATCCAACATGCTGAGGCCTTAACAGCATTTGCCCTATTACCCTTAGCAGCAGAGTGAGTAACATGTTCAGCAGAGTTTGCTAACCTTGAAGTCACACCCTTTGGTTTCCAAATTTGTTTGTAAACCACTGCTTTTGTTTGAATGGGCCTTAGAACAGTTTTAGATGCATGAATGAAAGTTGTTTTTGCATCCTTAGCTGTTGATTTTGGGTTAATAGTCATAAATGGTCGAGCAGCAGAGTAAAATTTGCTATCAGCAGGATCATTTGGTCTATCAGCAGAATCAGATTTTGAGATAGACTTGCTTTTGACTACTCTGGGGTTTGGTTTCTTATAACTAGAGTGAAAGTGAGATTTAGGTGTTTGCCTTTTGTGATTCACTCTATGGTTTTCATACCCAGATACCCTTTGGTTGCAGAAAGCTGCAAGATGGTCAAAACTACCACATGTATAACAAGCTTTATTGTAAAATTCAAAGTCATCACCTAATTGGTTAGACTTGAGGTTGTTCCAATTCCTTTGGTTACCTCTGGGCTTGTTTGTAGTTCTATATTGTTCACAATATCTAACTGGTTTCCTAACTGTCTTAACATTTGACTTAGGCCTGTTAGTGTTGTGATTGATTATCTTAGGAAGACTTGTTCCTACTTTCTTAACCAAGAAAGGTTTAGACATAACCTGTTCTTCTTCACTATCACTATCAGTTGTGCAATCTTCCACAACTATAGCATCTCCTTTCTTAACAAAGGACACCTTGTCCTGATAAGATAAAGTTTTATCTAAACTTTTACTTACCTTTTCTATCTTTGGAGATTTAGTGACCTTAGAACCATATTCCATGATTGGTTCTTGAAACTCAGGTAACCCTGTGTGTGCTAAATCAATACCTGGAGGTGAATGAACACCTCTGTATGGTGGGGGTACAGACTTAAATCCAACACCAGAATTAACTTTATCAATAACTTGGGCTTCCCAAAGCTTATTGAATCCTTCTGAGGAATGTGCTAAAACATCCACAGAAACCTTTACATTTTCTCTTTCATTTTTGTGTTTAGCTAATGATTCATTCAACTCAACAATACACTCATCTCTGATCTTAATGTCATTTTTTAGTATATTGATGTCATCAACAAAATGAATTTCATTATTTTTAAAATGTAAGACTTGTTTTTCTAAAACACCTAGACCTCTTTTGTGATTAGCCAAATTAAACAAAGAATCAAGCAGTTCTTGTTTATGAGCTTCAAATCTCTTATTAAGGTCTTCATAAGCTTTAAGATTAGGACATGATTCAGTACAAGATGTAATATTGTTTACCTCTGAATCAGAATGAGCCATTAGAGCAAATTCATTGGCCAAAAGAGCAGCATTCGGTGGTGCATCCTCTTCAATAGCCATAGAGCTCCAATCATAACCAATACCATCAATAGCCAACATAGCCTTTGGCTCTTCAACAGTAACTTCCTTTTTCCTATCTTGCTTATACCATGTGTTTCTATTCTCCTGCTTTCTTGGGCTTCTACACTCCTTAGCAAAGTGTCCTAACCTATGACAGTTGAAACACTCCACTTTCTTCTTATTAAACCCAGCAGTATCATTACCATTTATGGTAATCTGCTTCCCAGTTTTTTGCCAATACTTCTTAGCCCTCATGCTAAGCAAAGCAACCTGCCATTTAATATCCATAGCTTCCAAATCATCACCATCTACCTGCTCAAGGTCTTCATGGTTGAGAGGAGAGCCATTTGATTGACTGGTAATAAAAGCATAGAATGTTGCATCTCCAAGACCAGCAACATCCTTGTGAGAACTTGTGGAAGGAGCACTTTCACCTTCATCTACCTCTTCACTCTTACTAATACTAGGAACTGACAAGAGTGCCACGTTTCCAGAACTAGTACCATAAGTTCCAGACTTTCTAAGACTTTGTTCAACAATTTTGAAGTTGTTGTACAAATCATTGAGTTTCATTGTTTCAATGTCTGGCTTGTTCATCCAGACAATAACATGAGTATGGAACTCATCAGGTAGACTTCTTAAAAACTTCATGTTGAGATCTTCCTTCTCTGTCTCAACACCTAACACAGCTAACTGACTGACAAGCTTGTGTAATCTTGAGAATAGCTTATCAAGAGACTCATTACTAAAAGCAGTAAAGTTTTCAAATTGTTGCTTTAGTAGTGTCTTCTGTGTCTTTTTGGTAGTTTCATTACCACCAAAATATGCACAAATCTCTTCAAAAAGAGTTTTTGCATCAAGATACTTGTTGAAAGATAGCATCTGCTCACTAGGAATAGTCATAAGCAACAAATTTCTTGCTTTCTGATCATTTCTCTTCAGTATCTTCTCTTCATTTGACACTGGTCCAGTATTTCTTTTTCTACTTGTTTTACCTTCTAGGACAACCTCTGAGTAGCTTGGTGAAAAGGAGTCACCATATATAATTATGTCCCAAAGAGTATAATCTTGGACCATGAAATATTGCTCAATTCTCATCCTCCATAACTCAAACTCATTGGGTTTGATTATGGGCAACTTTGCAGCAACATTTGTTTGAACATCATGTGGATCCATTTCTGTTTCTTCTAATTCAAATATATCAACTCTAGCTCTGATACCAACTGTGAGGTTGATCTTGGATTGTACACGGTTAAGGTGGTTAAACCTTGTATCTTTGTGTATGAGATATATTGACTTAATATGATTAAGCACGCGGAATTTACTTAACCACACTTAGAAGGTTATTTATGTTATGGAAATGGAAGAATTATGTTTGTTACTTAACAATGAACAAAGAAAGTATTTCACTAAACGATTCAATATTATTCCAAATAATACGAGTGATCTTGAGTTTTTCACTAGGGTTACAAAAACCTTGAATCTTAAGTTACAACTTGTGATTTGTGTTTTTTTTTTATGTTTTAACAGTTATGAGTCTATGTTATGCATGTGTGTCATTTTTTAATCACTAGTCTAAGATCTCTTTTATAGTTGCAAAAGATCTTTACAAATTTGCTAAAAGTCTTGACCGACTTACTTTGTTAACTTATGCATGTTGGTGTCAGTACATAAGATACAACATGTATCTATGTATACAACTTGTTAACTAAGCACATGGAGTAAGATATTATCTACCGTATATGTTTGACCAAAATACAATAAATATCTTCTTGATCTTATCCTCTTAAACAGCAGAGTGTTCTCTATCAGCAGGAACAATCTATCGCTATCAGTAGAATCATCAGCAGAGTTGTTAAGCCTATCAGCAGAGTCAATGTACTAAACAGCAGAGTCAACATCATCAGCAGAAACATACTTGGAGTATTTCCCGATTAAGAACTTCATGAATATTTAATTCCTAACACTTATCTCATGGCAGTGTAAGAAGCAAACAGTTGTAGCAACTTCAACAACAGAAGCAGAATATGTAGTTGTTGCAAGTGGCTGTGGTCAAGTGCTTTGGATTCAAAATCAACTTCTTGACTATGGGTACAATTTCATGAACACTGTCATTTATATTGATAACAGTAGTACAATTTGCATAATTAAAAATCCAGTGCATCACTCTAAAACAAAACACATAAAAATTAGGCATCATTTTATAAGAGATTGCAATGAGAAGAAATTAATTCAAGTTGTTAAAATTGATTATGATCAAAACTTTGCAGATCTTCTCACAAAAGCCTTTGATGTAGGCAGATTTCAATACTTGATAGCAAGTATTGGGATGCTTAATCCTTAAATGTTTTCAAAATGTGTGATTTTGTATATAATTGGATTTGTACTGCTAGTTTGAAAATTAGTACTGCTCTTACAAAGTTTATAATGATAGTACTAATTTAGTTTGGTTATTCATACTGTTAGTCATAACTTCATTCGAATAATAAGAAGATACATTGTCTTGTGTTTTCTTTGGTTTTGGTCTAACAAATTGCAGGATGATTAAGCAAACTGATTGGATTTTTGGTTTGAAGTGTGAAGATCTTTTCACACAACAAATGGTATTTGGTTCACCAAGTCTAATCCACATCAAAAACCAACTAGTCCAGAGCAAACGGCTACTGGTAAAGACATCTCAAATCCGTTTATGGTTGATAGTTTACCAAAAACTATATGGTTTTCAATCTCACCATACTTTACCGTAAAGAGTTGACTAGTCCAAAGCAAACGGCTATTGGTAAAGACATCTCAAATATGATGATAGCTGATAGTTTGCTAAAAACTATAAGTGGGCAGTGATGATTTCAAATCCAAATTAAGTTTATACTGGCCCTTTGAAAATGTTTTTCATAAACAGTTTGTACTGATTGATCAAATCTTTGTACTGCTTTTTGAAAATTTTCTCAATAGTTTCTACTGCAAGGCTTAATGAACATCAAACTGCTTCCTCACAAAATAGTTCATTTTAACCCAAAGCTTTTTCAAAATCTCTTTTCAAATATGAAAATAGCTTCAACAGGGTGTAATGGGGAGGTAGCACAAATTTTGACAAGTATGCTTCATTCTCAGAACGGCTCAGAAACTCATCTTAGGATGAATTATGAGTCAATGTCCCATGATTCACCTTTCTCAGAAGGTAACACATCTGGAAGTGATGAGGACATAATGCAACTCAAAGAATTGATGGATACATGTACATGATTGTCTGATAAGGTGAACAAATTAGAAGATGATCTCAGACGACAATCAAAGAAGTCAAGTTCAGATGATGCTAAGGGATCTTCCAAACAGGGGAGGATGAAAGATTGTGGATGTATATGCTCAGAATCAGGGGAGGAAAGACAAATTGATCATGGTTCAAAAGTGCATGAGTCTACTAAAAGCATCATCATTTGTTGCAGTCAGATTTTTAAGAATCCAACATGTCTTATTATTCAGTTAATAATGAGAACAAGCTCCAATCTCAATTGATGGATGTTGGGAATACATCTCTCTTCTTCGACTGTTGATATTCAAATGAAGAAAGTTCTACTTGAGGGGAGGCAAGAAGATCAGATTTTGACTCTTTCAGTTTCAATTTAATTTCACTATGTTTGTTCATCACTTGCATGGCTTGCTGAGAGATAAGTGTTTGAAAGAATCCCTTCATCATCAAAGTTGAAATATAATTGAAGAAACTTGTTGATTTACAGAGAAATCACAAGTTTAGGGGAGGATTGTTGGGAATTATATTCAACAGCACAATCTATCAAAGTCTAAGTATGGATTCTACTGTTAGTGTTGCTGAAAAGATGAGTAAAATACTCTAAGTCAGATACTACTGCTCGTTCAACAAATACTACTGCTAGTGCATTCATTCTACTGCTGGTGTATAGTTGAAGACTGATCAAGATATAGCTAGCAGTACTAACTTAAGTTAGTACTACCGGTGCAAAAGAAGGTACTGCTTAGTGGATGTCTAACGTGTTTGACTGTGCGCTAATATGGTTTTTTGTGCCGATTAAGTCAAGAATAGTTGGTAGATACTTAACTTGTATACATCTACCTTGGAATTATAAAAAGGAGATATTGGGTATGGTACAAAAGAAATAATACAAGTTAGGATACTTACACACTCAATACTCAAGTGTATTGTATTATATATATTAGATAGAAAGAGTGTGTAAGTAACACAATAGAGATACGCATGCAAGACACACATGCAATTGAAGTGAACAACTTAGTGAAAATCTCAGTTATAAGAAAAGTGTTCTCTTTGTAAAAGATTCAAGGTTATTTGTAACCCTAGTGATTTGAAGATCACTCGTATTATTTCTTAATAATATTGAATCGTTTGGTTTCATACTATCTTTGTTCATTGTCCATTATACTCATCGTTGTTCCAAATATCAAACCCGCTAGTCTTCTTCTAAGTGTGCTCAAGTAGATTCCACATACTTGTTCACATTCACTCAGAGTATCACATACATATTATAAAGGACTAACACCCTTTGTGTATTCCTTCGTTTAAAATCCTCACAATTAATCTTAGAAATCAATGCAAATGAAAGAACACTTGGAAACACAACTACATCTCCTTCGAATGATCTACCTTAGCAAATGGAAATGAAAGTGATGAACTCAAATAAGTACATTTTATTACCATCATTTATCCTATTTATTTGACTTGTTTTATTATATTATCTGTGAGAATTGATACGTTAATGTTTGCTTTTGTAATTCTCAGGTAAAAACAAGTACTATGTGAAACTTGGCGATTTTGGACTAATTATGGAGCAAAACAAGCAAGAAGTTAAGAGTCTACTGAAATTTACAAGATCAAGACCATTCTGCTCCAGATACGCCGCATCCTACTTATTATATACGGCGCATCACTATCAAGATTTCACAAGTTATAATCCAAGACGGCAAAGGACATGCGCCGCATACAAGAATGGAGTTATGCCGCATCTTCTGGCGGTGTACGAATATTCCTGAATATATTAATCTTGGACCCCACGCGAAGTTAAGTCAATGCGCCGCATCTACATATTCAATGCGCCGCATCTAACCCTCAGACAGAAACTATAAATACCCCAAAGTCAGACGAATTTATGGGTTCGTGCAATATACCAAGTACGAGACAGAAGAAACCCTAGGCCGAATTCAGACGAAGTAGCAGCACAAGACACACCCTAAACGAAGATACAAGAGCTGTAAGAAGGTCCTGCATGTATTCAATTCATTAAGTAGTTTTGTTTTATTGTATTAGTACAATTTAATTCATCAGGATTGATGGGCCGATTCCATGTGACTACGGAAAACCATGGGCACCCCTTAAAATTGCTTTCCCATTAATTAAAGTTTATATGTTGATGTCTTTGGTGACTTTTATTAGTGCATTGATAACCTCTGTGTCTAGCTGAGCATTGATCGGGTCGCCATGCCTCTGTCCTCGCCTATTTATTTTATATCCTATGCATTCTATCGTCTGTAGAAAAGTAGGAAGAAAGGGTAAGTAGGATAGACATAAGTAATCATTAAGGGTTTACTCGCCGATAAGATTAGAGCCAACGAGAAAGGGTTAATTACATACACTTCATATAAAACTAGCAATAAAACAAGTGACAAGCTACTTAAGTATCAGGACAGGTCTTCTTATTGTCTCAAGTATCTATCTGTGTACGTGTGTGCTAATCGCTGATTCGTGCCTATTAGTTTAGTTTATATTTAATCATAACCAAACCGTGCCAGTCTCTCAGGCTGAAACCCCCTTGCGTTAGATTAGTTGTATAGCTAACTTAAGATATTAAAATACTGATTAGAATAACTAGATAATACGTTCCACTCTTAGTGATCGACACTCTACTTACCATTATATTCATACTGACCGGGTACACTGCTCGTTAAAGTGTGTGTTATTGACAAGTCGGCTAAATATAAATTTAAAACTTGAATACTGCTAAAACCACAACGACATACCGTGGGTATAAAAATTAGAGCATAACAAGCACACGCATCAAGTTTTTGGCGCCGCTGCCGGGGAGTGAATTGTTATTATCTGTTAATTTGATTAGTATTTTAATTAGGTTTTAATTTTTTTTAATTCTAACCACTAACTCCGTTGTATATTAGTTAATTTGCATTCATTGTATTATTTGAATATTTTCTGTTTTTGTGTGTTTAATTTTTGTTTCTTTTTGCTTGTTTTTATTTTTGTTTTTATTTTTTTTCTGTTTTTCTGTATTTTGCTATCGTTGTATAGTGCTAATTCAAACGATACGGCGCATCTGTTTTCACAGATACGGCGTATTGCGTTTAATTTTTATAAAATACAACGCGTTTAATAAATTCGAGTAGGACGCATCTTTCCCCAAGATACGGCGTATTCTGTTTTTAATAAGAAATTTTTCTAAACGATAACGCTATACGACGCATCTGTTTTTGCAGATACGGCGTATCTATTATTTAAATTAAAAACAGTTTTTGAATTATTAAACAGATACGACGCATCGATTTTTATCGATATGGCGCATCTTCTGAATCAAAAATCTTGTATTTTGAAACGTAACGAAAATACGGCGCATTAACTTTTGTTAATACGACGCATTCAATTTTGATAAATATAATTGATTTTTGATAATTTAACTGATACGGCGCATTCTAAAATTCTAAGCGGCGTATCTATTTTCTGAATAAAAGTCTGATTAAATTTTAACGATTATAAGATACGGCGTATCCAACTTTCTGGGTACGGCGCATCATCTGCAGATATCAGTAACTTTAATTTTTCGTATTCCGTTTTCGTTGTTGATTTTCTGATATATTACTTTCTTGAACATACCCTACTGATGCTTTTGTGATAGTTTCAGGAAGTGCATGACCAGGAGTTCAACTAAGAACTTGATTACACCTTTCGAAGATCCTGAACGAGCCTTTCATTCGCTTAAAAGGCTTTTCAACACAAAAAGCTTTGATATCTCAAGTGCATTCGAGCTTGATTATTTTTCTGAAGAGAAAGAGGAAGAAGAAACAGAAACAATGGCGGAAAACACTACTATGGAGGAATACATGAACAAAACCCGTGCTGATTACACTTCAGGAGTTGCTAGACCAAAGTTTGATGAAAAGTCAAAGTTTGAGTTGAAGGGTCAGTTTCTCAAGGAGCTAAGAGAAAATGCTTTCAGTGGACCAGAACATGAAGATGCTAATGAACATGTTGAAAAAGTCCTCGAGATTGCAGATTTGTTTACTACAGAAGGAGTCACTGACGATCAACTTATGCTAAGGATCTTTCCAATCTCGCTTAAAGGAGCTGCTAATAAGTGGCTAAGGAATGAACCTGCTAGTTCAATCACAACATGGGAAGATTTGAAGAGCAAATTCCTAAAAAGATATTGTCCACCTGCTAAAACCGCTAAAAAGATGGAGGCTATCAACAGTTTCAAGCAAGAGCCTGATGAAACTCTTTATCAAGCTTGGGAACGATTTAAAGACCTATTGATGAAATGCCCTCAACATTATCTAAGTGAAATGCAGGAGATAATATTGTTCTATCAAGGATTGGACGTGCCTACTAGACAAATTTTGGATGCTAAGGGAGCTGTGCCTCAAATGAGTGCAGCCAATGCTAGAAAAGCTATCCAAGAAGCTGCTGATCATTCTCAAAAATGGCACGATGGAACCTCTACTAGATCTAAGAGCAGCACTAATTTTGACGGGTTTGCTGCAATTCAAGCTCAATTGGATAAAATTAGTAGAAAGATGAAGAAGCGTGATGAAAAAGTGTATGCTGCCCAAGTTGGATGTGAAAAATGCGAAGGACCTCACTACACTAAAGATTGCCCTAATAAGAATGAAAGTGAGACTTTTGAAGAAGCATATTACACACAATTTGGACAACCATTCCGACCTTCAGGAAGATTTAGGGAAGCTACTCCGGGATACTATCAAAAGAACAACTTTAATCCCACATATCAAGAAAGGAGGCAGACTTTAGATGACACTTTAAAGCAAATTATGGCCGATGCTGCTAAAAGACATGAAGAGAATACTGCTATGATCAAAGAAATCCGAGCTTCAATGGATACTATTACAAGAAATCAAGGAGCTTCGATCAAAGCATTGGAACAACAAATTGGACAAATGAGCAAAGTTCTTCAAGAAAGGGGATACGGAAGTTTACCAAGCTCAACTGAAACCAACCCAAGAGATCATGTCAAGGCCATAAGCACCACTGAGGAAGTCACGCCTAACATACCTAGAAGATTGATGAATGGTAATGATGCTGCAAAGCCCGAATTTTTCTTTAATTCTTCAATCAGTTTAAGGAGGCTACTCAAAGAAAAGACAAAGATTGAAGAAGAGATCAAGGCTACAATGAAAGAAGAGAGCTCTGCAACCGACTTACATGCCTTGCCTCATAAAGAAAAGGACCCAGGAAGTTTTACTTTACCTTGTTCAATTAATGATATATCTTTCAATAATGTGTTAGCTGACTTAGGAGCTAGCGTTAGTGTAATGCCCCTTAAGACATTCACTACCCTAGGACTAGGAAAATTAGCACCAACTAAGTTGCTTATTGAATTGGCTGATAAAACGGTAAAACGACCTGAAGGGATTACTAAAAATGTGCTAGTTAAGATTGAGAAGTTTGTTTTCCCTGTAGACTTTGTTATATTAGATATGCCCGAGGATGTTAAGATTCCTTTAATCCTTGGAAGACCTTTCTTGTCTACCGCCCATGCTAAGATTGATGTGTTTAAAAGAAAATTTTCATTAAAGGTAGGGAATAATAAACTAGTCTATAAGTGCCAAGATCCTGCTAAAAGCATAATTAGAGGCGTCTATGTGCTAGGATTAAGAGAACGTATGGACCTCGATCTAGAAGCTAGGTTTATGGGAGAAACCTTGATAAATAATGAATCACTTGAGACCTATAGTGGAGACTACATTGAATTAAATGATCTTAATTTACCATTAGGAATCAATGATCAATTTATGGAGGATTTAGAACCCGAAATTTAGAACCCGAAATTGAAGAAGGAGAAATTATGGATATACCTAGAATCAATATGATCAACACTAAGAATTATGATGAATTTGAAGGATATCCTAGTTTCTGTGATTACGGTAGAAAGATCCATGTAGATTGCGCTTATAATTTACAATTTCCTTGCATGATAGGATTTAAACAGGTTAGTGCCAACTTTTTTCCTATTTTACCAATTAATGTAATGTCAAAAGATTTCTATAATTCTATAATGAAAAACAAAGTTGAGTATAGAGGGAAAAACGTAGTTGGAGTGTTCATGAATGTACCTATTTTTGTTGGGAATTTAACTATTGTTACAGATTTCACCGTAGTGGAAAACATGGATGCTTATTGTGATGTTGAGATGGGTGACGTGATCGTTGGGAAACCATTTTGTCGGGAGGTCGAAATTAACGCTAAAAGATTTGAAGGGAAGATCACCTTTAAAAGTGGAAGCAACGTTATCACTTACATGATGCCTCGTGCTCACCCAAGGTTTAAACATGCCCCTAACGAATTTTGTTACAAATTTACACCATTTCTTTTTGTAGATGAAAATGACGCTGACAAAGGGATCGAGTATCCGTACCAAAAGATGAAAGGATTCTACAAAGGTGTACTTGAATTGGGGCCAGAATATGTTCGTGACGAAGTAATTCGCAACTACATCGTGCACGGACATGTGGGGATCAATAGATCTAAATAAGGAGCTGAACGTGAGTCTAACTTGAAGACTCTGGAATAAAGACCAGTGCTGACCGGGAGACAACCCGGAAATTTTTTTACTATTTTGTTCTGTGTCGAGTCAGTCAGGCCCGCAGAAGATACGGCGCATCTCAATCCTTAGATGCGACGCATCTCCTGCACTGGTCATATCTTACTTTATTTTCTGCATTTTTATTTTTGACTTTAAAACTTTCTGTCAGTATTTTAATGCGGCGCATCCCTGGTTAAGGATGCGACGCATCTTTTATTCTGATTCGTACTTATTCCAGGCTCGATACGGCGTATCTTCTGCCATAAGATACGGCGTATCGACTGACCTGATGATTTTAAGTTTAATTTTTTAAGTTTTATTTTTACTAACTACTAATGTATTATGCAAGTTTGAACTTTCTTAACTCAGGTGTGTTAAAGTCTGAATGGTATTATAGATTCCTGCATTTCCTGTGGATACATCAAATATGAAGCTTAAACGTTCTCATCCACAAGAAAGTTGATTTTTGCTCTTATACAAATAATGGAGGATCATACCGAGCAAATCTCAGGGGAGTTTTTCTGTTCTAATTCTTTTATTTTCCAGTTTTTAACCTTTGATACAAACAACGAGGACGTTGTTTAACTTAAGTGGGGGGATTGGAGAATTAGAACACTTACTTGTCCTAAACTTTTTCAAAATATGCTTAAAATGCGCTTAATATATCAAAATTAAAATTTTTTAGCATGTTTTTGTTTAAAGTCTAAATTACATAGCTGCACACATGACGTTATTTTCAAAAATTGTGAACTTTTCAAAAATTCACAAATCTATGAGTGTGCCGGTGACTTGTAAACTTTAGAACTTGGCTTGTATACTATTCGAGACCACCATAATGAGTATTATTGATATAATTGGAATGACTTGTCTAAATTGGTAAATTTCTAGGATTACACCCAAATAGCCTTTATATGTTATGTGATATTAACTAACTACACTGGTTAGTTAACCCCCATATAAACCTTTTGTTACTCTCACTTTTAGAGTAAGATACCCCTAGAAAAACACTCAGAGCCATTCCTTTCGTTTCTTACACCTTTGTTATAATGTTTCGTTACACCCTTACACCTTAGCCTACCCTGTAGATTAAAATCTGTGGTTGGTTAATTGCTTTAGGCAAAGTGTGTTTCCTTACATTACCTGTGTTCGCGGTGCGTAATTCATTATCTATGGTTAGGTCGGGAAATTGCACAATGCAATTGGAGTGAAAGTAAATATTGTATATCTTTGAGTCTTGTTTTTCGTGTGTTTACTACTTTCACTATTACCGTTATTTCTGAAGTCATGAAAAGTATGGAAAAATTATCCAGAGTTATCGTTATAGTGATGTGGTGAAATTTTACACATCTATGTTTATGTTTCAAGTTAAAAAAAAAAAAAAAAAAAAAAAAAAAAAAAAAAAATAGAAAAGAAAAAGAAAGAAAAAGTTGGATGTTTGTTTAACCAACTTATGTAAAGTTTTGTATTAAGTGGTCGATATCACCACTATTTGTTATATATTATATTTATGGATTGAATGAGAGTTGGCCGTTATGGGAACGCCAACTAAGGTTATTCTTTGATTGAGATCTTGTTGAGTATAATTCGTGTCTACCTAAAGCGTGTGTTTCAAGTGTTAAAGCATGAGTTATTCAATGATATGAGTCTTATTCATGGGATGGTTGGGATAGCAATTTTCCACACTTAGGATTTTAATTTATCTGTTTTGTTTATTTTTCATTTTACACCAATTTGTATCCCAAATATTATCCATACCCTATATTATTTTTTATCCAAACCTTTGATTTATTGAGATTAGGGATTTGAGCAATCTTAAGTATCGTAGTCGTGGATTCGGCTATGTATTTATGATTTTGTCGCCCTTTTTGATATAATATTATTGGTAAAGATTACTTGGTCCTATCTTTAGCATATTCGAGTTAAGGATTTGAGCAATTGCAAGTATCGTGTTAGTGGATTCGATCATGTATTTGTGATTTTGTCGCCTTTTCTGGAATTTGAGATCGATAGAGATTAAGAAGAATTATTAACCCTTAACCTACAAACCCTTTTTACCGCTTTAGACTTGTTATTCCTTGGCTTTAGTGGGGGAGATGCGTATACTTGCCAAGCTTATGATAGAATATTCGTCACGACTGGACAGTTAAACGATTAGATTTGCTTTTATCAAAATATTTTATTTTATTTCTAATTCGTTAAGTGTTTGGTTGTGTGATTATGACAAAACGAATACATGCTTAAATATAAAAATAAATCCTAACATCTTTTAGGATACATTTTCATAAGAATTATTCTAAGGTTTACTCAGGGACAAGTAAAGTTCAAGTGGGGGGATATTTGATGAACTCAAATAAGTACATTTTATTACCATCATTTATCCTATTTATTTGACTTGTTTTATTATATTATCTGTGAGAATTGATACGTTAATGTTTACTTTTGTAATTCTCAGGTAAAAACAAGTACTATGTGAAACTTGGCGATTTTGGACTAATTATGGAGCAAAACAAGCAAGAAGTTAAGAGTCTACTGAAATGTACAAGATCAAGACCATTCTGCTCCAGATACGCCGCATCCTACTTATTATATACGGCGCATCACTATCAAGATTTCACAAGTTATAATCCAAGACGGCAAAGGACATGCGCCGCATACAAGAATGGAGTTACGCCGCATCTTCTGGCGGTGTACGAATATTCCTGAATATATTAATCTTGGACCCCACGCGAAGTTAAGTCAATGCGCCGCATCTAACCCTCAGACAGAAACTATAAATACCCCAAAGTCAGACGAATTTATGGGTTCGTGCAATATACCAAGTACGAGACAGAAGAAACCCTAGGCCGAATTCAGACGAAGTAGCAGCACAAGACACACCCTAAACGAAGATACAAGAGCTGTAAGAAGGTCCTGCATGTATTCAATTCATTAAGTAGTTTTGTTTTATTGTATTAGTACACTTTAATTCATCAGGATTGATGGGCCGATTCCATGTGACTACGGAAAACCATGGGCACCCCTTAAAATTGCTTTCCCATTAATTAAAGTTTATATGTTGATGTCTTTGGTGACTTTTATTAGTGCATTGATAACCTCTGTGTCTAGCTGAGCATTGATCGGGTCGCCATGCCTCTGTCCTCGCCTATTTATTTTATCGCCTATGCATTCTATCGTCTGTAGAAAAGTAGGAAGAAAGGGTAAGTAGGATAGACATAAGTAATCATTAAGGGTTTACTCGCCGATAAGATTAGAGCCAACGAGAAAGGGTTAATTACATACACTTCATATAAAACTAGCAATAAAACAAGTGACAAGCTACTTAATTATCAGGACAGGTCTTCTTATTGTCTCAAGTATCTATCTGTGTACGTGTGTGCTAATCGCTGATTCGTGCCTATTAGTTTAGTTTATATTTAATCATAACCAAACCGTGCCAGTCTCTCAGGCTGAAACCCCCTTGCGTTAGATTAGTTGTATAGCTAACTTAAGATATTAAAATACTGATTAGAATAACTAGATAATACGTTCCACTCTTAGTGATCGACACTCTACTTACCATTATATTCATACTGACCGGGTACACTGCTCGTTAAAGTGTGTGTTATTGATAAGTCGGCTAAATATAAATTTAAAACTTGAATACTGCTAAAACCACAACGACATACCGTGGGTATAAAAATTAGAGCATAACAAGCACACGCATCAGAAAGCAACGGGAAAATGAACATAAGGAAACAACGTCACGCCTTCTTCTACGAATCTACACGGATATAGGGTTCATAATATACTTATTAGCTCATTCAATGTCATAACGGATTCTTAATTACTTATTACCATTCATTATTCGCGATTAGGGTTTCATTACGAAGATTAGGTTAACATATGTTTAAGAGTATCCATATTAACGTTAAAAATGTAATTTAGGTCAAAACACATTAGATGGAGTTAGGTTACACTAAACCCATACTTGAAAGATAGTTCAGATTTTTATCCCATTCTGGTTCTGATATTTATGAATTTTAACCCATACTTAAGTATCTACTGGGAAGCTAAGATTTTTATCTCAGATACCTATACATGTTGGGCACTTACTGTAATTTTCTCAGATTTTATTTCCAAGTGGTAGTACCCTTTCAAAGATCGTTTTTCCCAAACCTGCCCAGAAAGATAACTGCACATACACCCAGAAAGTTTGCATTCGTTTACCCCATGAGAACCCTTCAGAAAAATCTATAAAAATTCCGGTTAGTCCCTTATATCCTAGATATTCTACCTAAAAAAGGAGACCTCCTAATTCCCCACTTTTTGGAAAATAAAATTCAAAAACACCAGTGAATTTTCAGACTGCTAAACTCAGGATTGACATCTAATGTTTTAAAAATCAAAAAGTCGCCTTCCCGACCTCCAAAAATTATGAAATTTTATATGCATACAGTACACAACCTGAACTTAGTTTTAGGCTCAAAAATCTTGCAAAAACACGTTGTCATCATCAATTCGGACCCCCTTTAATCCGACCCAAAAATCTGGATAGCAACCGTTTTGTTTTAAGACCCTTTACTCCTATCCAAACTCATTCCTTTTTACTTCTAATTTTACGTGGATGTTGCTATATGGTCTTAAACACAAGTCGTCATAAGTACCCACACAAACACCAATTTAAAGAGGCATGACTATACCAAAACCATTCACACGAGCATACATAAAATCATAAATTCCAAAACCCCAAACCCTCTAATGCCCTCGTTAGCTTATCACTTAGGGTTTCCAATTTAAGGCCTCATTATTGTATCATTAAAATCAGTTTAGGGCTTGTTTTAGGTTTAGCATTAGGTCGATTGGGGCTGTCAAAAGCAACACAAAACAGCCCACGTAATTTCACATAAAATCACAAATTGAGCCCTAAGTCGACACACATATTATACCCACACACACTCATATTAATTATGTCTTTAATGAATACCACTTAGGGCTAGAACAAATTTGATCAAAGAGGAAGAAAAAAAAACAATACTCGAAAACATTCATATATGTCTAATCGATCCAAATTCATAGGCTGCAACCAAAGGTAAACGGAAGGAAGGAAAACCATACACGACCGCTTATAATCCGGAATTCTTAAAGTGTTTTCGTATCATACTCTTATATATATATATATATATATATATATATATATATATATATATATATATATATATATATATATATATATATATATACACGAATGGTAGCATGTTAAATATATATATTAATCGTAGCAGTAGAACCTGTTATACATCACGATTCATATGTATTATGTAGTTTATTTTTAACGTATGACAAAGATGATGAGCGATGGTACCTCATGGCTGGATCAAAGGAGAACCGAAAAGAAGAAGATCAGCACTAGGATCAACCCACAACTAACACCCCAAGGCTGCTACTTTGTTCCTTGGTCTTGTGGAGAGAATGACGATCTTGGGACTCTCTTTTTTTCTTCAGATTGTCGACTGATAAAGAGGGGAGGAGGACCGATTGTTTTGTTTTTGTTTTAGGGTTTCTGGTTGTCGTATGAATAGGAGAGAGAGGGGGAAACGTATAATAGCAGGAGATAAGGGGGAGCGTGTGTCTTCAATAAGGAAAGTGGTAATTGCAAATCAATTTGGTTGATTGTGTCATATATTGTGCGTGATATATGGGCTCAATTTATGGATTTTTTTTTTTAAATTTAATTTAATTTTACATTACTTAGGTTAAAATTCAAAATAAATAAATAAAATGTTCACCAAATTTTTAGAGTGTTATAATTTCTAATTAGAAGTCAAATGTCGGGTCAAAGGTCATCGTTGACCAACCTGATTTGGTGAGGGTTCTCACAATTAATTAGTCGAATTATCACGTCCTTGTCTAATTAGTAGCGTTGTATTCCTTATTACCAATCGAGGGGTGGTCAAGCCCTAACTCCTATAAACTATGTCTAATTGAGCGGCGCCTAAGAATGCCTTTTTATCTCAATTTACGCAATACGATCAAAGTTCACGCATTAAATACAACGATATCAAGTTAACTAATTATTAACTGCACGTTTTAGTGGATGTTCAAGCTAGTATAATTTGACCTAGTCAGTTTTCCAACTCCTAACGCAAATCACTAATCAACAAGAGACGACACACAATAATCAACAACTAGATTTCATGCAATCCTAAGCAAATACTATTAAGTTTAGCCTATCATAGTAATTAAAAGAAAAGCAAGTAAAGAAATCAAACAATCACAAGTAAACATAAATGAATGATTGATTAAATAACTTATCATCTCAATACATTGAAGTATTTGGATCCAAAAGGGCTGGAAAACACCTAAAATCTGCTAGGGTTTAGACCTCCAAAGTTATACCAAAGTTGCACACTTTAAAATGAAAACAATGCAAAAATATATACAGATTTACAAATGTGACGGTGTCACTTGTAAAGTGTGTTGCCGTCAGCTCGCCATCATCTAGGGTTTTGTTATTGCACCAACTTAGTTGTGACCGCGTCACTTAGGAGTTGTGACGCCGTCAGCCTTCATAATCTTGGTCTTGACACCGTCATCTCGAGGTTGTCTCAGGAGTCTGAGCCGTCAGAACTACATAGGTGACGACGTCACATATTTGGCTGTGACGCCGTCACGGAACCTTTTTGTGACGTTTTTCCCGGTGTTTCCGTTTTCTTCGTTTTTCGATCCAATCGAGCTCAAAATGCATCTTTTCCCAGCATTTGCTTCTCAATTATCTAAAACTAAAATAGAAATGATTTAGGGCAATAAATGATCAAATATACACGAATTTAGAGGCTAAATGACCCCTTAAAAAACGTATAAAATTACACCTCATCGAATATCCATACACTTGGGATTTGCTTGTCCTCAAGCAAATATGCTTTTATCCTAATCAATTTACAAGTTCGAGGGCATTTAGCATTAGTTTAAAGATAATTTACAACATAACTCGTTCTACTATAGCCAAAACAAGCACAGAAATTATATACTAGAACCTCACATAAGGTGTTTGGATTCTCTCATCTCTCGGGTGTATAAGTGATATAACATTATATAAATGAAAAAATAAACACTCTCTACCCGTCATAGCACATAGATCACATAGGCTTGATAAAGGATTACTATAAAAAGGTCTTTATAAGGGTTGTAACGTTAGGTGTAATGGTAATGAAAACACGTTTTTTGGGATATGGGAAAATTTACTGGTGGCAAGCTAATCATCTAGGTTAATTACATGTACAAAGTGGCGTTGCTAAGCCAAGACTCGATAAACTAACACTAACTCTTTCGTTGCTTTTCTTGACTATTTGTTGACTTAAACATAAGCAGGATGACAGTCCATATACTTTAATTCTTTTTTTTTTTCTTTTTTTTAATTTTTTTTTATCATACACTTTTGCCCTGCCATCTTTTGATCTTCTGAAAATAAATAACATAGATAACTCGTGATTTATAATTGCATCCATACACTTGCATATTTGCATAAACATAAAGTAACTAATGACCCGAATTGTGAGGATCAAAACATGTGGAGCGTCTTAAATATTAACGTACATATGGTTGGGGGGGGGGGGTGTAATAATTTGACGTTCTTTCCCATTACTCCATAAATAATACTACAATAAGTCCCAATCTTCCCAAAACTGTATTTACAAGATATGACTCGACTTAGCAACCATGTAAATATTTGGATAATTAACTAAGGGTTTAACATATATGTTGTAACAATAATGCACTAAAAATAAGTGCATACAAGGAAGGCTAATGAGATTTGGGTGTAACATTCACTGAATTCAACAAAATTTAGTCGTAAACCTATTAACTCTTAGAGTTAATTAGGCTGGTCGTAATGACGACCCTTGGTTGGGCCAGTCTAGACTTTGAGTCATGTCCTCCCCTTTACAGCGACCTTTACACCCGCGTTCCCCTCCCCCTTTTTGCTTAATTCGATCGGCCAAGCGACCGGATGGAAATGCAAAGTTTGTGTGTGCGTGCTTTTTTAATTAATTTTTGTGGGATATGTTTTTGGTTGTGACCAGAGTCGCCTTACTAGTGGCATTTTGTCATGCATTTTGTTTTAAAGAGAGAAGTTAAGGTGATGCTATAGTGATAGGGTTATAAGATCACTAATAAGGTCACTATTACTACTTGTCTTATGAAGTTGATGAGTAAGATTGTTAATATACCATTTATAAAATATTTGGTGATTTTTTCAATTGAAAATTAAAAATTATAAAATTAGACACTTGTCAATATTAATAATATTTGTGAACCTAGAAACTGCACAAATTTGAACTTTTAAGATCGTTCGTTCAATGCATGTTTTTGTAAACGAAAATTTAATAACTTGTTAACTTCATAATTATTGTTGTTCAATTCGCCAATACTTACTATAATATCACTAATTTAATTGGTTAAATGTAATTGGTTGCCATGCTAATTTAATCACCAGCTCACTAATAAATCACATACTTCGTATAATTATCAACGTCACCGCTTTGCGTGAGTTGTTAACTAGTTATTAATTAAAGAGTAAAGTTAAAAATACATTCATGTGATTTACTAATTTGAACATCATACATCCCTATCAGATAAGTTTATAAATTTACACCCATCCGTTAATAAAAGTGAGCCACCATACATCCCTAAGAACGAGCGGTGCGATTATTTTTCTGTTTTACTTCTAACGCGAGAGAAAATATTTGCATCGTTAATTCTCAAGTATATATGATGTCTAATGTTTATTATTATTATTATTATTATTATTATTAAAAAATCACTTTATTATTATTATTATTATTATTATTATTATTATTATTATTATTATTAATGTCCAACGTTTATTATTATTATATTATTATTATTATTAAAAAATCACTTTATTAGAAACTCATAGGATTTACAAGAAATTAGTGAGGAACCGTGATACTAGCTGAGCCCCACTCCTCTAGCTATTGCAAAGCTAATCCTACTAAAGATATGAATAGCAGCACGTTCCCCAATGTCTTGAGTCACGGAGAACTTTCTGATTTGCTTCAGCAAGGTCACTGCTTCCTTCTCAAGTTCCCCAAAAGAACAGAATGAGAAGGGGAGAAACCAATATCCAATATTCGCGCACTTATCCTCATATTTGGCGCGTTTACGTTGTGCTGCCTCAATCACCGCACTACTCGGCACAAAATCAACCATACCAGTTTGCGTCAAGAGCGATAACCCTGTCAGATCGACACATACATCAAGTCCTCCATCCCACGAGTATAGCAACATATCAGTTGGCCGTAAGGGTCTATCCATTTCTCCACTAGGGCCTATATCAACTTCTTTATGAGCCGAGATCCTCGACCGAGAACATATATCAACAAGGGTATCGCGCACTGTGTTATGTCGATGTTTAATACCAATAATACCAGCACACGATACAGCATGGTCCCCATAAATACCACCCATAAAGACCCTGGAACAAGCTGAGCACGAGATTTGAACGGAGAAAAGTGAAACACCTAGCCGATAGCATAAAACACATCGGTAGGTCCTAGCATTCATAGTCTGTCCCAACCCAGATATCGGAACCACCCTAAGCCAGTCTGAAGTGTAATCCTCCATTTGCGATTATTATTATTATTATTATTATTATTATTATTATTATTATTATTATTATTATTATTATTATTATTATTATTATTATTATTATTATTATTATTATTATTTTTATTTTTACGTTCGGGGAACTTGATATAGAGGCTTTGGACACACTTTCTCGTATTAAGTATATTTTTATTAGCCATTCAAATAATGCTAAGAGTGACGCTTTTATCTTTCATAAAGTGTGTTTTTGTATTCAGAAAGGAGTGGGGGAGCAAAACTTGTGTATAGACTCCCATCCAACTTTATGTAAATTTTTTACATTAATAATACTCCCTCCGTCCCACATTAAGTGTCCTCTATGACTTTTTAAAGTTTTTTTTCTTCAACTTTCACTTTAAATATTTTTGTTTTTGTTAGATAATACTTGATGTAAGATATATGAATGGATTAAGTTTTTAAATGTATTTTTATTTGTATAATTTTCATTAATTATTATATAATACAAACAAATATATTTAAAATCAAAGTTGAAGAAAAAAGACTTAAAAAAATTATAGTAGACACTTAATGCAGGATAGAGGTAGTAATAATAAACTTATTATTATTATTATTATTATTATTATTATTATTATTATTATTATTATTATTATTATTATTATTATTATTATTATTATTATTATTATTATTATTATTCATAGTTATTATTATTTATTTTTCATTTTTATTTTTTATTTTTTGTATTTTTATTTTTTTCTGTTTTTTATTTTTATTTTTTATTTTCTATTTTTTGAAGCAAGGCTATTAAGATTGAGATCTTACTATACAGTGTTTTTATCTTTGTAAGATCGAAATCGTAAGATCGGATTGAGATCGAAAGATCCTACTTAAATGTTCAAATGTCTTATACGTCTAGTAATTCATATTTAAAGAGATAATATAACAAATTTATTAAGCAATAAGAGTTCAAAGAGTTATAACATAATTGAAATGAAATTCACATGTGTTCAGAATACAAATTTATCTAATCGGTAATTAAGGACGATTAATTTTTTTAGTATGAAAATCTGTATATTTTACGCTTATATGACACTTATGGTTGCTGTTTGTTTTCCTTTATTAAAAAGGAAAAAAAAACGTTAGATATTGTACATCCATGAAGACTAACGATGCAAATATTTTCCCCCACGCCAGAAGATAACGGAGAAATAATTGCACCGTTTGTCGTTAGAGATGCATGATGGCTGACTTTTATTAACGGAGAGATATACATGTGCCAACCTATCTGACAGGGATGTATGATGATCAAATTGGCAAACTACATGGATGTATTTTGAACTTTACTCTTAATTAAATATGTTATATGTAGAGTTAAAAGGGAGGTTGATGTCAACAAGTCCTTATTTAATAACTAAGGCTAGTGGTGATAAGGAGTTAGCACAACCAAGTTTAGCATCTCCATCTCAGCGTCAAGTCACATTCTTTCTTCACAACTAACTTCACCACTAACTTAAACTAATAAGACAATTAACATCACGACGGAAATATGCCCCACTTAAACAAAAATATACCTCACAAAACCAAAATCACACACACATCCATAAAAACATACCTCCACAACTCGATTTTCTGAACGACCAAGTTCTCCCTTATTGCATGTTGAACGCGTCTTCATGGGTGTGTCTAATAGTGTTGCGTGTGCCTTGAAGTTGCTACGGAAGCAAAGCATGCGTCGATGTAATGCTTATTACGACTAGTCTGACACTAGTGCAGTACAAAATTCAATATATCAAGCAAGATGTATATTTCTCGGGTATGTTTGGCAAAATGGGGTGGGGATGGGGCTGGAGCTCGGGCTGGGGCTAGAGTTGGGGCTGAGGCTTATATTATAAGTCGAAACTAGAATTAAACTTGTGTGACAAATTAGTTTAAGTTAGAGCTTATTATTGTAAAATTACTAAAAAGGACATATAATTAAATTAACATATGTATATATTAGATATTTTTGTGGGTAGTTAAGTAATTTAACATATTAGAAGCCCCGTCAAAAAAATTTAGCCTCATTTTCGAGGCTGGGGCTTATTTTTGGGTTGGGGCTTATAATTTTAAAAGCATCCCTATAAGTCTCTACACCAAACGAGACTTATTTTTGGGATGAGGCTTATATTTGAAATTTAAGCCTCATAAGCCTCATATAAGCTCCTCCCAAACACACCCTTAAGTGTTATCAGTTTTGAATTGCGCATGATCTGAAGTGATTTTACGTCACATGTTACTTTTTAGTATGTACACAGCAAAGCTATCACTTTAAATTTGATAGACAAATGTTAAAACAATAAAAAAAAAAATACTCCATCCATCCCTAAATAAGTGTCCACTATTGACTTTTAAGTGTTTTTTTTTTTTTTTTTTTTTTTTTTTTTTTTTTTTTTTTTTAGCTTTGACTTTAAATTATTTTATTTGTGTTATGTAATACTTGATGCAAAATATATGAATGCATTGAGTTTTTAATGTTTTTTCATTGGTATTATTTTCATCTAGTATTACATAACACATAGAGTAAATTGCAGAAATCGTCCTTGTGGTTTGCAAAAATTGCATGTATCGTCCCTAGTCTTCAATAATTGCAGGCGGCCTCCCTGTGGGGAAACTATTGGTTCGTTTTAGTCCCTGGCACTAACGATGGTTAGTCCTTCCCCGTTAGTGATACAACTTTAAGGGCAATTTTGTCTTTTCCTCTTATGGTCTCTTTTGACTATCCTTTTAACATTCTTTAGTTTATTGAGATCATGATTCACACTACAAGGGACAACCTCAAATCCAACAACCACATAACCGTCGTCAGTGGTGGTTTCATTGGTGGGAGTGATCAACTCAGCCCCATCCCCGGTCCCAATAACACCCGCAACATTTTCATGTTCGTACTTATGAACCAAAACCGTAAACTTCAGATTATTAAACACATAATAGACATCTTGAACCTTAACTCCTACAGGATAACCAGTCCATCTAAGAAATAATCCATTTTTTCCATATACCTTATGGCGGGAAGATTATCAAGATTTAAGTTAATTTGATACATTTCATCGATTCTTTTTGTTAATGTCTTGAACTCCTCACCAGATAACGGATTTGTTTTGCACAAAAAGATTTTCGATTCATTTTTGTACATCTTAAACTGATATGGGGAGTTCTCTATGCGATCTCCCATTAGAAGCTCACCTATCTCAGCACTATCTTTAATACCTTCAAGAGGCTTACAAAAAGGCAAAGTGTAATACCCATATGGTATTTCTGTATCTATAGAGGTTAACGAGTTAAGGATAGATCGAAATCTTGGTTTAGGTTTGTTGATGGATGAGAGTGATGACTGTTGGATCGGTTTTCTTGGTTTGGGTATAGCAGTTGTGAGGGTTGAGAGTGGTTAGTGATATTGGTGTTTGGATAATGTTTTTGGGATGAAGATTTTGATGGGTTTACAGATCTACTTTTTTGTTTGTAATGAAGCTGAAAACCTGAGATCTTGATTTAAGAGTTGTAGTTTGTTTTTGTTTTTGGTTGATTTTTGTTTAATCTTTGAGGATGATATGATATGAATTGGGTTAAACTTCTTGAAAAAAAAGTTTGAATCGAAAAAAAAACTTTGAGGATGATATGATTTTTGTTTAATCTTTTGGTTGTTTTCGGTTGATTTGTGTTTAATCTTTGAGGATGATGATATTATATAATTTGTGTTTAATCAAAACCTAAGATCTTGATTTAAGTGTGTGTGGTGGTGGTGGTGGAGGGTGGTGGTGATGGTTGTGTGGTGGTGGTGG
Organism: Artemisia tridentata subsp. tridentata; assembly: GCA_021014915.2. NCBI lineage: Eukaryota > Viridiplantae > Streptophyta > Magnoliopsida > Asterales > Asteraceae > Artemisia > Artemisia tridentata. Next base: position 324,999,833 of record CP139503.1, read on the forward strand.
GAGTAAAAGGGGAGTATATTGGGACCACAAGGGAAAAGACACAAATGCCTTTAAAATAATATCAACTAACTGAGAGGGACTAACGATCATTAGTGCCAGGGACTAAAACGAACCAATAGTTTCCCCAAAGGGAGGCCGCCTGCAATTATTGAAGACCAGGGACGATACATGCAATTTTTGCAAACCACAAGGACGATTTCTGCAATTTACTCTAACACAAATGAAATAATTTAAGGTTAAAGTTGAAAAATAAAGACTTTAAAAGTCAGTAGTGGACATTTATTTAGGGACGGAGAGAGTAATTAACATGTGTAACGAATATGCCTAATTTATCAGTTATGCAATGTTTGACATATGGAATCTCTCATTTTTTTATTTTTCATTTATATAACTTTCTTAAAACGGCAACTAACTATATCATAATATACACATCACAGATTATCTCACATATTTTAAGCAAGACTTAACCCATAACCATTTGGTTGAAGAGCTTCTCAAAAAGATACCATTAGAACACAAGCCATTTGGTCATCTCTCATTTATTTTTGTTTATTTATGTTTACACTATCATTATGTTTCAATTTTTTTTTTTGTTGGATCATTTTTCAATTTTTCCTAAAAACAAAAATTAGTTTTAGAAAAAAATGGCCCACTTGCAATATTTTTAGATTCCCAAATAGAACTTTAATAATTTTATTCATTTGAGTCTTCTTTTAATAGTAAAAAAAGGATCGCATTAAATTGATTAGAGCGTGTATCACATTTAAAACTTTTGACAAGGTTAATTTACTTCTATATACAATGTAAATTCAACAACTTTTCTAAAGCACTAAAGTTAACGAGCTGGGTAGCCCGCGCGTTACGGCGGAGTGAATTGCCATTAGTTTTTTTGTAGCCATGTTGTCCAAAAGAATTTAGCAATTCAAACCCTTTAATGAATTATTGGTCAATATTAATTTATAAGAAATTTCAGAAATTTAAAAATTCCTTAAAAAAAAAAAAAAAAAAGAAAAAAAACTTTGAGGTCACAGCGCAAGCTTCATCCCATCCTAATCTTTCGTCATCCATTAGCAATCTCATCAGTTCCGCACGTGTTAAATCTGACAATAATGTCCTGAAAAGATTAAAAAATTGGGAATCCATGCACATCTAGTAAAACCAACCTAAAGTTTTATATGTTTATGATTCCAGGTTGTAGCTTATCACATACTTTGAAGTATGAATCAAGCTTAAGCACATATTATGATTTCATGTTATGGAAGAAGAATGCCAATAGTTACCTGATGTTAAACGCTTCTTTAAGTTGTCCTTTGTTATCGAATGGAATAACCTGAAATAAAAAGTAACATCGGATGTATTGTAATGTCTAAAGGACCTCTAAAGTTGAAAATATATAAAAGTTACATCAGGTGCAACTACCTTGAATAGTCTATCATACAGATGGAGTCCAATGAGTCTGTAATCAGGGTCAATTATGCCTATCTACAAAGCCAAAGAGGTAGGAAAGATAAGACATTAGAAAAATGAAAACTTGGATTATTGTATTCAAACAGCTTAATATGTACCTGGCCATTGTCTGTAGGTCTGCCTATGTGATCTGAGACATCACCCATCGCTTTAAAAAGGCAGAAATTTCAAGGCATTAACAGGAACACTAATGCTTTATGAGCTTTTCTAAATTGACACCTCAATTTTTATTTATTTATTTATTTATTTTTAAGTTGAGTAATTGGGTTTTCTGGAGGGAGACGTTTTTGAATAGCGAAATAGGTATTCCGCTTTAGGTATAAGATATACATATTTTTTGTATATTTGTAGAAGAATGAATAATAAAGATGTAGAAGTGAAAATGAAATATTGAGTAAACGATTGAAAAGTAAAGTATCCTGCAGACACATGAAACTGAAATACCATAGAATCAATCGGGTCGTTGGTCGATTTTCTCAAATCAACTACACAGAATCCCGTTGGGATAGCCTTTGCACTGTACCAATAAGTCATCAGTATGAGGTCCAACTGCACATAAAATAATTCTAAGTTGATACAAATGCCAAGTAATTAAAATATAAGAGTTTTAAAGAAAATATCATAGACAATCAATCATTTTAGTTTAGCAAGTTGTCGACTTATATAAACAAAATACTTCTATAGCTATTATTCTAAAAGCGTAACCCAAATGACGAAATTACATTAAAACAGTCGGTTCCATGTTTAACTTTATATTATAACCCAATAAGACTTCATATGGTAATCCTAATACGCGAATTTGCATTATGGGGGTCTAATGATACTCATGTATAAAAACTGTGGCATTTAAGCAGATGAGAAAATCACATGTCGAATAAGTTTTATATAATGAAGCAACAAAGATGCAAGATTAAGACAGGAAAAAACACATGGTTAAAGTATTATAATGAAATACATATTACACAATAGTAACTTTGCAGGCAAGATATCTATAAAGATTCTAAGGTGTGTTTCATCTTTATATATGTCATTCTTAACATACTGATGTTAATAAATCTCTATATATATTTCCAAAAACCCAAATAAGAATATGGTTAAATTATAAGGGAAATAGTCAGCATTTCCTTTTTATAATCTAATTAAAAAAGTTTGAACATACAATTAAAGGAATGAGTAAAAACATACCTATTGGGAAAATGGATGTGTTGATCTCAAAATTGAGCTGTTGAGGTGTCGAGGAAACAGAAACGGAGCACCAAGATTGCCAAATGGCCTTCTATGTTTAACAACAACACTTGCTTCTGTCCTTCAAGATTATCACTCAAATAAGTTATGTTAGCACCGATGCATCCGTCGAAGTCTGAACTATCTAGCCCGACGTATTTAAATATTTTCCTTCAGTCGCTTGGTAACTCCTGCATATAAAACAACAATTCAATTAATGTACATATTAGTATAGGTCCATGTCAATAGGGCTCACTGATGATTTTCAATATATAGACCATACGTGAAAAGAAATCATCATTCATGAGATCCACATGAACCATACTGAGAAGAACAATGATTCTTTCCATAATTGTAACAAAACTCACATCCACATTTGCAACAGCATATATATTCACACTTCTCAGTTATTTTATTTAAACAATATTAACCAAATTAAAATAAGGAGACTAACCTGCACTTAATTTTGGGACAACCCTCATATTTTTCGATATAAAACTTGCACTTTGGGCACCTCTTCCATCCATTTATCTTTGCAAGATTTATCAACAAAATGTCGGCTGGTTCACGCTTACCTTTTTGTTAAGCGTTGAAACTCCTTGGAATCAATCCCCGAATGCCATACAACCTTAGAATGCAGGCAATAGAGTTGTTTGCATCTTGGGCATTTAGATGAAATGTTTTGTTGTGCTAACAAAAGTTGTTGCTGATGTTGTGGTGACATCATTTGTAGCTTATGAAACGGTTGTGAGCCGTACATGAATGAATTATGTTGTTGCATTAGACCCCACCGTAACTGATCTCAGCTTCTACTTGCCGTGAGAGGCCATCCTTTCAATGTCAAATTATTACCACCTTGATTTGATCCTAAAGAGAAAGTGCGTTTTCATTTTTTCAGTTATATTATGTGATGGTTAATTGCATACTAAATGTATAAAGATTTTGATTTAGTCAAAGTTACCTGGAATACCGATTAATGATACTTCAGGACCTGCCCCAGCTCTAGGATGATTCAACATAGGGTTCATCTCTTTTCTTATTTCCTATTCAAGTGAAGGTCAACATAAGTCAAACATATATATCAATATGAATCTCGAAATTGGCACATTTGAGCTCAATATATGCATAGCGTGAGTACTGACCGGTGCAGAGCCGGGAAGTTGTTGGTTCTGACCTTGGATTTGAGGCGACATAATAGCGGCATTACCATGCAGAACTTGCCGGAAAAACAGCAAGGACTTGTAACTTTCAATTAAGCGCATAAAACTGAAGACATTCTAGACAACTGCTTTAACAGAATTTTATTAACCACTTCCCAGTAATTATTTCATAATATTCAACACCACTCTCAAAAGTGTAATTACCAAAGGAATAAAAGATGTATTTTTCAACTGAGATTACGTGAAAAGGTGTCTAAAATAAACAACTATATAAAAAAACATTACCCTGAAGGTTGACCAGCTGCTGCAGCAGATTTCAAAATTGATGCTTGGTCCAGAATTTCTCCAATTCCGTTAAAGGCTTCTTCCATTGATTTAGTATTTCTTTGGAAACAATCTTTTGGCAAATTTTGGGTACTATTTCCCTTTTGCATTGTGGGTTAGGACATGTTACGGTGGTTTTGTTTTCTTTGATCTTGGATTCAACGTGTTTGCCAATGCAATCAGAGCAGATAAGATGGTGGCAAACATTTTTGTTTTGAAACATGTCTGATTCGGTCTTTGTTTCCATGAAAATGTCACAGTAGTAATCAGGTAATTCGGCAGACGACGCCGATGTCTCATCTAGCGAAACAAACATAAAAATATACATAAACATCAGGAACACATAAATAGGAACTTAAACCAATTCAAGTAGATCTAAATATATCGAAAACCAAAATGCAATTAAACAAATTAAAAGTGCAGCAAGCAACCATATAATATATACATGATCAAACTTAATATGGACGTATGTTACTGAATGACAATGAAGCAACTCATGAACATTTCATAGTTATAGAGCATACTAAAAAAAGGCCTTGAGCTTACCCGATGACAAAGAAAAAGTGTCCATCAATGTGCCTAGATTGCGCGGTATCTTCTGAACTATCAGAAACAATTTCAGCAGACGATCAAAAATCAACAGCCAATGACAGAAGTTTAACTGTGAGCAGGTTGTCACTGACCCCATAAGAGTTTGAAACTTCATGCTTGTGTCTATAACGGGTTATACTTTTCTGATGATTAAAAGTATAAGCTGTCGATGTAACAACCAAAACAGCCTACTCAATCCACCCCCTGAACCCACACGATGAACCACCCCCCTGAACCCACCTGCTGAACTAATCCCTGAACACACCCCTGTACACAGCTCCTGAACAATTTCCCATGAACCCATCCGTAGAGCCAACCCTGAACACACCCGTGTACACAGCTCCTGAAACCAAACCAACCGAACCAACAGAAAACCATATTTTAATCATATGAAAATTCTTTAGAGAAGAACAAACAAAAAGGAATAGGAGGAAAAATATAATCTAATAGTTAGGGGTGTTTGGGTAAGCTTATTTAAGGGTCTTGCTTGTTTAATGCATTATTTAAAAGCTGAAAAGCCATTTTAAGTGTATGGATAAGAATCATGCAAAAATATTTTGACTGTGGTCATTCTATATGGCAATATTAATTAGATTTAAACCTTAACCCATAATCACAGAATCAGCTCTTCCTAGTGTGAGCATAAAGGGCAATCCGATGAGGTTTAGTTAGAATGAAGATGTGATATAGAGAATAAAAAAATACAGAATGATGATCTTCTTTATTGCACTTAAAGCTATGACAATAAATCATGTGTAAAGTAGGGTCATTGTTCCATAGGTATTCTTCCATTTTAAAGTGTACCAAGTACAACAATGTAAGATAACGGGTCGAGTTATAATATCGATAACAAATAATCTGCAACACGTTGTTAGATACATATGATGTTGAAAATTACCATAAAATGGGTGTGTCAAAAGTACCCAGAGATGTATGTCGGTGGTGATTCTCCACTTGTAGGCCTTGCATTACACAAATGTGAAAGAACTTTGCTTTAACTGACCTGCATTACACAAATGTGAAAGAAAGCAATATTTAAAAATTTATTTAATCAAGCAAGACATAATCATCATAATCATAGAAAATCAACCTTACATCTTATATGTGATCAACCTCCTGCATTATACAAATGTGAAAGAACTTTGCTTTAACTGACCTGCATTACACAAATGGTGATCAACCTCCTGCCTTTCGGTTCAAAAGCTATTTAATCATATAAAAACCCCTAAAAATATGAACATATTCAAAAATTTATACTAATGAAAAAACCTTACATCTTATATGTGAAATTATTGTATAAAAATTAGGGTTAGTACCTACCTCACAATTACAAATTGGTGGTTCTTTAATCTTCAATTTGGTCTACTAAATCAAAACCCATATCAAAAAAACAAACAAAAAACTCATAATTGGATAAAAAAGAAAACACCTTTTTTTTAAAGATAAAAACATCAACCGGATTAAAATAAAGAAAATATCTTACCTTTGGAAGAACTATTGTTTTTAAAATCATCATCTTCTTGATGACCCCTTTTGGTTGATTTCGTTTTTTTTCCCCTAATTTTTTAGTAACGGATTTTTTAGGTGATGATTCAGGCCCGGCCCTGTTTTTTTGTTATGTATTTGATAGAAGATTATTTAGATTCATTTCGAGTGAAGAAGAGGATGATTAGGAGAAGGAGCGAATGACTGGAGATGGCAGTCTCATTAGGAAAGTGAAGGATCTAGATTATAGTGGAAGTGCAATGTGGATTTTCTGCTACTGCTTAATGGGTTGGGCTGCAAGTCATGGGCCAACTGTAGATGTACTGTTTTGTCCTGTAGATCAACTGTAGCAACACTGTTGCGAACTGTAGATAATTTCTGACCTTTTAAAATATTAGATAATTTCACTCTGTTTTGTTTCGAAGTAGTTTGGAAAAATTTTCCATCCAAAGTGCTAATAATCATATACAAAAACCATACTTCCTCCATTCAAAGTTGTTGTCACCAAACAAAAAATACAAAAATTAACAAAAGTTGAGTCAATACATTTTTTAACCAATCAAATAACATCTCTAACCACTAAACTATTTCTGATTGGTTGAGATGAGAATTGAACAATTATTTTGAAATATCCAAAAGGGAGAATATGTGTTATAATTTTGACACAGAAGTAGTGGTAAGGCTAGACACACTCTTGACCCAAAGCGACCTGGGTCACTTGCTGCCACGTCAGCTTTCTCTCTCCGGCGACCAGAAGCGACCGACCTGCCACACTCTGTGAGCGACTTTTTTTTAATCAAACATTTAAAATAAACTTAAAACTCATTAATAATAAAAACATTACAATATGGAATTAAAAACATTACAATACTGAATTATTCAAATAAAAAAAAAAAAATTAAAAAACATTACAATAATTCTTCATCTTCTTCCTCATCGTCACCATCACTACCGTCTTCGTTTTCATTCCCTTGATTGACTTGATTTCTACGATTTCTCCAAATGTGTTCAACCAAATCAGATTTTAAGTTTATATGAGTTGATGAGTCTACAATCTCCTGGGTAACTACTAACGATTCTTCATGCGTTCTTAAAGGATCGTGATCCTGATGGCCCTCACCTTCGAACCATGTTGGACATATCGCTCTTCCCTTGTGTCGAATGATCATATTATGTAATATGATACATGTATACATAATATCCCGGAGATCGTTTTTGTGTAGCCCTCGAGCTGTAACTTTAATCATTTTGCACTTTTTTTTCAACACACCAAAAGCCCGTTCCACATCTTTCCTTGCTGCTTCGTGCTTCCTCTTGTACAATATTCTTTTTTCATCACCCGTGGGAGGATTTGAAATGGACTTTGTTAGGAATTAAACTTTGAGTTGATATTGACAAAAACATGAAAGATGGAGGAAACTTATGAAGACAAAGACAAGGGACTAATTATCTATTATTTAGAGTCTTTGTAACCATAATCCTCTATTATATAAAGATGATAGGTCGTAGGTTTTATTAATCAGGTCTTCCACAATGTAGTCAGAAAAGTGTGTGTATGTACCTAGGCGTGAGTCTTTGTTTAGACGCCTACAGTTAGGGTTTGTAATCGTTCGACAAACCTTGTGCAATGATAATGATATGTTATTCCGCTGCGTACACTGTTGTTCTTCATTATTATTGTCTTAATTCCTAGATATGAGGTCTAACAAGCCTCAAGCAAAACGATCTCCACAAGTGGTATCAGAGACAGGTTGCTCTCGATATCTAGGATGTTACAAGGTTTTACTGTCGAAGAAGGAGTAGATGTGATGATGGTTTTCTGATCGGTAACTGTTATTCAAGGTAATCGTTATTTTTTTTGGGTGATCAGCAGCGACAAGATTTTACATATAAGGTTTATTGTTCAGATATGCTCATGTTAATCTCGTACTGATCGATTGTGTTACTTTTATTTAATTGGTCGGTTGTTGTTGGTTAATAAATTTTGTTTGTCGCTTGGATGATTTTATTCAATTTCCCATGTACTGGTTAAATTGATGAGTATGTGATAGCATGTGGGACTGATCTGTTATAAAATATGGGGCAAGTTCGCATTTAATGTGAAGAGCAGTTTTACTTCAACCTCGTACTGCTTAATTCATTGGTCAATCGATTACTTTTGTTTATTCTAATCGGATTGTAGGGCTGAAGAAACAATTATTATAATGGATAAGTGGTTATTGACTCTATTTCTTTGCTTCTCATGATGGTCAACGTGAGTCGCATTTAATTTGGCTAAAGGATACGAATTGCTTTAATGATTGTCGCTGTGTGATAGGGGTATATTAATTTGTTTTATCGTATGGTCAAAGTTTGTCGGTAGCAGGTTGGAGCAGATATTGGTGATAAATCTGATGGTTATTGGACTAACAGTTTCTACTGCTCATGATACTTATTACTAGCAGTTGGTACTGCTGGATTCGCCAGTTAGTACTGCTTGGCCTTCGAACTTAGTACTGCTCGACAACAGTTAGTACTGCTAGCTTTGGAGGTTGAACAGTTTATACTGATTGGTTCTCACTTTGTACTGTTAGCATGATTTGTTTGTACTGCTAGCGCATGGAATTATCAAAGTGAGGGGAAGAGATACGAGATTTGGAACACGTTGGTTCCAAAGCACACACACAGGGGAAGAAACACACACACAAGATGATGATTTGATTTCTGTTCATACAGATTTATGGCTCGTATTTATTGGTGAAGTTGATTAGTTATTGCTTATTTGACGGTGAAGTGGAATTTTTCAAGTTCGTTTCTTATTATATCTTAAAGTGAAGAAAACACACTTTAAAAATAACTTGTTCGTTCGTTCAGGTGACTAAGAATTGACAAACACTTGAAGGAGTTACGTTATTGTGCTCAGTGATTTTTGTCAAGAGACTGTCCCTCCTTATACGTTAAGTATATGTTCGAAGTCGTATTTAGTACAAGCTATAGGACACAAGGTTGGTTTATTCTACTTCAGCATCGAATTGGTAATGGTTGATTTTCTTCTTCAATACATACAGCCTAAAGAATTGAAGATTCAAATTTATATGCTACATCAAGGAGAAGATTTTTACTACTGCTCTTGATTATTACTACGGCTGGTTTTTGATTTCTACTGTTTCAAGTTCATTTTTAGTGCGGAAAACTTAATGGTGGGTAATTTGAAACATTGGAAAGATGGATTGGACGTGTAATATTGATTCGTGGTGTAAAGATCAAAGTTGCTTATTTTTGTTCCCTATTTGATGATGACAAAAAGGGGAAGAAGATATTGAAGATTGCAGCTTGAAGATCCTTGATGGTATGCATGGCTTAAGGGGAAGACGACATCTTTCATTGGTCGTTGGTTTTGTCATATCAACTAGGGGAAGATTGTTAGGAATTAAACTTTGAGTTGATATTGACAAAAACATGAAAGATGGAGGAAACTTATGAATACAAAGACAAGGGACTAATTATGTATTATTTAGAGTCTTTGTAACCCTAATCCTCTATTATATAAAGAGGATAGGTCGTAGGTTTTATTAATCAGGTCTTCCACAATGTAGTCAGAAAAGTGTGTGTGTGTACCTAGGCGTGAGTCTTTGTTTAGACGCCTACAGTTAAGGTTTGTAATCGTTCGACAAACCTTGTGCAATGATAATGATATGTTATTCCGCTGCGTACACTGTTGTTCTTCATTATTATTGTCTTAATTCCTAGATATGAGGTCTAACAAGCCTCGAGCAAAACGATCTCCACAGACTTAATAAGCACGGACCATTGTGGATATATCCCGTCAGTAAGATAATATCCCCTTTTATATTCTACTTCGTTAACCTCGAATTCAAGGTCTGGTGCTCTCCCAGATTTGTTATCATTGAAAACATGTGAACGACGTAAAACGTTTACATCGTTATTCATACCGGAGACACCAAAGAACGCATGCCAAATCCATAAATCTTGGGAGGCGACGGCTTCTAATAAAATGAATGGATGTGGCCCATGGTCACCCCTAGCATATTGACCTCTCAAAGAATTTGGGCAATTCTCCCACTCCCAACTTGTACAATCAATGCTTCCCATCATCCCAGAAAACCCATGCTTATGCTCGTGATGAGCATATAATCTTTCAAGATCAGTATACGTGGGCTTTCGCAAATACTCAGCAGTGTATAACTCGATGATAGCCGTGCAAAACATACGGAGACATTTACGAGATGTTGTTGCATCTATTTCCAGATTCTCGTCAAGAGAATCAGGAACGGCCGCGTATCCCAATTGACGAATTGCCGCAGTACACTTGACTAATGGGCTAATACTAACTGCGCTCATAGCGTCAACAGTTTGTTGAAAATAAGGAGAATGATCGGTTACCTCTCGAACAATTTCTGTGAAAAGTTCTCGGCTCATTCAGAATCGCCGACGGAATGTTCTTTCATCGAACTGACGATTTTCAGAGAAGTATGCCGCCACTAAACGATTATGAGCACCCTCACGATCCCCGCGTATGTACCTTCGTGAAACTTTTGCATGTGATGCTTGGTAAGCGTTCCAACAATACTCAAGAAACTGACTCTCAACTTCCTCTTCGTCGGAAGACGAAGAACCAAATAATTGCTCATAAGACGTAGAATAATTGCTCATCGTCGGATGTGTGTTTATGGATGAGAAGTTGAATTTGAAGTGTGTTTGAAATTGTGTGTTTAGATGTGTGTTTATGGATGAGAAGTTGAATTTGAATTGTGTTTGAAATTGTGTGTTTGATTATGTGTTTGAGTTGGGTATTTATAAGATTGAAAAAGTTTTTTTATTTATTAAATATGGAATAACCGTTTGGGAGAATCGGTCACTTAAGCGATCGATATTTGCACAAAAAAGTGACCGACCTTTCCCTCACTATCCAATCGACCTAGGTCGCTTTGTGGTTTTGTTGCAAACGACCGATCAAGTGACCAAAGAGTGCGAGCAGCCTAAGCATATACTCCACCCGTCTCATAATAAGTGTCCACTTTCAAAATGATAAAGTTTTAGAAAATCTCACTAACTATACACTCCACCAATCAAATATATCATTTTCACTCACTAAACTCTCTTCTTATTGGTTAAAATACAAAGTGCATATTTATTTTTAGGACATCCTTAAATAATAATGTACGTATACATTTATTATGAGACGGATACAGTAAACAATTTAAATAAGTAAAATTCCAAACACGTAAGTCATACAATAAAAGGGTTATACTATTGGTACCCCCTTGGTCCACAAAAATGTACAATATATTCCTTTTTGTCTTTCTATTTACAGTATAACATAATTTTTTATTAGTTTATGTTCCGTATTTTTTGTCAGTTTAATACTTTTGACTTATTAAACTTTATATTTTATGTTATGTACTTTCAGTTTTACAGTTTTTTTTAATATAAACAAAATTATAAAAAAAAGGAAAAAAAACATAGGGGGTATCATTTATATTTTTGGGGGGTCTTTATAACCTAGCCCTTTAAATACCACATCCGTCACACATTAAGTGTCTACTATGACTTGTTTAAGTTTTTTTTCTTTAGCTTTGACCTTAAATATATTTGTTTGTGTTATATAATACTTAATGAAAATTATACAAATGAAAATACATTTAAAAACTTAATTCATTCATATATCTTGAATCAAGTATTATATAACACGAACAAAAATATTAAAAGTCAAAGTTGAAGAAAAAAAACTTAAAAAGGTCATAGTTGACATTTAATGTGCGACGGAGGGAGTAAAGAAAGCTATTAAGAGGTAAGATGTACCATGTGGTGATCCACAACAAAGTGGTAGTTGGGGGGGGGGGGGGGGGGGGTTTGACATAAAATTCTCTGTTTTAAGAGCGCTGGGATAGTAATGTGGGTTTGGGCGTTGGGCTGATGTGGCTCGCGTTGAACTGGCGTTATGATACCAGGTTCCACGATGTTGGGGCTGCGTTAAGCTCCAAGTTACTACCACAACTCAAATGGAAACGCGTGTACGGACAAATCGTGATTTTTTTTCCTTTTTTTTTTGTTTTTGTTTTTGGGATTAAATTGGTTGTTTTTGCGGTTTTAATGTGTGTGGAGAGTGTGTGTGTACAGGTATTTTTTTTTTTTTTTTTTTTTTTTTTGGTAAGGAAGAAGCTGGTTTTTTTTTTTTTTTTTTTTTTTTTTTTTTTTTTTTTTTTTTTTAAGCTAATAATATTTAGAAAAAAAAGGATGTGCTGGTTAAATGATACCATTTATAAAACTAAAAAATAGGAGTGTACATGTGAGTTTTTTTTTTTTTTAATAAATGAAAGTATATTTTGTTTTATTTAATAAATGAAAGTATTTTTATGTAATAAATTAAAATATATTTTGTTTAATAATTGAAAAAGAAAAAAAAAATGTGGGTCCCAAAAGGTGGTGTTATTTGGTGTTATGATAAGGGGTGATTTTTTGGTGTTGAAGTGATGTAGCGCTAAGTTGGCGGCACTTTTTTTGTGTTATGGTGTTACACCTAGTGCTCCAAAGTTACTCCGTATTCGGTTGTTGCTTGCAATGCTTTCAACTCTTCAAGTGCTTTTTGAAAGTCGAACATAATCATTTTTTTTTCTTTCAAATCTACATGATTTAAAGTAGTCTAAGATTTTTTTATAATCTAATTTAATTTAGGCCTTCCAGCAATGGGTTTGGTTGCAAACGTATAATTATGCTTGCAACGACCAAAAATAAGATGGAGTCTTCATGTAATAATATGTAAATGTGCATATGGTCAAATTGTAGACATACAAATACGAAATAACCATTTTACTACTGCTTAACTGCTTGCAAACGTACCCTACTGATTATATAAACAGTGACTAATTTAATGTGGTCTGTAGAAGTCAATTTCTTGGTATAAAAAAGGAAGATTTTAGGTGGAGTCAATGTATTTTCACTAACTATATGAAAAATTAACTTCATGGACATATTATGTTAGCAATATACTATATCATATATATTTCATACCAATTCTAGTTGACCCATTCAACTTGAAGAGGGATGACTCTTATGGTCAAGTCTCAATTATGGTATACATGTAGTTTTCAAAAGAATTAGTTTTGCAATCCAAAAAGGGCTAGCGGTGCAGCTTGTTGTTCGTTTGCCTGCAACCACTATGTAAATTATAATTTGCATCTACACTTATAAATTATAATAAAAAAAAAAAACAAAAGGGATATATAAATGAAAAAAAAAAAGGTATACATGTTGACAAATAACTATCCACCAAACAATTAAGTTGCCTTCTTAGTATCACCATTTGACATATACCGCCAGCTTCCTTTGATTTTTATGCACAATGATGACTATGGAATGGAAAGACTCCACTTTCAACATGTAAAATGCTTAGCAAAATACTTCCATGTGAATGAGTGTGGTTCAGATGTGTGGGTATTATAGAGGGTAAAAAAAAACAAAGAAGCCAGTACTCGGAACAAGCTTTAAAAAATATTTCATTTATTCATAAGAGGCCAAAGAATGACCCAAAACAAATTATATGCTCAATTAGGTAGATGTGAACATGTACATCTAATATATTTGTGTTACAGCTCACGAAATCAAGTATTTATGGGTTTATTTACTTGTAGAGACACAAATTTATAATATTTGATTCTATCGGGCATCTAATGATGCCATGATTACTTCATTGACTGGTACAGATGGTGAAGAGATTGGTTCAAGCTCGGAAAAAAAGGCAGGTTGTTTCGGTGAAGGCAAAATACCCTCGTTACCCAGCATAAGAACCACAGATGACATCATTGGCCTATCTTCGGCATGGTTTTGCACACATAGTTGACCAATAAGTATTGACCGGAGTGCTTCTGACTTGATGCACGAATCATGTAAGGGTGCAATGCCTGTGTAAGGGTGCAATGCATATAGTATACCATAATAAGTAAGTTATATGTACATTACAAAATGGATTGTAGAGCATACAAAAGCTTACAGGTCCAAGAAGGCTATCACTGTGCTCGTGATGAGAGAATCCTCGATGCTTCATTCCACTAATTATTTCTAGCACTAAAACTCCAAAGCAATATACATCTGACTTTTACAGAGAAAACATACTCAGGCTAGGTGAGATGTAACCACTGCATCAGGGTTTAAATAACAAATTGAGACACAAAATAACTTCTTGAATCCTAAATAGAAATCAGGTTTATTGATTTTTACTATGGTTCCTGCAACACTCTGTTATATCTCTGGTATCATATCCTTTGAGCGGTCTGGCAAGACCAAAATTTGATATCTTTGGGTTCATATCCTTGTCTAACAAAAACATTGCTGGCTTTCAGGTCTCTATGTATAATACGGAGGCAGGAATTTGATGCAAATAAAGAAGCCCCCGCGCAATCCCTTGGATTTTTCTGAAGCGGTGACTCCAACCAAGTACTAAATTCCTGGTTTTATCTCAGGGGAGTAACTAGACAAATTTGTAAATAAATTAGTTCTATCAGAAATTTAATTCATTTCATACCAAATAAAATTGTGTCTAGGCTTCTGTTGGGCATGTATTCGTTATTCAACATGATTTCATCTCCTTGATCACAGTATCCCATAAGTTTCACAAGATTCTTGTGTTGAAGTTTGGCAACAAAGTTAACTTCATTTTGAACTCGACAAAACCTTGCATGGATGTCTTTGAAAGTCGTTTCACAGCAAATTTGTCGTCCATCTTCAGACACACCCATGATTTGGTTTAGCAACCATCCTTATTGTTTCAAAATAACTGAAAATTATCCTTAGCATGCGATTTATTTATTTATTTATTTATTTATTTTATTTTTATTTTATTATTATTATTACTTTTTACATAATTGAGTTCAGGTCAATATGGGTAATTTTTGTTTCCAAATAGAATTGGCTGGGTTGGGTTGAACCAAAACACATTTTGACCAAAAAATATAAAAAATTTTTAAAATAAGTAGATTGTTACAAACATTTAACACTTTCAAACAGTTTAACAATTTAATCACTTTTTTTTCAAGCTTTGCTACAACCTGTTGACCCCGTTAAACAATTAACGTAACCAAAATCTACCCATTCATAAGCAAATGGGCTTACAACCTTTAGTTCTTATGCTTATACAAGGTGTTGGAATATGTGAATCATAACAATTTATATAACACATAAATATGAACATCAAAGCATTGCAGCGGAAAACAGGATCTAAATACTAGTAATTAATTAACTAAATAAAAGGATATGTGTACCTTTGATTTCTAGCTAAACAAGAAATCGAGTGATCAAGAACAAGTTAAACCCTAGTTAGGGTTTAGTGAGAATCGACTTATAACAAGTCGAATAGGGCAAATAACACAAGCAAAAGTATGCTTGTCCTCCGTTCTTGTACACACGTATTAGTAGCGTTTCAATGTGAAAAGCTAAGTTCTTGATCACAAAACAAACCAAACACTTGTATTGTATAATTTGGATTGAATTTCCCAAGGGATTGGGAGGGGTTCGATCGGCCTTACACAAGGAGAGGGGAGAAGAAGAAGTTAGGGTTTGCTAGAGATCAAAACTTGAGAATTATGAATACAAGGGTTTGTATTTATAGGCTTCTCAAATCTTTCTATCCAAGTTAGGGTAAAAAACCCTTCCCTTCTATGTGGGTCGGCCGAACTATTGAGCCCAAGAGGGATTCTACATCCTTCTTGGCTAGTTTCCTTATTTCTGTCTCCCTCCAATATTTAACCACCGTTAGCCACTTCCCGTTAAGTACTAACGTCCGTTAAGTGTTCATTTTGTGAAATTTAATAATTAAACATATCTTAATACATTAATTATTAAAACATTGAAATTCATACGTAATGTGTGCAATCCCGAAGTCTCGTGTTCGAAACTGGTCATACGTATATTAATTTATATCCATAACTTTAACAGCTCCCACTTGGATATGCATTAATATAGTAATGACATTGGTTAGTCTAGCTTAACACCCCAAATGCCCCCAGATCGACCCTGAGAATGGTTTCCTGGAAAAAACCTTGTGATGAATCATCATCATACTTATCATTTTGTTTCTAATACCACGTTAATATGGATATGGATCTAAGTCATTCCATAATTAACTATTCTGTTTCCCGTTATTTATAATTGATCAAGATTACCAAATCATCTGAACGTATTCCAGATAGATCTTGGGTATGGCCATACAAACATCTTGTCAACCCTACGAGGGGCCCAACAGTATTATACTTCAAAACAAATTTGAAGGAACAAATTCTTTCTTGACTACAAGCATAACCCTTGAACTTCGCATCACCTCCGAAAATAGCCCTTATAACTACCAGTTACGGATAGCGTTAGACTATCTTACAGAAAATGAGCTACATCCGCGGCTGTTATCTGGTATCTCAAGTCTGAGGATAAATATTCATGATTTACTTTAATGACAAAGATCCATAAAGTACAATCATGTGGTTGGGATCTGTCCTATATTCAATTTATCCATTATTGAATATCATGTGAATTTGGCATGTACAACGCATCAATATACTTAAGTATATTCTACCAAAACTCAGATTTGCCTTAATTCAATAATACTCCCATATTATTGATCGAAAACGGACTATTTAGAATAACATAAGTTATTCATGGATTTAAACATGCAAATATAAGATACAATTTATTATTAATGAAAACAAACGTACCAAGTACTTTAATTCATTGTAAATAATAATTGCTTAACATCCCTTATCCAAATACTAAATAGATCAAAGCATGATAATTCCCATTAATGAATTATGCCTCAAGTCATGTCAAACATATTTTTTTTTTTGATCAAGTTATGTCAAACATACTTGTTGACAAGGCATAAATCAACTAATTTTGATTTATCAGAATTTTGAGAATACTTATTTCAAGAATTTAATTAGAGAAATTATTGTATGTGTGCATTCATCTACCTAGATATTGCCACATAATATTTTATAAAATGCGTGACATCCTCAACCACCAATTTATGACAATTAAACTACCAAACCTTTTATAGTTTAAAGTATTCTAATTCTTTAACGTAAAATGCAACTATGCTCACAATTAAGCATAACTAATACACATGGCCATTAACTGGATGAAATCCTACCATGACTAGCATTGAGTGTCATCTCAATCTTATTAGCATCATTGTATGCAAACAACAATATGCTCTTTAAAATTCCGTAAACTTTTAATATCCATCGTGTAATGTTTGATACCTTCAAATCTTTCAAGATTTGTCAACTATATCAATTACGCAACAATTTGCCATATGGTTCATATTTAGAATTTAGGAGCAACTCCAGGATGAGAATGTTAATTCTATATCCAACCATATCCATTACACTTAGTTATCTAATAACTTTCAATTAGATATTAATGTTGTCAAATTATCTTGCATCCAAGCATGATACAACAAATAACATGATGTACATGATAAATCCTTGTGTCAAACTTATATTTTAATCATGTCATATCGTTTCAAAGATATGAATCTATCTAGACATTCTAATAGTATATCATGTTTTATTAGAATCAGTTATTTTACCGCTTATGTTTATAACAATAAACATATATTCCAAGGTTGTATGTTTATTTTCTAAATCTTCACGTGAAGTTTTATTCCAAACTAAGACTTAACATTTAATGTTAATGGAATGTTACTTTCTACATGTTATACAACATATATGAAATAAGAAAATAAATATAATACTCCCACTAGCTTTCAGGAATATTAAGAAATATTTTATTTTAATTATAAATCAACACTAGGATTTAATAACTAAATATAAGTATATCTCCTAGATGCATGCATTAATCCATTCATAAATAATTATAAATCAACACTAGGATTTAATAACTAAATATAAGTATATCTCCTAGATGCATGCATTAATCCATTCATAAATGATTGCACTTTGTATACTTTCAAAGATTATTTGAATTCGAATACTCCTTTCAATTACTTATCGTCCTCGCACAAGTAATTACCCAAGAAAGAGTTTTGATATTCCATTGTTAATTTCATATAAATGAAACTAAGAATGACAATCATAATCTTTATTCATTTAACGTGCCTAGAAAGAATTTCAATCACAGTTAATTGCTTAAGTGTGATTAATAATCTTTCCATACATTAAATATGTATACATAATTTGTCCATATGATTTCTACACAAGAATTTAAATCTCTAGGATTTACATTCCTTCTGAAGAAACTCATCTTCATTCTATAATGTAACTATAGATTTTAAGATCAACTACGTTTCCAAAACTAGTTATCTTCCTGGACTGCATCTAAGCATTCATAGTATGAGTAATTTGCCAAATTCAATATTTGCAATTTATCAACAGGTTTACCATGATCCTGTAACTTATAATCCTCAACATATTATCCAAATATTTGAGATATCCTTGCGGATCTATGAAATGAGAATTCCATCATCTTGAGATTTAATGTTAACATGTTTAATCCTCATTATGACTTTGCTAGTGTATTCTTAGAAGATTATGTATCTTGTAATTTTATCTTATCAAGATAAAACTCCCACTTGCCTTTTGCAATTTATAGATTATATATAAATACTTAGCAAGTAGAGCAACACAAAATTGTTCTCTTTTGGGACATTACAAATACATATTGACAGTTCCTTACATCAAGTTTGTTAATAACCTACTCAAAAGCAGTTTAACAAATTCAGAACTTTAATTTTAAGACTTAATGTGACTCATCACATTCCATAATAAATGGTGTCTTATTAATCTTCTAGGTTGGAGTCTAATTGAGTATATACTACTCAATTTTCTAACCTTGATAACTTTTTGAAGAATAGAAGATATAGTTATCTTTAATCAAACAATATAACAAGAGTTTGATTTTCCTAACTGAAAATACCATAAACATTATGTATTTCATTAGAATTAATATTGTAAATCAATCTTACAATATGCAAGATAAATATATTTCGTTTTGGCTTACCTATTTACCAACTAAGTCAAGTTAATGGTATAATAGAATTTACAAGCCAATTGCATGCTATATAACATAAGTACCTTTTGATCAAGTCACTTCATGTCCATGTCTTACCCACAAGACATAAACTGTTATAATCTCAATATACGTTATAAATCATTGATCAACTCAATGACTTCTTGTATATGTCTTAATTAAAAAACATAATAATTTAACGTCTTACTTTATTATAAGTCTTGTAACAATAAAAGACTTCATATTTATATCTTTACACTAAAATACAAATATGCATAACTAAAGTAATCATGAACACCACAATTTGGTTTCAATGTAATTTCAAGTTAATTTATTACTTCATATATTTATGACATTCCAAGAATACATAAATATTCAACTTTGAAGTAGTATTAGATTACTTCATTTATTTATGTCATTTCAATAATACATAAATATTTAGTTTGAAGTAGTCTCAATATCCTTATTGACACTTATTCTAATAGTTATCTAATTTAGAAACTTGCAAATTAACATAGTTTCATCACATCAGCTTTGGCTGCTAGTAATGAAAGTATGTAATTTACCTTGTCATTAATATCTATGTCAAGATCTCACTTACGCTAGATATTAATTCCAAGTGTTCTATTAATTAGATGTGAATAAAACACATTAGAACATTAATCTCTCACCTTGCAGTTAAGAGAATCCTTTAAATCATATCCCTTTGTGTTGTTGCTTGCACACAATAAAGATTTCTCCCACTTGTGCATGTAACATCATGTATCAGATAAACAACACGTCAATCGCTTCTTTATATGATCAATATGATTGTGTCATAGATATTAGTAGATATAGGACCACTTTGTCTAGTAAGGAAACGTATATGACTATCCTTAAAACCACAAGTGTCTATAATTGGAAAGTAATTATCTCAAGAGATTCTAGAGATAATCTGGGTTACTACCAAGATATCAAAGCTTGTAGCTCCTACTGAATTACAGATCATTACATTAATATATATATAATTCAGTAATTACAACACAATGCTCCCACTGGATTTGACAACATTATAAGTGTTTCATAACCAGTAAAAGTAATTAGTGTGCTGTTTACTTTCCTACACTTTTGAGTAATCCCATACGTAACAATTACTTAGGTACTCAAAGAATGTATTCTACTTTGTAAATGATGGAATATCCATCAATGCAATTAACTTAGAAATAATTGGGCATGCAATTTCTTCCTTAATAGGTCTACCATCCCCACAATGGTATGTAGCACCTTTAAACGGTCAAAGCACAAGAACTAGATGAATCATTCTAGTTTGCCTTTTACCAATTTTGCGGTAATTAGTCTAGCTTCTAATTTTAATAACTCATAAGATGTGCAATTTCTTAACTATTTAAAATTTGCTACGAGTTATTTCTTAGAATTTAGACAATTCTAATTTTCCTATTATACCTTTCTCATTCATGAAAAAGAATAGGATTAAGTCTCACTCTTCTCAAAGAAAGTAGAATAGGTTTATTCTTTTAGTAAAGTTGACTCTAGCCTAAACCCCTACGGGTGTAGATCATCTTTCCACTAAAAGAATGCCCCACGTTTACGGTTTTAACGTTGCATTTAATACATTAAAAGAATTTACAAAATTCAATTTTAGTATTTTTGATAATACAATTTTCACTGAAAACTAGGATCCAAATTGACATAGTTTTATCACATCAGCTTTGGCTGCTAGCAATGAAAGTACTCAATAAGGTACGAGTCGAACTCAATTGCCAATCTCAAATTGCAATTCCTAGAATTATGGGATTTGCATATTTTGCCAACCTCAGTTGCAAATGTAAGCATGTTTTATCCCCATCTTTATGCCTTGACATAGTTTCATTACATTAGCTTTGGCTGCTAGTAATGAAAGTACTCAATTAAGTTAACCAACTTAAGAAACTGCAAATTACCATAGTTTCATCACATCAGCTTTGGCTGCTAGTAATGAAAGTATGTAATTTACCCTTTGATTACCATCTTTTGCTCATCACATCAGCTTTGGCTGCTAGTAATGAAAGAATATAATCTCAGGTGTTTCCGTTTCATTGGATGGCATATGACTTAAATTTAAGGGTATTCATTTTGATGTGTGTAATCAAAATATGTACAAAGATGTCATGCATTCATCTTGTATCATATGTTTCAAAAAAAAAATGTTTACTCATTCGTTACTTTACTAAGCTCAAATCAACCAAGTTTTAATTGATGGCGTTGAGTAACTTACAACATTGCCTTAAGATGCTTCGTACGTATAATGGTTGTACTTGGTAAGTCTAATTTTGACGCACAGGCGAGCGGAGAGACAGAATGGAGTCTCTTTAAGGCCACAATTTAATGCGAAACCAACCTTATACCCACTTTATAGTTTGTCAAAATTAGGTCCGCCTTTCGACCATTTTTGTACAGTCGCATCAATCAATTAAAAGTTTATGATTTTTAAAGCTTAAAACCATGTTTCACCATTATTAAGTCCAGTTTATTTTCTATTTTGAAAATTACCCTTTTGCTTACAATCATGTCAAATACATATTTAAACAAATGTGCAATTTAATAAAAAATAAACAACTTAAATAATAGACATGCTAAGTAAATCAATTAACATGTATATATTGACCTAAGACTCCCATTGGTTTTCGAGCTCACTTGGTTGCGTAAGTCTCACGATAAATATATACAATAACACACATAATTGATTTTATATATACGATTTAATGGGGTCTTCCCCAATTTTAGGTCTTCCCTAATAACCTAATTAATTAACTTTTAGTAATTTAACATGTCCAACAATTTTATTACTAAAACCCTAATTAATGTTAATCGCATAAACATAGCATGTAAAACACGTATCATATTACATCAACTTCCATGACAAAACATGCATGTTTTTGTCATAGATTCCCCAAATAGCACTTATTATCATGTCATAACATATAATCAAGTCTATTGTACGCATATTCAATTAATGACATATTACAAGTATTCATTAATTAACACATAAAAAATTACATGCAACCTAGGGTTTCTACAAGTTTTACAAAACATAAAACCCTAATAAGAATTATTGGGTAATCGACCCATATATAAAAAAATTAGGGTTTACTAATTTTTAAAACCCTAGAACACCAAAAACATGTAACAATCATATAGATCCAATTTTATGTGTTTTAGTAATTAATTACACAGTATTAACGGGCTCTTGATGCCACTGTTGGAATATGTGAATCATAACAATTTATATAACACATAAATATGAACATCAAAGCATTGCAGCGGAAAACAGGATCTAAATACTAGTAATTAATTAACTAAATAAAAGGATATGCGTACATTTGATTTCTAGCTAAACAAGAAATCGAGTGATCAAGAACAAGTTAAACCCTAGGTTGGGTTTAGTAAGAATCGACTTATAACAAGTCGAATAGGGCAAATAACACAAGCAAAAGTATGCTTGTCCTCCGTTCTTGTACACACGTATTAGTAGCGTTTCAATGTGAAAAGCTAGGTTCTTGATCACAAAACAAACCAAACACTTGTATTGTATAATTTGGATCGAATTTCCCAAGGGATTGGGAGGGGTTCAATTGGCCTTACACAAGGAGAGGGGAGAAGAAGAAGTTAGGGTTTGCTAGAGATCAAGATTTGAGAATTATGAATACAAGGGTTTGTATTTATAGGCTTCTCAAATCTTTCTCTCCAAGTTAGGGTAAAAAACCCTTCCCTTCTATGTGGGTCGGCCGAACTATGGAGCCCAAGAGGGATTCTAGATCCTTCTTGGCTAGTTTCCTTATTTTCGTCTCCCTCCAATATTTAATGACCGTTAGCCACTTCCCATTAAGTACTAACGTTCGTTAAGTGTTCATTTTGTGAAATTTAATAATTAAACATATCTTAATATATTAATTATTAAAACATTGAAACTCATACGTAATGTGTGCAATCCCGAAGTCTCGTGTTTGAAACTGGTCATACGTATATTATTTTATATCCATAACTTTAACACATGGAACTTCTGGTTTCTGTATACAAGTGGTTTCACAAACTCACTTTTGGACATAATATAGGCATGTATAAGTGATTTACCTTATAAACTGACCCAAACCACCTTTACCATGCTTATTGCTGTCTCAGAAGTGATTGGTATGTATAGCTATTTTAGCCACACTTAATGACGGTAAGTCTACATCTATATTCTGGCTCCCATGATAGTCCCATCTGTATAATCTTCACCAAGGGTCTGCTACAGCTTACCTACAAAGCCGTATAGACCATTCCATGGTCCCAACCTATATTGTATAACCGAACCACGTCTCTGCAATGCCCGCGGGTATCTATTTTTATCCATATGAAGTACATACAAACCGCTCAAAATCAGCAAATTTCCATGACTACTGACTTTAAACACGCTTGATGTGTTCGCTTGCGGTTTATCTCTGTTAGAAACTCATACAACTGTTTGAGTTGATATGTTGTACGAGTAATACTTTTAGCTTCCAGGGCTAAAGAATCCAAGTAAATGCGTTTGTCTTTTATATTTAAGACTACTGTAAATGTGGTAATATGAATTCCATCCGGCTACAATGTGCTAGCAATTCAATCCTTTTTAATATCAAATAACATTCTCATTTAGTATTCAAACAGTAACATATGTATTACTAGTTATAAGTCCGTGTACGTACCAGCTTTACACATGAATTAATTTTATTTTAAAATTTTAGTTTAATATACGGACATATACGAATTTGCCCGTGTTTAATGATTTGTAATTGTGATATAAGTACAACTAATAATTATCCACGGGTTTTTACATAAACTTTTTCATTATGTATTAATATCGATTAATATTTTGTAAAGATTTTTGTTGGATGAAATATTTAACTTTCGTTAACTAACATGGTTGCTGAGGTTGATGTTGTTGTTTAAATTTAACTATTGATTTTATGTTATACACAATATGCGAGTTTAATAACACATAATGACCGTAAATGAAGTTAAAATATAATATTTTCTAAAAATGTTTTTCCGGATATCCTTATATAAACTATAAATAGGAATTACATGAGTCGTGGTTATAAGTACTGTTGGGTTTCTTGAAGTTACTGCTGCTGACATTGTTAAGACTGCTCAGGTACTACAAAGGAAATACAAAAAGTTATTAATGCTACTGGTTATGAAGTTAATGCTGCTTATGGAAGATTAATGTTGCTACAAGATTAATACTGCTAGATCATTTAGTTAGTATTGCTAATACGTTATTAGTGTTGCTATCGTATTAGAGTCGGTTATTATGTATAGTATGTTTAGATAAATATAGAAAAGATTCTATAAAGATTTATCTTGTAAAGAAAGTTATTGTAAGCCGACTAGGACTCCTTAGTCTATAAAAGGAGGGCCTAGGGCATAGATGCATATATGACTTTAAGATAGAAAACTTCAAGGTTGTAAACCCTAATACTCAGAGAGTATTCGTATTATTAATAATATTGAAGTGTTTAGTTTGATATTCATTGTTCATTATAAAGTTCTTCTTAAGATCAAATACAAGATTCCGCATTGTGTTTGATAAGTTACAAGGCAGTTTCTATACCTAGTTGTGTTAGATTTATCTAGCATAGCTAAACCTTTACAAGCTAAGGGATTCGATCAAGTGCTCAACTGGGATCAACAGGTGGTATCAGAGCTTGTGATCTAGAGATTGCGAATCAAGAAGAACCTGTTGCAACTCATCTCACTGAAAAAGGAGGACATGGACTCAGAATCTACTCACATGATTACTGCATCAAAGGTCCCCATGCTCATGCCTGGAGAATATGAGCTATGGAGGATGAGGATAGAACAATACATCCAGATGGTTGATTACTCTATGTGGGAGGTCATAGAGAATGGTAATCAACTACCTAAGACTGAAATTTCTGCTAAAGGTGTTATCACTAAAATGCCTATCAAGACAGCTGAAGACAAGGCACAAAGAAGGCTTGAAGTAAAGGCCAGAAGTACTCTTATGATGGGGATTCCTAATGATCATCAGCTAACCTTCAATCACATCAAGGATGCTAAACAGTTGCTACAAGCAATTGAGATAAGATTTGGAGGGAATGCTGCAACCAAGAAAACAAGGAAGAACCTCTTGAAGCAACAATATGAAAATTTTGCTGCATCAAGTTCTGAAAATCTTGATCAAACCTTTGACAGGCTTCAGAAACTTATCAATCAATTGGCACTTGTAGAAGTCTCAATTTCTCAAGAAGATGTCAATCAAAAGTTCTTGAGAAGCTTATCACCAGAGTGGAACACACACACTGTGGTATGGAGAAACAAGGATGATCTTGATACTATGAGTTTAGATGATCTGTACAACAACCTTAAAGTTTATGAACATGAAGTTAAAGGGTCATCTAGCTCAACAACAAGCACACAAAATTTAGCTTTTGTGTCATCCTCCAACAACAGTTCTAGCAGTCCTAATGAAATAATTAATATTGCTCATGGAGTTAGTACTGCTGGCACACAAGTTAATGCTGTAGGGTCTACAACTCTTCATAACTTGAGTGATGCTGTTATCTATGCTTTCTTGGCTGGTGCTTCTACTAGTTCTCAAGTTATGCATGAAGATTTGGAGCAGATCCATCCAGATGATCTTGAAGAGATAGACTTGAAGTGGCAGATGGCTATGTTGACTGTGAGGGCAAGAAGATTTTTGAACAGGACTGGAAGAAATCTCAAGATTATTGGGAAGGATAGCTTGGGTTTTGATAAATCCAAGATTGAATGCTACAACTGTCATAGGAAGGGTCACTTTGCAAGAGAATGCAGAGCTCCAAGAAGCCAAGATTACAAGACTGGAGAAAGCTCTAGAAAAGCTGGGGAAACAACAAACTCTACAGCCTTGGTGTCTCAATGTGATGGTCTTGGAGCATATGACTGGAGTGATCAAGCAGCTGAAGGACCTAACTTTGCTCTTATGGCCTACTCTTCTGCATCAAGTTCTGATTCTGAGGTATCTAACAGTCCTAGTTGTTCATTTAAGTCTTGTTTAGATACTATTGAGGAACTTAAGGCTAGGAATGAAAAGCTAATGGAAGAGGTAAAAATGTTAAAATTGGACAATGTAGGCTATAAGGTAGGTCTAAAATCTGTTGAGGAAAGACTTGACTTTTTCAAACAAAATGAGTTAGAATATGCAGAAAAAGTACATGTTCTTGAATGTAAGCTTTTTGTAAAAGAACATGAAGTTAATGTCCTTTCTAAAAGATTAGAAAAGGCTGAAAAGGAAAAAGATGCAGCTTATAAGGAATTAGAAAAACATCAGGTTAAGGTTAATAAGCTTGAGTTTGTATCTGAAAGTGTTAATAAGACAATTGAGTGTCAGTTAATGAGAAGAGGTAGTGGCATAGGTTATAATGAAGTTCCTCCCTCAATAATAAGAAAGTATGCACCTCCTATTCCAGAATTGTCTTGTTTAAGTGAGTCAAATGTTAAGTCTTTAGGAGAAAGTATTGAATCTAATAAGGAAAAACCTAAGACTGAAAGAAAGTATTCTGATGCACCTACTATTGAGGATTAGGTATCTAATGATGATGAGGAACAGGAAATGGATAAACCTCAGGTTAAGAGTGTACCAGTCAAACCTAAAGTTGAACAGATTAAATTTGTCAAAACTAGTTTTGGTAAGAAGGTGTCTATGAAATTTGTTAAGAACACTGAGCAACCTAGGCAGATCACAAACAGGCCTAGAGGTAACTAGAGAAGTTGGAATGGAATGATATCTCAAAGGTTAGGAAGTGATTTTGATATGATCAATAAGGCTTGTTATCATTGTGGTAGTTTTGAACACTTACAAGAAAATTGTTTTAACTATCAAAAACCAGTGTGGAACTATGCTAGGAGGGTGAATCATAAGAGTTTTTCTAAGAATACTCACCCACATGCTAAAAGAAACATGGTTCCAAAAGCAGTACAAATGAGATCTGGTGTAGTATCAGTTACAACTGCTGATCAAAATGTTTCTAAACAAGCAGTAGTAACTAATGCTGCTAGATCAGTTAGTACTACTAACACCAAAAGGACAGCGAAGGGTGAAAATAAATTGTCAAAGTTTTCAAACAAAGCACATTCCACTGTAAAACAGCCCATTCAAAAGCCAACAGCTATTAATGCTGCTATAGGCAAAAACAATAGTTTCTACTGCTAAGCCAAAAGCAATAACTGATACTGTTTTTGGGAAATTATTTTTATGCTGTGAAGTCCTCAGCTTGTTGGGTCTGGAAACCAAAAGTTAAAGTTTTAGATCATGTTTCCAGACACAACAGTGCATCTATAGTCTTAAAGAGATGTAAGATATTCATAACACATAACATGCACACGAGATTGGTGTTAGGTCGATTTAGAGTGAGAAAGAGATGAGATGAGTGGGAGACTTATTTTAGAGAGAGAAAGTAAAGTAGATTAGCTTGAAATAATGAGAAATTCCAACCCTCTCCTTTGGTGGGAGAGGGTATTTATACATATGAAATAAACGCCTCTAGTAGGCTATGGATCGGGCTGACAGTGGGTAAAGACCCGACCCGACTCCATGGTGTTACGATATCAAAACTAATATTAATAATCCTACGAGCTACTTAATGCAAATAGATACTCGGGGTGACCGAGTCTTTCATGTGAATATTTATATTCCTAACAATCTCCCCCTAAGGGAGGTCACCCCGGAAATTACACTTTGAGTTCTAGCATTCTATTACATAGATTAGAGTGCCTAGCTCGTAGCCTTTGATTCTTCTAAGTCTTTGATCTTTGTACTTTCGGCAGTGAACTTTTGATGACTATTCTTTTGTCTTGGATGATCTTTGAGGATTCTTTGAGGTCATCATCCAATATACGTCTCCAAGTCATCTTTTTGCAGTATCGTCTCCATGTGATGTTGTGATCTTTGGACCGACATGCTCACACTTTTCTGGATCATGATTTTCAGCATCAGAGTTGCGGAAGCAGTGTTGAAAGTCTTTCAATTATCATGATTTATTTGATTATGATGGTGAAGTGTGAGCATGGGGTGATGGACGGCATCTTTTCGGCAATCAGCTGCAACCGCCAGGGATTCCTGTATACAACAATTAGCAATAAACCGTTCGGCACTTATAGGTTTGGATTTCGAGATTGTTAACAGCATAGTGTGAAAACTTTCTGTAATCCTTGCCAAGGCCGTTCCTAAATCGGATACCCCCGAGAGGGCATACAAGATCTACCGAAGTACATCAACGATTAGTTGAGTCGCTGGAGTTCACTCCACGACTGTAGACCGTTTGAAACTGCCGCGACCACTAAGCGTAATCCACAAGGAATTACCGAAGTGACCAGCATTCAGGGCTGTTTGATGTTGACCCTGGCAGGAATTTCCATTCAATCACTGAGAATTACATTTGTAAATTCCCTCATAAATGTTCTGGCAGATTGCTAAGATCTGCGTAGGACTCATAAGTTTACAGCTGGTGTCCTTAATGTTGAACAACCAGCGTAGAAGTAACATGTGTTCCTTTGAGATCTTATGATGCATCTCGTGGCTATAGACTCGATAGGTGCATTTTTGGTAGTCGGAGACTGGAGCGGTGTCTCCTGTTTCAATATCAACATAACTCGTAAAGAGCGGTCGATAGATTATGCAGGGTTCCCCGTGAGAATGAAACAAGTCCTTTTAAGAGAACTTGAGTGGTTAGAAGGTTTAGTGCAGTGCGTCACTGGGTCCATGACGCCTTGTCTTCAATACCGGTGTCACCTTAGTAATAACCAGTAGCATATGAATTGAACCCGGTTTCTGCCCTAAGGTTGAATTTTTGGAGGGCTATTTCTTTTCACCCTTTCTCATTACATTTCTTTTTAATTCTTCAACCCCTTCTTTCTCCTTTCTCATATTACTCCTTTTTTCATAATCATACATAAGGACTTTCTAATACTAACTATTCGATATTGCCCTTGGGTAGATCCCTCCGGCTCTGGCGGATCATAGGACGGTTTTCCTAACCTTAGCCACCTTATAACTTCATGACTATCCTATGTTGCCGTTAACCAAATCCTTGAAAAATGTCTCAAAGTGTTTATGATTATGAAACACATTTTGCTAACACTTTGAGAGTTTTATACTTTTCAAATGCTCCCCCTTAACATGTGCTCGGATGATTTTATTATAAATTTGCACATGTTGGGTGGAGTTCGCACTTTTTGAATTGATCCACTTTCAGTGAACATGACCGATTTGAGAAACGCTTACATCACTAGTTAGACTAGCTTGAAATTATTACCCGGCCTGGTCAAGTCCATAGAAAGTTTCTCGAAATGGTACACTCTACTCAGATAAGTCCTCTTCGAGACACGCTTACATCACTGGTTAGACCAGCTTGAAATTATTACCCGGTCAAGTCCTTTCGATTAATGACAGTTTTTGTTTCGTCAATTCATTAGTGAAGTCTGAGTCGCACTCACATGAGATGCCGTATCCTTTTTGTCACCACAAACCATTTGCTCCCCTTCAATATGTGCATTGATATACAAAAGAGTTTAGCACATATGGGAGAGCTCACATTTAAGTCCAAAACATCACATTTTTATCAGATTGCATATTTAAATCACATTCTCTCCCCCGATCAAAAATTTCAAACCTTTTGAGATTTTGTGATCCCAATTGATTTAAATAAGTTTATAAAATATGGGAGAAAATGTTGTCAGGTTTAATATGTGCTGATAATGGAACATACTAATGCTCTCCCTCAATCAATGAGGGAGAATGTTAGTGTCAGGTATGATAAGTTTGAAAGATATTTGAATTAAGAAAATCATACACTGACACATAACAACAAGTTTCATTAACTTCACTACTTATTATGTACAAAGTGACTTGTTTTGATGATATAAAATTTTTGAAATCACTCTCCCCCTCAATCGATGACCCGTTTTCTATTTAAAGAGCTGTAGTCATTGATTAAGCGATAGATTTTTTATGAAAAGTTCAATTCTGATTGATATTCAAAAATCATGGTACCACCAAGTTTAGCACAAATACTTTCCTGAAGAATCATAGATGGAAAAGTATCTGTGATGTAAAGAAGACTTCTCTTCTTATACGGGAAATGATGCACTGAAACGTACATCAAATTGAAGAAACATGGATATAAAGTAATCCATTCCCGGGTGAACTTTACCCAGTGGGAGGAACAGCCATCTTTTTGACGACGTGCTTTCCCCATAATGAAGAACGGGTTACAGTCTGAAGTAACTACAAGCCAACATGACATGTTTTAACCATTCAATTTAACTTCTGCTCGAGCTTCATTTAAAGACACGTGTCATTATTGAATGACATTTCTAGGACCGTAAATGTTATCGATAAATAGAAGACATGCCTAGAGGAACTATTTTTGGTATTTTTGTGTTTTTCTGATTTTTTATAGTTTTTATAGGTTTTATATTTTTCTATTTTATTTTTTAGGTTTAAAATATATACAAGGATATATGAAGCAAATCCCTTACTCCTCATTTTCTTCTTGAAGACACTTGAGGGTTTCTGGCGTCAAACTCTTCATGCCAAGTCGCGGGAGAATAAATTGGAACCGTTCTCTCGGGAGTGCCTTAGTGAAGATATCAGCCAACTGAAACTCTGTCCTCACGAAGTAAAGTTCAACAACCCCTTTCTCAACCTGTTCCCTTATAAAGTGATGCCGGATATCGATGTGCTTTGATCAGGAGTGTTGGACATTGTTGCAACAAAGAGCTATAGCACTTTTGTTATCACAATACAGAGGAATCTTGTTGTATGCGAAGCCATAGTCCGATAGTTGAGACCTCATCCCTAGGATTTGAGCACAGCACGTAGACATGGCAATGTATTCAGCCCTTGTGGAAGATATAGATGTACTCATTTGCCTCTTTGATGACCAGCTTACTAACTTTTCTCCCAGAAACTGAGCACCTCCCGACGTACTTCGACGAGTATCTTGACACCCCGCATGGTCTGCATCTGCATAGGCCGTGAGTGCCATGGCAGTGTCCTTAGGATACCAGAGACCCATGTGAATAGTCCCTTGAAGGTATCGAAAGACCCGCTTTACCGCTTCCAGATGCTTTTTGGTGGGCTTAGACTGGTACCGAGCACACATGCATACTGCAAACAAGAGATCTGGCCTACAAGCGGTGAGATACATTAGGGATCCAATCATACTTCGAAACTTGGTTTGATCATCAGGGATCCTAGAGAGGTCTTCGTCCAACTTCGATCTCTCAACCATAGGAGTTTCAACAGGATCACTTGAATCAAATCCAAATTTCTTCAATATTTCATTTGCATATTTGGATTGATTAATGAAGATGCCTCCGGGACTTTGAGAGATTTATAAACCTAAGAAAAACGACATTTGTCCCATCATAGACATTTGGAACTTAGAACTCATCTCTTTAGAAAACCGATCACATTCCAAAGGATCAGAGGAGGCAAAAATAATGTCATCTACGTAGATTTGAACGTGAAGTAGATGTTTGCCCGTTTTCCTAGTAAATAATGTAGGATCAACAACACCTTTGGAGAATCTGTTTGCCAGAAGAAACTTAGATAAAATGTCATACCACGCCCTAGGTGCCTGCTTTAGGCCGTAGAGGGCCTTCTTCAAGTGATAGACGTGAGTAGGATGATCAGGGTCCACAAATCCTTCAGGTTGACTGACATAGACTACCTCTTTCAAATCACAATTTAAGAATGCTGTCTTTACATACATTTGGTAGACTGTCATATTCTGACTGGCAGCATTAGCGAGAAAGATTCTGATGGCTTCAATTCGTGTAACCGGTGGAAATGATTCTTCAAAGTCTATGCCCTCTTCTTGACGACTTTGCAACAAGCCGTGCCTTATTTTTCAGAACATCATGTCACACCCCAAAAATCGGGTCCAGCGGAAGCATACATGTCACTCGGGTGCTACTCAATTGGTATCACAACACAAGGTACAAAGAACGGTTTTGCCTTAACCGTTTAAAATAAAATTCATTTACAAAAATGTTAAATTTACATGATTCAGGAGTAGTGCGGAAATAGACCCAAAAATAAATAAAGCGGTCCCAAATATAAATATCAGAGTCGTCTATGACCATGCCCCTTGCCAAGCGCCTCCAGATATAAGCTATCATCTAAAACCTGAAAATACATGCTAAAAGGGTCAGCTTACGCTGGTGAGTTCATAGGTTTTAGTTTAAAAAGCATGGTTGAACAAAAAGGTTTACAAGTTCAAATTATCGTTCGCAAGCAAGTCAAGTCTAACGTAGGTCCACACTACCTAAATCACAGTTCTAACACCAAATCCACAAGTAATAACATAGTCAAAGCATCTCGAACCATAATCAATCATACATATACTACACACATATAGTGATGCGCCAACTGAGCCCAAAATGTTCCTCATACTCATAACCAAAATCACGTGGGGAGCTACCCCGATAGATCTATCAACACGTAGGCTCTCAACAGAGAGTTAACAGTTACACCAACTGAACCTATAACACGTAGGCTCTCAATAGAGAGTTAACAGTTACACAAACTGAACCTATACACGTAGGCTCTCAACAAAGAGTTAACAGTTACACAAACTGAACCTATACACGTAGGCTCTCAACAGAGAGTTAACAGTGGCGCCGTCATGTACTCACAAAACAAACATGTCACAACATATAATCACATCATCACACGTATATGTCCAATTTCATGTATCACAGTAGTTCACAGTATAAAAACGTTTGTAAAGCATTGAGTTTAGTGAAAAACAACGAGCATGTATTCTCCCCCAAAACAGTTATAAAACAAGTAAAAGTAGGGGCCATGAACTCACCTTAGCCACAGCAATGCAAGATCACAACTGACACGACTGGCATCTAGAGCATATCACAACGTTCTCAAAACATACGGCACGAAGGTACTCGGAGGTGCAAGCACAGCGGTACACAACGGTCTAGGATCGGCACAACCTAATACGCATACGATTATCTCAAAACACGTCTCGCAAAATAATAAAGTCTATAAAAGACAATGTGTCGTAGTTTTCGTGGATTACTCAGTTTTCAAAACTTATCAAAAGTTTAGTTTCAACGTTTCGTGTGGTGTGGTAAGAAAACATAGACTCGACAGACAACTCACGCCAAAGAGAATAGACATCGACATAGTCGAGAGATTACCGACGAGAACTCAAACCAAGAAAGACATACTCTAGAAGTTAACGACAAATAAACACCCCAAGTAAATAAGTCAGTTTGTACGTTTCGGTATTTACCCCGTTATTCCCAAATAATTTGTATAAAGGTTAGAAATAAGTTTAACTAATAAAATTAGTTTTCTCAAATCATTGATTATAATTTAACCAAGTCTAAATTTACAACATTTTATAAGTTTTATGTCCCGTTATCATTCGCGTAATAATCATATCCGTATTCAATTTCAAATCACGATTCCAAGTTCAACCTAAAACGTACTAATGTGTCACTAACCAATTTTTAAACGGACATTCTTGTTATATTTTAGGCTTATTGGGCTTGTGACTTAAATAAAACCAAACGCACTCTATGACATGGGCTGTTAGGCCCAACCTCAATCCCATCCAACAAGAACACCAACTTTATCATAGATATACTCCAACAAAGCTGCTAACCCAAAACGCATTACAGGTATATATATATTTTTTTGTTTTTGAATCAACCCACCAGCACAAACTCAAACACACCCTATTTGACTAAAAAAAAATGACAACAAGTAAACACCCCCTCTTGGGTTCACTGTTAGGCCGAAACAACAATAACACAAAATTCACAACCAAAATAGGCCCTCGGGTTTGACCTGATTTGAGAACTATCCACAACCAATATAAATCGAGACTTCAAAAATAGACACATAACACTATAATCAGTTTCTTACCACACGATTTGGTTCCAAACTAGTTTGTATCCGGTTTTTAATACAAAACCATTATTAACGAGTTTCATTCCTTTTTATATCACGAATTCAAAATCTCATCTCATATAAAGTTTGAAATCCACGAAAAATAATATCGACATCAAGGTAAATCGGATATATAAAAAGAATAATAATAATAGTATCGAACGAGTTTTCTCGATTTACCAAGTCGAGTAAAACAAAGAGAACGAGGTGGTGGTGGCGAAGCTGCTTCGATGGTGGCAGGAAAGGGAGGAAAAGACGGCGGCTGTGGTGATGAGCACGAACCAAACAAAACTCAGAAATTTCCAACACACGATCTATACACGATACTTACCATTTGTGTTGCCGGAATACTCGCTGGAAAAATTATAGTTATCGACAACGAGGGGGTTTCTTGGCGCGTGAATTATGTGGAAATGATGAGAAGGGTGAGAGGATTAAAGTGGTGGTGGCGGTGTGGTAGGGTGAGCGGCGGTGGTGGCCGGATGGCCGGATTTGGTCGCCGGATTTTATTAGAGAGGAGAGAGAGATGGGAGTGGTGATAATGTCGGCTGGAAGCAAATAAAATGAAACATGTAACCCTAAAATTTTATAAGTGGGTATTTATAGTGTGAGGGTAGGACTAAGCACAAACCCTAACGCGCCCTCAGGGACTAAAACTGTCAATTTCTTCATATTTTTAACGAAACACCAACGAGACCAATAAATCGTGTGGTAAATATTTCCCGAGCACCCGAAAGTTATTCCATAATTTTTAAAATAGCTTTTCCATTAATTTTGATTATAAATACGCGTAGCTTCATTTCTCGTTGCCCGAATAAATTAATATTCGCGTTTAGACTATCCGTTATCGAGCCAAGTCACGCGTTGTGTACGAATTTCACGTTTCGCGAGATAAATTTCACGTTTTCAAATCAAATAAGTTCAGAAAGGATCCGTTTATGAGAAACAGGGAAAGTCTCGAATAAAAATATATTCGGAAAATTGCGGGTGGTTACAGTCTCACCTCCTTAACGGAATCGCGACCTCGCGATTCAATTCAAGTTACTCGTTACGGTTGAAAAGGGATGAGTATATACATGCGAGGATTCATCCTCACGTTCCCGCGAGAATTCAGGACTTTTTCGCGAGCTTCGAAGAGCTTTGTTGTTAGGGATGCGACTTTACTAAAGTCGTTCGAATTCACGGTTCATGATTTCGTTAGGTTTCCCAACCATTGCCACACTCGATTAATCAGGTAGAGGTGCGGGATTCGCTACAGAGGTCTAGTTTATGATATAGCAACAAAACAGCAAATCGTCTTACAAAATGATTCATCAAATGATTTGTCAAGCAACTTATAGGATAATA
The DNA here is from genome assembly GCA_021014915.2 of Artemisia tridentata subsp. tridentata. Lineage (NCBI taxonomy): Eukaryota > Viridiplantae > Streptophyta > Magnoliopsida > Asterales > Asteraceae > Artemisia > Artemisia tridentata. The sequence goes on from CP139503.1 coordinate 325,035,431, forward strand.
CGAAAAACAATTTCATCATTTGTAAAATTGTAGCAAGTTCAAAATTTTGGATTTTTAGTTTGATTCATAACATCGTAACAGGAAAACAGTTCGTCATTTATAAAATGGTAGTAAGATCAAAATTTTGATTTTCGTGAAATAGTAGTAAAACATTTTGTAGGATGACCGCAAATGGTCGGTAGAAAAATCAAAAGCAGTTTGTAAATTAATGGCAACACAGTTTATTATCCTATAAGAGGTTAGCAAAAATAGCTGGTGTTTCCCGAGGGACGAGAGAAAAATTCGGTGATTGTCCCAAGGAACGCGGTTCAGGTTACTCCTTAGGGTCTTAAAATTTCTGTTGGGCGTGGAATCTCTGCCAAGTAAAGAGTTTAGCGAGTTCAGAGTACAACTCTGAGGGAAGATGCTGATTGCTACAAGCAATCTATCGGTTGGATCAGTAATGTGCATAGTACTTAAAGCGGGAGATACAACATTGATTGAACAGCTTCGATTGAACAACATCGATCGGAAAAATGAGCATCATCGATTGAGCACAACGCTTAGGGTAGAGGCGACTGTAACAAGACCACAACAAAACAAGGCCGAGTAACAAATCCAAATCCAAGATGACGTTCAAAATCACAAAATCAAACGACTCGAATTAAATCAGAACCAAAACCAATCCAAACATAGTCGATATCGAATCCAAACATAATCAAAAATCGAATCCAAAAGTTCTAGAATCAAATCCAAACGTAGTCAAAAATTAAATCCAGACGTAGCCAAAATCAAACATAAGCGTAGATAAAATCAAATCCAAACGTGGCCAAAATCAATTCCAAACGTAGCCAAAATTCAAAACCAAACATGGTCAAAATCAAATCTAGACGTTCCGGTAAGCTCGGACGGCTTATAGCGCTCTGAAGGGGTTACAAATAAGTAACTCGGATTCAAACGGTGTCAATCGGATCTAACTCGACCCGATGCAAAATACGGCCAGACGGCGGCAAACAGGAATTCCATATAATGGAGGAGTATAGCGATGCCAAGGGCATTACGATTCATGTGGTTTTGTGATGCCAGTGTGTAGTGTGTGTTGAAGTAAAATTCCAATGTCTGTGTACCCACGCGAAACGGTACCATCCCAAAAATCAATGACCAACCCGAACATAATTCCATTACAACTACTCTAAGTATTGCAAAATTCACCTCTGAGTCAGACATAGGTGATCAGGCTATGTCCCACTGTCCCTGGTTGAATATAGGTGATCAGTCTATATTCACCCGAGGTTCAATGAATTTTGGAATACTCAGCCTAGTTATACTAGTAGTATGTCCGTTACATCTAAAATCATTCCCAAAACCACGACAAGTATACAAAATCGACATTCAATAATGAGATTACGCAAGGAAATAGCGTAACTCTGTGACAGGTACGGTGCGCGCATAAGCATATGAAAATGCTTATAGTGAATAGTTAAAACGAGCAGATATAAAATATCCAAGAGTCAGGCACACGTCTCAAACAAATATAAAATCAAGCATCTCATCAAATATATCATCAATTATCTCGTCATATCAATTAAATCCTCAAACAAGATCATACGCGAGGCATCAGCTTGGCAGGCAGGCACGTGTCGGTCATAGGGTTAAGTTTTTGCCAAAAGTGGTTATAGTCCAGGTTTTTGAAAATAAACCCAGTTCTCTATAACCTGAGCTCTGATGCCAATCTGTCACACCCCAAAAATCGGGTCCAGCGGAAGCATACATGTCACTGGGGTGCTACTCAATTGGTATCACAACACAAGGTACAAAGAACGGTTTTGCCTTAACCGTTTAAAATAAAATTCATTTACAAAAATGTTAAATTTACATGATTCAAGAGTAGTGCGGAAATAGACCCAAAAATAAATAAAGCGGTCCCAAATATAAATATCAGAGTCGTCTATGACCATGCCCCTTGCCAAGCGCCTCCAGATATAAGCTATCATCTAAAACCTGAAAATACATGCTAAAAGGGTCAGCTTACGCTGGTGAGTTCATAGGTTTTAGTTTAAAAAGCATGGTTGAACAAAAAGGTTTACAAGTTCAAATTATCGTTCGCAAGCAAGTCAAGTCTAACGTAGGTCCACACTGCCTAAATCACAGTTCTAACACCAAATCCACAAGTAATAACATAGTCAAAGCATCTCGAACCATAATCAATCATACAGATACTACACACATATAGTGATGCGCCAACTGAGCCCAAAATGTTCCTCATACTCATAACCAAAATCACGTGGGGAGCTACCCCGATAGATCTATCAACACGTAGGCTCTCAACAGAGAGTTAACAGTTACACCAACTGAACCTATAACACGTAGGCTCTCAATAGAGAGTTAACAGTTACACAAACTGAACCTATACACGTAGGCTCTCAACAAAGAGTTAACAGTTACACAAACTGAACCTATACACGTAGGCTCTCAACAGAGAGTTAACAGTGGCGCCGTCATGTACTCACAAAACAAACATGTCACAGCATATAATCACATCATCACACGTATATGTCCAATTTCATGTATCACAGTAGTTCACAGTATAAAAACATTTGTAAAGCATTGAGTTTAGTGAAAAACAACGAGCATGTATTCTCCCCCAAAACAGTTATAAAACAAGTAAAAGTAGGGGCCATGAACTCACCTTAGCCACAGCAATGCAAGATCACAACTGACACGACTGGCATCTAGAGCATATCACAACGTTCTCAAAACATACGGCACGAAGGTACTCGGAGGTGCAAGCACAGCGGTACACAACGGTCTAGGATCGGCACAACCTAATACGCATACGATTATCTCAAAACACGTCTCGCAAAATAATAAAGTCTATAAAAGACAATGTGTCGTAGTTTTCGTGGATTACTCAGTTTTCAAAACTTATCAAAAGTTTAGTTTCAACGTTTCGTGTGGTGTGGTAAGAAAACATAGACTCGACAGACAACTCACGCCAAAGAGAATAGACATCGACATAGTCGAGAGATTACCGACGAGAACTCAAACCAAGAAAGACATACTCTAGAAGTTAACGACAAATAAACACCCCAAGTAAATAAGTCAGTTTGTACGTTTCGGTATTTACCCCGTTATTCCCAAATAATTTGTATAAAGGTTAGAAATAAGTTTAACTAATAAAATTAGTTTTCTCAAATCATTGATTATAATTTAACCAAGTCTAAATTTACAACATTTTATAAGTTTTATGTCCCGTTATCATTCGCGTAATAATCATATCCGTATTCAATTTCAAATCACGATTCGAAGTTCAACCTAAAACGTACTAATGTGTCACTAACCAATTTTTAAACGGACATTCTTGTTATATTTTAGGCTTATTGGGCTTGTGACTTAAATAAAACCAAACGCACTCTATGACATGGGCTGTTAGGCCCAACCTCAATCCCATCCAACAAGAACACCAACTTTATCATAGATATACTCCAACAAAGCTGCTAACCCAAAACGCATTACAGGTATATATATATTTTTTTGTTTTTGAATCAACCCACCAGCACAAACTCAAACACACCCTATTTGACTAAAAAAAATGACAACAAGTAAACACCCCCTCTTGGGTTCACTGTTAGGCCGAAACAACAATAACACAAAATTCACAACCAAAATAGGCCCTCGGGTTTGACCTGATTTGAGAACTATCCACAACCAATATAAATCGAGACTTCAAAAATAGACACATAACACTATAATCAGTTTCTTACCACACGATTTGGTTCCAAACTAGTTTGTATCCGGTTTTTAATACAAAACCATTATTAACGAGTTTCATTCCTTTTTATATCACGAATTCAAAATCTCATCTCATATAAAGTTTGAAATCCACGAAAAATAATATCGACATCAAGGTAAATCGGATATATAAAAAGAATAATAATAATAGTATCGAACGAGTTTTCTCGGTTTACCAAGTCGAGTAAAACAAAGAGAACGAGGTGGTGGTGGCGAAGCTGCTTCGATGGTGGCAGGAAAGGGAGGAAAAGACGGCGGCTGTGGTGATGAGCACGAACCAAACAAAACTCAGAAATTTCCAACACACGATCTATACACGATACTTACCATTTGTGTTGCCGGAATACTCGCTGGAAAAATCATAGTTATCGACAACGAGGGGGTTTCTTGGCGCGTGAATTATGTGGAAATGATGAGAAGGGTGAGAGGATTAAAGTGGTGGTGGCGGTGTGGTAGGGTGAGCGGCGGTGGTGGCCGGATGGCCGGATTTGGTCGCCGGATTTTATTAGAGAGGAGAGAGAGATGGGAGTGGTGATAATGTCGGCTGAAAGCAAATAAAATGAAACATGTAACCCTAAAATTTTATAAGTGGGTATTTATAGTGTGAGGGTAGGACTAAGCACAAACCCTAATGCGCCCTTAGGGACTAAAACTGTCAATTTCTTCATATTTTGAATGAAACACCAACGAGACCAATAAATCGTGTGGTAAATATTTCCCGAGCACCCGAAAGTTATTCCAAAATTTTTAAAATAGCTTTCCCATTAATTTTGATTATAAATACGCGTAACTTTATTTCTCGTTGCCCGAGTAAATTAATATTCGTGTTCTATCCGTTATCGAGCCAAGTCACGCGTTGTGTACGAATTTCACGTTTCGCGAGATAAATTTCACGTTTTCAAGTCAGATAAGTTCAGAAAGGATCCGTTTATGAGAAACATGAAAAGTCTCGTATAAAAATATATTCGGAAAATTATGGGTGGTTACACATCACCATGCTCATCGAGTTTCACTTTGAAGATCCACTTTAGAGCGATAATCATTGCACAATTTGGAGGTGGTACTAATTCTCATACTTCAAGTCGATCAAATTCATGAATTTCTTCTTGCATTGCATTAAACCAACTATCTTTGGACATAGTATCTTTGAAGTCTTTGGGTTCGACTTTGGATAGCGCGAAATTAAAGAAACACCACAAGGCATCGGTAGCAAGTTGCTTTCGTGTGGATACCGGAAGAGAAGGATTCCCAATAATGTTGTCAATCGGAGGATCATTTGTCTATTTTCTGAGATATTCATGTGGTTGAGGACAGGGAACTGATGTAGCCGTGTTAGGATCCCCTGAAGGGATGCATCATTAGATGATTCAGGAGCAAATATGTTCATGAACGGAGCATCATCAGCAGGAGCAAAAGGATTCACATCTAAAGAATTATCAACTACAGAGCATTGTTGTACCGAAGGAGATTGAATATTCGATGATGATGGTGAGTGACTGGAAGATGGTGCGTCTTGACTAATTGAGACAAAAACAGATGGACCATCTGAGTTGCGTGGAATTGGAGTATCAGCAACTGGAGGTAAAGGTGGAGCTTCAGTTGTATTATCAACAGTTGGTGGCTCAAAGTATTCATCAAACATTGGATCAAACAAATTCTTCAACTCCTCACTCGTAGGGGGTACATAAGGAACTGCAGGAGTGGGATGTTGTACAAGACCTGAACTAATTGGTCCAGGAGACAAAAGATTAGGTGTGGGTCCAGGACTTGTGTGTCCAGGAGCCGATTGCTCAGTCAGCTCATCGAATGTCACGTGAATGGTTTCTATAATTTTCGGGTTCGTTTGTTGTAGATTCGGTATCCCTTGCGATTTGGTGCATACCCAACGAAGAATCCAATGTCTGCTTTAGCCTTTAGTTTTCCCAGATCCTGACTGTCATTTTTCGGGTAGCATAGAGCACCGAACACTCGCGGAAGAGAAAGATCTGGTTTCTTGCCATGTATCAGCTCATATGGAGTTTGGTTGTGAAGAGTATGTATCAAGGATCGGTTTTGGGTGTAACAAGCTGTAGCAATTGCTTTCGCCCAAAGAAACATCGGTGCCTTGGAAAATATCAGCATGGTTCGTGCAGCTTCTACAAGAGTACGATTTTGTCTTTCAACAACCCCGTTCTGCTGAGGAGTGCGTGGAACACTTTTCTGGTGAGTTATGCCAATACTTTCATAAAATTGAATGAGTTTTTTGTTAAAAAACTCAGTTCCATTGTCTGTTCGGATGATTCTGACGGTTTTGTTGAGTCTTACTTGTAGCTATTTGATAAGTTTGATGATAACCTTTGGAGTCTCGTCCTTGGTTCTCAAAAACTTCACCCATGTAAACCGAGAGTAGTCGTCGACCACCACAAGAATATATTTCTTCTCATTTATACTCTGCACTCTCATTGGTCCGCACAGATCCATGTGAAGGGTGTGAAGAGCTTCCATAATGGTGTTGACAGTTTTGGGTTTGTGAGTATGCTTCTTGCTTTTGCCCAGTTTGTAGGTCCACACGAATTAATGGATCTAAGTAGCCTTTGTTACTTAATAGACAACTTGAATAAATCCAAATTGATCTATGTGAGAAACTCTAACAGGTTGTTAATTGCTAATGCGGAATCTTAACAATAACAATGAAGAACACAATATAATAACTTCGTAATTCTATTAATCTTTCTAACTTCGTAATTCTTGTGTAAGGTGCATACAAAACACAATGCCATAGGGTTCCTTTTATACACTAAGGAAAACCCTAAATACAAAACATATAAAAGGATAAACGTATCTTCTAATAAGATAACTAATTCATACGTATCCTTTCCTAACTTATAGCTAACTAACTTTACTATAAATCATAAACAGAGTTAACTAAACACTGTCGACCAGACTTAACTATGCAAACTGTCTACCAGACTTAACATTGTACTGGCAGACTTAACTATGACATAATCATAACTAACAGACTTAACTAAGTACTTCAGCAGACTTAAGTCTGTTCTTCATATATAAGTCTTCTCTTGTGATAATTCCCAACAATCCTCCCCTAACTTGATCTTCATGCTCCATGAACTTCAAGTTCTTTTCTGATAAGCTTTCTGAGGATTGAACTCTTAAACTCTTGGAATTATCTTGAACTTTAACTCTTCATATCAACATATCTGAACTTGTGCAGATTTTAACAAGCTTTTCATCATCTGATCTTCAACCCATCTGATCTTTTCAGCAATAATGACTACTTGTACATCAATTCTTAAAGTTTCATACTATTCTCATCACTTCCAGGTGTGTTAACTCCTGTGAGAGGTGAATCATTGAAAATTAATGGATTTGATGTCTCTTTACCAGATAGCCATTAACTACTGGAGTAGCCAATGTTTTGGTGTGTAAGACCATGGTACATTGATAACCATATAATTTTTAGCAAACCATCAGCTATCAACGGATTTGTTTTGTCTTTACCAAAAGCCGTTTGCTTTTGGACTAGCCAATTCTTTACTATCACAGATATGGTGAGTTGATTACCATACAATTTTTGGCAAATTGTCAGCCATAAACGGATTTGAGGTATCTTTACCAGAGCCGTTTGCTCATGGATTAGCCAGTCCTTATGTGGATTAGACATGGTGGACTGATGACCATTTGTTATGTTAGTGCAAAGCACCTTCACCAAGTAGGAAGTTCCATTAATCCCACTTGTCATCTTGAAAATTCTTTCAAACACCCCAAAATTGCTTCCTTTTGGGACTGCATCTTAATTATTTCCAAAATTTGATCATATATCTCATCCCTTTTATCTGCTAGCAACCCCTTTTCTAGCATCACTTTACATACTCTAGGTGGTAAGGGATATTCAACCTCTGCTAGCATATAAATATAAGCTCTCTCCAAGTTCAGACATTGTACCTGACAACTATCAAAACATCTCCATCTGACAACCTCTTGTTGATAAGGAAGCTTCCAAATTGTGTCTGTCCTTGATGGTGGCTCAAACATGATTTTTAAGTCCCCCCAAAGAACCCTTTCAAATTCTTCTTCAGGTGTATTATCCCCATGCTTGATATTCACCAACTTGTACAGCTCCTTAAGATCATCCCTACTTAAATCATTTAGAACCCCGAGAAAGTTAACATATACCACCTCAGTGTAATCTTCCCTAATAATTTGATAAGCTGCCCTCATCCTAGTCTTAATTATCTGATACTCTACAATTTTGGCTGGTTGAGCTGAGCTTTCAGGAATTGACCCCATGGTAAATTCCTCAGAAAAGGGTTCTTCTTCCTCTTGTACATCCTTCTTAGAGCCTAGCTTTCCCTTCTTAGCTGCTCTCTTCCTTCTAGTCCACCTAATAATAGGCTTTTTGACTTCTTCCTTTTCTTTCACAACATCAGATACTTTCTCAGTCTTAGATTCCTTTTCAATTTCACTCACCTTTTCTACCTCAGACACCTTTTGCCTCTTGAAACTTATTCTGATAGAATCCTCATAGTCAGTAGGCTTGTAGTTATGATCCCTTTCATAAGCTCTGAGATACAAACTTTCAACTTCTTCATAAGACATTCCCTTCATCTTATCCTAACTGGAATGCAACATGTTCTTCAAATAAATCTTCATATCAGACATCTTTTGTTGCTTTGTGAGCTTCTTGGTAGTACTCTTTCTCTTTTGTGTCTTTTTGATTTTCTCCATTAAGCCTCCAAGAGTGTCAGATTCCATTCTTGCATTCATGAACTCAGCAAGTTTTGTTGCCCTTTCATCAACTGTCAAGCTTGTATCAGCTTTAAGTTCTTCCATCTTAGCCTTAAGCTCATCATCATCTTCAATCAGTGACATATATGGATCATTATCAAAATCCTCTTGCAGCTTCTTTGCAACAAGTTCATCTTGTCTCTTTATCTGTTCAAGTCTTTCCTTTTCAGCTTGTTCTTCTGCTTGAATTCTAGCAATCTCAGCTAAGCTTGCTTCTTCTTCTTTGAGTTGCTTCTTTGATTTCTTAGTCTGAGGGGTGTCTTCAACTATCTGCTTTCCTTCCCTTTGAGTTGAAGCAGACTTAAGTTCAGAAGACTTAACTTGATCAAATTCATCACCAGAATTATCACCAGAATTAACAACATCACCAGACTTATCTTTTTCACTAACAGACTTAACACCAGAACTAACCTTCTCAGACTTATTACCACCAGACTTAATAACCTCAGCAGACTTAATAATATCCTCATCATAATTAACCTCTTCATCAATCACCAACTTTCTTTTTAGCCTTCTCTTCTTCCTTTGTTGAATTTTGCTAAGAGATTGTGCTAAGGTTTCTGCTACTTCCTGTCCCTCTGGACTTATGTCTGTATCTCCAGTTGGTTTTGCTTGAGCTGGAGTATTAAAAGTCTGTTCTTCATCCAAATTCCTCCCTTGTTTGGAAGAATTTTTCTCCTCAACCCTTTCTGTATCACTGAAGGTAACCCCTTTATCCTTCATAATCCTTTCCATTTTCTTGACCTTTCTCACCAAGGTCACAATAGCTTTTCCCATTGTTGCATTTGATCTCTCTAAACCAGATATCCTTTCAACTAAGGTAGGAACCAGCTGTAAGAGAGCTTCCACAGTCATTGGGGCTGATTCCTCATCCTGAGTTGGAGTTGGAACTTGGGTTTGCTGCTCAGGTGAAGGTGGTGGAGGTGTGGGTGATCTAGGTGGTTGTGGTACAGGTGATCTGGGTTGTGGTGTTGGTGATCTAGGTGCATCTTGAGTTTGCTCCTCTGTCTCATGATGTGCCTCAACGCCAGATGATGTTCCTGCAATGTTAGTAGCACCAGACAACATAGAAGGTAATAATGGCCTGATGTTACTAACTAATTATCACATAAGTTACCTAAATTAACCACTAATCAAACCTAGATCTAGAGAGAGAAAGCTAGAGAGAGAAAGAGAGAGTGGAAGATTAACATAACATAATAATGAAAGTTTAGCATACAATCAACCAACCCTCTCCCTAAGGTGGGAGGGGGTATTTATAGTTTTACATGAGTATGGGCTTGTAGCCCTAATTATCTTACATAAACATACTTAAATAAATAAACGACACAGCCCATGGGCCTTCTACACGGGCTGGGCCTAATAACAAACCTAAAGGCCAAAGCAACCTATTACAATATGATCAATACTTGAATTAATACAAAAACGTGTTCCCAACAATCTCCCCCTAAGTATTGGTCATCAAGGTTGCTTGACGTCGTCTTTGCTTCTTGTGGCTTTGACGTCTTCTGAATCTTTGTTCTTTTTTCTTGATAGTGACGTGATATGATATGGTACTGATCTGCCGTTCTCCAATGGTCTCTGCTTCTGGTTTCTTCACGCCTTCTCCACCATGCTCATATGTCTTTTGACTTTGGTTCTTCAACTTGTTCTCACTTCTTCAATCTTTAACTTTTGAAAGGTTGTAGTGCTTGAACTTTGACTTTTCTTTAACATATTCTGAACTTTTGATATTTCTGAGTCTTTATGAGAACTTATCTTCAGGATATGAGCATGATGGAGTCTTGATGGTGGTTGAACTCCAGGTCTTCAAGCTCCTTCGCAGCAACAGCACGAACCAACCGGCACTTACAGGCTCAGACTTTGAGATCGTCAACAGCATAGTGTGAAGACTTTCTCTAATCCTTACCTAGGCCATTCTGAACCGGATACCCCCGAAAGGGCTTACACGGACATACCGAAGTGCACCCACGATTCAGTGAGCCGCTGGAGATTACCCCATGACTGTAGACCGTTTTTTGGAGCAAACACTAAGCATAACCCACAAGGAGTTACCGAAGTGACCTGCTGTCAGGGCTGTTTGATGTTGACCCTGGCAGGATTTCCATTCTGTCACTGAGAATCACAATTGTGAGTTCTCTCAAGAATGTTCTCGGCAGATTGCTAAGATCTGCATAGGACACTTCCTAATTTACAACTGATGCCCATGATGTAGAACAACAGTGTAATACTAAGTGTTCCTAAAAGATCTTTGATGAATCTCATGGATCTAGACTCTATTAGTGCACATTTGCTTGGTCGTTGGAGGCGTGGAGCAGAGTGCCTCCTTTTCAATATCAACACATCTCGTAGTGAGAGGTCGATAGATGATGAAGGGTTCTCCGTGTGAAATGAAACAAGTGCCTTTTGAGAGACACCTGAGTGGCTAGAAGGTTAGTGCAGTGCGTCACTGGGTCCATGACATCTTTTATCTTCAATACCGGTGATGCCCATCAACCAGTAGATTATGAATTGAACCCGGTGTCTGCCCTAAGGTTGAACAAATGGAGGGCTATTTCTTTTCACCCTTTTCTTTACTTTTCTTTTTAATTCTTCAACCCCTTCTTTCTCCGTTCATTTCATTTCACCTTTTTCAATCATACCTAGGACTTTTTAGTTCTAAACTATTGGTATTGTCCTTGGGTAGATCCCTCCGGCTCTGGCGGATCATAGGACGGTTATTCCTAACCTTAGTCACCTTATAACTCCATGACTATCCTATTGATGCCATAAACCAATCCTTTTGAAAATCTCTCAAAGTGTTTATGATTGTGAAAAACATATTTTGATAACACTTTGAGAGTTTAGTGATTTTCAGAAAGACTCCCCCTTCACAAGTGCTCTTAAGTAGTTAATTGAAATTTTCACATGTTGGGAAGAGTTGGCACTTTTGAATTGATTGATTTTTAGAAAGACTCCCCCTTCACATGTGCTCTTAAGTAGTTAATTGAAAATTGCACATGTTGGGAAGAGTTGGCACTTTTGAATTGATTGATTTTCAATGAACATGATCGTCGCGAGACACGCTTACATCACTAGTAAACTAGCTTGAAATTATTACCCGTCAAGATCACATTCAAGGAAAATCGCTCGAAATCGGTACATTCTACTCGGACACGTCCTTTGCGAGACACGTTTACATCACCAGATGAACTGGCTTGAAATTATTACCCGTCCGGGACATGTCTTTTCGACTACTGACTTTTCCTATCGTCAATTCGAGGGTCAATTCTGAGTCGAGCACGTATGAGATACCAACTTTCCTTTACCATATTTTAATCATCACTTATTCTCCCCCTCAAAAATAGCATACTCATGATGTTTTTGAAAAAACTTTATGATTAAAATATGCTATTTTTGAGTTTTAGGAAAGAATTTCAAGAATGTTTGTTTATCTGAACAAAGATTATATTTCAAATACTCCCCCTTGACGAGGGAATACTTGTCCTTATGAGCAGAATTTTTTGAAAACTTAGAAAACATTCAGGTTTAATTCTACTCATAAGTAAGAAGCTTTCGCTCCTTTGATTAGGATTGAGGCACTGAAGCGTACCTCAGGGTCCTTTCTTTACAGGAACGGGTTGTGCACTGTTATGTGTACACAAACCATAGTCAGTGATGAAAAATGATGAGATGATGACAAAATGTGACAAATGATACCAATGAGTTTACTCAGGATGGCGGAAAGTGAGAATGTTTGGAATTCTGGCTCGTCCTCCCACGTAACTCTCTAGTCTTCTCATCTGCACCCGAAACTTAAGTCGGTGATCAATTCGAGCCAAGAACTTGATTGTTAATCCAGTTCACGCTGCATGTCTTTAGCAGCTTCTTCATACGCTTCTTGATGGTGAAGTTTCTAAATCAGCTTCCCCCCAAACTGATAACCGTCTTCAGCAGATTCGTAACTTTGATGTAGTTACCCTGTCTTCTAACTTTTGAAGTTTTAAGTACGCATCGGAATTTGTAGATGACATCATAAACCACACCAAGGAAATCTGATTAGTACTCAGTAACAATTATACTCAATGCGGAAACTCCGTTCGGGGGTAACATGCAAGAATGCATTTCCGTCATAAGTTGATGGTGTGGGTGCTTTAAGAATGTAGAGGGGGATCTTCAGCTGCAGACACAGAAGTAGAAGTTGTTTGATCTACAGATGATGATGTTTCCGTTTAAGGTGCATCTTTAGCAACTGCTGTTTAGGTAGTTACTGGTGTATCAGGTGCTTGATTGTTGAAGAGTTGTGCAGCGGAACTTGTGGATACATCAAAAGCACGACTAACGAGAGTATCATCAAACAACGGAGCAAAACAAGTCTTCCAAGTCTTTGCGGTTAAGAGATAAAGGTGCAGCTGAATGATCAGGAAAGTTTAGACAATTGGATTTGGGTCCTAAGCTGTTTTGCTCAGAAACCATCACATTAAGCTCGGGTCCGAAACTGAGTTGTTCTGAAGCCATTGTCTTATATCTGATAAGAAAGAAGAGACAACCAGAGAACATGGATCCCCAAGTGAAACTGGGTTCCAGATGTTAGAAGCATAAAGTTGTAGTGTCAGTTATCCTCTTGACACCCGAGCACATGATTCCTTCTATGGTATTCTTTCTAGCCTCAGGGATAGATTTTGTGGATTTCACATTCGTTTTGGTGCAAATGCCTAAAATCTTTCCTGTAGGAATCCACCTGAGACCAACCGTATTGAAAATTCTACCCGTGGGCACCCATCTAAGGTTAGATCTAGGAGATGTTTTCCTTCTAGATGCAGTGGAATGAAATGTGGGAGCATCACTTAGTTGAGAAAATCTACGTCCTATATTAATCCACCTTTTAGATTTCTGAATCTTTTCCTTTGGTTCAATGGGTTTGTTTGGTTTGATTGTCTTAGTCGATTGTGCCTTTGCACGTGAATTCACTTCTTGATGATATTTTGACACACAGACATTGCAACTACTCTTAGATGCTAGCCAATTCCTATTTGTTTGTAGAGTGCTCCTAGGTTTTGGTTTGCAACTATTAGCAGTGTTCTGTAAAACAGTGGAAGGCATCCCACAAGGTTTTGAACCTAGAATTCCGTCCTTTTGAAGTAGTGCCTTTTTCCTAGCTTTTTCTAGATCATAGTTCTTGTACATGTCATTTATGCCATAAGACTCTTTACTTTTAATGCTCACTTTAGACACTATTTTTGAACTAATCCTAGATGAGCCAGGTATAAACACTTGTTGAGGTTTAGCAGAGACAAATGCATTTTTCTTAGGCCAAGAATGTGGAGTGACTGGTTTTGCCAAATCATTTTTCTTAACAACTTGGGAGGCAAACCGAGATTTTGAATATTTAGGTCGTTCAGATTTAAATGCAGTTGGTTGTCTAACCACTGATTGTTTTCTGATAGGTTGTAGAGGCGGTTTCCCCAAGATTGATGGTTTTGCAAACTTAGTATCCACACTTTGGCCAGTCAATCTTCTTAATTTGTTTTGCAATGCAGCATGTGCAAACACCTTTGCTTGAATTTGAACTTTCAACAACTCATTTTCTTTAACTAATGTATCCATACGTTTACTTTCTTCATTCAAAGATTTACCATTGTTGCCCGATGTTAGAGATTCATTTTGCAGTTTAAGTTCAAGTGAGATGCAATGTGCCTCTAGTTTTGAAAAATCTTTTTGAAACTGGGCAATGGTCTTTTTGAGACAAGCATTTTCAAACTCGAGAGTTTGATTTGATGGTACATTTTTTTTTGTTTTCATTTAATGGATCAGGCAAAGATTGTTTGACAAGATGTTCGTCAACATTCTTATCAACCCCTCCCTCATTTCTGAATTCAGGTTGTTCAGTAAGTTGGCGATCATGAGCAGACATACTATTATTGACAATTGATTGTACCTCAGCCATTGGCTCTTCGTCAAATATGGGTTCTGTGTCATGTGTGTGTCTGACATCTGCACAATCAGCATTTGTATCATTCATTGATCTGCTGTCATCCTTAGCTGTTGGCTCTTTGTCAAATATAGGCTCTGTGTCATATGTGGGTCTGACATCTTCACAATCAGCATTTGTATTATTCCTTGATCTGCTGCTATCACCCTGCTTTTCTGATTCTGTCCCACTGCTTTCTGTAACAACCAAATTAGCATCCAATGCTTTAATCGTATTAGCATGCTCTTCTTGATTCTGCAACTTCTTTTCATTCACTCTTTTGTCATAGTCTTGTCTGTGAAGTACTCTTTCAGCAATTGACTTTTCAATCGAATCCATTTGTTGGATCAGCATGTCTTTGAAAGTTTTAACCTCGATTCTAGTGTATTCCAAAAAATACTTGCATGTCATGACACTGTCAAAATCTGATGATAACCAGGAAACGATGAACTGCTGAAATTGTTCCTTGAGCACTCTAAAGGCGACCGTGGATCCATTCTCGTGAAATTCTTCTTTTTTAAGTTGCTTCTGCAGTTGATCCACATTGAGGAACATCGTTTTTGTGAATATTTCAATGTCTTCTCCAAAGAGTGTTGAAAATGCCCGTTTGTATCCATACTCGGTACGAGTTCCTACTAAGTCTTTGTTTGAGAGGACCTTAAGATGTGAATGAAGAAATCTTAAACATGCCATGCATTTCTCTTTTGTTTCTCTCTTTTTTCTTGCATTAATAATTCTTGCGTATCACTCTCTTGAGATCCTTGAGAAACAAGGTTTGGTGGTGAAGAAATGGAGGAAGGTGACATCTGTTCATTCATTTGTGACCTTGATTGATACATTTTCTCTCCCCCTTGATTGTTGCGATGAAATCGAAAGAATCAACCTAAAATGCGTAAAGTTGATGTGTCACACACAAGGTCGAATAACGGTTGTTGAAGTAACTTGTGAAATGAGGAAAGATTAACTTGAAGTAACTTGTGGATGTTGGATCTTTAAAGGATAATAACGGTTGTTGTTTGTAGATTAGATTTTTGAACGGTGAATAACTTGAAGAAACTCTGAGGATTTTACTCTAGAAACTCAGAGGATTCAATCGTTGAACCTCGGAGGATTTTACACTAGAAACTCGGAATACTCTTATAAAAACTTGATAGATCTCTCAAACTTGATAAAAGTAACAAAGTCGACAAAATATGGATTAGAAGCCCAATCGATCAAAGCACCAAGCCTAAGTCCTAATTCCTTTATGATATCCAACGAACCCGAATAATCTCAACCTAAACTATAATCACTCTCGGATAACAAAGCTCAATCAAAATCGTGATCCTTAATTATATCCCGAAAAGGTAGTGCACACACCAAATTTGTGAAAAGATACAACTATAACAAATGTGAGTCCACCACAAACTTCTAAAAAAAATTCGTAAAAGAAAAAAAAAATCCAATAAGAATCAAACTACTGAATTCGTCCTGTGTAATCAGTCCAAGCGAAATAATACACTTAAATCAAGCCCACGATCAAATTCTAATTAGTACTCAAATCCCAACACACTTAAGCCTAACCCTAATCTTTTGATATAAAAGACACTAACAACTCACACACTCTAACCCTAATGACTGTGTTTAAACAAACACGCAGTCAAGATATCTTTTCTCCCAAAAAAAAAATCCGACCTTTGTCTTGTCTATTGATACGATGGTGAATAGAAACAACCAGGCCACAACTGAGTCCTTTGTGAAGATGTAAGGTAGGTTCTTTTAATATCGTTTGCCTTTTTGGTTTCACAGATCGAAACGAGTAAAGAGATGAAAAATAGATCTATGATGACACAAGTTCAAAAAAAACGTAAGATCTTCAAGATCTTTGAATATGCGGATATGATTTGAACAAGTCTGAGATCTTATGTTTCTCTTGATGTATATATATGATCGATGATGGTTTAAAGTTCACTCACGAAAAATCTGTAAAGATTGGTACCCAAAGTGAACAAAACTGAGATCTTTGTTTTTCTTTTTCTTGTTAGATTGAACCGAACCAAAGTGGGGATGAAAAACTCTTTATGTTTTTGTTGTTTCTTGTAGGATTCGGATATTATGTTTCTTGTAAAGATCTTGTAGTATTTTTTTTGAGAGAATAGTTGATTTTGATGACTGATGTAGTTGTTATTTAGAGTTGTTGTTGTTTGAGATGTCTTTTCGTTATCATGTACTGGACTAGAGAGAATAAGAAACTCGATTAGTCGTGAAAGTTTGACTAGTCCAAGAAACTTGATGAATACTATAGAAACTCGATTATGTAAGAAACTCGATCAAGTTAAAGAAACTCGATCAACTGAAAGATACTCGATTAGTCCAATAATCTCGATCAGTCCAAGAAGCTCGATCAAGGTAGTTACTCGACTACCCAAGTTACTCGATCAAGGTAAAGAAACTCGACTTAACCAGTTACTCGATCAAGTTAAATAGATACTCGACTAAGGGAACCAGTTACTCGATCAAGGTACACAAACTCGATCAACTTAACTGATGAAGCGAAAAGTGTACCGCTTTTAGGGGTTCATTTAAGCCCTAAATCGTGTTTATTTGATCAAATATTGCCCTAAATCGTTCCTTTTGTCATTTTAGGTACTTTGGAGAAGAAATCTGGAAAAGGAAGCATTTTGGACGTTTTTGGAGCATAAAAGTGAAGAAAACGACAAAGTCTCAAAATCGGCTGGAAAAGTACCTTTGACGGCGTCAGGGATTGCTCTTGACGGCGTCATGGCTTGGCAAAAGAGGTGGATATGAAAAATACACATGATAAGCCAGAGAATTTTACAATGAAAATCTGACGGCGTCACCCTTTGAAGTGATCAAGGCCATCACGGTTTAACTTAAAGAGGGACGGCGTCAAGCCTTGATAAGCCAGAGCGGATTTTGGAGCACTAAAGAGGGACGGCGTCAAGAAGGCCATCCGGGAACCCTAGACACGGCGAGGTGACGGCGTCAAGATCTATAACGTGACGCCGTCAGCCCTTAAACTCTATATATAGTTTTGCAATTTTTTGTCATTAGTGTGCAACTTTGTGAGGAGAAACCCTAAGACGAATTTCTGCCATTTTTAAGGGTTTTCATACCCTTGGATCTCCCATGTTTAATTGAAGATAAGTAATTGTTTAATCAATCAATATGTCTATGTGTTGTTTGATTATATCTTGTTCTTGTCTTTTGATTAACATGTTAGGCTAGATTTATCTTGTGTTTGCTTAGATCTAATGAAACCTAGCTATTGATTATTGGTTATTAGTGTGTTATTAATTGTATTGGATGATTGTTTATCGATGTTAGGCTTAAGAAAACTGGCTAACTTCCTATACGGTAACTTGCTTGAACGTCTTAAGAAACATGAACCAATGCGTACTAAGGTTTTTATGGTTGTATTTAATGCATGAGCGAATTCTAGTGATCCCATGTTAGGAGCTTCCTAGCTGGCTTGACATAGGAGTGAAGTAGGAGCTCATAGAGTTGGGGAAGTACGTACACCACCCCACGATTGGTATTAAGGAATACACCCGTCATCCACGCGATTAATACACACTAATCAACCAGTAAAAGATAGTTAGGGAGTAAGGAAATCTAAGTAAACACATTTCTCTCCACATAAGTTTCACACCCTTTTCATTTTCAGTTATTTTATTTTATTTGCATTTGTAGTTATTTGGGTTAGTTGACTAGCAACTAATTCTGCCCACTCCTTCAAACCCGAGATTTTACTTGCTTTCATAAAAAATATAAAAATACAAAAAGAATCTTCTCTCACCCTTAGACCTAATTAGAGTAGTTTTTCAATCCTAACGACACTATTCCCTGTGGAGAACGATCAATCCCCCGTACTTACCACTACACTATACTACATCGGTCAGGTACACTGCCTGGTGGGGTTGTAAGCCTCTTGAGATCCCTCGAGAGGTAAAACCTGTTGTAAGGTTGCAAAACCACGCATCAAGTTTTTGGCGCCGCTGCCGGGGAATAGTTATTGTTTAGGTTGAATTTTTATTTTATTAGGTCTACTCACTAGATTCCTTTCTAGTGAGATTTTTATTTTCTTTTTCTAGGTTTTCTTTAGTCTATCTTTTTTCTTCGTTTCTTTGTTCGTAACCATTACCATCCGACATCATGGAAGGTGGTAATATCCTTGATCCCAACAACCCAACACCACCTCCTAGAGCCCGTACCTTAGGAGACTACTCCTGTCCTAGCCACCATGGCTATCGAAACACCATTGAGCTCACTCAAGGAGCCAATGTCACTCCCTTGCGATCCGACACCATCCGGTTGGTGCAAAGCGGATGCGCATTCCATGGACTTCGTTCCGAAGATCCTAATCAACATCTCAAGGACTTTCTCAAAATCGTTGATTCCATAGACCTTGATGTTGCCACTCGAGAGACGACCCGACTGCGTCTCTTTCAATTCTCTCTGCGGGACCAAGCTAGTCAATGGCTAGAGCGTCTACCCGCAGGATCCATCACCTCTTGGGATGATCTCACCACTCGTTTCCTTGCTCAGTTTTTCCCACCGGGAAGAACTACCAAGCTAAGGAATGATATCTTGATGTTCCAACAACGTCAAGGCGAAACCCTCTACGAGGCATGGACTCGATTCAAGGACTTACTCCAAAAAGTCCCTCACCATGGCAGAGAACTTTGGCTCCAAGTCCAAATCTTCTGTGACAATATCAATCTCTCCACGAGGCAAACCATTGACCAATCGGCCGGTGGTAAGCTACGTAATCTAAGTGCGGAACAATCATGGGCTCTCCTAGAAGATCTTGCTCTTTATGACAACGAAAGTTGGAGTGATCCCCGTGATTTGAATAAAACGGTCAAGGCAATATCTTTGCCTTCGAACAATTCAAGCACTTCCGACCGTAGGATCATAGAACTTGAAGACCAAGTCAAGTTTCTTATGAAATCCTACGAGGCTCCTAAACCTTCAAGCCAAGTGAACAAAATCACTTCTTCATGTGAATTATGTAGTGGTCCCCACGACACTCGTGATTGCATGGAACTCCCCAAACAAGCTTTTGCGGACTACGCATCCTCGCGTACCGACGGAGCGGGAGACAAGTGGTACACTTTCAAACCCGAGCCAAACCCCTACGGTGATTCATACAACCCCTCATGGAAAAATCACCCGAACCTTAGGTGGAAACAAAACCAAAACGCACAACAAACCAATTCTTCCAACCCACCTAATCGTTTCCAATCAAACGGTTCCGACTCGAACCGTACTTTCAACAACAATCCTTCCGGCAATGGTAGTACCAATAACTTTGAAGGATTGATGTCCCAATTTATGGCATCTCAAGAAGCTCGTTTGGCCAAGTTTGAAGCCGATTTCAAACAAAAACAAAGCGAGATGACCAATAAGATTGACACTTTGTTGAAAGCCCTCAATGACCGAGAAATGGGAGCACTCCCTAGCAACACAGTCAAGAACCCGAAACTAAACGTCAACGCCATCTCGTCGGTTTCGTCTCCTAGTTCTTGTCCACAATATTATTCGGTCAATTCCATGAGCACGTGTTTCAAACAAACCCAAGTCATAGTTGAAACACCTCCCACTCAAAACCTTGACGAAGAATTCAAGGAGCTCCACCTTGAAAGTCCGGTTATTGATGTGTTGGATGAGAAGAAGCTTAAGTTAGGTGAAAAAGGGACCGCCTTTGTTCAAAACAAGCTACCTAAGAAGTTAGATGATCCGGGCTTATTTGTTCTACCTTGCAAGATCGGTAATTCGGAGGCTTATGACACATTAGCCGATCTTGGATCAAGCCTTAACCTACTTCCGTTACCTCTCTACACCTCTCTAAAACTAGGAAAACTTGAAGAAACCGAGGTGATAATAGGCTTAGCGGATGGGAGTGTTGCTTACCTGGTTGGAGTAGTCAAGGACGTGTTAGTACACATAGGAAAACTAACCATTTTAGCCGATTTCCACGTCCTTGATATGGTTAGCGACCCTACATGCCCCTTATTGATAGGTAGAGGATTTTTAGCGACCGCTAGTGCTATGATTGATTGTAAGGAATCTAAGATAGCGGTAGGGGAAGGTGATACTTGGTCAGTCTATGATGTGAAGAAACATGCTTATGATACTAGTGAGGAACCAACACCCCATTGGTTAGAATTAAATAGGAGACCATCTAGATATGGACCTTGGATCGATAGAGACTTCATAGGACCCCAACGCCCATTTTACCTAGAAGAGGACTTTGTTAACCGAACACATACGGTAGAGCAACTCTTGGCTAGGGACACCGAATTGGATCCGTTTGAAGACCCTCTAGTTTTTAGGAGGATGATTGATTTCCTAGGAGTTTTGCCAATTAACCTAGGGATGAATAAGTGGAATTGTGAGGACGATGATCATAAGTGGGATTGGGACAAACCACCCAAAGATGGAGATGGGTCATGGCATATTAAGATGACATTGTATGACCCGGATGGAGAGAAGTTTGAAAGGATATATTGTACTAAGCGGACCAATAGGAAACTTTAATCCAAGCTTAAACCTAAAGACGTCCTCGATGACGAGCTCACTTACATAGGGTAGAAGGACTTTGAGTCTAGCTACAAGACTCGTTAATAAAGAAAAGCGCTTCTTGGGAGGCAACCCAAGCTT
Organism: Artemisia tridentata subsp. tridentata; assembly: GCA_021014915.2. Lineage (NCBI taxonomy): Eukaryota > Viridiplantae > Streptophyta > Magnoliopsida > Asterales > Asteraceae > Artemisia > Artemisia tridentata. Next base: position 325,056,600 of record CP139503.1, read on the forward strand.
TATTTGTTTTGTGTGTTTATTTATTTGTTTGTTTGATTTTATTTGTTTCCGTATGTGTGTTTAATTTTTAGTATTATTGATTCATGTTCAAAACTAAATTGTGAAAATGCTTTATCTTGTTTTTAACTTCGTTTTAACTACATATAAAGGTATTTTGCAAAAGATAAGTGTAAGGGAAATCCAAATCGGTTTATTAGAACACAAATGAACATGAATCGTAATAATAATAAATTAACATACATATTAGTATTTGTTTGAGTCAAATGCTTGTATCGAGTCATAATGATGTTTTGCAGGAATTCCAGGAAGTAAGGTAGAGGTTTTTCCAGAAATTTTCCGAAAACTTAACATGAGAATTCTGTCAGATCATTTCTGACGGCGTCAGGGTTTACAACCTGATGGCGTCAGGTTTTAATTTTCTAAAATTTTTGAAAGTTTTGTTTTCATAAAAAGTTTTTATTAAATCTCTAACTTATAATCTCCAGGAATCTACAAAATTATCATTCCACAAGCATTATATCCTTATATATAGAATTTATCCCGCCGATGTTATGCAGGTTTTCGTGTTTGTTTTCTCAGGTTTAACAGGTTATTTTGGACAAGGAGATGTATGTGGAATCAAGCTTATGGCGATGCATTAGTCTTGGAGCTTCTACATTCTCTTGGAAGAATATCTAACCATGTTACTTCATTATCCACCGAGCGAATCAGGGGAGTATTTGATTTCATTCTTTTACCTTTTCACTTTTACATCTTGTTATTTGAACATTGGGGACAATGTTCATCTTAAGTGTAAGGGGGGGGGGGGGGTAAAGTACGATACTTTAGAGAATGCTATTACGCTTGATTTTTGTTTAATGGTAGATGTGTAATAAAACTGAGATAAATACCTGTTAGGGCAATTTTAGTGCCAAATTTAAAATTTTTTACAACATATAGGAGTGAAACTTTGATCTTAATGAGCGTCTCATGGATAGGAGTTATATGACTAGCACAAAACCATACCACTAAAATTTTTTTCCACCCCAAATATGTGAGGTTCGCCCCTAGAATTGGTAGGAAAAGCATTTATGCTATGATGTATGTACCGGTAGCACTTAGATTCTAGAACTTGCGTTAGGACCATTCCAAGGCCACAAGTGAGACTACATTCGTGTAGTTAGATTTACTACATGATAAGAGGCATTAGGATTAACCCATTGTTTTACACCTGTGTTTTTGTTATAATTACTTTGGCTACATTAGTCAAGTAATTCTCCCACACCCTTTGCGTTGTACTCATTTTTAGTACACGATACCCCTAGTACACCCCTCAGAGCCTATCTTTTCATTTCGACCTTTAAGCATTTTACTTAAAGGAAGAATTTGTTTACACCCCACTTAAATGTACACCCAAATCGCCTTAGCCTACCTTGTATGCACTCATTTTTAGTGCATTATTGTGACAACATTTGTTTTAACCCAAGTTAATTATCTAATTGATTACATGGTTGCTAAGTCGAGTCATATCCTTGTACATATTGTTTTGGGACAATTGGGACTCATGGGTAAAGTACTAGTGTAATGAAGTAATGGGGAAGAACATCATTATTACCCCCATATGTGCTAAATATTTTAAAAGTACTCCAAGTGTTTCGATTATCTTAATTCGAGTCATTAGAATAGTTATTTGTAAAGTTATGTAAAAGTTCAAGTGTAAGGGGAATGCAACGCCCCTATGATGTATTATTTTGGATGGTAGGGCAAGAGTGTATGAAAAAAAAAATAAAAAAAAAAATTCAAGAAAAATACAAAAAAAAAAAAAAAATGAGAAAAGGAAAAATAGAAAAAACATACGGACTACCATCCCGTTTCATTTTATGTTTGTCTTATGTTTATGTTATTTTGTTTTTAGCTTAAGTCGAGTCTAGTCTTGGCTTAGCAACGCCATATTGTACATGTAATTAATCAAGATCTTTAACTCGCCACCAGTAAAATATCCCTTATCCAACAAAACCGTGTTTATCATATCCCTACACCTCACGTTATAACCCATTTAAAAGCCCTCTTTGATAGTTTATCTTAGGTGCTTACGCCCAGTGGAGGAGGTTTTCGATCCTTTCCCAAGCGTATGGTAATCTATTTGCTATGACAGGTAGTGAGAGATATTATCCGTTTTCATTTATGAGATTTATTTTGATGACACCTGAGAGATGTGAGTATCTAAACACTACTTGTGAGGTGCTAGTTTGTAATCTCCGTGCTTATTATGATTAAAGTGGAACGACTATTTGTTGTAATTACTTTTATATTAGCATTAAATGACCCCTAACTTGTATTTTGATTAGAATAAAAGCGCATTTGCTTGAGGACAAGCAAATCTCAAGTGTAAGGGTATTTGATGAAGCGAAAAGTGTACCGCTTTTAGGGGGTCATTTAAGCCCTAAATCGTATTTATTTGATCAAATATTGCCCTAAATCGTTCCTTTTGTCATTTTAGGTACTTTGGAGAAGAAATCTGGAAAAGGAAGCATTTTGGACGTTTTTGGAGCATAAAAGTGAAGAAAACGACAAAGTCTCAAAATCGGCTGGAAAAGTACCTTTGACGGCGTCAGGGATTGCCCTTGACGGCGTCATGGCTTGGCAAAAAAGGTGGATATGAAAAATACACATGATAAGCCAGAGAATTTTACAATGAAAAATCTGATGGCGTCACCCTTTGAAGTGATCAAGGCCATCACGGTTTAACTTAAAGAGGGACGGCGTCAAGCCTTATTCTGACGGCGTCAAGCCTTGATAAGCCAGAGCGGATTTTGGAGCACTAAAGAGGGACGGCGTCAAGAAGGCCATCTGGGAACCCTAGACACGGCGAGGTGACGGTGTCAAGTCCTATAACGTGACGCCGTCAGCCCTTAAACTCTATATATAGTTTTGCAATTTTTTGTCATTAGTGTGCAACTTTGTGAGGAGAAACCCTAAGACGAATTTCTGCCATTTTTAAGGGTTTTCATACCCTTGGATCTCCCATGTTTAATTGAAGATAAGTAATTGTTTAATCAATCAATATGTCTATGTGTTGTTTGATTATATCTTGTTCTTGTCTTTTGATTAACATGTTAGGCTAGATTTATCTTGTGTTTGCTTAGATCTAATGAAACCTAGCTATTGATTATTGGTTATTAGTGTGTTATTAATTGTATTGGATGATTGTTTATCGATGTTAGGCTTAAGAAAACTGGCTAACTTCCTATACGGTAACTTGCTTGAACGTCTTAAGAAACATGAACCAATGCGTACTAAGGTTTTTATGGTTGTATTTAATGCATGAGCGAATTCTAGTGATCCCATGTTAGGAGCTTCCTAGCCGGCTCGACATAGGAGTGAAGTAGGAGCTCATAGAGTTGGGGAAGTACGTACGCCACCCCACGATTGGTATTAAGGAATACACCCGTCATCTACGCGATTAATACACACTAATCAACCGGTAAAAGATAGTTAGGGAGTAAGGAAATCTAAGTAAACACATTTCTCTCCACATAAGTTTCACACCCTTTTCATTTTCAGTTATTTTATTTTATTTGCATTTGTAGTTATTTGGGTTAGTTGACTAGCAACTAATTCCGCCCACTCCTTCAAACCCGAGATTTTACTTGCTTTCATAAAAAATATAAAAATACAAAAAGAATCTTCTCTCACCCTTAGACCTAATTAGAGTAGTTTTTCAATCCTAACGACACTATTCCCTGTGGAGAACGATCAATCCCCCGTACTCACCACTACACTATACTACATCGGTCAGGTACACTGCCTGGTGGGGTTGTAAGCCTCTTGAGATCCCTCGAGAGGTAAAACCTGTTGTAAGGTTGCAAAACCACGCATCATTAACCAATCTCGACTAAGTTACTTCCTCGATCAACTTAACCAATCTCGATTAAGTTACTTCCTCGATCAACTTAACCAATCTCGATTAAGTTACTTCCTCGATCAAAGAAGCTCGACTAGATCATCTAACTCGATGACTAGCCAGAAACTAGATTAGGGCAAAGAGATACTCGACTAACTTAAATGTAGCTCGATCAATGTACCACTGATGAACAGTAACAAATCGGATGAACAGTACGTAAACAGTAACTTATCGGATTTTTTGATTTTTTCTTAGATCTAATCTTTTAACAACCTAAATTACCCCTAGGCGAATGATACCACTTGATGTTACTAACTAATTATCACACAAGTTACCTAAATTAACCACTAATCAAACCTAGATCTAGAGAGAGAAAGCTAGAGAGAGAAAGAGAGAGTGAAAGATTGACATAACATAATAATGAAAGTTTAGCATACAATCAACCAACCCTCTCCCTAAGGTGGGAGGGGGTATTTATAGTTTTACATGAGTATGGGCTTGTAGCCCTAATTATCTTACATAAACATACTTAAATAAATAAATGACACAGCCTATGGGCCTTCTACACGGGCTGGGCCTAATAACAAACCTAAAGGCCAAAGCAACCTATTACAATATGATCAATACTTGAATTAATACAAAAACGTGTTCCCAACAATTGAAAATCTCTCAAAGTAAACAAGCCACAAGGGCCTGGTAAACCACACCAAGCAAATCTGACTAGTACTGAGTAACGATTATGCTCAATGCGGAAACTCCGTTCGGGGGTAACATGCAAGAAATCAGCAAGATCTTCTCACATAAGTAGGCTATTTCACACTTCACAACCTGCGAAAGTTGAAACGAGTACACCAAAATCACAAAACTGAACCACTGATCATCTCTGCGGATGTCTCTTCGGTAGTACTAAAATTGTAAGCTCGATCACTTGAGTCTGTTATGCGTCCCCGATGTGCACATTTCTTCCCCCTGAATGCAGATCCATCTGGAAAAATAGTGTTTTTGCAAAGAATGCAAGAAAAGTCAAAGAACATCCACTCTCTCTTCCCCCACGATGTCTTCGCGGAATTGGAAGCATACACACTATGGTTATGATGGAAACGGAGGCAGCGTACACCTTGTATGTCCAATTTGTCGAAGATGTGTGAAGTACCATAAATAACCCGTGAGAATCAACTGCAGATAAAATCTCTACTCTTCTATACTCTTCTCATCTAACTCTTTACCGACCCCATTATCATTCTGACGGCTTTTTGTAGTGACCACTGATGGAGAAAAACCCAATATTACGAACTTGAGACTGAAGTAAAATAACCCGAACTTGTGACTTAAACTTGCACTATTGTCTGACTAAGAACCTATACTGAGCACTACAATGTAACTCCTTTAAGCATAGGTCGTTTCATATACCCATCCAACCATCCTTAACTGTATATGAACTCATCTTGAATTATCCACATCTTTGTGTGACACTTGAGCACTACAACGTAACTCCTTAAAGTGATAGCTATACTCTGTGAGCACAACAACGTAACTCCTTACATCAGGTATAACTAGATAACTCAAATCTTAATCATTTTGGAGGTTATAAGCTCGAACAAGGATCTCGAAGAATCATGCATCCAACCAACCCCGATATCTTCAAGATACTAAGTACACGCACCCGTGATATTCCACTTCAACCTTAAATAAATAATAAAGAATTAACCCCGTAGTCACATCTTGCGGTTCAATACTCAACACTAGCCTTTTGACAGTTTAAGTGAACTATGATAATGGTTTTATCCCAATCTTGTCAAAAAACGTATCCCCGTGAAATTTTGTTAGACCATAAATACCACACCTTTTGTCAAATATTTATCCCAAATATTACATAATGGTTTAATGATACATAATTTTTAAAGTATTCAGCTAAAAAATTATTCATATTTGGGAAACAGAAACAACCCAAGCTGTTTAAAATATATTCGGCCCATTGATTAATAAATAAATATTCGGCCCATTGATTAATAAACCCAACTAATAGTCACAATCCGTCCAACTTCAACATCCCTAATATTTCGGGTATTTATACCTTATTAAACATCCACTTAACCCTAATGTTCTTAATAATCCGCCTCTCTCATCTTCTTTCCTCAAAGAAATCCGCCCCCACTCTTCTTTCATTTCAATACCAGTTAACCTCAAAGACAATTAAACCCTAATCACACATCACCAAATATATCCGCCCCCACTACTACTCCTCCAACTCGCAGTACACACAATCAATCAACTCTCCATTTGATTTTCTCATCAACAAAAAAAATCACAAAGACGAATTAAACACACCCATTATGGTCAACAGATGCTATTAACCGAACCCAAAACAAAACTTTTAATCTTCTGTAGTAAACTTTGGAGCATACAAGAACCATAAGCTCTTGGGTTCAAGATCCATAAAGTGGCTTGGGTAAGGTTTTTGTTTTTGTGTTTTCATTTTTCATTGGACGAACCAAAGAAAGAAGATAACTTTCTAGTTATGTTTCTTCTCTTTATTTTGTTCGGATATTCAAAAGGAGCAATCCAAAATTGATCAATGATGAAAAAAACGTGTATAACCTTTTAGATCTTGAAAGATCTATGCATGAGTTTCACGGATTTGAGATCTTTAGTTGTTTGATGTGTGAGAAGGAGGTGATAGATGTAGTTGTGGATGACAGAGATTGTCGATGGGTATAGGATTAGTAATCGGTTTTGATGTTGGTTTATAGAGGTTATGATGTTGGGTATACGATCTGTATTTGTTATTGTATTCGTTATGTTGACAGTGAATGGTAGTAACAGATCTTCTTCCTTTTTTTTATTATTATTTTTTTTCAATAAGTTTGACCGTTGACCGATAAAACCATTTGCGATAAGTGGTCATTTGCGATAAACATCGTTTGCGATAAAAATCGTTTGCGATAAAAGAGGGTTTGTCGAAATTGCTTATACAAGTAATTTCGATAATCGTCTGCAGATGAGTTTTCCGGTAACTTTTCCGGCCATCTCATTTTTTACCAGTTTTCTGACCAGTTTCATCAGACCACCTATCGGACCCCTTTTTCTGACCACATAACACTCATAAATCTTCACGGATGATAGAAACAGTCACAACCAAAAAAAGTGATAAAGATGTATCCAGACTGAATATGGACCAGATACATTAAAAAATACAAACTATTGATAAATTGTTGAAAGTACTCATTTTGACAAAAACTAAGGACAAGTAAAAGCAATACTTTAACAGCCCCAATATCAGTCTAGATCCACAAAAAAATACGAATTTGACAAGAAAAAATCACGCAAATCAACCAAAACTAAAACCAAGGCTCTTGATACCAATTGATGGATCGTGTTTTGGTGTGAATATTGTGAATCGGGAGGTCTTGGAAGATGAAAGAACATCATCTTCATGGTAAAGGTTAGAGAGAGAAAGTGTAGAGAGAGAGAGAGATGGAAACTTGGTGTATTGTTGATGATAAGGAAAGGTGAAAAATAACACAAAAAGCTCACCCTCCTAGTGAAGTCTAGGAGGTATATAAAGGTCCAAACACAAGACTTTACAATATTGACGCTTCTAGTCCTTGTGTTTGTGCCTAACAAGATAGATAATGTAATCCCAAATATGTTGTCACATTTTCGTGTGAGAAGCATACCCAACATGACCTATGAGCCCCTTGAAAACCCCTTTTCATGTTATTAAAGATTTTATCCTTAAAGGCTATACACAAAGAGGTCTGCATTTTGTTTTTCAGTTTCAAAACTCAACACCATTTGAAGAAATCTTGGGTACATTAAAAATTTATGCTTACCGGTCACATTTGCTACCATGCCATCAAAAATTAGTTTTGAAAAGTTAAAAGTCTTTCCAAGTGAAAGACAGACCAATGCAGAAGCAATATTGCTTCCAAATTGATCCCATCCACCACTCTTGGGACTTAGGCAGTGTAGCAAATGGTGAATCAAAAACTTCCATTGTGGTGAAAAATGACTTTTCCAAAAGGTAAAACCACCACCATTAATGGGATATCCAATGTTACCCATACCCTCTAAGATCATGTTATTTGATAACATAGTTTCTCCAGAAGCATCATCTAATTTAAGACTACTTCTAATGGATGCTTCTGAGATAGTAAACTCATGATTATCAATAGTTGCCCTTAAATGTAGATTCCCATCAGCAAGAGTTTCGGAGGTAGCAGTCCCCAAAACTGTTTGACTAGGGAATCATAGATAGTGGGAGAATGAGTCAAGGCATACCGTATGTTAGAGCCTTTCAGAAAATCCACTATCTGCTCGAAACCTTCACTCTTATTTGGTTTCTTCAAGAATCCTACTTGATTGTGCTTGTCACAATATTTGAGTTGAGCCATTTGAGGAGTTGTAAGTTCTGGTTGACTGACAAATTAGGGTTTAATACTGGTAGATAAAACAGAGTGATCTTGGCCGAAAATAAAGATTTTAAAATGAGAAGTAAATAATGGATAAAGATGAAACAGTAATTAAATATCATCCATATATACTTCTTTTTCCCAAAAAATATCAACGGTAATATTTAAATAGGAAAAACATTAAATGTACGACCAGACCTAACGGTAAAAAGATATTTACATTTTAACACTACCAGAATTAAAAATGGTCAACCAGACTTAACCAACATTCCACCAGACTTAACAAAAATATCAGATAAACCCGAATAATACTCATTAGCAAGGCTTCCAATCACCATCCATCCATGCTTTTCCTGGAAAAATTAGTCTAAAACCAAGAAAAGATACATTTTGCAAGCAGAACTAACAAATACTAACTACCAGAATTAACTCTAATACTCACTACCAGAATTAATTCTAATACTAACTACCAGAATTAATTCTAATACTAACTACCAGAATTAACTCTAATACTACCAGATTTAACTACTAGAACTACAAACTATACATTTAACCTCCCCTTAAATGTAACCTCCCCTCAAATGTAGCTATGGGTTTACCATTCCAATATTAACCACTAAGTAATTGAACCTAGGTCCATCAAAAGCTTCGGTCAATAGGTCAGCTACATTAAAGTCTGTGTGTATCTTTTCCACCCTAATCAGTTTCTTTTCAAAGCAATCCCTTATAAAGTGATGCCTTATTTCTATGTCTTTAGTTTTAGAGTGATACACTGGGTTCTTAAATATACAGATAGTGCTTTCATTATCTATGTGAATTATAGTATTCATGAAATTCAAACCAGAATCCAGCATCTGATTTTGAATCCACAAGACTTGTCCACAACAATTGGCAGCTGCTACATACTCAGCTTCAGTTATAGATGTAGCCACAATGGTCTGCTTCTTGCATTGCCAGGAAATCAATCTTCTTCCAAGGAATTGACAACCTCCAGTTGTGGATTTCCTATCAAGACTTGCTCCAGCATAGTCACTATCTGAATAGGCTTCCAGGTCAAATGATGATTTTCTAGGATACCAAAGGCCCAAATTGGGTTTGCCCTTTAAGTATCTAAAGATTCTCTTCACAGCATGAAGATGTGAAGTCTTTGGAGTAACCTGAAATCGAGAACAAGCACACACAACATACATAATATCAGGCCTAGAGGCCATTAGATACATTAGAGAACCTATCATTGATCTATATAGGTGCACATCCACATCATCAGCATCCTCATCCTTTGTTAATGGCACCTTGTTCTCCATGGGAGTGACTACTGTCTTCACACTTGCAAGATCAAACTTCTTCAATATCTCAGCAACATACTTGTCTTGAGAAATAAAAAGTCCATCTTCCTTTTGCTTAACTTGCAGTCCGAGAAAAAATGTGAGCTCACCCATTGAACTCATTTGAAATCTGCTCTTCATCAAAGCCTCAAACTCTTCACACCAAGACCTTTTTGTGAAGCCAAAAATAAAATCATCTACATATACTTGCACTAGAATGATATCCTTCTTGTTCCTTTTAATGAACAAGGTCTTGTCAATAACACCCCTTATATATCTATGCTCTTCAAGAAATTTGGAAAGAGTAGCATACCAAGCTCTGGGAGCTTCATGTAATCCATACAAAGCTTTGATGACTTTGTAAAGCTTCTTGGGATGAGCAGGATCAATGAAACCAGGAGGCTGATGAACATACACTTCTTCTTCTATAGTGCCATACAGAAAAGCACTTTTGACATCCATTTGATAGACTATGAACCCCATGTAGGATGCAAAGGCCAAAAATAACCTTGGGCCACCAATCTGGCCTTGTTTCTGACAACTACCCCTCTTTCATCCTTTTTGTTCCTGAAGACCCACTTTGTGCCAATAACTTTTGCTCCACTTGGTAGATCTACAAGAACCCATACCTTTTGCAACTTAAACTGCAAGAGCACTTCTTGCATTGCTTCCACCCAACTCTCATCTTCTAAAGCTTCAGAAACCTTGGTAGGTTCCTTTTGAGAAAGGAAGCATGCAAACAGACAATGTTGTTGATCTTTGTGATTATTTCTTTGCTGCTTCTTAACAAAACTTAAAAGTGCATGAGCTTCTGAATGTTTCTGCACTTTGCTTCTTGTTTGAACGGCTGACTTAGGATCACCAAGTATTTGACTTTTAGGATGAATATTGTGAATCCTAAGTGTAGGAGTTGGACTGACATTCACTTCTGTTGGTAAGTTGTTGAAATCAGCAATCACTCCTTCATCATCATAAGAAGCTTCATCAAAGATCCCTTCACTTGGCTTATCAAAGATTTCAAGTTCAGGCATATCAGAATCATCAAAAACATCAACTTGAGTAGGATCAGACTCAGCAGAATTAACTGAATCACCACCAGAATTAACTAAGTTAGTACTGGTAGCCTTCTTGTCAACTGAATCACTACCAGAATTAACTGAGTTAATGCTGGTAGCCTTCTTTCCAATATACTTATCAGCCAATGCATTCAATTCATCTATGAAAGATAGAACATCTTCTGAAACATTTGTAGGAGAAGCCTCTTTCCCTTGTTCTTGAGTTTTGGTAACAAACTCCTTCTTTTTTGAAAGTACAGAAGATTTCTTTGTGCCATCTTGAGCTACATCAGACTTGATTGCTGTTGTGGGAACAACAATGAGTTCCTCAGTTTCCTCTTCTTGCTCAGAAGCTTTTGCATCAGAATCAAGATGAGTACCTGCATTGTTAGTTACTTTTTGGGAACCTGCATCAGGGTTAGCTTGATTCTCCATAGAAACAGGAATATAGTTCATAAAATCAGTCGAATAATCAATATCAAACATCCATCTATAACCTATTCCTTTCACATTAGGTTTCTCCTCAAGAAAGTCAACATGGAGAGTCTCTATCACCCTTTTTGTCACTAAGTTGTATACCCTAAAGGCCTTACTACTTAGTGAATAGCCTACTAAAAATCCCTCATCAGATTTTCCTTCAAACTTGCCAAGCACACTAAGAGTATCTAGAATGGTAACATGGCACCCAAAAGGTCTTATGTAACTAATGATTGGTTTATGGCCAAACAAAAGCTCATAAGGAGTTTTGTTTTGAGGTTTAGTCACTCTTACCCTATTAAATATGTAGCAAGCAGTATTGAATGCTTCAGCCCAAAAAGTGGTTGGTAAAAGTAAGTCTGCTAGCATAGTCCTAGCTGCCTCAATTAGGGTCCTGTTCATTCTTTCAGCAACTCCATTTTGTTGTGGAGTTCTAGCACTACTATACTCTTGTTTTATTCCCTTGTTCCCACAAAATTCAAGCATACTCCTATTCTTAAACTCTGTGCCATTGTCTGATCTAATAATCTTAACCTTATGATTAAGCTGGTTTTCTATCTGCCTAATGAAAGTTTGAAGCAAACTAGTGGTTTCATCCTTTGTAGACATAAAGAATACCTAACAAAACCTGGTGCAATCATCAGTAATGACAAGGCAATAACTAGCATGGTTTATACTTTGCACAGAAGTAGGGCCAAAAAGATCCATATGCAAGGTGTGTAAAGGCTTAGTGATGGTCCTTTCTAATTTAGCCTTACATGAAGCCCTATGCTGTTTACCCTTATGACATGCTAGATAAGTATGGTCATTTTTGAAAACCTTTGAAGGTAACCCTCTAACAAGATTATTCTTCACAAGTTTATTCAGATTCTTAAAATTGATATGACCAAGCCTTCTGTGCCACAATTTAGATTCATCAATAGTGGCTTTTGCAATCAAACAGGCAAAACCTTTTGCAGGATCAGGTGTCTTCATATCAAAGTTGTACATATTGTGTTGTCTTGGAAATTTTAGGAGTATCTGACTTTCATCAGGCATCTTAAAGTCAGAAGTCAACACAAAACATTCAGTTTCAGTAAAAAGCACCTTATGTTGCTTATCACAAATTTGTGATATTGAGAAAAGATTAAATTGCCCTAGTTCTTTCACAAAAGAAACATTATCAAATTCTAAATTGCCCACAACTATTCTACCTTTACCAGTGATATACCCTTTGCTACCTCCAAAGGTAACAGAACCTCCTTTGAATTCTTCAAAATCCTTCATGTGATCCTTGTTACCAGACATGTGCCCAGAGCACCCACTATCAAATATTCCTCTATCTACCATGTTCTTGAGTGGATGTTCCTGCACATAAAAAAGAGAAATTAGTTTCTCTTAAGGACCCAGGCCTGAGCAGGCTTGGGTCTGCCTTGTGGATCAGCATACTTGTAAGTCTTATATGAACATGATCCACTGTTGTTTTGGGATTTATAGGTAAGTTCATTCTGAAATGGATCCCAAGACCAACATGCTGAGGCCTTAACAACAGACCCCCCATTTCCCTCTACAGCATTAGAATTTGACATTTTTGCTGCATTCTGAACAATGGGTCTCCTCACAGGTGAATGTGATTTAGAAAAATTGTTTCTATGATTAGTTTGGTTCACCTGTGGTCTATTTACAACTGGTTGTCTGGGTCTAACAGCATTAACGTACCCAGAATTAACTTTATCACTAGTATTACAACTGGTTGTCTGGGTCTAACAGCATTAACATACCCAGAATTAACTTTGGGCCTAACAGAATTAACATTTTGCCAAGAATTAACATTTGGCTTACCGGTATTAATATTTGGCCTAACAGAATTAACAATTGACCAACCAGAATTAACATTAGATCTACCAGAATTAAATTGTGTTGGTCTAGTAACAAATTGGTTAGCTTGATTAATTCTGTTTGCATTATTCCAAACTGGTTTAGCATTCACATGACCAATATTAACACTCTTCTGTTTCTTAAGTTCAGCCTCTCTCATCATTCTTTTCTCATGAAAATCACAATCTTTAATTAGATGACTAAGGCTTCCACAAACAAAACATCTTTTAGGGACATAAGTGTGACTTTTCCCTAATTCTCTTTTCTTTCTATCAGATTTGGGTGACTCTCTGCTTTCAACATGTTTCCTAGGAGATTTTATGTGTGAGACACAACTAGGTTCAACTGTTTTAACTTTTGGTGCAATCACTACTGGTTCATTTATCTTAACTGGTTTAGACCTAGACACCTCTTTTGATTCCTTTTCTGGTTCTGACTCAGACTGCTCAGAGACATCTCCAATGGACCCTTCACTGTCATTGGATTGACAGGTAGAGTATTCACTTGATTTGTCATCTGAGTTGGTTTCAGGCATTTGGGGTCCCTTTTTACCATACACAAACAAAGACTCATCAAGCTCTTCCTTTTGTTGAGGAGTGTAATCTCCATTTAATGGAGGTGGAACTCCTTTAAAGTCATTAGTTTTTATGAATCTATTATATGTTGGTTTACCAGCTAAGTCACTTTCTGTACTAACAAACACTGTTCTCTCCATCTCTTCCTCATAGCTTAAAACTTCACTATCAGACTTTATCTCATATCCTAAGCCAATTTTACACATTGAACTCATACCAGAATCTACAAGTCTAAACAGATTTTTAGGTGAAGCTTTCCATGAGTCTAGTGTTTTCTACAATGCATCCCTATCTTTTACAGCTTTCATGCCTATTCTCCTATATCTTTTCAACTTTTCATCTTTTTCATATATTTCATTAGCTTGAAAAGTAAGTTTTTCATTTAAGGCCGATTGCTGTTTTTGATAGGTGACTATTTTTGCTTCTAGGGTCTTAACAACAATGGTATAGGCAAGTATTTGAGCTTCTTGGTCACCTATTTGTTTCAATTGTTCATCACACAATAATTTAAGACTATTATATGATTTTATGCAAGTTTTGGAACACAAGGATACCTCAGAACTAGAACCAATGGCCATAAATGCATGATGTGGTTCTTCTTCTTCCTATGTGTGTTCACCCCAGTTGATAGCACCAGCTTCTAAAGTCAGCATCCCCATCTCACTCTTCTCTTCCTTATCTGCTTCAGAATCTTTCTTCCTCTTTCCATCAGTAGTCACTTTAGCTGTGCACTCCCTAGCAAAGTGACCATTTTTGTGACATCTGTAGCACTCAACATTCTTCTTATTGAAGCCAACACCAGTCTTTCCATCAAATCTGATGTTCCTTCCAGTTTGCTTGTAAAACTTCTTCACTCTGAGAGCTATCATTGCTATCTACCACTTTATATCCATCTCCTCAATATCCACATCATTTATTTGTTCCAGATCTTCACTAATGAGGTCCTTCTCTTCTGACCTTTTAGCAAAGAGTGAGTAGATAACTTCATCAGCAAAACCAATAGGTACTTCTCTCTCTCTTATTTTGCTAGTAGAAGTACCAGAACTAAAACCACCAGAAGTAAAGCCACTAGAATTAACCTTGTTAGTAATTCTCTTGCTTTGGGAGACAAAAGCAACATTAGCAGCACTTGAAGATGCCTTTGAGACCCCTTTGATCTCATGTTCAAACACCCGAAGATTGTTGTACAAGTCATCAATTGACAAAATGTCAACATCATCTTTCATTCTCATGGTCATTGCCACACTTGACCACTCTTTTGGCAATGATCTGAGAAATTTATGATTAGCATCTTCATTGGATACAACAGCACCATGGGCTCCCAATTGAGAGAGGAGGTTGTTGGGAATTATATTTGAGTTGATAAGACAAAACATATGAAAGATGAAGGACTAAAGATGACAAAGGAAGAATTCTGCAACAAGATAAAGATCTTTTATATTTATAGAATATATCCTTTGTAACCCTAATGTTTCTAGTATATAAAGAAACACAGGGAATTAGAATAACATGTGTGTCAAAGATGTAAACACCAAAGGTGTGTGTGTGTGGGAACCTAGGCGTAGGGATTGGGAAAATGCCTAGGGTTTAGTGGTTTAATTAGTGTTTTAGTTTAGAGAACATGTTCTACTTGATCAAGGTAGAACATGTTAATTAATTAGTGTGTTCTAGGCATCAAGTTACCACAATGGATGCCTAGGTTTGTAAGTTTGTTAGAGTAGAGATGATGATGAAGAAAAACCTTGTTTATGATATTGTTCTTATTCCGCTAAGTTATTGATCTTATGAACATTATCATTCCTAAATATATAATATTAGACCTAGTCTAAGAGCTACAACGATCTTATCAATTGGTATCAGAGCCTGGGGCTCGTGATATCTAGGATGTTACAAGGTTTATCGACAGAACGAAGCAGAACTGAAGAAGGTTCAATGGTCTGAGGTAATCGTTAATTTTTAAAGGTATCGAATTCCTTTTTATGCTACTGTATTAATTGGCGACATAGGTTTGTGATATGTAATTGTATCATTCGATACATTATATTAATTTAGTCGGTGGAAGATATCACAATCTAATTAATTGGTCAGTTATGTGGGACTGTCTCGGTTTGTCGCAAGTGATTTATTATTGTGGGACTCGATCTGATTGGCTGATAGTCGAATAGTGCATAATTAATATTATATTCGATTTGAATAATTGTGGATCTTGTTTTAAAGCAACCTCGTACTGCATTTATGGTGTGTCGTATTAATTAATTGAAGATTGGTCAAGTGCACATGGTTCTTTTAGTACCATCATACTGCCATTGTAAGAGATTTAACGCATGGTGGAGAACATTCTGTAATGCTTATGGTCACACGCTGGTTTGAAGATTGCATGTTAATAACTGAGCGAATGAGATTATTGGTAATTACTTCTATTGGTTGTGCTAGATAATGGGACGGTGACTATTATTAATTCTTGGATGATATGGTTCTCACATGGGTCGGTGGAGCTAAAACTTGCTAAATATTAGATAAGGGAATTTGTTTTTATCGGAGCATATTTAGTGATTGCTTGAGATTATTGTTTTCATTCGTAGCAATGATTGTCGATTATTACCTGCTGCTGCTCGATTTGTGATTTGGACGTGGGTATGTCTAAACAAAAGCAAGGTACTGTTAGTTATTCAAAGGTACTGCTATTGTAAAGGTTTAGCAAAGTACTGCTCCAATTATATCAAAGTACTGCTCCATTGAATTAAGGTACTGTTGCTCGACTAAAGTACTGCTCGTATACTTTGAAAGTACTGATTGTTTTTAAAGTACTTCTACTTCTGAGTTGATGTCGAGCTGATTGATAGAAGATTGTTTTCAAGGCTGTTAAGGTTTTTACGAGTACATGTAATGAGCAGCTTACTTGGATGAGATTGACACACATAAGAAGAGGTTTAATATGATTATTGGATCTACACACATACAGAATTGAAGGATTTTTAGTTCTCGGTTAGAAGAAAGATGTTAGACACACACAATAAGACACACAAGATGATTGTTTGAGATTTATTGGAGTTGCTTATTTAAGGGGAAGCTACTGTCAATAATCCTTATGTGCTGCTTGTTGAAGCTATTGGTTAAGGTCCAAAACAGGTTATCGTGATGGTTGGACAGAATACACACGTTTGGAATTTGGATTGTGACCAGATGTTTATTATTCTTGAATATTTTTGTGAATCAGGTTCAAGATAAAGAACTTATCTTCTTGTTACTATGGTGGATAGTTATTCGACAAGTTCTTTTGGTCACTACATGCATCATTCGAGGGGAAGATTTTAACACCTGTGAGTCGTTATTACTACTGAAGGTTTAGGTTTCTACTGTCTTGGATTCATTTTTAGTAAGCATTTTGGTGTACTTCATGGAGGGTAATACAAGACTTTGGAAGACTGGATTGGAAGTGTAATATTGGTTTGTGGTTGTAAAAATCAAAGTTGCATTTAGTTTGAGTTCCCTAGTGGATAAGACAAAAAGGGGAAGAATATCTATATTGAAGCTGCAACTTGAAGATCCTTGGTGATAAGCATGGATTAAGGGGAAGTCAATATCTTTCATATATTTTAGCTTCAGGGGAAGTTCGTGATTATGTGGTTTTGTCATTATCAACTAGGGGAAGATTGTTGGGAATTATATTTGAGTTGATAAGACAAAACATATGAAAGATGAAGGACTAAAGATGACAAAGGAAGAATTCTGCAACAAGATAAAGATCTTTTATATTTATAGAATATATCCTTTGTAACCCTAATGTTTCTAGTATATAAAGAAACACAGGGAATTAGAATAACGTGTGTGTCAAAGATGTAAACACCAAAGGTGTGTGTGTGTGGGAACCTAGGCGTAGGGATTGGGAAAACGCCTAGGGTTTAGTGGTTTAATTAGTGTTTTAGTTTAGTGAACATGTTCTACTTGATCAAGGTAGAACATGTTAATTAATTAGTGTGTTCTAGGCATCAAGTTACCACAATGGATGCCTAGGTTTGTAAGTTTGTTAGAGTAGAGATGATGATGAAGAAAAACCTTGTTTATGATATTGTTCTTATTCCGCTAAGTTATTGATCTTATGAACATTATCATTCCTAAATATATAATATTAGACCTAGTCTAAGAGCTACAACGATCTGTTGAAATCTATCATAGCCTTTCTCCAAACCTTCAGAACTAGTCACTGTGAAAGCTTCAAACTCTTGTTTAAGGACAGCTTTCTGCATCTTCTTGGAGTTAGCATTCCCTCCAAACCTTGTTCTGATAGCCTCCCAGATCTCCTTAACATCGTCCATACCATCGAATCTTCTTAAGTGCTCCTTGGGAAGAGCCATCAATAAGATGGTTTTGGCCTTCCTCTCTTTCTCCACAGCCTGAATCTCTGCAGCAGAGACTGGTGGAAGCACCCTAACAACACCATCTTTGCCCACAGAGATCCTTTCCTTTGAATTTCCATTCTGGATTACCTTCCAGACTTCATTATCAATATACTCCAGATAATGTTCCATCTCCATTGCCCAGATGTCATACTCCTCCTTTTTCAAAAGTGGGAGTTTGATATTGGAGATAGTGGTTGTAGCAGGGATACTTTGTTGTTGTTGTTTAGTTGTATTGGTTTCTGATGCAACATCTTCATGATTTAAAGTTTCATCATCACTGATGTGGTTTGAGTATTCATCACCATTCTTTACAGACATTATGCAGGATTGAGAGTGAATGAGTGTTTAAGGTTTTTGTGTTTCTTTGTACTCAGAGTCCCTCTATAGGCTCTGATACCACTTGTAGGTCCACACGAATTAATGGAAATAAGTAGCCTTTGTTACTTAATAGACAACTTGAATAAATCCAAATTGATCTATGTGAGAAACTCTAACAGGTTGTTAATTGCTAATGCGGAATCTTAACAATAACAATGAAGAACACAATATACTAACTTCGTAATTCTATTAATCTTTCTAACTTCGTAATTCTTGTGTAAGGTGCATACAAAACACAATGCCTTAGGGTTCCTTTTATACACTAAGGAAAACCCTAAATACAAAACGTATAAAAGGATAAACGTATCTTCTAATAAGATAACTAATTCATACGTATCCTTTCCTAACTTATAGCTAACTAACTTTACTATAAATCATAAACAGACTTAACTAAACACTGTCGACCAGACTTAACTATGCAAACTGTCTACCAGACTTAACATTGTACTGGCAGACTTAACTATGACATAATCATAACTAACAGACTTAACTAAGTACTTCAGCAGACTTAAGTCTGTTCTTCATATATAAGTCTTCTCTTGTGATAATTCCCAACACAGTTGACAAGCAGAACAAAGATGATACTTTTCAAACTTCAATCTGGGCATACCTCATACAAGATCCTTGCGAGTAAGTTCATTTATGGTGCCGAAGTTTAAGTGATTTAAACGACGGTGCCAAAGCCATGATTTGTTCTTTGAGGCCTTTGACAACAAGAAAATAGGAGAGGACCGCATCATGTCTTCAATAGAGATGGTGTATACATTAGTGCCACGACTGCGTTTAAGGAGATCAATACCATCCAATTCTCTGACGAAACATGTGTGTTTTCCAAAAGCAACTTCAAGATTGGAATCACAAAATTGACCAACAGAGAACAAATTGTGCCCAAGTCCTTCCATGTGGTATACCCTGGAAATTACACTGTCACCAAACACATAATCTCCATAACCCATAATCGCCCCAAAATGGTTGTTCCCGAATCTAACTGTACCGATAAACTTATTCACGAAATTCTTGAGCCGTGAGCGATCCCCGGTCAGATGTTTTGAGCAGCCTGAGTCCAAATACCAAAGGACGATTTGTACGACCTGCATTTGAAAACAGACAACGATGGATAACTGAAAAAGGTGGATCCCCACGTGCAACTGGGGTCTGTTTGGTTAGCACAAACAAATTCTGGAACTACAAGATTCATAGATGCCATGGTATTCACAGTGGAAACTTCACTAGTAGCAGCAATTGACCTAGTTATAGGTCATTGTGTCTCTAAAGGGAAAATTCGACCAGTTGGCTTCCATTCCTTAACCGTCACTACTTTATGATTAGTCATTCTAGTTAAGGGACACTGATCTCCTAAAGTGAATTTTCTTCTAGTAGGTCTCCATTGATAACCAACATGAGTAAACATTTTTCCTGTTGCTTTCCAAATTTGCTTACTCAGTTTAGGTTTCCTAACATTCTTAACTGGGGATGGTTGAGAAGACATCAAGAATGACACAACACATTCATCATGATTACCAGAAATTAAGCATTCATTACATGTCTTACAAATAGCATTAGAATTCAAATTAATTACAGTATGCTTATAGCTAATACTAGAATCAACACGATTCTTTTTGATCAAATCAAGTTTATTGTTCCTAAAACGGTCTTCTACTTTCTCCTAATGAGCACTCTTAGCTGGCGCAGTCCTATCTTTCTTTGTATTGCGACTAGGCTTTGACCCGCTAGCTTTAGTGTCACTGTTTACTCCTGTAGAAATGATGATGGGAACATTAGCTTGTTTCACTGCCATTTGTTTTCCTGGTTTTGATGTGCTGGGTTCAGATGTCGTTAATGGTACATCAAAGGTAACATGCTTGTTCTTAGTCATTGAGGAAGATGCAATAAACCTATCTCGCTTGTTATCAATCTTAGGACCTGTGCCAATCACGTATTCTAAGAGTTTCTAAGATTGTTTAGTGAGGAAGCAGACATCTACAACTACACTATCAAGTTGTTTATCTATGTTATCGTCTTCTACGATCTCACGAAGGGTATCAAGGCTATCCTTAAGGTGAGTGAGATATACTTGATGAGCAGACCTATTATTCCTAAGAGGAAGCGGAACGGGCACAACTTCAATTGCATACTTACTGCAAGCAGAAACCTTTGGAACAACATTATCACTGGTGATGACTGGCATTTTCCCTTTCACCTGAGCCTTTAGATTCTCAATCTCATTAAGCAAAGAAGTTATTTTTTCATTGGTTTTATCACGTGTGATTTTAATCGAATCATATAACTCTTTGTAATGCTGTTTGACTTTTGAATTTTCAGCTTGAAAACAATCATTTTCATGTTGTAATTTATTGATGGTGTCTTGATAGTGAAAATTCTGAGAATCTAAAGACGATGGTTTATGGGTGCCAGTCACATCACTCTTATTCGATTTTAATTGGGCAATTTGGGCCTTCAATTTTTGAATCATGTTAGTGTGAGCTTAAATTTTTTCATCTCGTTTGCTTAATTCAAAATATGCATCAAATTCAGGAGCATCCAAAGATGTCTTGGCATTTGAGATTTTAACTCTTTCTTCTAAATATTGATATTTTAATTGCAAATTAAGATTATCAACCTCTAGTTTTGAAAAATGCCTGACCATGTTATTGATGCGTGGTTTTGTAACCTTACAACAGGTTTTACCTCTCAAGGGATCTCAAGAGGCTTACAACCCCACCAGGCAGTGTACCTGACCGATGTAGTATAGTGTAGTGGTAAGTACGGGGGATTGATCGTTCTCCACAGGGAATAGTGTTCGTTAGGTGTGAAAGACTACTCTAATTAGGTCTAAGGGTTGAGGAAGATTCTTTTTATGTTTTTATAATTTTTTATGAAAGCAAGTAAAATCTCGGGTTTGAAAGAGTGGGCGGAATTAGTTGCTAGTCAACTAACCCAAATAACTACAAATGCAAATAAAATAAATAACTGAAAATAAAATGTGGTGAGAAACTTATGTGTAGAGAAATGTGTTTACTTAGATTTCCTTACTCCCTAACTATCTTTTACCGGTTAATTAGTGTGTATTAGTCACGTGGATGACGGGTGTATTCCTTAATACCATTCGTGGGGTGGCGTACTTACTTCCCCAACTCTACAAGCTCCTACTTCACTCCTATGTCGAGCCGGCTAGAAAGCTCCTAACATGGGATCACTAGAATTCGCTTGTGCATTAAATACAACCATAAAAACCTTTAGTACGCATTTGGTTCATGTTTCTTAAGACGTTCAAGCAAGTTACCGAATAGGAAGTTAGCCAGTTTTCTTAAGCCTAACATAGATAAACAATCATCCAATACAACTAATAACACACTAATAACCAATAATCAATAGCTAGGTTTCATTAGATCTAAGAAAACACAAGATAAATTTAGCCTAACATGTTAATCAAAAGACAAGAATAAGATAAAATCAAACAACACATAGACATATTGAATGATTAATTGATAACTTATCTTCAATGTAACATGGAAGATCTTCAAGGCAAAAAGCCTTGAAAAAGAAGCTAAATTCGTCTTAGGGTTTCCTCCCAAAATTCCACACACTAAGCTCCCTCCTAATGACAAAAAATTAGAAAACTATATATAGATTTTTGGATCTGACCGCGTCACGTTATGGAGTGTGACGCCGTCACCTCGCCGCTTTTAGGGTTCCCGGATGACCTTCTTGACGCCGTCCCTCTTTAGCTCTTCAAAATCCATTCTGGCTTATCAAGGCTTGACGCCGTCGAACCTTAAACGTGACGCCGTCCCCTTTTGATTTAAGCCGTGACGCCCTTGATCAAGTTAAAGCGTGACGCCGTCAGAATTTACATGCTATTTTCACTGGCTTATCATGAGTAAATTTCACGTCCACCTTTTCTTGCCAAGGCATGACGCCGTCCAGAGTAAAATGTGACGCCGTCAAAGGTAACTTTTAGCCGATTTTTGAGACTTTGCCGTTTTCTTCACTTTTATGCTCCAAAAACGTCCAAAATGACTCCTTTTCCAGATTTCTCCTCAAAAGTACCTAAAATGACAAAAGGAACGATTTAGGGCGATATTTGATCAAATAACTACGATTTAGGGCTTAAATGACCCCTTAAAAGCGGTACACTTTTCGCTTCATCAAATACCCTTACACTTGAGATTTGCTTGTCCTCAAGCAAATGCGCTTTTACTCTAATCAAAATACAAGTTAGGGGTCATTTAATGCTAACATAAAAGTAATTACAACAATTAATCGTTCCACTTCAATCATAATAAGCACGGAGATTACAAACTAGCACCTCACAAGTAGTGTTTAGATACTCACATCTCTCAAGTGTCATCAAAATAAATCTCATAAATGAAAACGGATAATATCTCTCACTACCTGTCATAGCAAATAGATTACCATAGGCTTGGGAAAGGATCGAAAACCTCCTCCACTAGGCGTAAGCACCAAAGATAAACTATCAAAGAGGGCTTTTAAATGGGTTATAACGTTAGGTGTAGGGAAAAGGAAAACACGGTTTTGTTGGATAAGGGATATTTTACTGGTGGCGAGTTAAAGATCTTGATCAATTACATGTACTATACAATGTTGCTAAGCCAAGACTAGACTCGATCTTAAGCTAGAAACGAAATAACAAAAACAAAAACATAAAACAAACATAAAATGAAACGGGATGGTAGTCCGTATGTTTTTTTCCACTTTTCATTTTCTCATTTTTTTTTGTACTTTTCTTGATTTTTTTTCGATTTTTTTTTTTTTTTTTTTTTTTTTTTTTTTTTTTTTTGCATACACTTTTTCCCTACCATCCAAAATAATACATCATAGGGGCATTGCATCCCCCTTACACTTGAACTTTTACATAACTTTACAAATACTAATCTAATGACTCGAATTAAGATAATTGAAAAACTTGGAGTACTTTTAAAACATTTAGCACATATGGGGGTAATAAATGATGTTCATCCCCATTACTCCATTACACTAGTACTTTACCCATGAGTCCCAATCGTCCCAAAACAATATGTACAAGGATATGACTCGACTTAGCAACCATGTAATCAACTAGATAATTAACTTGGGTTTAAACAAATGTTGTAACAATAATGCACTAAAAATGAGTGCATACAAGGTAGGCTAAGGCGATTTGGGTGTACATTTTAGTGGGGTGTAACAAATTCTTCCTTTAAGTAAAATGCTTAAAGGTTGAAACGAAAAGATAGGCTCTGAGGGGTGTACTAGGGGTATCGTGTACTAAAAATGAGTACAACGCAAAGGGTGTCGGAGAATTACTTGACCAATGTAGCCAAAGTAATTATAACAAAAACACAGGTGTAAAACAATGGGTTAATCCTAATGCCTCTTATCATGTAGTAAATCTAACTACACGAATGTAGTCTCACTTGTGGCCTTGGAATGGTCCTAACGCAAGTTCTAGAATCTAAGTGCTACCGGTACACACATCATAGCATAAATGCTTTTCCTACCAATTCTAGGGGCGAACCTCACATATTTGGCGTGGAAAATTTTTTTAGTGGTACGGTTTTTGTGCTAGTCATATAACTCCTATCCGTGAGACGCTCATTAAGATCAAAGTTTCACTCCTAAATGTTGTAAAAAATTTTAAATTTGGCACTAAAATTACCTTAACAAGTATTTCTCTCAGTTTTATTACACATCTACCATTAAACAAACAAAAGTCAAGCGTAATTGTATTCTCTAAAATCGTACTTTTACCCTCCCCTTACACTTAAGATGAACATTGTCCCCAATGTTCAAATAACAAGATGTAAAAGCATAAAGTAAAAGAATGAAATCAAATACTCCCCTGATTCGCTCGGTGGATAATGAAATTACACGGTTAGATCTTCCTTCAAGGAGAATGTTGAAGCTCCATGACTAATGCATCCCCATAAGCTTGATTCCATAAACATCTCCTTGTCCAAAATAACCTGTTAAACCTGAGAAAACAAACACGAAAACCTGCATAACATCGGCGGGATAAAATCTATATATAAGGATATAATGCTTGTGGAATGATAATTTTGCAGATTCCTGGAGATTATAAGTTGGAGATTTTAATAAAAACTTTTTTAAAAACAAAACTTTCAAAAATTTCTGGAAATTAAATCTGACGCCGTCAGGTTATAAACCCTGACGCCGTCAGAAATGACCTGACAAAAATTTTCATTTTAAGTTTCCGGAAAATTTCTGGAAAAACCTTTACCTTACTTCCTGGAAATCCTGCAAAACATCATTATGACTCGATACAAGCATTTGACTCAAACAAATACTAATATGTATGCTAATTTATTATTATTATGATTCATGTTCATTTGTGTTCTAATAAACCGATTTAGATTTCCCTTACACTTAACTTTTGCAAAATACCTTTATATGTAGTTAAGACGAAGTTAAAAACAACATAAAGCATTTTCACAATTTACTTTTGAACATGAATCAATAATGATAAAAATTAAACACACATACGGAAACAAATAAAATCAAACAAACAAATAAATAAACACACAAAGCAAATAAAACAAATAAAGCTTGGGTTGCCTCCCAAGAAGCGCTTTTCTTTATTAACGAGTCTTATAGCTAGACTCAAAGTCCATCTATCTAGTGTCGCTTATGCTCACGTACCCGAGTGTGAGCCATCTAATTGTTGCCTCATCTTTCTTGTATTCATCATTTAGCTCCAAACATCCATGATAATATCTCTTATTTTTCTCATGTGGATATTTGAGCCCCTTACCCTTATCATTCTCACTTAACAAGTCGATAGGCATAAATCTATTGCAGGATTCAATGGGGTAGTTCTTAAACCTAGGATGTGCTCGGGGCATTTGATAGACAAAATCTTCATCCCCATCCGAGAATGTAATTAACCCGTCCACAAGTTTTTCGTCAAGGTTGGTCAACCTTTTGAAGGGTTCTCCAAAAATGACTTGGGTTAATTTGTTATCAATGAATTCTCCTAAGTTCTCCATAACCATAAAATCCACCAAATACACAAAACTTCCAACGAATACGTGTAGTGGCTTAGTCCTAGCAACGATGTTATCACCTTGATATTCTAGCTCATCTACCATGATTTTATTATAATTAGCGCGAGATATAATGTTCATAGGCAAAGATGAGTTAAGATAAGCATAAAAATCATGATAACCAATCTTACACGGAAATTGCATGTTAAAGAGGCTATCCTTTTCGATCTTAGTCTTAGGGTCAACATACTTAAAGGGATCAATTTCCTCTTTTCCCCATTCCTCGTTAACTACTTCTCCATCATCAGCATCCTCATCAGAGTCTGAATAGTAAAATGGACTAACATAGTCATTCTCATGGTCAGACTCCTCCATCTCAGAATTATTACCAAAGTGGTGGTCGGGTGAAAGGTTGTTGTTTGCTACTATGGGGGCGGGAACGGGTAGTTGAAAATTTGCACGGCGAAAAACATGAATAACAGGGATCAAATGACCAATGTTACTCATGAGGTAAGTGGAAGGTATCACAAACAAAAGTACAAAGAAATAAGATAGACTAAAGAAAACCTAGAAAAATAAAATAAAAATCTCACTAGAAAGGAATCTAGTGAGTAGACCTAATAGAAATAAAAATTCAACCTAAACAATAACTATTCCCCGGCAGCGGCGCCAAAAACTTGATGCGTGGTTTTGTAACCTTACAATAGGTTTTACCTCTCGAGGGATCTCAAGAGGCTTACAACCCCACCAGGCAGTGTACCTGACCGATGTAGTATAGTGTAGTGGTAAGTACGGGGGATTGATCGTTCTCCACAGGGAATAGTGTTCGTTAGGTGTGAAAGACTACTCTAATTAGGTCTAAGGGTTGAGGAAGATTCTTTTTATGTTTTTATAATTTTTTATGAAAGCAAGTAAAATCTCGGGTTTGAAAGAGTGGGCGGAATTAGTTGCTAGTCAACTAACCCAAATAACTACAAATGCAAATAAAATAAATAACTGAAAATAAAATGTGGTGAGAAACTTATGTGTAGAGAAATGTGTTTACTTAGATTTCCTTACTCCCTAACTATCTTTTACCGGTTAATTAGTGTGTATTAGTCGCGTGGATGACGGGTGTATTCCTTAATACCATTCGTGGGGTGGCGTACTTACTTCCCCAACTCTACAAGCTCCTACTTCACTCCTATGTCGAGCCGGCTAGGAAGCTCCTAACATGGGATCACTAGAATTCGCTTGTGCATTAAATACAACCATAAAAACCTTTAGTACGCATTTGGTTCATGTTTCTTAAGACGTTCAAGCAAGTTACCGAATAGGAAGTTAGCCAGTTTTCTTAAGCCTAACATAGATAAACAATCATCCAATACAACTAATAACACACTAATAACCAATAATCAATAGCTAGGTTTCATTAGATCTAAGCAAACACAAGATAAATTTAGCCTAACATGTTAATCAAAAGACAAGAATAAGATAAAATCAAACAACACATAGACATATTGAATGATTAATTGATAACTTATCTTCAATGTAACATGGAAGATCTTCAAGGCAAAAAGCCTTGAAAAAGAAGCTAAATTCGTCTTAGGGTTTCCTCCCAAAATTCCACACACTAAGCTCCCTCCTAATGACAAAAAATTAGAAAACTATATATAGATTTTTGGATCTGACGGCGTCACGTTATGGAGTGTGACGCCGTCACCTCGCCGCTTTTAGGGTTCCCGGATGACCTTCTTGACGCCGTCCCTCTTTAGCTCTTCAAAATCCATTCTGGCTTATCAAGGCTTGACGCCGTCGAACCTTAAACGTGACGCCGTCCCCTTTTGATTTAAGCCGTGACGCCCTTGATCAAGTTAAAGCGTGACGCCGTCAGAATTTACATGCTATTTTCACTGGCTTATCATGAGTAAATTTCACGTCCACCTTTTCTTGCCAAGGCATGACGCCGTCCAGAGTAAAATGTGACGCCGTCAAAGGTAACTTTTAGCCGATTTTTGAGACTTTGCCGTTTTCTTCACTTTTATGCTCCAAAAACGTCCAAAATGCCTCCTTTTCCAGATTTCTCCTCAAAAGTACCTAAAATGACAAAAGGAACGATTTAGGGCGATATTTGATCAAATAAATACGATTTAGGGCTTAAATGACCCCTTAAAAGCGGTACACTTTTCGCTTCATCAGTTATCATGGTCATCGTTTTGGATTTTCTCATGCAATTTTAAATTCTCCCCCTAAAGCTCAACAACACAATTCTGGGAAACATTCAATGCAATAGACAACTCATGAAATTGACAAGCAGTTAATGCAGAATCAGTAGCAGTATAAAATACATCCTGTGCAATACATCTAGCAATCAAATTCTCATTGGTGATGAGAATATTCTTTCTTTCAATCTCACTGCATTTAAGATCAATAGCATTTTGTTTCCCTATGTTTTCCATATCTTTAAACACTTCTTTCATCTCTTTTAATTCAGTTTCAAGGGTTTTTTGCATGCCCTCAAAATGTTCTTTGAGAAGTTTAAAAAATGGAATAACCTCAGTTAAGTAACACCGTTTTGTTTGTTCAAAGCCCCTTTCCCCTTCAGTAATTCCCGTTGGTGTAATTCTCTTCTTACATGTTTTATCGAAATCAGCAAATAGTTGACAAAGAACATATATGCTAATTAGAGTTTTACATTCTGTGGGAAGAGTTAAAGGAACTAAGTGCATGGGTGTATTGGGTGGGTACACCGTCGCTGCAACTATCTTTCTAAAGGGTGGAGTTTTGGCTTGAAGTTCTTCGGCTTTCCTTTTTTCTGAGTCTAAGGACCAAAATATTTGTTCAGGGGTCAACTTAGTTTGAGACACAAAAATAGCTAATCGGTTCTCCTCATAGTAATCATGGGGTTTGATTTTGACTCGATTTGCTATACATTTGGGATCATTCATTTTTTCGGCCAACTTTTCTCTGTTTATTACTTCTATCTCATTAGTCTCTTCAAACGATGACACATCAGGAGGGGCATGATGTAACCTCCCGTAATTTTCCCCTATGAATAATAGATGTTAATAAATGATTAATAAACCATTATGTTGTTTAATAAACATTTCTACTAGTAACAAAATTTCTTTTGTTATTTATACTACACTATCTAAATCACAACGATATTTGTGGCTACCGATTACCTAGAAACGATGCTTACACACGAACCTTGATAGTCTAAAATCGCGAATCATTTAAAACATTAACGTTTAAATACTTAACGTCTATATATATATACATATATTTCGGCAATTAACCGAACGTGATCAAATACATTCCCGAACTCACGAAAATTATCACTAACACTCAGTAAATATATTGGACCTCAAATGGACCACTAGACTCATTGGGCCTCGGCCCAATCTCGCTACAAACCAAACAAACCAAACGAGCCCTTATTATCTTCATTCTTTTCTTTCTCGGCCCAATCCACCAACGAGCCCAATCTCAAAGCTAAAGCCCAAAGTTTTAATATAAAAACCTTCGGTTTGGCTGCTTATCTATCGAACCATTTGAATTAATTTCGAACAATCTAACTTAATAACAATATTAATATTTTCCCCGACTCCATTCTCGACTTAGCTAAGAATCAAGAGGAATAAACACCTCACTTAAAATCGATCATTTAATAGCCTTAAAACTGTCAAAGTGCAACTCATTCGGCCTTTGATGAAAACCACCCAACCTTCCACATTTTGGCCTAGGCGATTTTTGTATAATACCCAACTCGACACAACATGTTTTTGGCCAACAAGTACATTCGTCCCAAACTCTTATCCACTATACAAGATATCAAACGCACCCTACTATATTTATTTGTCACGTCCAAAAATGTGAGTTACACCTTTGAGGTACACGACCAAACCACAAAACCAATTCTTAAAATCCATTTGTCTTCTACTACTTGGTCCTTAGCGCCGGCTAGTACATACAAATACACCATCATTTTGCTTAATCCTACACTCAAACGGTGACTACTCAATGACACCTTACATCCTCATCATGATTCATCATGTTCTCTACTCCTACACTCAACAAATAATAACGCAAACTATGGAACTAAGAACTTCACTATAAATGCATGCATGTATATCGGCTAAACACTCACACGAAAACACATCACATTTCCCACACAAACATAACTAAGTCTTACTAGTCCCATGGTCGAATAACTTGACATAAGTTGAAGGTGTTCGAGTCGAACCCAAGAAGCATTCAAACTCGTTCCTGTGTCTTTGATGTACCAAGAATCGAGCGGCATAATTCTTTCGGCCTAACTTAGTCTCGTCATAGTGATTACGCCCCACCTTTGAGGTGAAGTAAGCCATCCTTTCATTTTTCTATTTCATACGTTAGCTCATATTCGCATGTCACAATTCATTTGATCTTGATATTTCGTAAACTACATCAACAACACCTAAGTTTTATTCGACACTCTATATTTTTGTCGCACTAACAATCAAGAACAGCCAACATTCGAATACTATATAAGCGTATAAGTCATAAACATCACACATTTGCATGTCACCTTGATCACTTTCAAAAACTCATAAAACACTTAGAATATTTCAAGTTTTCAAAACTACTTCGAATGAACTAAGTCACGATAGCTTTGGCCTCGTGTTTTCTTAACTCGACATATAACCTATATATATTATGGCTCGACCTAAAAGTCGAGCTACCAAACTAACAAACCATGTGTTCCATTCGACTTATAAAAACTAAATACGAACTTTGCTAAACCTATAGTGATCGACCGAAATCTATTTTACACCAACTAAAACTATTAGCGATCGGGCTAATAAGCCCAATACACTAGTTATAAGCTTATCGCATAAGCTGATCCTATAAGCTTAATTATTATGTTTTCACAACCCAAAAATAAGCCCATAACCAGGCCCAACTTCCCCCTAAACCCATTGGAGCGAAAACCTATAATGGGCCGAAGCTTTAACTCGATTAGAGGCCCATAAGCTGAAAAATAAGCTCTTAACCAAATAAGCTGTTCGTATAAGTTACAAAAGTTATTTTTAAACTTAGTATGAAATAAAAATAATAAACTTTGAATTTTATAAACTTTGGACTCGATTTGCAAAGATTTGCTAACCGAGGGACTAAAGTTGTCAAAATTGGGAAACTTTCGGTAAAACTGTTATTTTAATAACTTTGTGATGAAAACTGTAAATCTAGAAACTTTTAGGTATAACATGTAAATATTAAATGTTTTGGACCTAAAGTGTAATAAAAACTTAACCGAGGACTAACGGTGCAAATGTTATGCCGTTAGGGCTAAAAGTGTAATTTTGTAAAAACCTAAAGGGTATTTCTAATTTATACTTGTGGTAATATTTTACAAACCCAAAACCCGAACCGAATATGTTTAGTCGACGATTAATAATTCTATCTACGTAGTTTATTAACTTATATATATATATATATATATATATATATATATATATATATATATATATATATATATATATATATATATATATATATATATATATATATATATATATATACAAAACCACTTAACGAAATCGTTAACGAAGAATCTAACTTATCGTCAACTAACTTTGATTTATAAAACGACGATCCCTTTTGTCAACCATTACACTTCCGGCGAACGAGCACGCATCCGAAAACGATATATATAGATTCATAAATAACTCTATATAAATATTCCTTTTTATATATATAAAACTTTATAATTTTATATATAACTTTATAATCCTTTTTTTTTATATATAACATTTTAGTTTATATATAACTTGATCATTTAAACGTGCACATTATAATGTGACAAACAAAACAATAAAACCTTAAACGATATGATTCGCGATAAACCAAACTTAGACTATCAAACTACTAAAACTTGCCATATACTATATAGGTCGTGTGTTGAAGCCGTTTTCTTTTCATCGTTGAGTAACGATATTACTACCACTACCGCACTACCAGGTGAGTTCATAGCCCACACTTTAACTTTTAAATCTTTTGTGGGGAGATACATGCTACAAAACCTGAACACGAACTTTTCGTATGCTACGACTGTTATTATTATTGCTTAAGTAGCTATTGCCGAAAGTCCCTCAATCATGAACCTTAATCACTTGCGAGTGAACGTAAATAATTGTGAATAGATCTATTAGGGACTGACAATCCCCGTTTGGGTCTGCTAGGATGAGCCACTCAGGCGCACTTTATTTGAACAAACTTATGGGTTATTGGCAAATACCCATCACGAGGGCCTTTATACTTTACATCATATTTGATGCCCGTTAAGCGTTGCGTGTCATGAGCTTAATGCAATAATAACTTGATTTTAACTTGTTTAATTGTAATTTGATGCAATTAACACTTATACTTGTGTTCAAACTATTAAACTTAAACCTATGAACATCACTCAACTTTTGTTGACTTTTAGCATGTTATCTCAGGTAACTAAGGACTGGAACTCAAGGCAACGGAGTGGGCATTATAACCCTGTATGGGTGGTTTAAATAAATGTTTTATCATTCAAATTTAAATAAACATGTTCAACTATGAAACATCTTTGTATTCTAAACACTTGTATTTTGAATGATAAACTTAAAACGTCTTTTAAAGTCGTTTTCTATGATTATGACGAAAGATCCTCTACGTAACACCCAATTAAGTCTTCCGCTGTTGCTATCCGAAATTGGGGGTGTTACAGATTGGCATCAGAGCTCATGGTTATAGAGAACCAGATGTATTTTAAACACTGGACTATAACTACATTTTTAAAACGGACCATTGTAAACCACCTTATGCCCTCCGTGCCTACACACTTCCAGCATTTTAGATGTTGCTTACTATACGAGTTCTTAATAAAAATTTAACATAGTTATGATTATGTTAATAGCTTACATTTACTATTCGGGATTATTACAGTACTATGTCTTCAAAACCCCATCCCATCGCTGTATCATCTGATTCAGAGAATGAGGATCCTATGCCAGACTTTGCTACGGCAGCTATTCCGATGTCACCTGCTACTGACCGGTACATGGAAAGCCAGCAATTTCTACCGGCATCCGACTTGGAGATTTCCCCTCCAGTATCACCCATACCATCACCTGACCCGATTCGCCGGCATGGACGAGTACGACAACTCCAGCCGTACGAACCCGAACCCTTTGACCAACTTTACCGACGCCCCGGAGAAGGTTTTGTTCGCAAACACACTCCCCGAAAACGAGTACGTACACCACCAGCACTGATCGTACTACCACCACCCCCACTCATACCAACTTCGACACTAGTAACATCACCGCCCCCAGCTCCTGAGCATACCAGGACACCACCGCTTACACCACTATCTTCAGTTCCCCCGCCTACTATCTTCTATCACCAGACCACCACTGTTCCATTACCATCTTCTATTCCACCCCTTGCTTCTCCACCCTCAGCTACTCTTAGCGAGCCTCTGCCACCTTGCAAGAGGACATACCGTTTGGTTCCATCTTTATCGGATCCCTATGCCCAGGTTAGAGATGAGACTATAGTTCGCACCGGGACCCACAGGAGGGTCGATGCACGCCGATGGTCTTACTTGCTACCTATCATCCGTCACTGGAGATCCCAGGAAGGAGCACCGAGAGCCATGGAACTAGGAGAGAGTTCGGCTACAGCTACTTCGAGGATTCTTCCGGTTACCGGAGAACCTATCCATCACACCATACCTCTATTGGCAGCCAGATTAGTCAGACATGAGGATCGTCTGG
This sequence comes from Artemisia tridentata subsp. tridentata, assembly GCA_021014915.2. NCBI lineage: Eukaryota > Viridiplantae > Streptophyta > Magnoliopsida > Asterales > Asteraceae > Artemisia > Artemisia tridentata. The sequence goes on from CP139503.1 coordinate 325,089,735, forward strand.
ATGACATTGCAGAGATTCTTGATGACTTACCACTAGAGCAGATTGACGCACTTGGGGAAGAAGTAGAAAATCTTGTGATTGGACAGTTGGCGATGGAGGCAGTCTTTGATCGAGTAGGTACTACTTTATAAGAAGCTATTGAGACTATTTCTATACTAGGAGAGGCCACTACTTCGATGCAGACAGTGATTGAGACATTAGATTCTGAGCTTGACCGAGTTAGCTCTCAGGTTCTGATTCTTAGACTTATGGTTGAGGATTCCCAGGCTAGGGAGAGAGCTCGAGACCAGACCGTGAAGACCTTGATGGCAGCAATTGCAGATCTTCAGCGCCGCTTAGATGGTGTACCAGGAGGACCATAGATCAGAGACGTGTCAATATAACTAAGAGATGTCTTAGCCTACCAATGTTGTATTAATAAATAATCTTGTATCTTTATGTTTTGTAAAACAAATTGAACAAGTTATTAATCCTATGTTGTGTGGATGTATTATATTGATGTTGATTTATGTATTCCATGGGTGTTTCTTGCATATGCGTTATGATTTGCCATATATTGTCTCGCGAAATTTTGGTTCATACAGTGCAATTCAATCATTTATGTTCTCATGTGTGTTGTGAATTGATTCAGACATATTGTAAATAAATTTATGATATGATATTTGCTATACCTACAGAGATAAACCAGAATTATTAAACTCAATTGTTATGGTTAAAATTATATTATTATAATCCATATTCAATTTCCTTCCAAAGTAGCCTAACATAACGTAATCATTATGAGATTCTAAAAATATGCTTTTGCAATATTGATAGAACTATGGTACGTACAAGGAAAGCAACCTCCGCCGCAAATCATGAAACTTCAACTGCTACGCCTACAATGACCCCAGAGGCTATCCGAAAAGCAATCGCTGACGGTGTAAATGCAGTCTTGACAGAACAGGCGGCAGCAAATGCATGCAACAGTGGCACTAGTCTACCAACAGGAGAAAGTGTAACTGCTGTAAACCGCAAGTGTACCTACAAGGATTTCATAAGTTGTCAACCGACTTCTTACAAAGGTACTGAAGGAGTAACTGAACTTGCTCACTGGTTCGAACGATCTGAAACTATTTTCCAGAGAAGCGGTTGTACCGAGGAGAACAAAGTCACTTTCGCTACTAGAACTCTCATGCAAGATGCTTTGTCATCGTGGAATGCTACAGTCAAAGCCATGGGAATGAAGGCAGCCTATCAGCTCACTTGGGCTGAGTTTAAAACCAAGATGCTAAAGAAATATTGTCCCCGTTCTGAACTAAGAAAATTGGAGGATGAATTCCATCTACTAGCAGTAAAAGGAATTGATCTTAAAACATACAACAGGAGATTCCAAGAGCTTAAAATATCATGCCCTACTGTTGTACCAACTTTCGAAAAAGAACTGGAAAAGTATATCGAAGGACTTCCCCGTAGTATTGAGGGGAATGTCACTTCATCAAATCCGTCTACTCTAGAGGCAGCTATGGAACTTGCCCAAAAGCTACTGGACCGAGAGGTCAAGTACAACAATGAGCTCAAGAGGAAGCTCGACGAAAAAAGAACCACTCACCACCATAATAACAATAACCACCGCAACAACAATTTCAACCATAGGAACAATAACCCGTACCATCAAAACCGAAACACTCGTCACCATCATCAAAACCAAAGGCAAGAAACCGCCAAGGCTTATGCTGCTACTGAAGGAAAAGGATACCAAGGTCAGAAATCTCAGTGCAACAGATGCAAACTACACCACAGTGGACCTTGCTCAATCAAATGTCTGAAATGCCAGAAGGTAGGCCATCAGACAAAGGATTGCAGGAATCCTGCTACTGGTAGCAACCTACAGCCTGTAACTCCGACTTGCTACTCATGCGGAGAAGTAGGTCACTTCAAGAGTCACTGTCCGAAAGGAAATGGTCAGCCAAATAACGCTCGAGGAAGAGCATATGTGTTAAAAGAGGAAGATGCCCCATTGAACTCTGACGTCGTCACGGGTAGGTTCTTACTCAATCAACATAATGCTAGAGTATTATTTGATTTTGGAGCAGATAGAAGTTTTGTGTCAACTACGTTTGCTTCTTTGCTTAACATTACCCCTTCCAAACTAAACGCCACTTTTGAAATCAAAATGGCGGACGGAAACCTAATTGGCACCGACTCCGTAATTTGTGGTTGTACCATAATCCTACAAGACAACCCGTTTCCCATCGACCTCATGCCTATTCAGCTCGGTAGTTTTGACGTAGTCATAGGTATGGATTGGTTATCCAAACACCGCGCTAGAATACTCTGTGACGAGAAAGTCGTGCACATTCCAGGTAATGGTGAAACTCATATTGTCCATGGTGACAAGAATAAAACACGATACGGTATCATCTCCTATATCAGATTGGTGAAGTACATGAACGAAGGATGCCAAGCATTCATGGTTCATGTAACGGAAAACAAATCAAAAGATAAACGAGTTGAAGACGTTCCGATCGTTAAAGAGTTTCCAGAAGTATTCCCCGAAGATCTACCCGGTCTTCCACCTCCACGTCAAGTAGAATTCCAGATTAAACTTGTGCCTGGAGCGGCACCTGTGGCGAAAGCACCTTATAGGTTAGCGCCGTCTGAAATGAAGGAATTATCAGAACAATTGAGAGAATTGTCTGATAAAGGCTTTATCCGACCCAGCTCATCACCTTGGGGAGCTCCGGTTCTATTCGTTAAAAAGAAGGACGGATCTTTCCGAATGTGTATTGATTACCGGGAATTGAACAAACTCACTGTAAAGAATCGTTACCCACTACCTAGGATCGACGACTTGTTTGATCAACTACAAGGATCGAGTGTATACTCGAAGATCGACCTAAGGTCAGGGTACCATCAGTTGAGAGTTCGAGAGGTGGATATTCCCAAAACAGCTTTTAGGACACGTTACGGACATTACGAATTCCAAGTAATGCCATTTGGTTTAACCAATGCACCTGCAGTGTTCATGGACCTAATGAACCGAGTGTGAAAACCATATCTGGATAAGTTCGTGATTGTATTCATAGACGATATCCTAATCTACTCCCGCAACGAACAAGAACATGCCAAACATCTAAAGATTATTTTAGAGTTACTCAAAAAGGAACAGTTGTATGCCAAGTTCTCCAAATGCGACTTTTGGATTAGAACTGTACAATTCCTTGGGCATGTTATCAACAGTCAAGGCATTCACGTAGATCCAGCTAAGATTGAGGCCGTCAAAAGTTGGACATCTCCTACAAATCCCACAGAGATACGCCAATTTTTGGGTCTAGCGGGTTACTACAGAAGATTTATTGAAGGTTTTTCAAAAATCTCAAAGCCTTTGACCGAATTAACTCAGAAGAACAAGAAGTTTTTCTGGGGAAGAGAGGAAGAATCAGTTTTTCAGCTACTAAAGAAAAAGCTATGTGAAGCACCAATATTAGCACTACCCGAAGGAAGTGAAGACTTTGTAGTGTATTGTGATGCCTCATATCATGGTTTGGGAGCTGTGCTGATGCAACGAAACAAAGTGATAGCTTATGCTTCACGACAACTCAAACCACATGAAGCAAACTACACGAATCATGATTTAGAGTTAGGAGCAGTAGTATTCGCCTTTAAGTTATGGAGACACTATTTGTATGGTACTAAGTGTACAGTGTTCACCGACCACAAAAGTCTTCAGCACATCTTAGATCAGAAGGATCTAAACATGAGACAACGTCGCTGGTTAGAGTTACTCAGCGATTACGATTGCGAAATCCGATATCACCCAGGAAAAGCCAACGTTGTGGCAGATGCATTAAGTCGAAAGGAACGACTGAAACCTCTTAGAGTCAAATCGTTAGGAATAACCATTCGTTCACCCCTGCCCTCACAAATACTCGTCGCTCAATCTGAAGCTCTTAAGGAAGAGAACCGACTTAGTGAAAAGATTCATGGTATGCCAGAAAATAAGAATGGCTTTGTGCAGAGAGCAGACGGAATGCTCTGTTTCAAAGAGAGAAGTTGGATTCCTCTATACGGAGGTATACGTGATCTCATTATGAATGAATCTCATAAATCCAAATACTCCATTCATCCAGGTTCTGACAAGATGTACCAAGATCTCAAGAAGCTTTACTGGTGGCCAAACATGAAGGCTGACATAGCCGAGTATGTCGGAAAATGTTTGACTTGTTCACGAGTAAAAGCGGAATATCAAAAGCCGTCCGGATTACTCATACAACCCGAAATTCCTGTATGGAAATGGGAACGTATTACAATGGACTTTATCACTAAGCTTCCTAAAACATCAACTGGACTTGACACCATTTGGGTCATCGTTGATCGTCTCACAAAATCCGCTCACTTCTTAGCAATCAAAGAGACGGACGAGATGGACACACTCGCAACGCTATATCTAAAAGAAATAGTTTCGCGACATGGAGTGCCGATCTCAATCATCTCAGATCGTGACAGTCGTTTCACATCTCATTTTTGGAAGTCTTTGCAAAAAGCCTTAGGAACCAAATTGGATATGAGCACTGCCTATCATCCACAAACCGATGGACAAAGCGAGAGGACAATCCAAACCTTAGAAGATATGCTCCGAGCGTGTGCTATCGACTTCGGAAAAGGTTGGGATAAACATTTACCTCTAGCTGAGTTCTCCTACAACAACAGTTATCACGCCAGCATTAAGGCAGCACCATTCGAAGCCCTCTACGGTCGAAAGTGCAGATCGCCTGTTTGTTGGACCGAAGTTGGAGATATACAACTCACCGGACCCGATCTCATTCATGAGACGACAGAAAAGATAGTTAGGATTAAGCAACGACTGCAAGCGGCAAGAGATAGACAAAAGAGCTATGCCGACGTAAGGAGAAAACCTCGAGAATTCCAGATAGGAGACAAGGTCATGTTGAAAGTATCCCCTTGGAAAGGAATGGTACGTTTCGGAAAACGTGGAAAACTTAACCCGAGATACATTGGTCCATTCAAGATCCTAGAGAGGATAGGACCAGTGGCTTATAAACTCGAACTTCCCGAGGAACTTAGTCGAGTTCACGACACTTTTCACGTATCAAACCTTAAGAAATGTTTGTCAGATGAATCTCTTGTAATTCCTTTGAAAGAGATTCGACTCGACGACAAACTCGTCTTTACAGAAGAACCCGTGGAGATCATGGACAGAGAGGTCAAACAACTAAAACAGAACCGCATTCCCATTGTCAAAGTCCGATGGAACTCTAAACGAGGACCGGAATATACTTGGGAACGCGAAGACCAAATTCGAGCCAAATACCCACACCTATTCTCATAGACACTTCTATTACCTATCTTAGACTGGAATTCCGGGACGGAATTCAGTGTAAGTGGTAGGTACTGTAACCTCCCGTAATTTTCCCCTATGAATAGTAGATGTTAATAAATGATTAATAAACCATTACGTTGTTTAATAAACATTTCTACTAGTAACAAAATTTCTTTTGTTATTTATACTACACTATCTAAATCACAACGATACTTGTGGCTACCGATTACCTAGAAACGATGCTTACACACGAACCTTGATAGTCTAAAATCGCGAATCATTTAAAACATTAACGTTTAAATACTTAACGTCTATATATATATACATATATTTCGGCAATTAACCGAACGTGATCAAATACATTCCCGAACTCACGAAAATTATCACTAACACTCAGTAAATATATTGGACCTCAAATGGACCACTAGACTCATTGGGCCTCGGCCCAATCTCGCTACAAACCAAACCAAACCAAACGAGCCCTTATTATCTTCATTCTTTTCTTTCTCGGCCCAATCCACCAACGAGCCCAATTTCAAAGCTAAAGCCCAAAGTTTTTATATAAAAACCTTCGGTTTGGCTGCTTATCTATCGAACCATTTGAATTAATTTCGAGCAATCTAACTTAATAACAATATTAATATTTTCCCCGACTCCATTCTCGACTTAGCTAAGAATCAAGAGGAATAAACACCTCACTTAAAATCGATCATTTAATAGCCTTAAAACTGTCAAAGTGCAACTCATTCGGCCTTTGATGAACACCACCCAACCTTCCACATTTTGGCCTAGGCGATTTTTGTATAATACCCAACTCGACACATGTTTTTGGCCAACAAGTACATTCGTCCCAAACTCTTATCCACTATACAAGATATCAAACGCACCCTACTATATTTATTTTTCACGTCCAAAAATATGAGTTACACATTTGAAGTACACGACCAAACCACAAAACCAATTCTTAAGATTCATTTGTCTTCTACTACTTGGTCCTTAGCGCCGGCTAGTGCATACAAACCCACCATCATTTTACTTAAATCTACACTCAAACGGTGACTACTCAATGACACCTTACATCCTCATCATAATTCATCATGTTCTCTACTCCTACACTCAACAACTAATAACGCAAACTATGGAACTTTGGCGTCTCCCTTTTGTTCGAACTATCACAAGGACGATTCACAACTTTCATATTGCATGTGCTAAAACTAAGAACTTCACTATAAATGCATGCATGTATATTGGCTAAACACTCATACGAAAACACATCACATTTCCCACACAAACATAACTAAATCTTACTAGTCCCATGGCCGAATAACTTGACATAAGTTAAAGGTGTTCGAGTCGAACCCAAGAAGCATTCAAACTCGTTCCTGTGTCTTTGATGTACCAAGAATCGAGCGGCATAATTCTTTCGGCCTAACTTAGTCTCGTCATAGTGATTACGCCCCACCTTTGAGGTGAAGTAAGCCATCCTTTCATTTCTCTATTTCATAAGTTAACTCATATTCGTATGTCACAATTCATTTGATCTTGATATTTCGTAAACTACATCAACAACACCTAAGTTTTATTCGACATTCTATATTTTTGTCGCACTAACAATCAAGAACAACCAACATTCGAATACTATATAAGCGTATAAGTCATAAACATCACACATTTGCATGTCACCTTGATCACTTTCAAAAACTCATAAAACACTTAGAATATTTCAAGTTTTCAAAACTACTTCGAATGAACTAAGTCACGATAGCTTTGGCTTCGTGTTTTCTTAACTCGACATACAACCCATATATATTATGGCTCGACCTAAAAGTCGAGCTACCAAACTAACAAACCATGTGTTTCATTCGACTTATAAAAACTAAATACGAACTTTGCTAAACCTATAGTAATCGACCGAAATCTGTTTTACACAAACTAAAACTATTAGCGATCGGGCTAATAAGCCCAATACACTAGTTATAAGCTTATCGCATAAGCTGATCCTATAAGCTTAATTATTATGTTTTCACAACCCAAAAATAAGCCCATAACCAGGCCCAACTTCCCCCTAAACCCATTGGAGCGAAAACCTATAATGGGCCGAAGCTTTAACTCGATTAGAGGCCCATAAGCTGAAAAATAAGCTCTTAACAAAATAAGCTGTTCGTATAAGTTACAAAAGTTATTTTTAAACTTAGTATGAAATAAAAATAATAAACTTTGAATTTTATAAACTTTGGACTCGATTTGCAAAGATTTGCTAACCGAGGGACTAAAGTTGTCAAAATTGGGAAACTTTCGGTAAAACTGTTATTTTAATAACTTTGTGATAAAAACTGTAAATCTAGAAACTTTTAGGTATAACATGTAAATATTAAATGTTTTGGACCTAAAGTGTAATAAAAACTTAACCGAGGACTAACGGTGCAAATGTTATGCCGTTAGGGCTAAAAGTGTAATTTTGTAAAAACCTAAAGGGTATTTCTAATTTATACTTGTGGTAATATTTTACAAACCCAAAACCCGAACCGAATATGTTTAGTCGACGATTAATAATTCTATCTACGTAGTTTATTAACTTATATATATATATATATATATATATATATATATATATATATATATATATATATATATATATATATATATACAAAACCACTTAACAAAATCGTTAACTAAGAATCTAACTTATCGTCAACTAACTTTGATTTATAAAACGACGATCCCTTTTGTCAACCATTACACTTCCGGCGAACGAGCACGCATCCGAAAACGATATATATAGATTCATATATAACTCTATATATATATTCCTTTATATATATATAAAACTTTATAATTTTATATATAACTTTATAATCCTTTTTTTTTATATATAACATTTTAGTTTATATATAACTTGATCATTTAAACGCGCACATTATAATGTGACAAACAAAACAATAAAACCTTAAACGATATGATTCGCGATAAACCAAACTTAGACTATCAAACCACTAAAACTTGCCATATACTATATAGGTCGTGTGTTGAAGCCATTTTCTTTTCATCGTTGAATAACGATATTACTACCACTACCGCACTACCAGGTGAGTTCATAGCCCACACTTTAACTTTTAAATCTTTTGTGGGGAGATACATGCTACAAAACCTGAACACAAACTTTTCGTATGCTACGACTGTTATTATTATTGCTTAAGTAGCTATTGCCGAAAGTCCCTCAATCATGAACCTTAATCACTTGCGAGTGAACGTAAATAATTGTGAATAGATCTATTAGGGACTGACAATCCCCGTTTGGGTCTGCTAGGATGAGCCACCCAGGCGCACTTTATTTGAACAAACTTATGGGTTATTGGCAAATACCCATCACGAGGGCCTTTATACTTTACATCATATTTGATGCACGTTAAGCATTGCGTGTCATGAGCTTAATGCAATAATAACTTGATTTTAACTTGTTTAATTGTAATTCGATGCAATTAACACTTATACTTGTGTTCAAACTATTAAACTTAAACCTATGAACATCACTCAACTTTTGTTGACTTTTAGCATGTTATCTCAGGTAACTAAGGACTGGAACTCAAGGCAACGGAGTGGGCATTATAACCCTGTATGGGTGGTTTAAATAAATGTTTTATCATTCAAATTTAAATAAACATGTTCAACTATGAAACATCTTTGTATTCTAAACACTTGTATTTTGAATGATAAACTTAAAACGTCTTTTAAAGTCGTTTTCTATGATTATGATGAAAGATCCTCTACGTAACACCCAATTAAGTCTTCCGCTGTTGCTATCCGAAATTGGGGGTGTTACACATGACCAGGCTTAAGCAGTTCATTTCCATCATATAAGGAAGGTTGGGCTACTTTAGCACTCTTAAGGAAAGCTGATTTAGGTTCACCTACATTCTTTTCACTATGTTCATCACACAACTTTTTATGCTTTTGAATTATTTGAGCAGTTTGTCTGGTCTGGTCTTGTGCGTACAACTTGTTTTCAATCTTATTCTTTAACGTTTTAAGTCTGGAAAAATCATTTAAGAGTTTTATTTCTTTTTCTTTGAAATCATGTTTTAGTGTAATTACACTTTCTTGGATCCCCTGTTTTTGTTTAACAGTTTGATCAAGTTGTTTTCGTAAAGAATATAACTCATTTTCAATGTTTCTTCCCTTAAATTACGTTTTGTTATGAATGTACGCATCTGACTATCCATTTTCTGCTCACGTTCAGTTAGCTCAAATTTTGCACGTTGTTCATATATGGCCACCTGATCTTTTTAGATGTTAAGTCTAGTGGTCAAAGTGTCATCAGGGATAAACGCGGTGTTCTCATGCAATTCACAAGTATTATCGACAACAGAAGATGCACTACTTGGTACAACAGACCCGTCGTTGTGATTCACATATTGTTCATATGGGATAACATTACTATTTCCCATATCAGCAGTATCTGATTCAACAACATCTGTCTGCTGTACTTTGTTGGGAATCTTCTGTTCATCGACCATGTTATACATGTCATACAACTTTAGTACCTCAGATATGACCGATGCGTTGGACGGACCAGATTGCTGTGATGATGAGGCTGCAAAAGATAGATTAGCCATAAAGATGGTTTGAGCAGTGGGTTCATCATCAACGTCTGAGTCAAAAGCATCACAGTCATTAGCTTGGAAGATGTTGGGATCATTTAGTGCCAAGTCCTGAACTAGTTGATCATCCACATCAGCATCAAACGTGTTCCCCTCATCACCAGCAAGAAACAATAACTCCTCTTCATCCAAAGCTGCTCCATTCTCTTGAGCTTGCATCAACAACATCTTATCTTTGAAGTAATCAGAGTTCTATGGACGCTTTGGTTGACTGCAGTTCCTTGCTATGTGTCCTAGTCCACCACAGTGGTAACATTTAATTTGCCTTCCCTGTCCCTGATTAGTATTCCCAACTCTGTTCTGTATGTTACCCCAACCAATGTTCCTTTGATTCACATTCTGCCTTCCCTGAACATTCTGAACCACAACCCTTCCATCTTCCACTGTTGCTTGATTACGTGGATTAGATGAAATTCGAAGTTGGTTGTTGGTTTGAGGGAGTGTTGCTCTGAACTATTGGACAAGTAAAGAAACTTGGTTGGAAAGATTATCAATCATCTTGTCAGTATGAGAATATCCTGAATCCAGTTGGTTATTCACAGTAGATGGTAGGTGCAACGATGATTGGGCAAATGATGTATGATTCTGTGATGAAAAGGGATGGTGATAAACTTGATCAAGTGAGGATTGATTGAATGGCTGAACATTTGAGACAAATGCAAGAGGATCATTAGATGTTGTTGGATTGAGTTTTTCCCTCAATTGACGATCATAAACAACATGATTTTCATGTTGTTGTAAGTAGGCATACAACTGTTCATAATTAGTCTCTCTCGATCCTTTGTTGAGCATCACGACAGTGACAAATCTGTCCCACTCGGGTGACATGTTGTTCACAAACTTAGAATTGAGTTGGATGTTTGGCATTGTCATCCTAATGATCCTCATGTCATTCACAAGCTTGTGAAATCTCACATAATAGTCAGTGATGTTTTCTCCAGGATTCATCCTGAAGTGCTCAAACTCATCATACAACTGAGATTCACAATCTTCTTTAGTCAGTTCAGATCCAGCCAGAAACATTTTGACATTGTCCCAAATAGCTTTGGCTTCAGTGTTGAAGTTTATAAGCTTGTAAACGTCTTTGGGAAGCCCTTGAATCACAATGTTAGAAGCTTTAATGTCTGCATCATAACGCTTCTTCTCCTTCTTATTAAGATCGTTGTAATTACGCGGCCTGTTGATTCCAAAAGTGACAGTTCCATCCTCAGCTGTAGTGACAGCATCTCTAGTGGTGCCCATTTGAAAAGGTCCTTCATCAATGGATTTAAGAATGTTAACACCATTCTCTTTTCCCAAGCAATAAAGTCGTATTCTTTGTGCTCATGATTCATAATCCGTCCTATCAAGCATAGGAGGGCGGGTATCGGACCCGGCAGCTTGAATGTCATCAGAAGAAGTGCTTGCCATGATGTAAACTTGCACGGGATTTTACAATTCTATGATTTAAACCGAGAAATAGATTCTTTCGCGGGATTTTACAAAAATCAAGAATAAACCGTGATTTGATTACTTGAATGTGTTATGATGAAAGTTTGGATCGATAATGATTAGTGATTGTGTGTTAAGATGAATGATTGTTTGCTAGTTTAGGTGAATTGTTGTTAAGTTGTGATTGGATTTGGTTGAAATGTTTAGTTAGTCTTGATAATTGGTCTTGAGTATGGCAAAATGCAACAGCAAACCGCAATAGGCAAACCGCAGACAGCAAAACTCAAATCGCAACCTGAAAAATAGTACAAAGCAAGATCCAAAACGCAAGGTCAAACCGCAATAGTCTTGAGCAAAATGAAAGATCAAACCGCAGGATCAAACCACAATTTTCTTGATCAAAATGCAAGGTTAAAACGCAACTTGAAGCAAACCGCAGAGACCACAAACTGCAGCAAAGCAAACCGCAGCTAAGCAAACCACAGCAACTCAAACCGCAACTGGCAAAACCGCAATATGTTAAACCGTAGGAAGTCAAATCGCAGCACTATTAGACAAACCGCAAGGGACAAAAAGTCGCTTTCAACTGCGTTTTGTCTTTTTCCCGTTTTAGCTAAAAACCAAACCGCAACCAAGATCCTTGCCAAACCGCAACTTTTAACTTGCCTAACTAACACAAAACACAACTAAGAACAAAACACTGAGAGCCAAACAGCAGTCTAGAAAAACCTTGAATCTTCAAAGAAAAAACACCAAATCAACCGTAGGTTACTAAGAAATGATACAAGAGAATTTTGTGAACATTAAAGTACAAATCCTTAACAAATTTAACCACAAGCAAAGCTCAAGCAAGGATTTTCTTGGCTTTACAATTCGAACCACAAAAAATACGAAAAACACCAAGAATGAACCTCAAATCCGAGAACATACAATCAATCTAACCAAACCATGGCTCTGATACCAATTGTAAGATATTCATAACACATAACATGCACACGAGATTGGTGTTAGGTCGATTTAGAGTGAGAAATAGATGAGATGAGTAGGAGACTTCTTTTAGAGAGAGAAAGTAAAATAGATTAGGTTGAAATAATGAGAAGTTCCAACCCTCTCCTTTGGTGGGAGAGGGTATTTATACATATGAAATAAACGCCTCTAGTAGGCTATGGACCGGGCTGACAGTGGGTAAAGACCCGACCCGACTCCATGGTGTTACGATATCAAAACTAATATTAATAATCCTACGAGCTACTTAATGCTAATAGATACTCGGGGTGACCGAGTCTTTCATGTGAATATTTATATTCCTAAGAAGAGATATGATTATGTAGATGCATAAGGAAGATCCAAGTCAGTATTGGCTTGGGTCCCCAAAATGAACTGATTTTCTTACTTTCTGTGAAGGGCAATCCACAGGTGGAATTGGAAGATAAAGGAGTATTTGACAGTGGATGCTCAAGGCACATGACTGGAAACATGTCCTATCTTGAAGATTTTAAAGCTATTGATGGAGGATATGTTGCTTTTTGGAGTAATCCCAAAGGAGGAAAAATCACTGGTAAAGGAACAATAAAAATGGGTAAATTAGATTTTGATAATGTGTACTTCGTCAAAGAGCTTGATGAAGCGAAAAGTGTACCGCTTTTAAGGGGTCATTTAAGCCCTAAATCGTATTTATTTGATCAAATATCGCCCTAAATCGTTCCTTTTGTCATTTTAGGTACTTTTGAGGAGAAATCTGGAAAAGGAGGCATTTTGGACGTTTTTGGAGCATAAAAGTGAAGAAAACGGCAAAGTCTCAAAAATCGGCTGAAAGTTACCTTTGACGGCGTCACATTTAACCCCAGACGGCGTCATGCCTTGGCAAGAAAAAGTGGACGTGAAATTTACTCATGATAAGCTAGTGAAAATAGCATGTGAATTCTGACGGCGTCACGCTTTAACTTGATCAAGGGCGTCACGGCTTAAATCAAAAGGGGACGGCGTCACGTTCAAGGTTCGACGGCGTCAAGCCTTGATAAGCCAGAATGGATTTTGGAAGAGCTAAAGAGGGACGGCGTCAAGAAGGTCATCCGGGAACCCTAGAAGCGGCGAGGTGACGGCGTCACACTCCATAACGTGACGCCGTCAGATCCAAAAATCTATATATAGTTTTCTAATTTTTTGTCATAAGAGAGAGCTTAGTGTGTGGAATTTTGGGAGAAAACCCTAAGACGAATTTAGCTCCTTTTTCAAGGCTTTTTGCCTTGAAGATCTTCCATGTTACATTGAAGATAAGTTATCAATTAATCATTCAATATGTCTATGTGTTGTTTGATTTTATCTTATTCTTGTCTTTTGATTAACATGTTAGGCTAAATTTATCTTGTGTTTGCTTAGATCTAATGAAACCTAGCTATTGATTATTAGTTATTAGTGTGTTATTAGTTGTATTGGATGATTGTTTATCTATGTTAGGCTTAAGAAAACTGGCTAACTTCCTATTCGGTAACTTGCTTGAACGTCTTAAGAAACATGAACCAAATGCGTACTAAAGGTTTTTATGGTTGTATTTAATGCACAAGCGAATTCTAGTGATCCCATGTTAGGAGCTTCCTAGCCGGCTCGACATAGGAGTGAAGTAGGAGCTTGTAGAGTTGGGGAAGTAAGTACGCCACCCCACGAATGGTATTAAGGAATACACCCGTCATCCACACGACTAATATACACTAATTAACCGGTAAAAGATAGTTAGGGAGTAAGGAAATCTAAGTAAACACATTTCTCTACACATAAGTTTCTCACCACATTTCATTTTCAGTTATTTATTTTATTTGCATTTGTAGTTATTTGGGTTAGTTGACTAGCAACTAATTCCGCCCACTCCTTCAAACCCGAGATTTTACTTGCTTTCATAAAAATATAAAAAACATAAAAAGAATCTTCCTCAACTCTTAGACCTAATTAGAGTAGTCTTTCAAACCTAACGAACACTATTCCCTGTGGAGAACGATCAATCCCCCGTACTTACCACTACACTATACTACATCGGTCAGGTACACTGCCTGGTGGGGTTGTAAGCCTCTTGAGATCCCTCGAGAGGTAAAACCTGTTGTAAGGTTACAAAACCACGCATCAAGTTTTTGGCGCCGCTGCCGGGGAATAGTTATTGTTTAGGTTGAATTTTTATTTCTATTAGGTCTACTCACTAGATTCCTTTCTAGTGAGATTTTTATTTTATTTTTCTAGGTTTTCTTTAGTCTATCTATTTTCTTCGTATCTTTGTTCATAACCATACCATCCGACATCATGGAAGATGGTAATATCCTTAACCCCCAAAACCCACCACCACAACAACCACCACCACCTCCTAGAGCCCGTACTTTAGGAGAGTATTCCCGTCCTAGCCACCATGGCTATCGAAACACCATTGAGCTCACTCAAGGAGCCAATATCACACCCTTGCGATCCGACACCATCCGGTTGGTGCAAAGCGGATGCGCATTCCATAGACTTCGTTCTGAAGATCCTAATCAACATCTCAAGGACTTTCTCAAAATCGTTGATTCTATAGACCTTGATGTTGCCACTCGAGAGACGACCCGATTGCGTCTCTTCCAATTCTCTCTGCGGGACCAAGCTAGTCAGTGGCTAGAACGTCAACCCGCAGGATCCATCACCTCTTGGGATGATCTCACCACTCGTTTCCTTGCTCAGTTTTTCCCACCGGGAAGAACTACCAAGCTAAGGAATGATATCTTGATGTTCCAACAACGTCAAGGCGAAACTCTCTACGAGGCATGGACTCGATTCAAGGACTTACTCCAAAAAGTCCCCCACCATGGCATAGAACTTTGGCTCCAAGTCCAAATCTTCTATGACCATATCAATCTCTCCACGAGGCAAACCATTGACCAATCGGCCGGTGGCAAGCTACGTGATCTAAGTGCGGAACAATCATGGGCTCTCCTAGAGGATCTTGCTCTTTATGACAACGAAAGTTGGAGTGATCCCCGTGATTTGAATAAAACAGTCAAGGCAATATCTTTGCCTTCGAACAATTCAAGCACTTCCGACCGTAGGATCATAGAACTTGAAGACCAAGTCAAGTTTCTCATGAAATCTTACGAGGCTCCTAAACCTTCAAGCCATGTGAACAAAATCACTTCTTCATGTGAATTATGTAGTGGTCCCCACGACACTCGTGATTGCATGGAACTCCCCGAACAAGCTTTTGTGGACTACGCATCCTCGCGTACCGACGGAGCGGGAGACAAGTGGTACACTTTCAAACCCGAGCCAAACCATTACGGTGATTCATACAACCCCGCATGGGAAAATCACCCGAACCTTAGGTGGAAACAAAACCAAAACATACAACAAACCAATTCTTCCAACCCACCTAATCGTTTCCAATCAAGCGGTTCCAACTCGAACCGTACTTTCAACAACAATCCTTCCGGCAATGGTAGTACCGATAACTTTGAAGGATTGATGTCTCAATTTATGGCATCTCAAGAAGCTCGTTTAGCCAAGTTTGAAGCCGATTTCAAACAAAAACAAAGCGAGATGACCAATAAGATTGACACCCTGTTGAAAGCCCTCAATGACCGAGAAATGGGAGCACTCCCTAGCAACACGGTCAAGAACCCGAAACTAAACGTCAACGCTATTTCATCGGTTTCGTCTCCTAGTTCTTGTCCACAATATTATTCGGTCAATTCCATGAGCACGTGTTTCAAACAAACCCAAGTCGTTCCAAATGACCAAGAAGTTATGACATCCAAATTGGTCAACAACATAGTTGAAACACCTCCCACTCAAAAACTTGACGAAGAATTCAAGGAGCTCCACCTTGAAAGTCCGGTTGTTGATGAGTTGGATGAGAAGAAGCTCAAGTTAGGCGAAAAAGGGACCGCCTTTGTTCAAAACAAGATACCTAAGAAGTTAGATGATCCGGGCTTATTTGTTCTACCTTGCAGGATCGGTAATTCGGAGGCTTATGACACATTAGCCGATCTTGGATCAAGCCTTAACCTACTTCCGTTACCTCTCTACACCTCTCTAAAACTAGGAAAACTTGAAGAAACCGAGGTGATAATAGGTTTACCGGATGGGAGTGTTGCTTACCCGGTTGGAGTAGTTAAGGACGTGTTAGTGCACATTGGAAAACTAACCATTTTAGCCGATTTCCACGTCCTTGATATGGTTAGCGACCCTACATGCCCCTTGTTGATAGGTAGAGGATTTTTGGCGACCGCTAGTGCTATGATTGATTGTAAGGAATCCAAGATAGCGGTAGGAGAAGGAGATACTTGGTCAGTCTATGATGTTAAGAAACATGCCTATGATACTAGTGAGGAACCAACACCACATTGGCTAGAATCAAATAGGAGACCATCTAGATATGGACCTTGGATTGATAGAGACTTCATAGGACCCCAACGCCCATTTTACCTAGAAGAGGACTTTGTTAACCGAACGCATTCGGTAGAGCAACTCTTGGCTAGGGACACCGAATTGGATCCATTTGAAGATTCTCTAGTTTTTAGAAAGATGATTGATTTCCTAGGAGTTTTGCCAATTAACCTAGGAATGAATAAGTGGATTTGTGAGGAAGATGATCATAAGTGGAATTGGGATAAACCACCCAAAGATGGAGATGGGTCATGGCATATCAAGATGACATTGTATGACCCGGATGGAGAGAAGTTTGAAAAGATATATCGTACTAAGCGGACCAATAGGAAACTTCAATCCAAGCTTAACCCTAAAGACGTCCTCGATGACGAGCTCACTTATATAGGGTAGCGTGACTTTGAGTCTAGCTACAAGACTCGTTAATAAAGAAAAGCGCTTCTTGGGAGGCAACCCAAGCTTTATTTGCTTTATTTGCTTTGTGTGTTTATTTATTTGTTTGTTTGATTTTATTTGTTTCCGTATGTGCGTTTAATTTTTATTAGTATTGATTCATGTTCAAAAACTAATTTGTGAAAATGCTTTATTTTGTTTTTAACTTCGTCTTAACTACATATAAAGGTATTTTGCAAAAGATAAGTGTAAGGGAAATTTAAATCGGTTTATTAGAACACAAATGAACATGAATCATAATAGTAATAAATTAACATACATATTAGTGTTTGTTTGAGTCAAATGCTTGTATTGAGTCATAATGATGTTTTGCAGGATTTCCAGGAAGTAAGGTAAAGGTTTTTCCAGAAATTTTCCGGAAACTTAAAATGAAAATTTTTGTCAGGTCATTTCTGACGGCGTCAGGGTTTATAACCTGACGGCGTCAGATTTAATTTCCAGAAATTTTTGAAAGTTTTGTTTTCATTAAAAGTTTTTATTAAATCTCCAACTTATAATCTCCAGGAATCTGCAAAATTATCATTCCACAAGCATTATATCCTTATATATAGATTTTTTCCCGCCGATGTTATGCAGGTTTTCGTGTTTGTTTTCTCAGGTTTAACAGGTTATTTTGGACAAAGGAGATGTTTATGGAATCAAGCTTATGGCGATGCATTAGTCATGGAGCTTCAACATTACCTTGGAGGAAGATCTAACCGTGTAATTTCATTATCCACCGAGCGAATCAGGGGAGTATTTGATTTCATTCTTTTACTTTATGCTTTTACATCTTGTTATTTGAACATTGGGGACAATGTTCATCTTAAGTGTAAGGGGAGGGTAAAAGTACGATTTTAGAGAATACAATTACGCTTGACTTTTGTTTGTTTAATGGTAGATGTGTAATAAAACTGAGAGAAATACTTGTTAAGGTAATTTTAGTGCCAAATTTAAAATTTTTTACAACATTTAGGAGTGAAACTTTGATCTTAATGAGCGTCTCACGGATAGGAGTTATATGACTAGCACAAAAACCGTACAACTAAAAAAATTTTCCACCCCAAATATGTGAGGTTCGCCCCTAGAATTGGTAGGAAAAGCATTTATGCTATGATGTGTGTACCGGTAGCACTTAGATTCTAGAACTTGCGTTAGGACCATTCCAAGGCCACAAGTGAGACTACATTCTTGTAGTTAGATTTACTACATGATAAGAGGCATTAGGATTAACCCATTGTTTTACACCTGTGTTTTTGTTATAATTACTTTGGCTACATTGGTCAAGTAATTCTCCCACACCCTTTGCGTTGTACTCATTTTTAGTACACGATACCCCTAGTACACCCCTCAGAGCCTATCTTTTCGTTTCAACCTTTAAGCATTTTACTTAAAGGAAGAATTTGTTACACCCCACTAAAATGTACACCCAAATCGCCTTAGCCTACCTTGTATGCACTCATTTTTAGTGCATTATTGTTACAACATTTGTTTAAACCCAAGTTAATTATCTAATTGATTACATGGTTGCTAAGTCGAGTCATATCCTTGTACATATTGTTTTGGGACGATTGGGACTCATGGGTAAAGTACTAGTGTAATGGAGTAATGGGGAAGAACATCATTCATTACCCCCATATGTGCTAAATGTTTTAAAAGTACTCCAAGTGTTTTAATTATCTTAATTCGAGTCATTAGATTAGTATTTGTAAAGTTATGTAAAAATTCAAGTGTAAGGGGAATGCAACGCCCCTATGATGTATTATTTTGGATGGTAGGGCAAAAGTGTATGCAAAAAAAAAAAAAAAAAAAAAAAAAAAAAAATCAAAAAAATCAAGAAAAATACAAAAAAATGAGAAAATGAAAAGTGGAAAAAACATACGGACTACCATCCCGTTTCATTTTATGTTTGTTTTATGTTTTTGTTATTTTGTTATTTCGTTTCTAGCTTAAGATCGAGTCTAGTCTTGGCTTAGCAACATTGTATAGTACATGTAATTGATCAAGATCTTTAACTCGCCACCAGTAAAATATCCCTTATCCAACAAAACCGTGTTTTCCTTTTCCCTACACCTAACGTTATAACCCATTTAAAAGCCCTCTTTGATAGTTTATCTTTGGTGCTTACGCCTAGTGGAGGAGGTTTTCGATCCTTTCCCAAGCCTATGGTAATCTATTTGCTATGACAGGTAGTGAGAGATATTATCCGTTTTCATTTATGAGATTTATTTTGATGACACTTGAGAGATGTGAGTATCTAACACTACTTGTGAGGTGCTAGTTTGTAATCTCCGTGCTTATTATGATTGAAGTGGAACGATTATTTGTTGTAATTACTTTTATGTTAGCATTAAATGACCCCTAACTTGTATTTTGATTAGAATAAAAGCGCATTTGCTTGAGGACAAGCAAATCTCAAGTGTAAGGGTATTTGATGAAGCGAAAAGTGTACCGCTTTTAAGGGGTCATTTAAGCCCTAAATCGTATTTATTTGATCAAATATCGCCCTAAATCGTTCCTTTTGTCATTTTAGGTACTTTTGAGGAGAAATCTGGAAAAGGAGGTATTTTGGACGTTTTTGGAGCATAAAAGTGAAGAAAACGGCAAAGTCTCAAAAATCGGCTGAAAGTTACCTTTGACGGCGTCACATTTAACCCCAGACGGCGTCATGCCTTGGCAAGAAAAAGTGGACGTGAAATTTACTCATGATAAGCCAGTGAAAATAGCATGTGAATTCTGACGGCGTCACGCTTTAACTTGATCAAGGGCGTCACGGCTTAAATCAAAAGGGGACGGCGTCACGTTCAAGGTTCGACGGCGTTAAGCCTTGATAAGCCAGAATGGATTTTGGAAGAGCTAAAGAGGGACGGCGTCAAGAAGGTCATCCGGGAACCCTAGAAGCGGCGAGGTGACGGCGTCACACTCCATAACGTGACGCCGTCAGATCCAAAAATCTATATATAGTTTTCTAATTTTTTGTCATAAGGGAGAGCTTAGTGTGTGGAATTTTGGGAGAAAACCCTAAGACGAATTTAGCTCCTTTTTCAAGGCTTTTTGCCTTGAAGATCTTCCATGTTACATTGAAGATAAGTTATCAATTAATCATTCAATATGTCTATGTGTTGTTTGATTTTATCTTATTCTTGTCTTTTGATTAACATGTTAGGCTAAATTTATCTTGTGTTTGCTTAGATCTAATGAAACCTAGCTATTGATTATTAGTTATTAGTGTTTATTAGTTGTATTGGATGATTGTTTATCTATGTTAGGCTTAAGAAAACTGGCTAACTTCCTATTCGGTAACTTGCTTGAACGTCTTAAGAAACATGAACCAAATGCGTACTAAAGGTTTTTATGGTTGTATTTAATGCACAAGCGAATTCTAGTGATCCCATGTTAGGAGCTTCCTAGCCGGCTCGACATAGGAGTGAAGTAGGAGCTTGTAGAGTTGGGGAAGTAAGTACGCCACCCCACGAATGGTATTAAGGAATACACCCGTCATCCACACGACTAATACACACTAATTAACCGGTAAAAGATAGTTAGGGAGTAAGGAAATCTAAGTAAACACATTTCTCTACACATAAGTTTCTCACCACATTTCATTTTCAGTTATTTATTTTATTTGCATTTGTAGTTATTTGGGTTAGTTGACTAGCAACTAATTCCGCCCACTCCTTCAAACCCGAGATTTTACTTGCTTTCATAAAAATATAAAAAACATAAAAAGAATCTTCCTCAACCCTTAGACCTAATTAGAGTAGTCTTTCAAACCTAACGAACACTATTCCCTGTGGAGAACGATCAATCCCCCGTACTTACCACTACACTATACTACATCGGTCAGGTACACTGCCTGGTGGGGTTGTAAGCCTCTTGAGATCCCTCGAGAGGTAAAACCTGTTGTAAGGTTACAAAACCACGCATCAGAGTTTAAGTTTAATCTCTTTAGTGTCTCACATATGTGTGACAAAAAGAATAGTGTTCTTTTCACTGACACTGAATGTATTGTCTTATCTCCTGACTTTAAGTTGATTGATGAAAGTCATGTTCTACTTAAAGTTCCTAGAACAGACAATATATACAGTGTTGATTTAAATAATATGGTTCCCAAGAGAGGTTTGACTTGTCTCTTTGCAAATGCCTCATCAGATGAATCTAAACTTTGGCATAGAAGACTTGGTCATTTAAATTTCAAAACAATGAATAAATTGGTTTAGGGAAACCTTGTGAGAGGGTTACCTTCAAAAGTTTTTGAAAATTCTGAAATCTGTGTTGCTTGTCAAAAGGGAAAACAACATAGAGCTTCTTGTAAGGCCAAAGTAGTGAACTCTATTACTCAGCCATTACATATGTTGCACATGGATTTATTTGGACCAACATTTGTAAAGAGTTTAAAGAAAAAGATGTATTGCCTAGTTGTCACAGATGATTATAGTAGGTTTACTTGGGTGTTCTTTTTAGCAACTAAGGATGAAACTAGTAGCATTCTTAAGGCTTTCATAACCAAGGTAGAAAACCTAGTTAATCATAAGGTTAAAGTGATAAGATGTGACAATAGAACTGAGTTCAAGAATAGGGAAATGAACCAGTTTTGTGAGATGAAAGGTATTGAGAGACAATATAGTATAGCTAGAACTCCTCAACAAAATGGAGTGGCTGAGAGGAGGAATATGACACTTATTCAGGCTGCTAGAACAATGTTAGCTGATTCTAAATTACCTACAACTTTTTGGGCTGAAGCAGTTAATACTGCTTGTTATGTGCAAAATAGAAGTAATGTGGTTAAGCCTCATAACAAGACCCCTTATGAACTTTTACATGGTAGAAAACCATTGCTTGACTTCTTAAGACCATTTGGGTGTCCTATTACTATCTTGAATACCATAGATCACTTAGGCAAGTTTGATGGAAAGACTGATGAAGGATTCTTTGTTGGATACTCATCAACTATCAAAGCTTTTAGAGTATTCAATAGTAGGACCAGGAAAGAGGCAGAGAACTTGTATGTTAGGTTTAGTGAGAGTACACCTAATGCTGCAGGGAGTGGACCAAGCTGGCTGTTTGATATTGATTCTCTAACCAAGACTATGAATTATGAGCCAGTTGTTGCAGGACCAGAGTCTAACAAGTGTGCAGGTACAAAAGCAAGTCCTGATGCAGGTCAAGCTGGAAAGGAGCCAGAACATGACAAAGATTATATTTTGCTACCTATTTGGACTGCTGATCCACCCTTCTCAACCCAAGAGTCAAAGAGTTCACAAGGAGATGACTTTGATGCAAATCCTAATGATGATAAAGAAGATGGTGCAAAATCTTTCAATGGTGATCAAGAGTTGCATGTAGAAAAGGAGCCTGATGATCAAGAAAAGGATGATGTATCAGATGATATTAACACTGACAGTTCTAACACAGTTAATACTACTGAGCCAAGTGTTAATGTTGCTGGCAAGCAAGGCTTATCTTTTGCTGATGATGTCTGCCCAGATGATCCAAACATGCCTGTATTGGAAGACATTTATCCTGATACTGATGAAGATGTACTTGGTGTAGAGGCTGACTCAACCAATTTGAATGCAGAATTACATGTCAGTCCTATTCCAACTACAAGAGTTCACAAGAATCATCCTAAGGAACAGATCATTGGAGAGCCAAAGTCTGCTGTTCAGACAAGGAAAATGGTTAAAGATTTGAAGGAACAATGTTTCTTTGCAAGATCCCTTCATCAAAGAAACAGTCACAAAGACCTTCAAAACTGTTTGTTTGCATGTTTTCTATCACAAATAGAACCCAAGAATGCTTACAAAGCATTCCAAGATCCAAGCTGGGTGGAAGCTATGCAAGAAGAACTTCTACAATTCAAGCTTCAAGAAGTTTGGAAACTGGTAGATTTGCCAAATGGGAAGAGGGTAATTGGTACTAAGTGGGTTTTTAGATGCAAAAAGGATGAAAGAGGCATTATGATTAGAAACAAGGCAATGTTAGTAGCTCAAGGATACACACAAGAAGAAGGTATTGATCATGATGAAATATTTGCTCCAGTTGCAAGAATTGAGGCTATCAGATTATTCTTGGCCTATGCTTCATACAAAGACTTTGTGGTGTATCAAATGGATGTTAAAAATGCTTTTCTGTATGGAACTATTGAAGAGGAAGTTTATGTCTCACAGCCACCTAGTTTTGAAGATCCTAATTTTCCTGACAAGGTTTACAAGGTGGAAAAGGCACTATATGGCTTACATCAAGCTCCCAGAGCTTGGTATGATACATTGTCAACATACCTGTTGGACAATGATTTTTGTAGAGGGAAGATTGATAAAACTTTTTTTATCAAAAGGTACAAAGATGATATCTTGTTAGTTCAAGTTTATGTTGATGATATCATCTTTGGATCAACACACAAGGCTTTATGTGTTGAATTTGAGAAGCTTACGCATGAAAGATTTTAGATGAGTTCCATGGGTGAACTTACATTCTTTTTGGGACTTCAAGTTAGACAAAAGGAAGATGGAATATTTATCAGTCAAGATAAATATGTGGCTGAAATTTTGAAAAAGTTTGGATTTACTGATGTGAAGCCTGCAAAGACAACTATGGAAACATCCAAGTCTTTGCTCAAAGATGAAGATGGTGAAGAAGTTGATGTTCATTTGTATAGATCAATGATTGGATAATTGATGTATCTTACAACTTCAAGACCTGAATTAATGTTTGCTGTCTGTGCCTGTGCAAGTTATCAAGTCACACCAAAAGTTTCACATCTTAATGCTGTGAAAAGGATTTTTAGATATTTGAAAGGTCAACCCAAATTAGGCCTTTGGTATCCAAAAGATTCACCTTTTGACTTGCTTGCATACTCTGATAGTGACTATGCTGGAGCTAGCTTGGATAGAAAATCAACAACAGGAGGTTGTCAGTTTTTGGGGAGCAGGTTTATTTCATGGCAGTGCAAGAAACAAACTGTGGTTGCCAATTCCACAACTAAAGCTGAGTATGTTGCTGCTTCAAGTTGTTGTGGACAAGTGCTCTGGATTCAGAATCAATTGCTGGATTATGGGTACAATTTTATGCATACTTAAATATATATTGATAATAGCAGTACTATGTGCATTATTAAAAATCCTGTTTATCACTCAAAAACAAAACATATTGAGATAAGACATCATTTTATAAGAGATTGTTATGAAAAGAAGTTAATTCAAATAGTTAAAATCTATACTGATAATAATGTTGCAGATTTGCTCACAAAAGCCTTTGATGTGGGTAAATTTCAATTTTTGGTTGTTAGTATTGGAATGATAAATCTTTGAAAAATGCTTATCTCTCTGTGTCTTTGTAAAGTTTTATACGGATTAGTACTGTTATTAGGTCAATAAATTGTTTCTGTTGCTAAGTCATAATTAGTATTGCTAGTTTACTTAGTATTGCTATGTTAATTTTGCTAAGTTATAATTAGTATTGCTAGTTTACTTAGTATTGCTGTGTTAATGTTGCCAGTTATACTTAGTATTGCTAAGTATAATTGATGATGTGATTATTGTATATTATGTTATGTTTGTGGTTTTGTGTTTTTGGGACTAATCTTTTGCAGGATAAGCTGAGAAAAATGATGGAGTGCTGATTAAAAAGTTGTTTGGAGTGGAAACTGACTTTATGTTGCTAGGAATAAGTTAATGCGGCTAGACCTAATTTAGTGCTGCTAGGTTTTTCCTGCTATGTTTGAAAGAACAAGGTACTGTTTTATAAATGTGAGCGATTAAGGGTTCATATCCTCCGCTCATTCCCAAAAGTGTCTTTATCCGATCAAAACTCTTTCGAACATAAGCCCTAACTCTTTTTCTCCATTAATTGTTAATCCCAGCCAAATCCTACAAAAATTTTTCAAAATTCACAATGTCGACTCTGTCATTTGCTGATCAACATAACATGAATGCGTTTTTGTAAAAGCCCCAAGAAAGTGAAGGTTTTACTAAAATCATTGATTTTCTTAATGCTGCTCATATTAGGTACGCATTAACAGTAAATCCTACTATACATGTTTCCAACATCAAACTGTTTTGGGCTACTGCAAAGGTCAAAACTATTGATGAGGAAGTACAGATACATGCCCTTGTGGATGGGCAGAAGATTATTGTTACTGAAGCTTCTATTAGAGATGTTCTTCATCTTGAAGATGCTGAAGGTATTAATAATCTTCCAAATTCTACAATTTTTGAAAACCTTGCATTGATGGGGTATGAAAGCCAAAGTACTTCTTTAAAATTTTCAAAAGGTGCTTTCTCTCCACAATGGAAATTCTTAATTCACACTATCTTACAGTGTCTTAGTCCAAAGACTACTGGTTGGAATGAGTTTAGTAGTAATATGGCTTCTGCTATTATCTGCTTGGCTCAAAATCAAAGAAATCAAAGATTTAATTTTTCAAAATTAATTTTTGATAGTGTGGTTAAGGGCTTGGATAGTTCTTCGAATAAACATTACTTATATCCAAGGTTTTTACAACTTCTTATAGACAAACAATTTGTAAACAAAAAGGTTCGTAAAAAGGTTTATACTGCTCTCTTTCATACTAAAAAGATTTTTGCTAATATGAAGAGAGAGGGCAAGGATTTTAAAGGCAGAGTTATACCATTTTGTTTCAAACAATGTTGGAACTAGGTCTAAATCAAGGTGAGAGCTCAGCAATCCCAGCTGATGTTTATCACACACCCGCTCTTTTGACATCCCTATCACCAACAAAAAAGACCCATACCCCTAGGATCACTAAAAAGGGCACTCAACTACCTGAGGTTAGTGCTAGTATGGCTGCAGATGAGGTTGTGCATGAGGAGAGGGGTCACAGATTAGAAAGGGCTATCACTACTGCTACTAGCTTAGAAGCAGAGCAGGATAGTGATAATATAAGTAAGACACAATCTAAGGCAACTTCTAATGCATCTAGTTCCTCTGGAACTGATTCAGGTGAAGGTCCCAGCCAACCGGATAATATGGGGGGTATAGATGCTGAGGATAGGTCTGAGGCTATGCCTAACTCACCCAATGATGCACCACTCGGGAGAGGTAACACACTCCGAAGTGCTGAGGGTAGTATGAAACTTATTCATGAATTGACGGATACTTGTGCAAAATTGTCAAGGGATGTTCTTGATCTCAAGGAGGATCTTAAGCAGCTTAAACTTTCTCAAGGTACTGAAATCACAAGGTTGAAGAAAAGGGTTAGGTATCTTGAAAGTCAACAGAGGTCAAGGACACACAAAACTAAGAGGTTATACAAGGTTGGAACTACTTCTAGGGTTGAATCTTCTGAAGAAGCACAAAGTTTGGAGAAGGATGTTTCCAAACAGGGGAGGAATACGAGCAAAGCTTCAGGGGAGGAAACTGGGGTAGATGTTGAAACTGGGGTAGATGTTGAAACTGAGGATGATGATGATGTAAATGAGTTTGTTGTTGCTGATCAACAGGGTAATGAAGCTGTTATGAATGATGTTGAAGTAGCTAAAGTGTTACTTGATGCTGCTACACTTAAGACTGCTAGTGGTGAAGTTAATATTGCTAGTGGTGAAGTTAATGTGGCTAGTGAAAAAGTTAGTGCTGCTGAGGCTAGTAAAAAGTTTAGTGTTGCTGAGACTGAAGTTAGTATTGCTGCTACTCAAGGTGATGAAGATATGACTATAGCACAAGTATTAACAAAGTTAAAGAGTACAAGACCAAAGGCAAAAGGAGTTGTGATTAAAGTGCCAGTATCAGCATCAACAACACCATTAACAACTATTTCACCATCAGACAAAGGCAAAGGTTTGTTGATTGAAGAACCTAAGAAAAAATTTCTATCACTCAGTCAACAACAACAACAACTTATTACAGATGAAGAAGTTGCAAGACAAGTACAAGCGGATCTTGATGCTGAAGAAGAAGAGGCAAGAAGAAAGCAAGCTCAGGAAGAAGAACAAGCAAGTATTGAACTTATTAATTCCTGGGATGACATTCAAGCTAAATGTGAAGCAGATCACATGGTAGCTTAGAAGATGTTGGATGATGAACAGGAAGAGCTATCAATGAAAGAAAAATCAAAGCTCTTTATGGAATTCTTGGCTCAAAAGAAGAAGTTCTTTGCACAGAAAAGAGGAACAAACCACCAACCATGGCACAGCAAAAGAAAATTATGCAGACCTATCTGAAAAATATGGGTGGATGGAAACAAGCTCAGTTCAAAGGGATGAGCTATGACAAAATCAAAGCAGAGTATGACATAGTTTTCAAAAGGGTTAACACTTTCATTGCCATGAATGAAGAAGAGTTGGTGAGGTTTTCTAAGAGGTCTGGAGAAAAGTTAGAACACGAGTTGTAAAATTATTAAACGTAACCAGGCTTTCCATATTATGGGGGCTGACAAAAGAAAATGTACTAAATGGCTGTTAGATCTTTATTAGTCACTAGCATATCAACTTAGCATGTTTAGATGATATGACCAAATGAGGGAATAATGTCGTATTTATAAATATGATGACATACCGATTAAAGAGAATGTAGAAGACAGGAAATTTTGGTCCTCTATAAAGATTTGGAGATTTTTTTTCTTCATCTGGAAATCCTCTCCTTCCTCCTCAAATGTAACAAAATAACCCAGCAAGATGAGTTTAGATAGTTGTGGCACAAGTTCTTTATTCTCCCTCAAAACCCCGTTGGCTATCACTTCACCAAAATGAGAAGCAAATTCCATGTCATTCTTACAACAAGATGAGCCAATTTTTTGCATAAAGAATTTGCAATTCTGCTTGTCCCAACGGATCGTTCGCCTTGTTTCCACATTCACCACATCTGCAGAAGTAAAAAAAAGGCTGTACCGAATGCTCATTGAATCTGATGTCTCAAATGCTTTGATTGAGAGTATCCGGCTAACAGCTTCGTGTCTCCTTTCTGCCTTGAGTTGTAATTTAGGATCAACAAGAAAGCCAAGAATGAGTTTAAATAAGCCCTTTTTGATAATCTTTTCCTTTGGATCTACTGGCTTGACTTTGATATGATCAACATTGGATGTGTTTTTTTGTGCAGATTGAGATAAGGTACGAACTCCGAGTTTGGTGTAGATATCAACAAGCTTAGTTCGAGATAAAGAATTTAGACTAGGCTGAGGATACCATACAAATATGGGGCGCGAAGAATTTCGAAAGAGGTCCATTAAAAAAAGATCATCACCAATGAAAACGTCATGTTTTTCAATCAATAAAATCCCATCAGAATTAGGATCTTGAACAGGGAGTTTTGATATGTTCTCAATGAAAGTATCCTATGTCTTTGAGTCCCAACTATTAACAGTAAACTCCCAAAAGGAGCAACATTCGGTATTTGTTATCGTATGTCCTGAACTTTCCCATGTCTTTCATAGTTTGCAATAATATCCAACAGAAGGATGAACTTTCACATTAAAAACATCAGCAAAAATGATTGATGATTCATGCATGAACGATTCTGAAGGCGGCCTGTAACCGGGACAACCGCTCAAGCTAATCTTCAACCAGCAGCCATCTTTTAAGGATGGAAAAAACAATTCTGGCAAACTAGTTCCCGTTGTCCTTAAAATATTTAGCCAGTTAAGGAGCAAAAAGGTATTTGACCGAGTTAAAGGGGAAGATAAAGTAGGAATAGCAGCATTAGGGGGAGGTAAACGAGGGATATCCAAAGCATTAACATAAGTTTCAAGAAATCAAACAATGTTTTCAACTGATGTAGACGTACCACAATAGCTCATACTACGCGTATAGTCTTCTCCCAGCTCAACATAATTAAATTGGCTCCAAATATTTGAACCAATCAGCTCTACCCATCTGCTTCCATTAGCAGGTAAAAGAACCCCACTTCTTTCCACGGTTACTCGACTGTAGTTATCAACAATAGGCATTTTATCGCAAAGATTTTGAACCTCGTGCTTCTGCAAGTAACTCTTTTGTAGAGAGTGGTAAAGGAAATGGGCATAAGTAACAGCCAGCTTGTGGTCATTATTGACTGATTCACCAAGATGCTCAGCATATTCATAAATTGGGACGAATACTACTTCCAACTCATCTCGAAGCCATTTTTTTATATTTTGATCCTCTGAACCTACTATAGCCTCTTGTGTTGGTTTAGGCAGAAAGAATTGACCGGTTGACCAATGGAACTCTGTTTCAATTAATCATCCAAGAAAGGTGATCAGAACCCCCAGCCAGGAGCTTGTTTTTACATTTACTTATTTTGTATAAATTCACCTTCCCATCCTTCCCGACATATTTCATGATGGGTATGTTCTTGATGCTGGTATTGTGAAACAATATCCCCCAATTCTCTGATATGAATACTAGAAGCTTCAAACAAACATCCTCTGAGACACCCATTACAAGATTAGTACCCGAAATGCATCTTGAATACCATTCATCATCTACATATTTAATCTTCAAAAAATTTAGACTGGCATTGTACTGCTCTGGATCAAATGAGGAATTAAGAGGATATTTTCCATTTGTTGAAATATTATGTAAACTGACATTTTGACTCCTTGCCATATCCAATATGGTCCAAAACTCTAGATTCAACCTACCTACTTCACGTGGTTTAAGGAACATCTTCTGACCAGTGTAAGACTCGCATGGGACAATAGCCTCCTTCCTTAGTTTTCTTTGAATTTCATAACTGACATCAAACAGTTGGTCATTAAGTGAGAATTCTGTAGGTAAGAACCGAAACATATTTGGGAGACTAGAGTGAGTAATTTTAGTAGACTTCACCAAAGATGCGAACGCGTTTAAAAAAGCATCAGGCACACAATCAAGAATTCCTTTGTTCCATTTATTGTCCCATAGGATACTTTCCCGTGATGAGCCCAGAAGAAAATCTGCTTTGATTATACATGGAAAGTTTGTCACTGTCTCTGTTGGTAAAAACGCGTAGATGCCAGGAAATCTTACACCTCTTTTGAGTCTGTTCTCAATTGGGAAAGCCAATGTGATGACCCATTCCTCCACTTCCTTTCTGACATCAACTTTATTTTCATGTTTCACAGGAAACCTTTGTTTCCATATCTGTTAGCCACATTCATTGCCAACTTCATCAGTAGAAAGATGAATCAAGAAGGAATCGGCATTCATGCTCTTTGAAGTAACAAAGTATTTCTTACTAGATATGGATATTGCACTCAGTGTATTGAGACTAGAATCGTCATTGTTTTCTCTAATATAAAGTCGCTTTATTTTTGAAAGAAATAAAAGAACTTATGGATGGACATTTGAAAGTTGATCCTTCACTGGTTTCACCTTTTCTGGTTTTAATGGCAACACGAGAGTTGTGTTTGGCAGGGTGGTAGATGAACCATATACGCTTCTGATGGTGGATAGAATTGTGTCATCCTCAACCCATTCCGGAACAATATATCCAACATTACAATGCTTGCAAGGTTTTTCATTAAACCTTATATGATAACCATTACTGAATATGTAAGGTTTGTTGGTTTCGGGGTTTAGAAAGATGGCTTTCTAAAACGAAGTTTTACGCTACTACTTGTTACTTCAAGGCGAGTGATCTCTGTCCTTAAAGCAATTTCGCCCCCACCGTTCTTTCAAACAATCGTGTTTTGGGTTACTGACGAATTGCTTCCCAAGATACAATGAAGCAACGTATATAGCAATTATCAACACTACACGATGGTGGTGACAATCCGGATGAACTACCGAGTTATCGGGGGTTTCAAGATACTACAAATAATAGTTCTATAGCACTATTATTTATAATAATCGGGTATTTTGGAAGAAAGGTTTTGTATGTGTTTGTTTTTGGTTTTGGATGATCAAAAAACGCAGAAAGATACCAATATTTATAGGCAAAATCGTGACTCTTCAAACAGGCACACTGGTTCATCAACAGGTGCAATTAGTGACGGTTTAGCGACAGTCTAGCGACACAAAAACCGTTGCTAACCAATACCAACAGAAATAGTCGTGATGGTTAAGTCACAGACACCCTTTTAACAGAAATAACCGCCACCTTTGATGAATAGGCGCGGCTTATTGATATGATGGTTCATTAGCGACGGTTTTGTGACAGAAAAACTGTAGCTAATTGCCATTTCGTTGGTCACCACCAAAACAAAACAAAACCCTTAACTTCCTTCCTAAGACACAAACCAAATTGACTTATGTTGTTTTGAAACTAATACCCAACAATCCCCCACCATTTTTGTTGAAACGTAGACCTTGATAGATCTTTATGAGCTCGTGGATCGTTAGTAATGTTTATGTAATCACAAACACACTAAAAGAAAGTCTAAGTTACTTGTATTCTATAGCGGAAAACAAACACAAGTAAGAACACAATTACTAAGAACGATTTGATCCTCTATGGATCTTTTGATTAATACTAAAAGTGTTTTTCTAAACTCGTACATAATACATAAAGACGTGTTCCTTTTATAGACAAGGAACCCTAAACAACCCTAAACCATTTCCCAAGAAACGTATAATCTAAAAAAATATCTAAGATATGCAATATCACATTCTAAATAAACTCATGCATATCCTAACTAATAACATAATACGCGGAAACTATCCATCAGCAGAAACACATTCCGCACAATCTATACTTCCGCAGTAACATACTTCAGCAGAATCATAAAGCTTCAGCAGTAACCATCAGCAGTAACCATCAGCAGAATTCTTCCTTAGCAGAATTCCCAACAATCCTCCCCTAATCTTGAATTTGACATGGTTAAGTTCAAGATTCTTGATAGATCTGTAACAATTCATGAGAAGAGGATTGACTTCGAACAGCAGCAGCAAAGAATCACATGAACCACATCACTATGAATGGTAGAACTTGAAACTTCACATCTTTGCAGCAACAAATGACAATTTGTACATCAAAACATATTAGTTTCATACTATTCTCATCACATCCAGGTGTGTTAACTCCTGTGAGAGGTGAATCATTGAAAATAATGGATTTGATGTCTCTTTACCAATAGCCATTACTACTGGAGTAGCCAAATGTTTTAGTTCAAAAACTATGGTACACTGATAACCATCTGATTTATTAGCAAACCAGCAACTATAAACGGATTTGAGATGTCTTTACCTGTAGCCGTTTGCTCAGGACTAGCCAATTCTTTGGTTTCAACTGAACCTTGGTGAATTGAGAACCAAATATGGATACCAAATGTCTTTACCACAAACCATACTTTTGTGGACTAGCCAATTCTTTGGATCCCAAAAAGGGTGACATCCATGGTGAATTGATGACCATTTCAACTCTCAGCAATGAAGCATGGGTGAGTTGAGTACCCTGTAGCTTTGA
The DNA here is from genome assembly GCA_021014915.2 of Artemisia tridentata subsp. tridentata. NCBI lineage: Eukaryota > Viridiplantae > Streptophyta > Magnoliopsida > Asterales > Asteraceae > Artemisia > Artemisia tridentata. The sequence continues at coordinate 325,122,294 of CP139503.1, forward strand.
GCAAGCTATTACAGCTATCAACAGATTTGATGTGTCTTTACCAAAGCTGTACCCTTTGGACTAGCCAACTCTTGGATGGACACAAGTCACATCTGGTGAGTTGATAACCATCAACAGAGTTATACAACAAACCTGCATAAAAGTTAGTACACAAATATACACTGAGTTTTTTTTTTTTTTTTTTTTTTTTTTTTTTTTTTTTTTTTTTTTTTTTTTTTTTAACTAAGAACTCAATAAGAAAGAAATGAAATAAAGACATAGAAATTATACAAATAATACATAATACCAGGATCAAGTAGAAGCTTGGTGTTGCAGAAGCTTAGACTTGATGAACCCAACCAATTGTTCAGCATGTGTCCTATCATTAGCAATTGGATTTGGAGGAATTTCCAACTTCCTTTGGAGCATGCGATTCAGCAGGTTCATGGGCAATGGATATTGGTGATCAGAAAACATACATACTCGTATTCCAGACTCAGTCTCCACCACATGGACATTGGGAATTGGATAAAATCTCCAACTATCAACTTTCCATCTATGAGAAGTCTTCCAAAGCGAATAGCCTTTCCCTTGTGGAGTTTGGGAGTCAAAGAGAACTTGAAGATCGCCCAAGAGATATAGACCAGCACCTTGTGGAGTATGCATAGCATAATACTCAGTGACCAACTTGTAAAGGGTCTGCAGATCTTGCCTATCCACCAAATGAAGAATTTCTTGCAAGAAAGTGAAATTCTTATAGGATTGATCTTGCCTGTAGATAGTATTAATTTGGCCATCTGTGATAGTCCATCTGATCAACACATTATATGATCCTTCAGGAAAAGTATCAGAAGTTCCTTCCTGAAGAAATGAATCATCAGAAGCATCTAGATCTACTTTCTGTGAAGAACTACTCATTTGAGCTCGGAGAACCTGCTTAGCTACTCTAATTGATCTTCTACTTGCAATATGCTTCCCGATATGTGACATTCTCTTCTTCCTTCGACCAGGGATGTAAATTCCCATAGAGACATCTTCAGAAGCAATAGAAGAAGTATCTTCAGTAGGAATAGAAGAAGTGGGAATAGAAGAACTTGGAACAACACCCTCTGCTGCAGGTAACCTCTCAGCCTTTTCCCCATCTTGGCTACCCTTAGTATCTGCCGGTTCAGCTTGTTTACCCTTATCTGCAGTAGAATGTGACAATGATGGATCTGCATGATCAGCAGATGTTGCAATAAAAGGTTCAGCAGAATTGGGTGGAGCTTCAGAAGAAACAGGAATCTCAGATGATTGTCTCTCAGAAGCTTCATCAGCAGTAATGGTAGGAGTAACAATAGGCTCAGCAGATTGAAAGTCCTCAGGAGTATCTCCAGTAGATGAAGTACCTAGCTCCACTTGCTTCATTCTTTTGATACATGGAGCCTCCAAACTCTCAGCAGTCCTCTTAGGTGAAGTATCAGAAAAGTGAATAGTCTTCATAATCTGATCATAAATTCTATTCAACTCTGAATCAGACAAAGCCCAAACTTGCTTCTTTGTCAAACCATGGCTATACACAGAAGTATACTGATTATAGACCACATTCCTCCTATATTGTTTCTCTTCTGCTTCAGTCTTGGGTCTATCTCTCCTAGCTTGTGCTTTTTGAGCAGCAATAGCCTTCCTCCTTTCAGCTGCAGCTTTCTTCCTCTGTTGCCCAAGAGCTACCATTTGTGCAGCAAAGTTATGACTATCAAAGTTAGCTCCTAAGATACTTTGAGCCAAATTAGGATTGGATGCTGCTTGTTGAGTGTAAGTATCCCATTGTGCATCAGTGAAATGAGCTGATTGCTCATCTAGCTCTCTTTGCCTTTCAGGAGGCAAATCTGAAGTAAAATGATCAGCCATCTGTTTTGCTAATGCTTGACTCTTCACAAGATCCTCATATTCTTTAACCAGCCTTTCTTGCTCCTTTCTTTCTTCTGCACTTATAAGATCTGTACCAAGATCTTCTCCAATCACCCTTGTTAATACAAATATCGTACTAAAAACGTTATTTATATTTTACGATCTTTGCTTAATGTTTTGTTCATGACAAACACAAAGTATACTCCTTAAGCAAATTATAAATACTAGTTAAAGACTTTTTCAAAACACATCTTTTATATATAACATGATCACTAACATTATATTACATGTGTATTTCCTTTAATGGAAACTTTAGTTTAAGTTACTAAGTGATATCATGGTATACATCACAAATACAATCTTAGTAAGATATCTTGGATAGATATGCAAGCAACATAGTTGACATTTGAAGATCTTGGATGATATGGTAAGATACAACTAAGATATGGTAAGAGACAACTAATCCATAGCTGTCACCATCCCACGGATCCAAGTCCATACAAGGACGGATCCCTTCTGAGGGATCCGCCGGATCCGTAGGAGCCTTTCCTTGCTTGCCTATAAATAGCAGGCTTGGCATTTGATCTTGGCATCCACTTAGAAAAGAAAAACACATACATACACTTTAGTTACTAACCATAGTAGTTATAAATATCATTGATGTTTCTTTTGTAGCAAAGAAGATCAAGTATACAAGCTTCAAACAAGCAGACTGTTGTGAAGTTGTAGTATAGGTTCTGTGTAAACACTTTAAGTGTTTCTTATCATTTGTATCAGTTAGATCAGTAAGTGTGGTTAGTACTTTAGTCCTTAAAGTACAAAGAGTGTAGGGAGTGGTTGTACCCGTGTAAAGAACTCGACATCTAGCTTAGTGTCGGTAAAGTAAGTAGGCGACGTCAGGTTGGTTCTACCTTGTGAAAAGAACCCGGTGTTTAGCTTAGTACCGGAAAAGGAAGTAAGCGACGTGTAAAGGTTTTCTCCACCTTGAAGGGAGTTTGTTTCTTAGTGAAAGATATCTCTCGAGTAAGCAACTCGAGGAAGTGGAGTAGGGCAAGGATAAGGATCTCTTGCAAGCCGAACCACTATAAACACTTGTGTTATGTGGTTTGATCTTTCATCTCTTTATCTCTAGTTTATATTGTGTGATAACTTAATTTGTGAATGTTTACCTATAACTAACAAATTAAAACAAAAGAAACGGCAAAAACTATTCAACCCCCCTTCTAGTTTTCCACAATTGGCATCAGAGCTACGTTACTCAAGATTTTTAAAATAAACTGTATTTTAAACTTGAAACGATCAAATCGATTTTGAAAACTTTAAAGAAGGGAAATCCTTGCAAAGATCACCAGTCAGCAAAAACAGTTTTTATAGTTTGGAAAAACCTATTTTTTTGTATGTAATGTCAAAAGACTTAGATCTAGATAGTACTTTAGCTAGACACAATATTTCACCTAAAGCTCTTGATAAATCCATTTCTAGTAAGTATTTTGACAGGAAAGATCTTGACCCAAAGTGGATAGTTAAAGCAACTAATATTGAAGATTCTAAGGATCATTCAAGGATGACATTAGACGAGCTCATAGGATACCTCAAAGCTCATCTAGCAATAATGGAAAAAGACTCGGAGTTACCTAGAGGCAAAAAGGAGTTGATAGCTTCTAGCACTAGTTTCAACAGTGAAGATATGTTAAAAGACAACAAAGTGGATAGTACGGCTAACAAAACAGAAAAGGTATCCTCTGACTCTTCATATATATTTAAAAACTACGACACATTAATATAGAATACAATAGATTAAGTAAGTTCATTATAAACGTCATAAGTGAAAATAAGAACTTGAAAACCAAAGAGGAATACTTAATGAATAAAATACATAAGCTGAAAGAAAAAGTTAAAAACTTGGAAGAAAAAGTGGAAACTGAATGTTGTGCATCATGTCAAGAAATAGAACTTAAATTAGTATCACATAAACTCACACTAAGCAAATACATAAAACAAAATCTCAAGTTTCAAAGATTCAATAAACATATAAACTGTGCAGATGACACTATGAGAATTCTTAAGTCATCTCATGGTAGCTTCAAGCCTGATTTTATGAAAAATAGTCATTTAAGTGATTTTGAAACGATAAATGAAAATCAAAACACACCAACTGAGTTGGTAAGCCGCGGATCCCACGGATCCAAAACTTTGGATCCGTGTAGTAGAAACAAAGGATCCGTGAGTGCAGTAGAAAAATCAAAAAAAAATCAATATTCAAGTAAAACTAATTCAAAAACGATCAAAGACAGGAATGTTGTTAAGACAACAGTAAAATCATACATAGGAAATGAGCTTAGTAAACAAATACCATTTCGGAGATATTAGTGAACCATGGTAATATGTTGTTTAACCCAAAAAGGACCCATGAAATATTGGGGACCAAACACTCAAGTTTTCTCTAGGTATGAAGGGTTTGGTCGTTATGATCTTACTCAAGATACATTGATGAATACAAAGGTATCTTCTCTAATCACTTGAGTGCTCATCTGGATTAATAGCACTTTTGGTATTAATCATCAAAAAGGTATGAACTCTCATAACTCTACTCATAGATGATTTATGATTTCATAACTATTTCTTTAAGGTATAATTATTAATACCTATGTAATAATAAAAACTACATGTGTATAAGATAGGATAATTACTAGGAAAAGGTTTTAAAACCTTTGCTATAATCGGATATAACACCCCAAGACAAATGTTGTCTCTTATTCTTGTGTTATATCTCAACACTTAGGAAATACCCATAAATAGGTAAGTTCTTGAAACTTGCAAGAACTCTATAAATTTTAACCAACACATTTTGTGATTATTACATCCATGAATGTTCCTAAGTGAGTTCTAACTTAATAACCTTAAAAAGAACTTGGAAGAAAATTAATTTTAGGATAATCTCACCATATTATAAAGGTTTATATCTTCATAATAATACTTAGGTTTAAACAATATTGTTTGTAATAATTCAATACATTAGAAAACATTGAGATTCAAATAATCTAGTTTTTTCTCTAGAATCTAAGTAAGATTGATAACTCTAGAGCATAAATCAAAAGTATCTAATTTGAATTTGAACATATGGGAAAAACATATTCTCCTATTTTCATATACTCTAGCTTTTGCTAAAACTTAGTAAAGCCTCATCTCCTTATCAAGATATGCTATGACCAAAAATCATGCATAATAAGTAAAACTTCAAATACCAAACAACTAGGAAATTGTTTTCACTCAATCATGAAAATTTAGGATAAAAATCATTTTGCATTAAGGATCAAAATAGTTAATTCTTTGGATAACCATAAAAATAGCAATACATTAGTAGAACACCAAACCTTGTGTTTAACTATCATTCTTAGATCATTAATAATGAAAGCAATAGATCTCTAAACATGCTGTGTGCCAATGTAAGACATTGTACCACAAATCACTAAGAAACAAACATTCCTTAAACAAGTTAAGGAGAAGAGTGGAGAAAATACCCGTAATTTATGTCTTTAGTTTCTATTACCAATTCTCTCCTGTTTTGTCAACCTTGCAATCATTCATCTTAACAATTACTTTGCTCGACTGTTTTGAACAGTGAATACAATATGCTGTATTAAGAAAATCTCTCAAAGGATTATAGCACTAAATCTTCTTACTAACATCTCAAGTAAGAAATCTCCGTTCCTTATAAAAACATACTAATATCTAGAAATAATCAAAACATTCGTCCAAATCTTAATTTAACCAAAAACAAAAATACCACAATCTTGTTCTGATCCTACGGATCCAATTGACCACAAGGGCGGAACCCTCGTGAAGGATCCGCCGAATCCGTCAGTCATTAAATTCAACTTTAAATTACCAAACACTCCTTACTGCACTACACACCAAATTAAACTCTCAATATCAACTCATAGTCGACTCTCACAATCCCTAAATCAAAAATTAGGTCCTCCATCTCATATTCGTGCTTAATCACTCACTGTAAGTTCATTAATTTATTTCAATTCAAAATTAGGGTTTATTATTTTTCTTACACTACAGATATCTGTTTTATCAAAAGTTGAATAGGAATTCCATTTTGTTAAACTCTTTAACAATTCAATGAATCAAACTTCTGTTTAAATCTTCAATTAGAATAAGCTTTCTTATAGAATCCCTTAACTAGGTAAAATGAATTTCAAACATTGCTAATACAAAATCGAAACGTCAAACAAGAATGTTTGGGGTATAAAGTGTTTTATCACAAAACGTGTATTTTTCAAACATCTTAACCACACCTCCATACTTGTCCACATTTCATGTATCCTAGATTAGTGTAACTAAAATTATAAAATTGTTTATGAATAGGAAAATCATGCCTCCTGCCACAAATTACGATCACAAGAAAACAAAAAAGTATCTACCCAAACATCATCAAACAAAAGGACTCACAGATGCTCAAGTCCAACTTTTCAAAGCTTTAGAAAGTCGGTACGTTCATGAGGGTAGAACCGTAGACTCTTCATTTTTAGAAGAAACAAACATTCGTGAACAAATGGCCACCATTCAATTTGACTCACTTCTCGACATAGATGAACCTATCATTCCTCGATTCATTCTCGAATTTTATGCCTCAGTAAAACTTATTTCTGATGACAATGGATCATTTAGCATCAACTTCAATGTTAACCAAAACTCCTACAATTTTCCTTTAGACCACTTTGGGGAAGTGTTACACATCCCAAGTGAAGGAACATGCTTTTATTCTGACAAATGGTCCTTAACCATTCTAAATTCACATCTAGGAAGGGAACATCCTTACGACACTCCTCTAACTCCTAAAGAAATTATCCGAGATCATCTTTTTAACACTAGAACCAATCCAATTAAGAAACTTCGGGGAAAAGATGTCAATCGAGATCCATTTGCTATGGAACTCAATGAACTCAAACCTGAGTTCAAAAGACTCGAAGAAATTCTAAGAGCTAATGTCATTAGTACTATTGGAAACAAAGATCACGTGAATGCTGGATTATGCTATATGCTCTATTGTATCTCAACTCATCAAAAATTCAATCTTGCTTACTATATCGCCAAAAGAATGGTTGATATACGTGTCCTAGGGAAAACCACATTACCATATGGAATGCTACTCACTCGTTTGTTCAAAGCTTCCATTCCTATACCTCCAAATTCAGTTGGCTTTGTCCCAGATTACCCCGAAATCAAACACACCTTTGTCCCTCTTAGTGACCATAGAGTGAAAGTAGGAAAAGGGAAACGAGCTTGTCTCTCATCTTCATCTTCATCATCATCATCAGCTAGTGACGAAGATGGATTACCTAACTCAAAACTTCCTCTATTAGATTACTTAAGTCAACTTCCATCTCTCAACAATGAATCTGAAGAAAGCCGACAAACAAAGGGAGTTCTAAAATGTGCAGGACGATGGATGATGAAACTCCGAAAGGGTCAAAAGAAGATACTCAAAATATTGAATGAAAAGCGAGAATAAATGAACGTCTGGAACAGTTGTTCTTCAGATCCTATATGATCATTTTTTTTATGTTCGTTAAGACTTGTCTTTAGTAATTTATGCTTATGTGTTCTAGCTCAACTTTAACTGATGATAATGCACATGGTTATCAATTTTCCAAAACTTATGCCACTGTTTGGCTCAAATGATGAAGTTTAATGATTAGGTCTATTTTTATACTTGGTTGAGATTTATTTTGTGTATATGAACTAACTGATTATTGCAGATTGATAACACTCGGAGTTATCTATTTGTCAAGTCTAAACCTATGATTGGAATAAACGGTAAGTTTCTAAGTATGGATTAAACTATGTGCAATCATGTGTTAATGTTATCATATTTAGTTGTTTTGCTATACATATTAGATGTTAAGTAAGGTCTAGGTGTATTTTCGGGTTTTCGTCGAAAAATGCGAAATATGACATATGTTCTGTTTACTTTCTTAGTTTTAGGCCTACGGATCCCGCGGATCCCAAAACAGGGTTCCGCCAAGGCTTATCGTTGGATCCGCCATCCGCCTATCTGCGGATTTGGCGGATCCCAGAAAATGGTTCCGCCTTTTATCCACTTTGGATCCGCAGGTTTCCCAGCAAAATTCTAAAACTTTTTCGACTCATCCCGGTTCTTAAATCTTAGTGTTTAGTATCATCTAGGATTCATGTACTAATCATAATTCATCTTAGAATCATTTAGGAATTCTTAGAAACTTAGGATCAAAATTTCCCACCAAAATTTAAATTTTTAAACTTTAGGTGTGAGTTACCAAACCAATACAAAGAAGGAACCCTTTTTTAGGGATCCGTCAAATCCGTGGACATATCAAATCATCAGATTTTCCACTATCCTCTTGTATTAACTGCATATCCACAACATATTACTCAACCCAAGCTCAATGGATTGACTTCATTGATATGACCTGCACAAATCTCTGTTCCAAATCATTAGAAACCAACATTTTCTATTGGATTCACATCAAATCCAAACACACAGACTCACAAACCTTCTGTCTATAAATTAGAACTTTAGGATTTTCAATTCACAACACAACTCAACCATCTTCTCTCTTACACATTTTAGCCATCACACTTCACCTAAAAGTTTCTACAACAAAATCACACAACTCCATTTCTATGGTCTGACTATAGGACAAACAACTTTATCCTGTTTCAAGTCATTCACACTCATTTAATCCAAACACCAATTTTCATACAATTAGGAAGTATAAATGTTAGAGATAATCATAGCACACTAAAACTACACAAAATTCACATACCATCTCCAGAAAGTTCACATGTCTAGACCATACAGACGCACGGCTAGAATTAGTGTCAGACCTTATTGGTATGCAAACCCACTTCGTAATGTAACCTTTCCTGTTAGATCTCCAAACACCACAACAACTACTATTACGACTTCCATAGTCAACATAAACTCTTCTTCAATTTCATCCGTTACAAACTCATCCAATACAACAACATCACCTCCTACCATTACTCCTGTAGCAACTACAACACCACTAGCTCCCGCTCCACCACAAACTAAGAAGTCTGCATTATCACCATCTTCACCAAAACTTAAACCTATGGAAATCTTTAGGACACCATCAACATCTCCACAACCACATTCTGAAGAATTAGAAGATCTTCAACTTACATCAACCACCTCTCCACAAATAAGTCTTGAAAACTTAGGACCCATGACAGTTCATTCTCTCCATCCAAAGATTCATGAACCTCAATATCATACCACCTCAATTTTCAACACAACAATTGCAACATCAATTGTCACTTCACCAAGTGTTTCCACAATAATTGACTCCTCACCACAATCATCACCACCTAAAGAAAGAATCTCATCCCCATCTTCAAGCTTAATAATTAACCCATCACATGACATTATTACCACTCTTCAACACTTGGATGAATCTATGTGGATTGATAAAACAAACACTCAAGATGACAACAATATGGTTTCAAACATCTACGACATTAGTAACTTAGAAACTAAATGGCTTGCCTCCATCATGTCATCATCAAAACAAACAAAATAGAAGTTTGTAGTATCATCGCAATAATCGCTTTTAAGATTTTATCGTCTCTAGGAACCTTCATGTGTAATTGTATGTTTGAGACTTTCGTCACAAACAAATTTTCAATATATAATTATGCTCTAAAATATGATATCTTGTTTTGACACAAAAAGTAATTTTCAATACTATCGTCATAAACACCTTACTAGTTCAACATTGTAGTTCTGCACCAAAACCTTGATTCAAATTACTAAAACCAACTCCATAATTGTGAGTAAACCTTAGCTTGAACCTTCATTAGATCAAATCAACAAAAATTGATCAAATCAATTTTTATCACACGGAACCAAAAGACTATAAAGACGGAACCAAAATTTTGGATCCGCTAAATCCGTAAGTACCAAGTTCAGTTTTTAATCATTTAGAAACCAAACAACCTTCTCGTAACCAACAAGTCTAGAATTTTCATCTCACCTAAGACATCTTAAGTATCTAGAACACAATCATAGGATCTCATGATCTTCATTCTTGATTCATATCAAGCATGTCACTGTAAGTACAAACAGAACATTCATTCCAACCAACTCTCTCAGCATATGATGTCATTTTCGTCTATATATAGGTATCAACCATCTTCAATACCTTTATAGCATTTGCTATACATTAGAATCATTGCATTCTTTAAAACCACCACCTTCCATCATCTTCTTCACTAATCATCAACCTCATGGATTAGCAACAAACCTACCTGCATCAACCTTTAGTCATCAATTAAGTTATCACTAACTAACACCAACACTAGCGTCACTAACTTAACTTCACTTCATCATAGGCATTTGTTTTAGGACTTTTTAGGATACCTTTTATACTTGTAACATCATTTCATGACTTTTGTCACATAAGTTTCATTATATATTATATCTTGCGTATGATTGCTTTAGATACATGGAATGATCAGACACTTACTTGTTAAAGTCAAACATATTGATAGGCTTGTTTCGAAGAACACTTAACAAGCATTTTACTTCTTCATTGAAGTCATTTATTACTAACACTTCATTTGCAGCATACCATACCCTTCTTAGTATACGTTGGTACTCGAGTAATGAGGAGTATACATCGAGGGGAGCATTTCATAAGCATATCATAACTAACCGTTTGTTTTGTAGATCCATGCATCATTTCCTTGATTACTCCATTTAAGGGGAGTATAAAACAAGGGGGAGCTATTAAAGTTCTCAAAATCACATTCCGCCACGCACCTCTTCTTTTTGTTTCGACAAAAAGGGGGAGAAAGGAAAAAGGATTAAGTTTACATAATTAGTTCATACTAAGCTATTTTATAATAGTAATCAAAATTTGAATAACTAAAAACTTAATCTATATTTTTAAAAGGGATTTAAACTATATTTACTTATTTGCTTAAAAATATAATTTATGTTTTGTCATCAACAAAAAGGGGGAATTGTTAATACAAATATCGTACTAAAAACGTTATTTATATTTTACGATCTTTGCTTAATGTTTTGTTCATGACAAACACAAAGTATACTCCTTAAGCAAATTATAAATACTAGTTAAAGACTTTTTCAAAACACATCTTTTATATATAACATGATCACTAACATTATATTACATGTGTATTTCCTTTAATGGAAACTTTAGTTTAAGTTACTAAGTGATATCATGGTATACATCACAAATACAATCTTAGTAAGATATCTTGGATAGATATGCAAGCAACATAGTTGACATTTGAAGATCTTGGATGATATGGTAAGATACAACTAAGATATGGTAAGAGACAACTAATCCATAGCTGTCACCATCCCACGGATCCAAGTCCATACAAGGACGGATCCCTTCTGAGGGATCCGCCGGATCCGTAGGAGCCTTTCCTTGCTTGCCTATAAATAGCAGGCTTGGCATTTGATCTTGGCATCCACTTAGAAAAGAAAAACACATACATACACTTTAGTTACTAACCATAGTAGTTATAAATATCATTGATGTTTCTTTTGTAGCAAAGAAGATCAAGTATACAAGCTTCAAACAAGCAGACTGTTGTGAAGTTGTAGTATAGGTTCTGTGTAAACACTTTAAGTGTTTCTTATCATTTGTATCAGTTAGATCAGTAAGTGTGGTTAGTACTTTAGTCCTTAAAGTACAAAGAGTGTAGGGAGTGGTTGTACCCGTGTAAAGAACTCGACATCTAGCTTAGTGTCGGTAAAGTAAGTAGGCGACGTTAGGTTGGTTCTACCTTGTGAAAAGAACCCGGTGTTTAGCTTAGTACCGGAAAAGGAAGTAAGCGACGTGTAAAGGTTTTCTCCACCTTGAAGGGAGTTTGTTTCTTAGTGAAAGATATCTCTCGAGTAAGCAACTCGAGGAAGTGGAGTAGGGCAAGGATAAGGATCTCTTGCAAGCCGAACCACTATAAACACTTGTGTTATGTGGTTTGATCTTTCATCTCTTTATCTCTAGTTTATATTGTGTGATAACTTAATTTGTGAATGTTTACCTATAACTAACAAATTAAAACAAAAGAAACGGCAAAAACTATTCAACCCCCCTTCTAGTTTTCCACAACCCTTTCTTGCTCATGTCCAGAAGTATCCACACTAGTAACTTTGTCAATATGTTCAGTAGAAACTCCAATAGAAGCATCAGCAGAAACATGTTGAGTTGAAGATTCAACATGTGGAGCATTAACTTCATCAGAAGTATCTAAGACAAAGGATCTTCCAGCAATAAACACTTCACCAGACACCTTGGAAGATGTAACATCAGCAGAAACATGAGCATCATCAGCATGTTTTTGAGCAACAGACAAATTGGGTAGTGTAGTTTCCTTGCTCAAATATTGTCTTCTCCTTTTTCTGGAGAACTTAATCTGATCCCTTTGGTGAGTGGATTCAGCAGCTTTAGGTGAATGAGTAGATGTCTGCTGAGCAGCTTCAGCCAATAAACCAAGATGATCCCAATAACTATCCTCCTGCTCATCATCAGATGCAAACACAAATTTCCTCTTCTTTGTCTGCCCAAGTTTATCCTCTAATTCTAGAACTCTTCTTTTCAGCACCACAATCTCATCACCAAGTGATGATTTAGTGTCTGCAAGTTCCTTCTTCAACTTCTCAATTTCTTGAACATTCCTGTTGAGTAAAGTATACAGAGAAGTAAGAGTAATAGGGTCCTCAGCTCCACCAGCTGATGTCTCAGTGGTAAAGGGAGCTTCATTGGGCCTTTCAGAAGAAACATTTATATGCTCAAAATTAGAAGTGTTCTCATCTATTGGGTCTCTAAATGGGCTAGGTGTGGACAGTCTTGGAATCTCATCTTCAAGAGGTGTAGGAATATTAGTATCAAGAGACTGAATTGTCTCCTCTACCTCAGGAACAAGCTCTTCAGGAGCTTCATGAGATGGTGATGGAACAGGGAATGTGGAGGATGGTCAGTAGAAACTATAGGTACTTCAGCAGCTAAGGATGGGCCCTCAACCCTTTCTACTGATGGAGTACCATCAGCAGTATTGGGAGCTGGTGGAGCATCAGCAGCATTGGCCGCATTAGCATCATCATTGCCATGTGGCAACATAGCTGGTAGAAGAGGGTGATGCTCCCCACCATAATGAGTTCGCATAGAAGCAAACAACTTAGCACTAAGGGCTCCTATGGGATAATGTCCTCTATCCTGGGTATTTATGTTTAAAATTATCTGTAGAAACCTAGGGTACATCAGAAACTTATGCTTTTTCTTGAGAATATTTTCTACCAAATTATCAAAAATAAACTTAGAAAAATTATAGGTCAAACCCTGAGAAAGACACACGATTCCACAACCCAGTTGACTAGAGAATTGATCCCATCCTCCAGATTTGTTGCTGATGCATTGAAGTAGTGTATGCACCAAAAATCTCCACTTGGGACAAAACTTGTTCTTCAGCCACATAGTCGTATCCTCACTTTGATAACCCGCTGCTCTTAGACCAGTAAGTATCTCTGCTGTGTTGGTGTGATAAACCCCATTTTCATCATCCAACTGCAATCTTTCCCTAATCAAAGCTTCAGTCACAACATACTCAGTTCCATCAATCTTTGCTACTATCTCTGACTCAGACCGCTTCTCAGCAGATGCCCAAAATTGTTTTACCAAAGATTCATGTACTATGTCTGGATAATGAGTCAAAGCAAACTGAATCTTTGATCGCTTTATGAAATCAACCATTGGGTCATATATTTCCTGTCCCTTCGCTTTTCCCAGAAAAGCAACTTTATTGTGATCCTTCTTGAATTGTAGGGACTCCATCGAAGAACTTGTGAGAGAATGAAGAATAGGTGAAGAGTACTTGAAGAGGGAATTAGTTGTTTTGGGCGAAGATTATATGAATAGGTTATAAATAGAAGTTACCCAATTATGGTCAAAATTTATCGGAACAAATGGTTGACCTTATCTGACGTGTAAAGTAACTTCACCATTCAAAATCAAACTTTCAGCAGAAATGATGGTCAATCTGCTGAAGTGAAGAGTCAATCAGCAGAATCAACTCAAGAGAATAATATCTTCGGTAAAGATCTTGAGTTTTAATTTGCCACCCAACTAGCATTAATTAGCATTTCCACTTGACTTCGCCTATAAAATAACCCCAATTCACAATCCACACAAATCACTTAACCCTAATTTACCATCAAACCTTCATCCAATCAAAATCACTTATCAACTCCATGAATAACCAACCCGAAGTCATTGATCTTTCTTCTGACTCATCAGCAGATTCCGGAGATAACAAACCTCAATCATCCAGACGTCCTTCACATAGAATGTATGGGATCACCAAGGAACAAGCCCGCAAGAAAAGACATGATGTGGGCTCTTCAAGCAGACCCAACAATCCACCCAAACCTCCATCATCATCTTCATCATCTGAGGATAATCGACCTCTATTTCGATATCCTCACCAAGACGAGCCACCTACAAGGAAGTCCCCTTTTCTTCCTTCTTCAGAAGATGATAGTGTGGTGGATCCAGACGACTCATCTAGGGGCTCTGATGACTCCACAGAGCGTCTTGAGCCAATCTTCAATAGGTTGGTAAGAGAGGAAGAGGAGAGAGAAGCAGCAGCAACCAGGGAAGAGAATCCCCAACCTTCACAACCCCAACCAAGGCCACCCACCAGAAATCCACCACTCCCAGAGACAAGGGAAGTGGTAATTGGTCTTCCTGCTCCAAGGACTGGTGTTTCATACCATAGAGACACAGGAAAGAGCAAGGGTGCAGAGGTGACTGGGAAGGGAAAGGGAAAAATGGAGTAGGTGCTGATGAGATGTTGCCAAGGACCAAAGATATAAAACTAGGTTCTTCAGCATCTTCAATCATGTCTGTTAGTCTTCCTGGTGCAGCATTAGATGATAGGAACTTGTGTCTGTGTAGTTGATCTTGTATAGGATTGGTCTTGATTAAGTTGTTTGTAAGCTGTAACTTCTTTTGAATGAATGAACAACTTTGCTTTGATTATGACTTGAACGATGTTTCAGTACCTTCATTCAGCAGAAACACTCTTTAAGCTTACTTGACCATGTCCCATAAATCTTGAAGAACATCAACTTAAAATCATCAATCTCAGTCAGTTCTGCAAAACATACACATAAAAGCAAACAAACCAAACCATAGAAACTAAAATTACATTAGTGGATTAGTGTGTTAGCAAACATAATCAATAATCTACAAAATAGTACATACTTTACAATCACAATCCTCCCCTGAGGCATATGCCTCCCCTGAGGCCTATGCCTCCCCTCAAACATAGCATTTAAGGGTTAACCATCCCAATATGGACCACTAAGTGTTGAAACCTAGGTCCATCAAAAGCTTTAGTCAGCAGATCTGCCACATTATCATCTGTGTGTATTTTAAGCACCTTAATCAAATGTTTTTCATATGCATCTCTTATAAAATGGTGCCTTATCTCAATATGCTTAGTCCTATTATGAAAAACTGGATTTTTAACAATGCATATGGTGCTTTGGTTATCAATAAAAATGGTGGTATTCATGAAATTAAACCCATAGTCCAACAATTGATTTTGTATCCAAAGAACCTGTCCACAACAATTGGCAGCAGCAACATACTCTGCTTCAGTAGATGAGGTAGCAACAATGGTTTGTTTCTTGCATTGCCAAGAAATCAACCTTCTTCCAATAAATTGGCAACCTCCAGTTGTGGATCTCCTATCCAGATTTGCACCAGCATAGTCACTATCACTATAAGCTTCCAACTTGAAAGGAGACTCTTGTGGGTACCAAAGACCTAGCTTGGGTTGGCCTTTGAGATACTTAAAGATCTTCTTGACTGCATTCAGGTGGGAAGTGAGTGGTGTGACCTGATGTCTAGAACAAGCACTCACAGCAAATGTGATATCTGGCCTTGAAGCTGTCAAGTACATTAGTGAACCAATCATGGACCTGTACAAGTGAACATTCACTGCAGGATCTGGTTCAAGGTTATTCTTTGGCTTGGGAGCTTCATAGGGTGTAGTGGCAGGTCTAACATTCTCCATATCAAACTTCTTCAACATATCTTTAACATACTTATCCTGACTAATAAAGATACCATCTGGTTTCTGCTGAACTTGGAGACCCAAAAAGAAAGTGAGCTCTCCCATAGCACTCATCTGAAATTCTCCCTTCATGAGTTCCTCAAACTCCCTGCACCAAGCCTCTTTAGTGGAGCCAAAAATAATGTCATCCACATAAACTTGAACAAGGATGATATCCCTGGAATTCTTCTTAATGAAGAGTGTTTTGTCTATAGCACCTCTTCTGTATCCATGCTTCAGCAGAAAGGATGAAAGCCTAGCATACCAAGCTCTGGGTGCCTGATGAAGGCCATAGAGAGCTTTGACAACCCTGTAAACATGCTTTGGATTATCTGGGTCTTCAAAACCTTTGGGTTGAGTTACATAAACCTCCTCAGCAATTTCTCCATATAGAAAAGCACCTTTGACATCCATCTGATACACCATGAAACCCATATAAGATGCATAGGCCAAGAAGATTCTGATGGCCTCAACCCTAGCTACAGGAGCAAATACTTCAGTATAATCAATTCCCTCCTCTTGTCTGAATCCTTGTGCCACCAATCTTGCTTTGTTTTTAACCACAATACCCCTGGCATCTCTTTTATTTTTCAAAATCCACTTGGTACCAATGGCAATCTTCCCTTCAGGTAGTGGTACCAATACCCAAACTTTCTGATTTTTGAATTGTAGCATCTCTTCCTGCATTGCTTCAAGCCAGCTGGAGTCGTCAAGTGCTTGACTAACACTTGTTGGTTCCACTTGTGAGAGATAACAAGCAAACAGACAATGCTTAAAGTCTGTATGATTGTCCCTTTGCTGAGATGAAACATAAGAAAGAAAAGCCACTTGACCATATTTAGAACCTTTCACAGAACTTCTAGTTCTAACAGGTGCTTGAGGATCACCAAGAATGTTGGATTGAGGATGATCAGTATGTATCCTTTTGGTTGCATTGGGGTTGACTTCAATTGTGGTGTCAAGATTGGTCATATTTGGTCCAAAGTCACTGTCATAGGAGGCTGAGTTGAAGATACCAGCTTTGGGTGAATGATTTCCAAGATCAGAAGGACTTGGAAAGCGTGTAAAAGGTTCCTCAAAGTCTGTGGACACACTATTAGACAGGGGAGAACCTTCAGAAGATCCATCAGCAGATTTAGTAACTTCAGCAGAAACATGAGGTGGATCAGCAGAATCCTGGTTTCCACTGAAGGGTTGTGCTGACTCCTCACTTAGTCTTTCAGCTTCTTGATTGGCTGCAAATTCTTGCTTCTTCAGTCTAGCAAGGTCCTCTGCATAGTGTGACAAATCTTCAATCTCCCCAGAAGTATTTCCTTCAACATGGTTAGGAGGAAACGAAGGTACAACAATAGTATGCTCATCTTGCTCAGACTCACTTCCTGAGTCCTCTTCCAGGGTACCTGCATTGTTAGTAGGAGACTCTTTTGTACCTGCAGATTGTTCAGCAATATATCTAGTATAGCCCAAATAATCAGTTAGGTAATCCAAGTCAAAATACCAAGGATGACCTTGTCCTTGAACATGAGGCTTATTTTCTAGGTATCTCAGATTAAGGGTCTCCTCTATCTTTTTAGAACTTAAATTGTATACCCTATAAGCCTTACTATGAGCTGAATATCCCACAATGAAACCCTCATCTGCCTTCTCATCAAACTTTCCTAAAGGATCACTAGTGTTCAAAATGGTCACTTGACAACCAAAAGGTTTAAAGTAATGAATATCAGGAACTTTCCCAGTGAGAAGTTCATAAGGTGTCTTGATATGAGGTCTAGTGATGGATACCCTGTTCAAAACATAACAAGCAGTGCTTACTGCTTCAGTCCAGAACATAGTGGGTAATTTAGAGTCTGCAAGCATGGATCTTGCTGCCTCTATTAAGGTCCTATTCTTTCTTTCTGCAACCCCATTTTGCTGTGGGGTTCTTGGAGTGCTATAGTCCCTTTTTATCCCCTTAGACTGACAAAGTTCTATTAAGACAGCATTTTTGAACTCTGTCCCATTATCACACCTAATCCCTTTAACCTTTTTATTTAGCTGGTTTTCAACAAGGGTTATGTACTCTTTTAAGATTGGAGATGTTTCATCTTTAGTTCTCAAAAAGAATACCCAACAAAACCTGCTATAGTCATCAGTGATCACCAGGCAGAAGGATTTGTGATCAATGCTCCTGACTTGAGCTGGGCCAAAAAGATCCATGTGCAGCAACTGGAGAGGTTCTGAGATAGTGCTCACAGCTGTAATGGCTTTATATGAGGCTCTGTGTTGCTTCCCTTTGTTGCAGGCAACACAATTGTGTTCATTGGTGAAGATTTTGGAGGGAAGCCCATGAACTAGACCAAGCTTAGAGAGCTTGTTTATGGTCTTGAAATTGACATGAGCCATCCTTCTATGCCACTTATTTGACTCATCCATGGATGCTTTAGCCACCAAGCATGTCAGATCACCTTCAGGTTGGACTTCATTCAGGTTGATTGTGTATAAATTATATCTTCTGGGAACTCTCAGCAGAATTGGGGAATCTGCTGGAAGCTTGAAGTCTTTAGAAAGCACAAGACATTCATCCTCTGAGAAGAAGACCTTGTTCTTGCCATCACATATTTGTGATACTGAGAACAGGTTGAAGTGTTGCAGTTCCTTCACATAGAGCACATTCTCAAAGTCCAAGCCAGGTGTTCTGATGGTACCAAACCCAGTGATTTTGCCATCTCCTCCACCAAAAGTCACAATGCCTCCATCTTGAATGGGTACAAAATTCTGCAGCATGTCCCTATTTCCTGACATACTTCTGGAACAACCACTATCTACTATGCCTACATCTTTACTTTTCAAAGGATGATCCTACATATACAACAAAATTATACAAAAGTTAGTACACATTGGAGACTCAAGTCATTACTGACTTGAGCCTGCCTTGTGGATCATAAGAATTAGGCCATGTAGATTGATAAGATCCACCATTGTTCTTGGACCTTCTATGAAGATTAGGTCCCTTTTGAGTCCAAAAACAACCTGCTGAGGGCTTAACAGCAGTATCCCAATATCCCATACCCATAGTCATTGGGTCAATAAAGCCAGGCCAAAGACCATTCTGAAAATAAGAACTAGTGGGTTGCACAAATGGTCTAGCAACATATCTTCTCCTAGCAGACTGAAAATTTCTATCAGCAGAATGTTTCTTAGGAGAATGTCTATCAGCAGAATGTCTATCAGCATAATTGCTGGCCCTATGAGATGCCTGTGGGACATATGGTGGAATATTCTGAACATTTGTCCACATTGGTCTAGGTTTAGTCTGACCAACACCCATTCTTTGCTCATGAAAATCACAATCCTTGATTAGATGAGATTTACTTCCACACACAAAACATTTCTTCTTTTTAGAAGAGTTATTAAAAGAAAAAGATGTTCCATTACAAGTAGAATTATTCAAATCACTAACAGAAACAGGATTGTTTTTGACACAATAAGAAACATTATTTTGCAAAGAATTAAAAGACAAGTCTTCAGAAGAAACTGTCTTGGACTTGACATCCTCAGCAGCAATTCTAACAGACTTGTAGGGTGTCTTGGGTGAAGGCTTGGGAGAGGTCTTTGTAGGGTCTGACTTTTCACTTGAATCACAACTGGTATAGGTGGTAGACCCTTGGTCAGAGGACTTGTCACTGTCAGAACAAGAGACAAAGTCAGAAGAATTAGAATCAGGGTCTGGCAAGTCAATTGACTTTTTGCCATAAAGATGGTGTGATCCATCAAAGTCAGAGGTGGTGGTGCTAGATGGCATGTGTTCTCCCCTAATAGGTCCAGGCACAGCATGTAAGTATCCATTACTGACAAACTTAACAGGGGCTTGATAGTCTACTGGTTCAGGGTCAAACACACTGTACTCATTAGGGTCATAAAATTGATCTTTCCCTATGTAGTCACCAAACCCTAAACCAATTTTAGTTTTTACAGACATGGAACTGTTAACTAACCTGTTTAGATTTTTAGATGAATCTTTCCATTTATCAAACCTAGCCAAGCTATCATCTAGCTTAGTCTGCACTTCCTGTTTTTCTACCTCTAGTTTAGCCTTTTCCTTTTCACAACATTTTAATTCATTTTTAGCACAAAATAGATCTCTCTCTAACACCCCTATCTTTTCACCATAAGCAACCTCATTCTTCTGAAACCAGACTTTTTGTCTTTCTAGTGTTTTTAAAGAGTGTTTATAAGCCTTAACATCTATATAACTTTCATGATATTTGGCTTTTAATTCATCATGTTCTTTTTTAAGTTCATTATACCTTTCACTACAACCAAATACACAATTTTGTACCTGAGATATGCCCATCAAGGCATTCTGACAATGATTATCCTCTGAAGAACAGCTAGCCAGCAATCCACCCACATCAGCATTATCATCAGTCTCAGGATCATGCACCTTCCAGTTGATATGTTCATCGAGAGTGACCATGGCTTTGGGGTTTTCAGCATTCACCTGGTTCTTCTGATAGCTTGAATACCGAACTTCATCACCAGTCTTTCTATCCTTGCACTCTCTAGAGAAGTGACCCAACTGACCACATGAATAGCACTTGATCTTCCTTCTATCAAACCTAGCTGGTTCTCTTCCCTGAAACCCGAACTTTCTTCCAGACTTCTTTTCAAACCTCTTGACATTTAAAGTAAGCATGGCCACCTGCCATTTTAGATTCATCTCTTCCAAGTCAAGAGGATCCACCTGATCAAAATCCTCAAAAGCAAGATGCTGCTGATGTTCATAATCAGCAACAAACGACTGGAGTACATCCTCCATTACACCACTAGACTGTGGTTGAGAGTAGGAAGATGTTACTGAGGAGCTTGAACTTGAAGCCTGAGTCATCTTATTGGAGCTGGTGCTTACAAATGCTGAGTAGTTAGGAGTGGATGTACGAATGGGACTTCGAACATCAGGTTCAAGAGTCTTAAGCTTGTTGAAGAGATCATCAAATGAAAGCATATCAAGACCACCTTTTGCTTTGAGTGCAATGCTCACTTGTAGCCATGAGGGAGGTAATGATCGAAGGAACTTTGCATTGCAGTCCTCATTGTCAGGTCTGGCCTTCAGCTGATTCATCTGGCTCAAAATCTTATGGAACCTGTCATACCCCTTGTGGATACCTTCCTCTTCAGTTATTTGAAACTCTTGAAACTGCTGTTTCAACATCGACTTCTTCATCCTTTTTGACTCATCGTTCCCACCAAACCTAGCCTTGATCGCCATCCAGATATCTTTTGCTTCATCCATGTAGTGAAAATCTCCCATGTGGTCATCTGGAATAGCTTGAAGAAGAATGGTTCTCACTTTATTTTCTCTTTGAACTGCAAGAATCTCTTCAGCAGATCTAGGAGGAAGAATAGTAATAACACCATGTTCATCCTTAGAATGCTTCTTCAAACTGTTTCCTTTACGGACAACTTCCCAAAGATTCCAATCAATATTGGTGATCCAGTTCTGCATCTTCATCGCCCATAATTCATATTCTTCCTTCTTAAGATAAGGAAACTTTGCATTGCTATTGGTGAGATTGAGTTGTTGCATAGATGTGGTGTTTTGGTTGTTGTTGTTGTTGTTGTTGTTGCTGTGAACTTCAGATTCATCATCTGATCCAGGCATGGTTATTGGGTGTGAGAGGGTGTAAACGAGAAGATGTTCTTAGTAACACAGAGACTCTCACGAGTCTCTGATACCACTTGTTGAAACGTAGACCTTGATAGATCTTTATGAGCTCGTGGATCGTTAGTAATGTTTATGTAATCACAAACACACTAAAAGAAAGTCTAAGTTACTTGTATTCTATAGCGGAAAACAAACACAAGTAAGAACACAATTACTAAGAACGATTTGATCCTCTATGGATCTTTTGATTAATACTAAAAGTGTTTTTCTAAACTCGTACATAATACATAAAGACGTGTTCCTTTTATAGACAAGGAACCCTAAACAACCCTAAACCATTTCCCAAGAAACGTATAATCTAAAAAAATATCTAAGATATGCAATATCACATTCTAAATAAACT
This sequence comes from Artemisia tridentata subsp. tridentata, assembly GCA_021014915.2. Lineage (NCBI taxonomy): Eukaryota > Viridiplantae > Streptophyta > Magnoliopsida > Asterales > Asteraceae > Artemisia > Artemisia tridentata. Next base: position 325,144,376 of record CP139503.1, read on the forward strand.
CATGCATATCCTAACTAATAACATAATACGCGAAAACTATCCATCAGCAGAAACACATTCCGCACAATCTATACTTCCGCAGTAACATACTTCAGCAGAATCATAAAGCTTCAGCAGTAACCATCAGCAGTAACCATCAGCAAATTCTTCCTTAGCAGAATTCCCAACAATTTTCAAAATAGACATAGTTTTGAAAAGACACATAAGACCTAACCCGATTCTGAAATCCCCGAGGGTGTTATGCATAAGTAAAGATGGAATATTACACCTTGAATCTTTACGTAGTGAAAGCGCTCAAGCTTAATTAGGGTAAGAATGGTTGGACCAAAGCCATTGAACCATCTTCCTTTATATGTTAAACGGAAATGCTTCACGCATATCCTTCCTCTCGTTCATTCAATCCACTTTGTGCCGACCCTTTAACTGGCCATGGGTCTTATCTTGGTTTCTCAGAATGCTTTAGAGCCAAACCCTTGAACTCATTGGAAGTGACCTCACTTCCACATTCAGATAGGTGGGCCTTATCAAGATTGTTCCCGTAACTTAAAACAATCCAACACAATTATGTTATAAGTCCATTAAGAATTGCATTCAGCCTTACTTACATTACGATTCCAAGTTTTGCTAACCCTAGGATGGATTTATAATGTTTGCAAAACTTCAGTCACGTTCGGATGATGTACTTTTGCTTGATCTTAAGACTTGGTGAAATACCAGGCGTTAAGTCAAGGTTCCATCATGGGTGACTACTTATAGGTGGGCTTGAGTCCCATCCCCTTTGAAGTACTTTCAATCAGTTTTCTAGGTAGTCCTTTTGTAAAAGGATCTGCTAAGTTCCTATTTGAACGTAAGAAGCTTACGGTGATCACCCCATCATTTATCAACTGATTGACTTGTATGTGTCTAAGTCTAATGTGTCTGGACTTACCATTGTATACATTGTTATATGCTCTTGATAGTGTGGCTTGACTATCACAATGTATAGAGATAGGCAACATCGGTTTTGGCCACAATGGTATGTTGATTAATAAATCTCTTAACCATTCTGCTTCTTTACAACAAGAAGCCAATGCTACGAATTCAGCCTTCATTGTTGAGTCGGATATACAACTTTGTTTCTTTGATCCCCAAGACACAACACCTCCACCAAGTTTGAAGATCCAACCGGTGGTGGATGCATAGTCTTCTTGCTTAGTTATCCAACTTGCATCAGTATATCCTTCCAATACTGAAGGATACCTGTTGTATTCCAAACCATAATCCATGGTTTTCTTTAAATATTTAAATACTTTATTTAACAGCTTCCCAGTGTTGTATTCCAGGATTACTAATATGCCTACTTAATCTTCCTACTGCATATGCAATATCAGGTCTAGTACATGTCATAGCATACATCAAACTACCTATAACCCTAGCATACTCATTTTGAGCAACCACCCTACTGGTATTCTTGCTTAATTTGGAGCTTACTTCGAACGGAGTGCTTACAGGTGAACAATTAAATTTGTTAAAGCGTTTCAAACTTTTTCTATATAATGAGACTGGGATATTATAAGTTTGTTTTCATTTCTAAGAATTTTGATGCCAATAATGACATCAGCTTCTCCCAAATATTTCATATCAAAGTTTTCTGATAAAAGTTTCTTAGTGATTTGCACTTGTTCAAGATCGGTTCCAAATATTAGCATATCATCTACGTATAGGCAGATGATCACACCTTTTCCATTAATAAATCGGCTATAGACACATTTATCCGATTGGTTAATCTTAAAACCATTGGATAAGATTACTTGATCAAAATTTTGATGCCACTGTTTAGGAGCTTGTTTTAATCCGTACAAGGACTTAATAAGTTTACAAACCTTATTTTCTTGTCCTTGTATTACAAAGCCCTCAGGTTGTTCCATATATATTTCTTCCTTCTAATTCACCATTCAAGAAAGCTGTCTTGACATCCATTTGGTGAATCACGTGTTTATATATGGAAGCTAAGGCAATCAAAATTCTAATGGTTGTTGTTCGTGTAACAGGAGCATATGTGTCAAAGTAATCAAGTCCTTCTTTTTGTGTAAAACCCTTGGCTACTAAACGTGCCTTGAATTTTTCCACCATGCCATCAATTCTCATTTTCCTTTTGAAAATCCATTTACTTTTGATTGCTCTTGTACCAGGTGGTAAGTCGACAAGTGTCCAAGTATTATTCCCTAAGATAGAGTCCATCTCATCATTTACAGCTTCTTTCCAAAAAGAAGAATCATGAGACTTCATGGCTTCTGAATATGTCTTGGGATCTTCATCCAAATTATAAATAATTGGATATACTCGTGTCGAATCATTTCGATCTCCCTCAACTAGATACATTTCAAAATCAGGTCCAAAGGTTCTTTGCCTTCTTTGACTTTTACTTATTCTAGGTTCTTGAACTTGTTGATCCATATTTGAATCGTTGTCTTCCCTTTCATTATTAATGGGAATTTTCGTAGACACTATTTCTTTAGAGAGTTCATGTGCCTTAGGAATTGTTTTGAACATTTGCTTGTCAAATTTGGCATCTCTAGATTCAATGATAGTGTTAATTGATATTAAATCATTTGGTTCTATCACCATAAATCTGTATGCTTTGCTATTTTGGGCATAACCCAAAAATATGCATTCAATGCCTTTGTCTCCTAATTTCCTTTTCTTGGACTCGGGTAATCGAACTATTGCTCGATAGACCCATATCCGAAGGTAATGTAACGTTGCTGGTTGTTTGTTCCATAACTCATATGGAGTTTTATCACTCCTTTTACTTGGAACTCGTTTGAGTATGTAGCATGCGGTTAGCAATGCTTCTCCCCAAAATCTAGAACTTAGCCCAGAGTATGACATCATGGAATTGACCATGTCCATGAGTGTCTGGTTTTTTCTTTACGCAATACCATTTTGTTGTGGTGTGTACGGAGCCGTAACTTGGTGAATGATGCCGGTAGATTCAAAATATCTAGGGCATAGTATTCACCACCCCTATCAGTTCTTAGACACTTTAATTTGGTTTCACATTTAAGCTCTACTTCAGTTTTGAAGATCTTAAATTTTTCAAGAACTTCATCTTTTGAATGTAAAAGATATACGTAACAATATCGAGAATAATCTTCGATAAAAGTTGCAAAGTACTTTTTCCCTCCAAGAGATGGAGTTGCATGTAAATCACATACTTCACCATGTACTGGATCAAGAATCTTAGAAGTTCTTTGCATTTTATGAAAAGGTTGTCTAGTTATCTTAGTATGCATGCATGTTTGACACGTATGATTTTTATATTTAAAAGTGGGAATTAAGTTAGACTTAACCATATTTTGTAAACGTTTGAAATGTACGTGACCTAATCTACTATGCCAAAGTAAGGAAGAATCAGAGTAAACAGAACTAGTAGAGATTTTATTAAACATCATTCATAGGTACATCAGTGGATGCATTATTAGCATCACTTATTTCAGTCATAAGTACATCATTCACACTGCTAGTAACAACATCTTTGATATTAAGTTTAAACATTCCATTTGTATGGTAACCAAGGCCAACGAACTTTCCACCTTTTGAGAAGATGAATTTATCCGCTTCGAAGACGAGTTTGAATCCGTATTTATTGAGGGGTGACCCGGAGACCAAATTCTTGCGAACATCAGGGACATGTAAGACATCCTTTAGGGTTAAGGTATTTCCAGAAGTGAACATCAACTGAATTTGTCCTTTTCCTTTCACTTGTGCAGTCGCATGATTTCTCATGTATATTATTTGGTTTGTACCTTCATACGTCTTGAACATGGATTTATCGTTGCACACGTGTCGGGTGGCGCCAGAGTCCACCCACCAGGATTTGTCTTCCTCGAGGGAGAATGCCTCGAATATCATGGCCACAAAGTTGTCAACTTTGTCTTTCCTCTGTCTCCTTCTTTATCATTTTTTGTTTTCTTTTTTAACAAGCGGCAGTCCCGCTTATAGTGTCCCGGTTTGTTGCAGTTGTAACAAACCACTTTTTCCTTGTTCTTTTTGAACTTGCCCTTTTCTTTTTCAAAGCGTTTCCTCTTCCCACCAGCTTTGGAAGTTTCTCCTTTTTCCTCCATCATATGGACCTTAGAAGCGTCTTCGTTTGTCTTATTTTCCAAACGATATTGTTCTTCAACTAGAAGATGCTTTCCAAGGTCTTTTAAGGACATGTTGTCCTTACGATGTTTAAGATTTTTCTTAACATCTTTCCATGAAGGAGGCAATTTATCGATAATGGATAACTTGGATGGTTTCATCCATTTGCATGTTGTTTTGTGTGAATAAACTTAGAATGTGTTCAATCTCATACATTTGGTCCATAATTGGACGTGAGTCAGTCATTTTGTATGAGTTAAATTTAGAAACGACGAATTTCTTACTTGTTGCGTCTTCATTGAAGTAGCGCTCCTTGAGTGCTTTCCAAAGTTCCTTTGCGGTTGCTATATTTTGATAGACATCAAAAAAGGGATCAGACATTGCGTTCAAGATATGTCCTCGACATATAAAGTCATCATTCTCGAACTTGTGACGATCATGTACTTCGGCCAGCATTTCATTTTCAATTTCTACGGGGAGTGGTTTGGTGAGAACGTAAGAGACTTTTAGGGTTGCCAAAAGAAATTTCATCTTATTTTGCCAACGTTTAAAGCCTCCACCATCGAAGCGTTCCAATTTGACGATGTCACAAGACATTTGATATGTGTCTAAATACATATATATTTAGTATTGATTAAACCCACAAAACGACCAAAAACACACAAATGACTCTCAAAATGATACAAATTCATAGAAAATGTGTTTTTATGTGATTCAGGTACAAAAGATTGAAAAACAAGTGAAAAACACACAAAGTTTACACAATTGTCATTTTCAGTCCCTGAAGTTTCATAATTTGGCAAAACTAGTCCCTGAAGGTTTAAAATGAATGAAAAGTCAACTTTAGTCCTTGGATAATCAAACATGTTCAAAATAATCCTTGGATGAAAGTTTTCACAAATTGGCAATTGTTACCCCTCAAGTTTCAAAAATGACAAATTTAGTCCCTGGGTATTTAAAACTTGGAATTTAACATAAAATACCCTTGTACTATTTATAACTTACAATTTGGAACATTTTGATAACTTTTGGGAAATTTACAATTTCACCCCTCAAACTTTGGAAAATTACATAAAAGGTCCTCGGGTGTTTTAAAATTGTAATAAAAACAATAAAGGTCCTTTGGTTTATCTAACTTAGCAGGTATGGTCCCTTGAAGGAAAATTGGAAGCTTGTCACAACAGGTCCCTCAAGTTTCAGAAGTTACAAGTTTGGTCCTTGGGCTATACTACTACAAAACCAAACGAATCCTTTTTAATATATAAACCCAAAATCCAAACCCAACACAAACACAAGCCCAATCCCTAAACCCATCAACCCGACCCACTCACCCTAATAAAATATCCCAGGGTCAAACATTGGTTTGACCCGTCTCCTTTCCCTTTTTCCCTCCAACACCACTGAGTCACAAACCAGTGGTGGTTTTCAACCACTTGACCACCACCTGTCTTCCCCAGCTGTCTATCAACTCTCCACCACTTCACACAAGTTCCAAGATGTATTAATTGCTCAGAAAACAGCTAGAAGCTATCAAATGGACTTTTGGCGCCAAAAGTAAGTTTGATGGCTAAGATGAGTTACAGTCAATCAAAGGCCAAGAATTAAAGTGGGATTTGACCAGGACACTAGTGGGAACTCAGAATGGTATAAAGAAGAGAGGAGAGGCAAAGAGAAGACTACTTTGGGCTAGCCATTGTCACGTAGACTAATTAATCTTTATTGCTTTCTTAAATTAAATGTCTTTTTCAGTTTAAATGTTGTACTCATCTTCAAATTAGTGTAATGGAACTTAATTTATAGTTTAATTTCAAGTTATCTTTAAAATTCATGTCTTTTACTTAAATGCCATTTAAATTTTAAGTATTTCCATTTCCTGTTGATCTTGGTTGTTTCATGGACTCAATAAGCAAATATAAGCTCCTGACAAAGCTTTGAAGCTTTTAGAAACCATTTAAACAGCTTAGACTTTAAAATTCAAAAATAGATAAAAAATCAAGAAAAACAATGAAAAATCAAAAATAGTGTGTTCATGATGATGCAAGCAGGAGCATGGTTAATTATGGATTGCCATGGGTATTAGTACCTCATGGGAGGCTTTAGGAAGTGATTTTGTGCCATGGTTCTTGGTTCTCAGTCTTGTGCACTTGTAAGCCATTTTTTACAATTTCTTGCCTATTACTGCTTTAGTCTTTTAATTGTTTTGATTTTCATGTCTTTATGTTTATTTGTTGTTCTTTAGTTATAATCTAGCTTAATGTTAGTTGTTCATGTTTTGGATTTGGATTGTGGTTTGAAATCTCACTTGACTGTCAATATGCAAATTTTGGATAATCATAGGCTTAACTTGTTGACTGCATGTTTAGGCTAAAAAGGGTCTTATTTGACACATAATTACCCCTGGATTGGATATGAAATGTTTATACAGTCTTGTGCTTTGAAAAATTCAATTTAGGTCCATTTAAGGGTTGTTTGGAATTATGGGTTAAACTGTGTATAGGGTTGTATTTGTAGTTGTTCTTGTTTGATGTACTGCATATGTGATCTATTAAACTCAGTAAAACCTTAATCAAAGGGTTTGGCATAAGAGAAAGTTAATTTGACACTTGACAATCTCATTATGAGAACTGTGAGATTGGTAAATCCTAGAATCCTGCATATCTTGTTCATATGTTGTTTATCTTTACTTATTTCATGTTTTTGTTGTCTAATATTCCTTAATCAATCAGTAGTTTAAGTTCTAAATCCATATTAGTCAATTTTTGTGTTCTTGCTTGAAAGTCAAATTTCATATTTTCAGTTTTAGAATAAACTTAGGAATTTCATTGTGCCTTTGTTTTTAAGTTTTATGTTTAGTGCTTTTAGGTTTTTAAAGTTCTGTTGCTCATCTTGCTTAGAACATTTTTGCTTCTTTGTATTTTCCATGCTTTAGTGCTTTTTCATGTGCTTCTTTGTACTAATTTGTGCCCTGCACCACTGCCAAGGCAGTCATATTGCATAGGCTTTATGATTTGCCCTTAGCTTGTGGACTTGGCTCATTTGTGTTGCCATTGTGGCCATTTTGTTATGTTCTTACTTGTTTTTCATTGTTTAGCTTAATTAGATAACTTATTCCTCACCTTATTTTGTTCCAACCCAAACTCCCTAACTGAAGCAATCAGTTAGGTTGAGTTTTGTTACTAAAGTCATAAACAGACTCCCCACTAAGCTTGAGCTTGTGGATTTTGGTTTCTTTTGAAGTCAATCTAACCACACTCAAAGGCTAAGTGAGGTTGAGCATTTATGAGATCATTTGATAAGTCAAAAAGAGCTTGCGGTTTGCCCATTCTCAACAGCCCATTTTTATGGACTTACACTATTACCCACAGCTCTCATAAGCTCATTAGAGATCATAAGCTTGAATGAATTAGTTCCCTGAGGAGCTTATCCACTCAAGTATAAAATCCAATGCTTAATTTTCCCTTTGCAGCCCATTCACTAGGGCTGCAACAAGCTTTTTGACTCAACCACTCCTGAGTTCACAATAAAACTCAGTAATCACTAGCACTTTCATAAGCTCATAAAAAGCTCATTACTAGGACTTAGCTGGTGAAATTAGCTTCTTTTAGGAGCTTATCAACCAGACTTCAAGTTCCAATTCTTAAATCATATGCCCTAGCTTATTAGCTAGGGCTGCTAAGAGCTTTAAAATTGTCCCATGTTATCAGTACACACTGAGAATCAGGGGAGATTAAGCCATTTTCAAAAGCCCCTAACAAGCTCATATGTGAACCAAAATGGTTGAGCTTGGGCTTTTTGGAAAGCCCACCAGCCCCTCTCAAAGCTCCAATGCTTATTCTTTGCTTAATAGCTTAATTGGGTGGGCTGCTTGCCCCTTAAAGTTTTCCAAATCTCACCCTTTACATTAAGTCTTCAGCAGAAACTACCCAAGTTCATGCCCTCCTCTAGTGCTTATTAGTGGGACCCAAGGGCTGAACCTTGGCTTTTTAGAAAGCTCTTCTGGGTGGCTTTTGGGATTAACTTTCATTTTGGGCTTCCAATCACCATAGTGGGTCCCACAAGGCCTGCTAGTTGGCCCTTTTAGGGTTGTTTGGAACAAGGGTACTAAGGAATTGCTTATTTGCTTATGTGAGCTTATTCAGTGAATTCTTTGGTACCATTTTACTTGTTTCCTGTCCATAAGCTTGTACAAATATTGTTTTATCTTTTGTTTCTTTTGAAAAGCTTATTTCAAGCTTGATTTGAGCTTGAGTGCCGACAGTTAGCCCAAAAGCTTAACTGTTGGACTCATAAGCTCTATTTGTAGCTTATTTTGTTTACTTTTCTCTTTTCTTTGGCTAGTTGTACATTTATCTAATCTATCCTTAGCTTATTTTACCTTTGGTTTGTAGCTTATAGCTTATTAGAAGCTTTTTCAGTTTTTAAGTCCAAGTTGAGCTTAATAGCTCAACTGTTGGAGTAAATAAGCTCCATTGAGCTTATTTTTGTGTTATAAAATTTTTGTCTTTATTAAAGTCTCATATTTTCAGTATTTTAATATATTTGTAAAAAGAAAAATAAAAAAAATAAAGTTTAGCAAAAATGTGGGGTGTGGGATTCGAACCTTAGACCTCTCGCTAGTATAACATGCATAACACACACCCCCTTCCAACTGCTCTGGGGCACCAGTTCCGTTAGAACTTGTGCACCAGCTATATTTAACCTTGTTTTTTTTCGTTTAGCTTATTTTCCTTTTTCAGCTTATTATAGCTTATCCGAATAAGCTGTTTTGTCTTTATTATTTTTATTAAATCAGTAATGTTATAAAGTATTTATATAAAAAATTTCAGATTTTTTAGATTAGTTTTAGTATTTATTTTGTATTTTTATTTTTAAATTAGTAATTAAATCATAATAAATTAAATAATTGTCTAAAAAATATAAATCTTTTTTCTAAAATTTTCTTTTGTCTAATAGAACCTATAAAAAATATAATTGGACCCATAGTGTTTATATTTCATAAAATTTACGTTTTAACTTGCGCACTTACGTAATTTTTAATTAACCCGCGCGAGGTTTTTAGGTTTCCTTAACTTTTAAATAACTTTGTAAATATAGTTATTTATTTTATTTTTATTTAATTTGCATTTAAGCCGTTAAGGCATGCAAATTCCCTCTTTGGGAATGTTAGTTTTATTTCGTTTTGTACGTTTACGTTTAATTTAATTTAAACGTACGTTTGTAAATTCTTTTACATTTTAGGGTTTCTGATTGTACGTTTCTTAACGATACAGCTGTGACAGAGCTATGACTATTCACATTCCTAGTGTTAGTCAATCAGATTCCTGTTTTTGTATATTCCATATCATTTCAACACACACATTCGTTATATTACATTTTACACACCTCGTTGGGACATAACGACCCGGGGATGCACTTTTCTGTACTCATGTACTTAGATTGGTCCTAGATTGGTTTGACTTTTATGGTTGACCATTCACAAGTGGTTGACTAATATAAAGATGACTGTTTAGGACCAATCAAATTTTGGCGCCGTTGCCGGGGAGGTGTGGTGCGTATAATGAATTTGTGTTTTATTGAAATATCTATCCCTTGTATATATATTATATATTATATCATATTTCAATTCCAAAAGCAATATAAAACACAAAAATATTTTTCTTTTCTTTGTATATATATAAAAGATAAAATCCAAAAACATTTTCCCTTTTCTGTTTATATTATAAAATGAAAAAACCAAAAATATTCTCCTTGCCTTATATTCATAATTCTGTGAGTGGACCCCACTCCAATTTCTCACCCAATCATTTCCCCATGAACCATTTAATTCGGGGTCGAGTCAAGCTAGCGACTCGGTAATCAAAAACAGTAGCACCATATGGGTTTTCACCCATGTTCCACCTAAGTGTGGGGGTGTGCCCCACATTTTGTATATAGATCTAAAAATATTTGAGAAAATTGTGTATATTAAAAAAAGAGAATAACTGTTGTGTTTACCACACTTGGCTAGTAATGTTATCTTTTTACGTTCAAGGACTCGGCATAATAGCCGGGACTTTGAATATTGAGGACAATATTCAGTTCTAAGTGTGGGGGGGAAATTCTGGCGAATTTTTGATCATAAATGTACTCTTTTAGTCCCTTTTTCCCCAAAAATGGCCAAATTTAAATTTTTTTTTTTGGAAGTACTATGTACTAAACACAACAAATGGTAATCAGTCCACCATGTCTAACCCACATAAGGATTGGCTAATCCAGGAGCAAACGGCTCTTGGTAAAGATTTCTCAAATCCGTTATAGCTTACAATTTGCTCAAAATTGTATGGTAATTGACTCACCATATCCTAAAAAGATGAAGAGTTGACTAGCCCGCAAGATTATGGCTTGTGGTAAAGACAGTGGAAAAACCATGATTGGTAATCAGCTCACCAAAGATAATATTGATAATTTATCTAAGAGTTGGCTAGTCCAGAAGCAAACGGCTTCTGGTAAAGACAAATCAAACCCGTTTACAGCTGATGGTTTGCTCAAAATCATTTGGTTATCATTGTACCAAAGTTCTTACTTGAACTGAAACATTTGGCTACTCCAGGAGTAATGGCTTTTGGTAAAGAGTTTCAAATCCATTAAATTTTCATAAAAGATTGCTAGGGACTAGCAATAGTTTAGTGTGGGGGATTTGATATGTGTCTAAATACACATATATTTAGTATTGATTAAACCCACAAAACGACCAAAAACACACAAATGACTCTCAAAATGATACAAATTCATAGAAAATGTGTTTTTATGTGATTCAGGTACAAAAGATTGAAAAACAAGTGAAAAACACACAAAGTTTACACAATTGTCATTTTCAGTCCCTGAAGTTTCATAATTTGGCAAAACTAGTCCCTGAAGGTTTAAAATGAATGAAAAGTCAACTTTAGTCCTTGGATAATCAAACATGTTCAAAATAATCCTTGGATGAAAGTTTTCACAAATTGGCAATTGTTACCCCTCAAGTTTCAAAAATGACAAATTTAGTCCCTGGGTATTTAAAACTTGGAATTTAACATAAAATACCCTTGTACTATTTATAACTTACAATTTGGAACATTTTGATAACTTTTGGGAAATTTACAATTTCACCCCTCAAACTTTGGAAAATTACATAAAAGGTCCTCGGGTGTTTTAAAATTGTAATAAAAACAATAAAGGTCCTTTGGTTTATCTAACTTAGCAGGTATGGTCCCTTGAAGGAAAATTGGAAGCTTGTCACAACAGGTCCCTCAAGTTTCAGAAGTTACAAGTTTGGTCCTTGGGCTATACTACTACAAAACCAAACGAATCCTTTTTAATATATAACCCAAAATCCAAACCCAACACAAACACAAGCCCAATCCCTAAACCCATCAACCCGACCCACTCACCCTAATAAAATATCCCAGGGTCAAACATTGGTTTGACCCGTCTCCTTTCCCTTTTTCCCTCCAACACCACTGAGTCACAAACCAGTGGTGGTTTTCAACCACTTGACCACCACCTGTCTTCCCCAGCTGTCTATCAACTCTCCACCACTTCACACAAGTTCCAAGATGTATTAATTGCTCAGAAAACAGCTACAAGCTATCAAATGGACTTTTGGCGCCAAAAGTAAGTTTGATGGCTAAGATGAGTTACAGTCAATCAAAGGCCAAGAATTAAAGTGGGATTTGACCAGGACACTAGTGGGAACTCAGAATGGTATAAAGAAGAGAGGAGAGGCAAAGAGAAGACTACTTTGGGCTAGCCATTGTCACGTAGACTAATTAATCTTTATTGCTTTTTTAAATTAAATGTCTTTTTCAGTTTAAATGTTGTACTCATCTTCAAATTAGTGTAATGGAACTTAATTTATAGTTTAATTTCAAGTTATCTTTAAAATTCATGTCTTTTACTTAAATGCCATTTAAATTTCAAGTATTTCCATTTCCTGTTGATCTTGGTTGTTTCATGGACTCAATAAGCAAATATAAGCTCCTGACAAAGCTTTGAAGCTTTTAGAAACCATTTAAACAGCTTAGACTTTAAAATTCAAAAATAGATAAAAAATCAAGAAAAACAATGAAAAATCAAAAATAGTGTGTTCATGATGATGCAAGCAGGAGCATGGTTAATTATGGATTGCCATGGGTATTAGTGCCTCATGGGAGGCTTTAGGAAGTGATTTTGTGCCATGGTTCTTGGTTCTCAGTCTTGTGCACTTGTAAGCCATTTTTTACAATTTCTTGCATATTACTGCTTTAGTCTTTTAATTGTTTTGATTTTCATGTCTTTATGTTTATTTGTTGTTCTTTAGTTATAATCTAGCTTAATGTTAGTTGTTCATGTTTTGGATTTGGATTGTGGTTTGAAATCTCACTTGACTGTCAATATGCAAATTTTGGATAATCATAGGCTTAACTTGTTGACTGCATGTTTAGGCTAAAAAGGGTCTTATTTGACACATAATTACCCCTGGATTGGATATGAAAGGTTTATACAGTCTTGTGCTTTGAAAAATTCAATTTAGGTCCATTTAAGGGTTGTTTGGAATTATGGGTTAAACTGTGTATAGGGTTGTATTTGTAGTTGTTCTTGTTTGATGTACTGCATATGTGATCTATTAAACTCAGTAAAACCTTAATCAAAGGGTTTGGCATAAGAGAAAGTTAATTTGACACTTGACAATCTCATTATGAGAACTGTGAGATTGGTAAATCCTAGAATCCTGCATATCTTGTTCATATGTTGTTTATCTTTACTTATTTCATGTTTTTGTTGTCTAATATTCCTTAATCAATCAGTAGTTTAAGTTCTAAATCCATATTAGTCAATTTTTGTGTTCTTGCTTGAAAGTCAAATTTCATATTTTCAGTTTTAGAATAAACTTAGGAATTTCATTGTGCCTTTGTTTTTAAGTTTTATGTTTAGTGCTTTTAGGTTTTTAAAGTTCTGTTGCTCATATTGCTTAGAACATTTTTGCTTCTTTGTATTTTCCATGCTTAAGTGCTTTTTCATGTGCTTCTTTGTACTAATTTTTGCCCTGCACCACTGCCTAGGCAGTCATATTGCATAGGCTTTATGATTTGCCCTTATCTTGTGGACTTGGCTCATTTGTGTTGCCATTGTGGCCATTTTGTTATGTTCTTACTTGTTTTTCATTGTTTAGCTTAATTAGATAGCTTATTCCTCACCTTATTTTGTTCCAACCCAAACTCCCTAACTAAAGCAATCAGTTAGGTTGAGTTTTGTTACTAAAGTCATAAACAGACTCCCCACTAAGCTTGAGCTTGTGGATTTTGGTTTCTTTTGAAGTCAATCTAACCACACTCAAAGGCTAAGTGAGGTTGAGCATTTATGAGATCATTTGATAAGTCAAAAAGAGCTTGTGGTTTGCCCATTCTCAACAGCCCATTTTTATGGACTTACACTATTACCCACAGCTCTCATAAGCTCATTAGAGATCATAAGCTTGAATGAATTAGTTCCCTGAGGAGCTTATCCACTCAAGTATAAAATCCAATGCTTAATTTTCCCTTTGCAGCCCATTCACTAGGGCTGCAACAAGCTTTTTGACTCAACCACTCCTGAGTTCACAATAAAACTCAGTAATCACTAGCACTTTCATAAGCTCATAAAAAGCTCATTACTAGGACTTAGCTGGTGAAATTAGCTTCTTTTAGGAGCTTATCAACCAGACTTCAAGTTCCAATTCTTAAATCCTATGCCCTAGCTTATTAGCTAGGGCTGCTAAGAGCTTTAAAATTGTCCCATGTTATCAGTACACACTGAGAATCAGGGGAGATTAAGCCATTTTCAAAAGCCCCTAACAAGCTCATATGTGAACCAAAATGGTTGAGCTTGGGCTTTTTGGAAAGCCCACCAGCCCCTCTCAAAGCTCCAATGCTTATTCTTTGCTTAATAGCTTAATTGGGTGGGCTGCTTGCCCCTTAAAGTTTTCCAAATCTCACCCTTTACATTAAGTCTTCAGCAGAAACTACCCAAGTTCATGCCCTCCCCTAGTGCTTATTAGTGGGACCCAAGGGCTGAACCTTGGCTTTTTAGAAAGCTCTTCTGGGTGGCTTTTGGGATTAACTTTCATTTTGGGTTTCCAATCACCATAGTGGGTCCCACAAGGCCTGCTAGTTGGCCCTTTTAGGGTTGTTTGGAACAAGGGTACTAAGGAATTGCTTATTTGCTTATGTGAGCTTATTCAGTGAATTCTTTGGTACCATTTTACTTGTTTCCTGTCCATAAGCTTGTACAAATATTGTTTTATCTTTTGTTTCTTTTGAAAAGCTTATTTCAAGCTTGATTTGAGCTTGAGTGCCGACAGTTAGCCCAAAAGCTTAACTGTTGGACTCATAAGCTCTATTTGTAGCTTATTTTGTTTACTTTTCTCTTTTCTTTGGCTAGTTGTACATTTATCTAATCTATCCTTAGCTTATTTTACCTTTGGTTTGTAGCTTATAGCTTATTAGAAGCTTTTTCAGTTTTTAAGTCCAAGTTGAGCTTAATAGCTCAACTGTTGGAGTAAATAAGCTCCATTGAGCTATTTTTGTGTTATAAAATTTTTGTCTTTATTAAAGTCTCATATTTTCAGTATTTTAATATATTTGTAAAAAGAAAAATAAAAAAAAATAAGGTTTAGCAAAAATGTGGGGTGTGGGATTCGAACCTTAGACCTCTCGCTAGTATAACATGCATAACACACACCCCCTTCCAACTGCTCTGGGGCACCAGTTCCGTTAGAACTTGTGCACCAGCTATATTTAACCTTGTTTTTTTTCGTTTAGCTTATTTTCCTTTTTCAGCTTATTATAGCTTATCCGAATAAGCTGTTTTGTCTTTATTATTTTTATTAAATCAGTAATGTTATAAAGTATTTATATAAAAAATTTCAGATTTTTTAGATTAGTTTTAGTATTTATTTTGTATTTTTATTTTTAAATTAGTAATTAAATCATAATAAATTAAATAATTGTCTAAAAAATATAAATCTTTTTTCTAAAATTTTCTTTTGTCTAATAGAACCTATAAAAAATATAATTGGACCCATAGTGTTTATATTTCATAAAATTTACGTTTTAACTTGCGCACTTACGTAATTTTTAATTAACCCGCGCGAGGTTTTTAGGTTTCCTTAACTTTTAAATAACTTTGTAAATATAGTTATTTATTTTATTTTTATTTAATTTGCATTTAAGCCGTTAAGGCATGCAAATTCCCTCTTTGGGAATGTTAGTTTTATTTCGTTTTGTACGTTTACGTTTAATTTAATTTAAACGTACGTTTGTAAATTCTTTTACATTTTAGGGTTTCTGATTGTACGTTTCTTAACGATACAGCTGTGACAGAGCTATGACTATTCACATTCCTAGTGTTAGTCAATCAGATTCCTGTTTTTGTATATTCCATATCATTTCAACACACACATTCGTTATATTACATTTTACACACCTCGTTGGGACATAACGACCCGGGGATGCACTTTTCTGTACTCATGTACTTAGATTGGTCCTAGATTGGTTTGACTTTTATGGTTGACCATTCACAAGTGGTTGACTAATATAAAGATGACTGTTTAGGACCAATCAAATTTTGGCGCCGTTGCCGGGGAGGTGTGGTGCGTATAATGAATTTGTGTTTTGTTGAAATATCTATCCCTTGTATATATATTATATATTATATCATATTTCAATTCCAAAAGCAATATAAAACACAAAAATATTTTTCTTTTCTTTGTATATATATAAAAGATAAAATCCAAAAACATTTTCCCTTTTCTGTTTATATTATAAAATGAAAAAACCAAAAATATTCTCCTTGCCTTATATTCATAATTCTGTGAGTGGACCCCACTCCAATTTCTCACCCAATCATTTCCCCATGAACCATTTAATTCGGGGTCGAGTCAAGCTAGCGACTCGGTAATCAAAAACAGTAGCACCATATGGGTTTTCACCCATGTTCCACCTAAGTGTGGGGGTGTGCCCCACATTTTGTATATAGATCTAAAAATATTTGAGAAAATTGTGTATATTAAAAAAAGAGAATAACTGTTGTGTTTACCACACTTGGCTAGTAATGTTATCTTTTTACGTTCAAGGACTCGGCATAATAGCCGGGACTTTGAATATTGAGGACAATATTCAGTTCTAAGTGTGGGGGGGAAATTCTGGCGAATTTTTGATCATAAATGTACTCTTTTAGTCCCTTTTTCCCCAAAAATGGCCAAATTTAAATTTTTTTTTTTGGAAGTACTATGTACTAAACACAACAAATGGTAATCAGTCCACCATGTCTAACCCACATAAGGATTGGCTAATCCAGGAGCAAACGGCTCTTGGTAAAGATTTCTCAAATCCGTTATAGCTTACAATTTGCTCAAAATTGTATGGTAATTGACTCACCATATCCTAAAAAGATGAAGAGTTGACTAGCCCGCAAGATTATGGCTTGTGGTAAAGACAGTGGAAAAACCATGATTGGTAATCAGCTCACCAAAGATAATATTGATAATTTATCTAAGAGTTGGCTAGTCCAGAAGCAAACGGCTTCTGGTAAAGACAAATCAAACCCGTTTACAGCTGATGGTTTGCTCAAAATCATTTGGTTATCATTGTACCAAAGTTCTTACTTGAACTGAAACATTTGGCTACTCCAGGAGTAATGGCTTTTGGTAAAGAGTTTCAAATCCATTAAATTTTCATAAAAGATTGCTAGGGACTAGCAATAGTTTAGTGTGGGGGATTTGATATGTGTCTAAATACACATATATTTAGTATTGATTAAACCCACAAAACGACCAAAAACACACAAATGACTCTCAAAATGATACAAATTCATAGAAAATGTGTTTTTATGTGATTCAGGTACAAAAGATTGAAAAACAAGTGAAAAACACACAAAGTTTACACAATTGTCATTTTCAGTCCCTGAAGTTTCATAATTTGGCAAAACTAGTCCCTGAAGGTTTAAAATGAATGAAAAGTCAACTTTAGTCCTTGGATAATCAAACATGTTCAAAATAATCCTTGGATGAAAGTTTTCACAAATTGGCAATTTTTACCCCTCAAGTTTCAAAAATGGCAAATTTAGTCCCTGGGTATTTAAAACTTGGAATTTAACATAAAATACCCTTGTACTATTTATAACTTACAATTTGGAACATTTTGATAACTTTTGGGAAATTTACAATTTCACCCCTCAAACTTTGGAAAATTACATAAAAGGTCCTCGGGTGTTTTTAAAATTGTAATAAAAACAATAAAGGTCCTTTGGTTTATCTAACTTAGCAGGTATGGTCCCTTGAAGGAAAATTGGAAGCTTGTCACAACAGGTCCCTCAAGTTTCAGAAGTTACAAGTTTGGTCCTTGGGCTATACTACTACAAAACCAAACGAATCCTTTTTAATATATAACCCAAAATCCAAACCCAACACAAACACAAGCCCAATCCCTAAACCCATCAACCCGACCCACTCACCCTAATAAAATATCCCAGGGTCAAACATTGGTTTGACCCGTCTCCTTTCCCTTTTTCCCTCCAACACCACTGAGTCACAAACCAGTGGTGGTTTTCAACCACTTGACCACCACCTGTCTTCCCCAGCTGTCTATCAACTCTCCACCACTTCACACAAGTTCCAAGATGTATTAATTGCTCAGAAAACAGCTACAAGCTATCAAATGGACTTTTGGCGCCAAAAGTAAGTTTGATGGCTAAGATGAGTTACAGTCAATCAAAGGCCAAGAATTAAAGTGGGATTTGACCAGGACACTAGTGGGAACTCAGAATGGTATAAAGAAGAGAGGAGAGGCAAAGAGAAGACTACTTTGGGCTAGCCATTGTCACGTAGACTAATTAATCTTTATTGCTTTCTTAAATTAAATGTCTTTTTCAGTTTAAATGTTGTACTCATCTTCAAATTAGTGTAATGGAACTTAATTTATAGTTTAATTTCAAGTTATCTTTAAAATTCATGTCTTTTACTTAAATGCCATTTAAATTTCAAGTATTTCCATTTCCTGTTGATCTTGGTTGTTTCATGGACTCAATAAGCAAATATAAGCTCCTGACAAAGCTTTGAAGCTTTTAGAAACCATTTAAACAGCTTAGACTTTGAAATTCAAAAATAGATAAAAAATCAAGAAAAACAATGAAAAATCAAAAATAGTGTGTTCATGATGATGCAAGCAGGAGCATGGTTAATTATGGATTGCCATGGGTATTAGTGCCTCATGGGAGGCTTTAGGAAGTGATTTTGTGCCATGGTTCTTGGTTCTCAGTCTTGTGCACTTGTAAGCCATTTTTTACAATTTCTTGCATATTACTGCTTTAGTCTTTTAATTGTTTTGATTTTCATGTCTTTATGTTTATTTGTTGTTCTTTAGTTATAATCTAGCTTAATGTTAGTTGTTCATGTTTTGGATTTGGATTGTGGTTTGAAATCTCACTTGACTGTCAATATGCAAATTTTGGATAATCATAGGCTTAACTTGTTGACTGCATGTTTAGGCTAAAAAGGGTCTTATTTGACACATAATTACCCCTGGATTGGATATGAAATGTTTATACAGTCTTGTGCTTTGAAAAATTCAATTTAGGTCCATTTAAGGGTTGTTTGGAATTATGGGTTAAACTGTGTATAGGGTTGTATTTGTAGTTGTTCTTGTTTGATGTACTGCATATGTGATCTATTAAACTCAGTAAAACCTTAATCAAAGGGTTTGGCATAAGAGAAAGTTAATTTGACACTTGACAATCTCATTATGAGAACTGTGAGATTGGTAAATCCTAGAATCCTGCATATCTTGTTCATATGTTGTTTATCTTTACTTATTTCATGTTTTTGTTGTCTAATATTCCTTAATCAATCAATAGTTTAAGTTCTAAATCCATATTAGTCAATTTTTGAGTTCTTGCTTGAAAGTCAAATTTCATATTTTCAGTTTTAGAATAAACTTAGGAATTTCATTGTGCCTTTGTTTTTAAGTTTTATGTTTAGTGCTTTTAGGTTTTTAAAGTTCTGTTGCTCATCTTGCTTAGAACATTTTTGCTTCTTTGTATTTTCCATGCTTAAGTGCTTTTTCATGTGCTTCTTTGTACTAATTTTTGCCCTGCACCACTGCCTAGGCAGTCATATTGCATAGGCTTTATGATTTGCCCTTAGCTTGTGGACTTGGCTCATTTGTGTTGCCATTGTGGCCATTTTGTTATGTTCTTACTTGTTTTTCATTGTTTAGCTTAATTAGATAGCTTATTCCTCACCTTATTTTGTTCCAACCCAAACTCCCTAACTGAAGCAAGCAGTTAGGTTGAGTTGTGTTACTAAAGTCCTAAACAGTCTCCCAATTGAGCTTGAGCTTGTGGATTTTGGTTTCTTTTGAAGTCAATCTAACCACACTCAAAGGCTAAGTGAGGTTGAGCATTTATGAGATCATTAGATAAGTCAAAAAGAGCTTGTGGTTTGCCCATTCTCAACAGCCCATTTTTATGGACTTACACCATTACCCACAGCTCTCATAAGCTCATTAGAGATCATAAGCTTGAATGAATTAGTTCCCTGAGGAGCTTATCCACTCAAGTATAAAATCCGATGCTTAATTTTCCCTTTGCAGCCCATTCACTAGGGCTGCAACAAGCTTTTTGACTCAACCACTCCTGAGTTCACAATAAAACTCAGTAATCACTAGCACTTTCATAAGCTCATAAAAAGCTCATTACTAGGACTTAGCTGGTGAAATTAGCTTCTTTTAGGAGCTTATCAACCAGACTTCAAGTTCCAATTCTTAAATCATATGCCCTAGCTTATTAGCTAGGGCTGCTAAGAGCTTTAAAATTGTCCCATGTTATCAGTACACACTGAGAATCAGGGGAGATTAAGCCATTTTCAAAAGCCCCTAACAAGCTCATATGTGAACCAAAATGGTTGAGCTTGGGCTTTTTGGAAAGCCCACCAGCCCCTCTCAAAGCTCCAATGCTTATTCTTTGCTTAATAGCTTAATTGGGTGGGCTGCTTGCCCCTTAAAGTTTTCCAAATCTCACCCTTTACATTAAGTCTTCAGCAGAAACTACCCAAGTTCATGCCCTCCCCTAGTGCTTATTAGTGGGACCCAAGGGCTGAACCTTGGCTTTTTAGAAAGCTCTTCTGGGTGGCTTTTGGGATTAACTTTCATTTTGGGCTTCCAATCACCATAGTGGGTCCCACAAGGCCTGCTAGTTGGCCCTTTTAGGGTTGTTTGGAACAAGGGTACTAAGGAATTGCTTATTTGCTTATGTGAGCTTATTCAGTGAATTCTTTGGTACCATTTTACTTGTTTCCTGTCCATAAGCTTGTACAAATATTGTTTTATCTTTTGTTTCTTTTGAAAAGCTTATTTCAAGCTTGATTTGAGCTTGAGTGCCGACAGTTAGCCCAAAAGCTTAACTGTTGGACTCATAAGCTCTATTTGTAGCTTATTTTGTTTACTTTTCTCTTTTCTTTGGCTAGTTGTACATTTATCTAATCTATCCTTAGCTTATTTTACCTTTGGTTTGTAGCTTATAGCTTATTAGAAGCTTTTTCAGTTTTTAAGTCCAAGTTGAGCTTAATAGCTCAACTGTTGGAGTAAATAAGCTCCATTGAGCTTATTTTTGTGTTATAAAATTTTTGTCTTTATTAAAGTCTCATATTTTCAGTATTTTAATATATTTGTAAAAAGAAAAATAAAAAAAAAATAAAGTTTAGCAAAAATGTGGGGTGTGGGATTCGAACCTTAGACCTCTCGCTAGTATAACATGCATAAACACACCCCCTTCCAACTGCTCTGGGGCACCAGTTCCGTTAGAACTTGTGCACCAGCTATATTTAACCTTGTTTTTTTTCGTTTAGCTTATTTTCCTTTTTCAGCTTATTATAGCTTATCCGAATAAGCTGTTTTGTCTTTATTATTTTTATTAAATCAGTAATGTTATAAAGTATTTATATAAAAATTTTCAGATTTTTTAGATTAGTTTTAGTATTTATTTTGTATTTTTATTTTTAAATTAGTAATTAAATCATAATAAATTAAATAATTGTCTAAAAAATATAAATCTTTTTTCTAAAATTTTCTTTTGTCTAATAGAACCTATAAAAAATATAATTGGACCCATAGTGTTTATATTTCATAAAATTTACGTTTTAACTTGCGCACTTACGTAATTTTTAATTAACCCGCGCGAGGTTTTTAGGTTTCCTTAACTTTTAAATAACTTTGTAAATATAGTTATTTATTTTATTTTTATTTAATTTGCATTTAAGCCGTTAAGGCATGCAAATTCCCTCTTTGGGAATGTTAGTTTTATTTCATTTTGTACGTTTAAGTTTAATTTAATTTAAACGTACGTTTGTAAATTCTTTTACATTTTAGGGTTTCTGATTGTACGTTTCTTAACGATATAGCTGTGACAGAGCTATGACTATTCACATTCCTAGTGTTAGTCAATCAGATTCCTGTTTTTGTATATTCCATATCATTTCAACACACACATTCGTTATATTACATTTTACACACCTCGTTGGGACATAACGACCCGGGGATGCACTTTTCTGTACTCATGTACTTAGATTGGTCCTAGATTGGTTTGACTTTTATGGTTGACCATTCGCAAGTGGTTGACTAATATAAAGATGACTGTTTAGGACCAATTTGACGATGTCACAACATTTGTTGTAGATTCTTGGAAGCCATTTTTCTTGCTAAATTGCTTTAAGATTGTTGGTTTCCGGGTTTAGAAAGATGGCTTTGTAAAATGAAGTTTTACGCTACTACTTGTTACTTCAAGGCGAGTGATCTCTGTCCTTAAAGCAATTTCGCCCCCACCGTTCTTTCGAACAATCGTGTTTTGGGTTACCGACGAATTGCCTCCCAAGATACAATGAAGCAACGTATGTAGCAATTATCAACACTACACGATAGTGGTGATAATCCGGATGAACTACCGAGTTATCGGGGGTTTCAAGACACTACAAATAATAGTTCTATAGCACTATTATTTATAATAATCGGGTATATTGGAAGAAAGGTTTTGTATGTGTTTGTTTTTGGTTTTGGATGATCAAAAAACGCAGAAAGATACCAATATTTATAGGCAAAATCGTGACTCTTCAAACAGGCACACTAGTTCATCAACAGGTGCAATTAGCGACGGTTTAGCGACAGTCTAGCGACTCAAAAACGCTAACCAATACCAACAGAAACAGTCGCGATGGTTAAGTCACAGACACCCTTTTAACAGAAATAACCGCCACCTTTGACGAATAGGCGCGTCTTATTGATATGATGGTTCATTAGCGACGGTTTTGTGACAGAAAAACTGTCGCTAATTGCCATTTCGTTGGTCACCACCAAAACACAACAAAACCCTTAACTTCCTTCCTAAGACACAAACCAAATTGACTTATGTTGTTTTGAAAATAATACCCAACAAGGTTGTGATGTTATCAGAAAAACACTTTTGAACTCAATTCCTGAAAACAAGCAGACAATGTATTAGAAATAGTAATGAGCTACATACATTTAAAAATAATAAATAATTAAATATGCCCGCCATTCAAGTTTAGCATATTTTGGACACCTAAAGTATGTAAATATGACTTTATAATCAGTTTAAATTAAGGAGGGTACTTCTAAAACACACGAACATATTCAGATTTCCTCATGAAGCACATGCCAGGTTTTTTTTTTTTTTTTTTTTTTTTTTTTGGGAAAAAGTGAAATATTAATAAGCACCAAAATAATAAGAGAATCATCTATGGCCACATTTTGACATATACAGACGACCATTCAACCAGATCAAAATTAGACCATAATAAAACCATACTGATCCAAACCACTCAAGGGTGGCCTAGTGGCAAAAGGGCTTGTGACTATCACTCTAAAATGTGTGAGGTCTCAAGTTCAATTCCTGCTAGGTGCAAACAACCTTCAAGTGGCCACGCCAACCTCCTGAAAAGGGAGGGCTTTACCTGGTTTGAGTCTGTGTGGCGGTGGGTTCAAACCCTGTGGATTAGTCGGCTAAAAGGTCGGAAACCACAGTTACCATTCAGCATCAATTCATTCAGAACCAAAATTCTGGGCAGGAAACTTACCGTATGAATCAGCATACCATAACTGCATAGAATGGCCCATATTCAAATGTCAACTGTCTCATCTTTCAAGACACATTAAACATCGAATATAAGTATTCAAGCAGTAATAGTATCCTCATCATGATACTAAGCCAGCTGCCCTGTAATCTTACAAGATCAATCCAGAGATTATTCAGGCTTATATAAGGCTAAAATGACTGCAAACTCAAACCTTTCACTCTTTCAGTGGTAGGAAATTATCCTTATGGTGATTACTATCATAACTGTAAGAGTAAATATCAAAAATCGTCCCTGTGGTTTACCGGGTCACTCGAAAATGGTCCTTGTACTTTAAAATACCCGAATCCAGTCCCTGTGGTTTACAACCCATATGGGTTTGGTCCCTTGACCGGGTCAACCGTCAGTTGACCGTTAAGTTCAAGGGCATATTGGTCTTTTCATGTTGCATTGTTAAATAAATTGTACTCTCTTGCAACTTCAAACCCAAAAACATCTGGATCACACTTCCTACGCAGTACAAACTCAATAATCCCCAAATCAGCATAACGTAAACCCTAGAAAACCCTAAATAAAAAAAATAAAAAAAAGAAGAAGAAGACTTTGATTCAAGGTAGCAAATTCAACGCCAATAGTTGACTTTGATTCAAGGCTGAACTCATTTCTAGTGAATCTCGATAACAGATTCAATCAATAAACAAGAAAGCAATGGTGGATGAAGACGATGTTCAGAACCACAAGAAGAAATTTTTTTCTTTAACTTCATTCTCAAGCATCGAACAAAAATTTTTCCACCATCTCCAAATGTCATATCCACCTAGTTTAAAGCAAAGCAAATACGTTAGATTGAATAGCGTGGATGAGGCTGAAAAGATTTTTGTGGAGATGAAAGGAGTAAATGTCGAGCCTGAACTCAAATAAGTACATTTTATTACCATCATTTATCCTATTTATTTGACTTGTTTTATTATATTATGTATGAGGATTGATACTTAATCGTTTACTTTTGTAATTCTCAGGTAAAAACAAGCATTTGGTGAAACTTGGCGATTTTGGACTAATTATGGAGCAAAACATGCTAGAAGTTAAGAGTCTACCGAAATGTACAAGATCAAGACTATTCTGCTCCAGATGCGCCGCATCTCACTTATGACATGCGCCGCATCACTATCAAGATTTCACCAGATACAATCCAAGATACAAGAGGACATGCGCCGCATCCTAGAATGGAGTTACGCCGCATCTTCTGGCGGTGTACGAATATTCCTGAATATATTAATCTTGGACCCCACGCGAAGTTAAGTCAATGCGCCGCATCTACTTACTAGATGCGCCGCATCCTACCCTCAGACAGAAACTATAAATACCCCAAGACCAGACGAATTTCGGTGTGACATATATTATATCCGAAGACCGAAGTACAGAAACCTAGGACGAATTCAGTCGATTAAGGCAGCACAAGACACACCCAAACGAAGATACAAGAGCTGTAAGAAGGTGCTGCATGTGTTTAATTCATTAAGTAGTTTTGTTTTATTGTGTTAGTAAACTTTAATTCATCAAGATTGGTGGCTTGTGTAATGTGACAACGGAAAGATTGCACTCCCTTAAAACTGCTTTCTCATTAATTATAGTTTATATGTTGATGTCATTGGTGACTTTTATTAGTGCATTGATAACCTCTGTGTCTAGCTGAGCGTTGATCGGGTCGCCATGTCTCTGCCCTCGCCTATTTATTAGATCGCCTATGCATTCTATGGTCTGTAGAAAAGTAGGAAGAAAGATAAATAGGATAGTCATAAGTAATCATTAAGGGTTTACTCGTCGATAAGATTAGAACCAACGAGAAAGGACTTAATCTCGGTGCGTTGCATCGAACTATACACTTCATATAAAACTAGCAATAAAACAAGTGACAAACTACTTATCTATCAGGACAGCCCTCTTATTGTCTCGAGTATTTATCTGTGTACGTGTGTGCCATTCGCTGATTCGTGCCTATTGGTTTAGTTTATTATTTAATTGCAACCAAATCGTGCCAGTCTCTCAGGCTGAACCCCCTTGCGTTAGAATAGGTTGTATAGCTAACTTAATATATTAAAATACTGATTAGAATAACTAGATAATACGTTCCACTCTTAGTGATCGACACTCTACTTACCATTATATTCATACTGACCGGGTACACTGCTCGTTAAGTGTGTGTGTTATTGATAAGTCGGCTAAATATAAATTTAAAACTTGAGTAGGCATTAATACTGCTAAACTGCAACGACACATCGCACGCATCAAGTTTTTGGCGCCGCTGCCGGGGAGTGAATTGTTATTATCTGTTAATTTGATTAGTATTTTAATTTGGTTTTTAATTTTTTATCTAACCGCTAATTTTGTTGTGTATTAGATTAATTTGCATTCATTGTACTATTTTGCATATTTTCTGTTTTTGTGTGTTATTTGTTTGCTTTTATTTGTGTTTATTTTCGTGTGTTTTATTTGTTTTTTTTAATTTTTCGTATTTTTTGTGTTCTGCTATCGTTGTACTGAGCTAAATCAAACGATACGGCGCATCTGATTTCTCAGATACGGTGTATTGCGTTTAATTTTTATAAAATACAACGCGTTTAATTAATTCGATACGACGCATCTTTTCCCCAAGATACGGCGTATCTGTTTTTGATAAAATTTTTTTTCTAAACGTTAACGCCATACGACGCATCTGCTTTAGCAGATACGGCGTATCTATTATTTAATTAAAAACAGATTTCGAATTATTAAATAGATACGGCGTATCGATTTTTATCGATACGGCGCATCCTCTGAATAAAAAATCTTATATTTTGAAACGTAACGAAAATACGGCGCATTAACCTTTGTTAATACGACGAATATAATTTGATAAATATAGTTGATTTTTGATATTTACTTTGATTGGTCCGCTACTCTCGTTTGCAAGTTGTTTATTTTCAGGATAAATGATGACTCAAGCATCACCATGAAAGATTACGTTCTGAACAAAACCGAGAGACGCTAGCTGGAAGGGTCAAACTTATGACTACGAGAGTGGAGGAAAACTCGGTACTGGTAACATTGAACGTCTTAAATTCTTGAAATAGAACTCCAGGTAACCTCAACGATAATTCAACCAGCCCAAAGGAAAGTTCTCTACTATATAATCTCAATTTTATTATCCATATAATACATCTGATTAAAATTGTAATCTTAATTTTGTATGCTTAAAAACGATATTTGTTCCTAACCTCGGAATAAATCCTCATCCACTAAACAATAAGATTACAATTGTTAATAAAACGTTTATACCTATTGCTCTTATTTTGAATTCATTTATATCGTATGGTGTGACCGTTTTACCCTAATTTGGTGTATAAAGAATCGTGTTGCGGAGGCCAAGGTACGTTCCTCATCTAAATTTCGTTCACTAACTTAGCGATACGGCGGATCTAATTATCCAAAGCGCCATATCTCTGATTAAATAGGATTCATTGACTAGTCAACGAGATTAAATAGATACGGCGCATCCCAATTTTTCAATACGGCGCATCGTTTTGACCTATAAATACGACGGGAATGCGCCGGATCTAAAATTCTTACCGCAAAAACTCACACAGTTAAGAACTTACACACAGTGAAATTATAATCTAAATCCGAACATTTATCTCGAATCCATCCTCTAATCCGATCTATAATCCTTCACCTAATCATAAAATTAAGGTAATTATTCCATTTCGATTTAATCTTGGTTAATACGAAAATTAGGGTTTATATGATTAATTTGATTTGTGCTTAAATGATATAAAGATATGATTAGGACTTGTATTATATGATCTCCCCCGTATCTAACTTGCGTAAATAATCGAATTTCTGGCCTAGTTTAATTTGAACGAAAATTTGGGAAAATGAATTCGATTTTGAATATTTAGCGGGAAGATGGATTAGTAGAATGTAATGAGCCTTTAGAACTGTTGTAATGAGTATATGATACTATGATATTATGTGGGAGTTTACGTCACGGATATGGATTCTTGAAAAGCATGCCTGATCCCCTTTGTTTATACTGATATGCTTTTAGATGCGGCGCATCTAGGTTGATTGATGCGGCGTAACGACCTATTTCCAAATTAATAAAATTATAGATACGCCGTATTGCTTAATCTAGATACGACGCATCTCCATACGCCGTATCTCATTTCTTGCTCCGCATCCCTTATACTTTGTGCAGATACGCCGCACTGATTAAATCAGATGCGCCGCATCTACCTTTCTTGCAGACTGCTTATTAACTTTGAAAATTTATTGCAGATGGCGTTACCAGTTGCCGCCCGTAGACACCCATGGCTTCGTTTTGAAACAATGGGACTAACACAGGGTGCCGTTGATGATTATATGACTAGACTTAGAAAGTTTTATCAGAGGAAGGTATTTAGTGTTCCAATTTTGGATTTTGACAGCATCAGGAATATTGATGAGGGTAACGCTGCTGAGGAATTACGAACTAGATTGGAGATGATACACAATGATGGGGAAGGACAGGTTTTATTCAGGTCTTACGCCTGGGAAAGGTTGTTTAGGATTGAGGAACCGTTGATAAAGGTTTTGATGTTGGAGTTTTTCTGCACTATACACTACAGGGAGACTGACCTGGGTCTTGACACATTTGACACTTTGGTATTCAGACTGGGTGGTTTTGAGCGAAGGATGTCTATGGGACAGTTCATACTAGCTCTCGGATTGCACACTACAGCAGAAATGGCATCCCCAGGTTTTGCTGATTACTGGGCTGACAGTCTAAGGGTTGTTTCGGATCGTGGGGAGTTAGGAGATTATTGGGTTGAGATTTCATCTGGGAGTGATTCAACCACCACCACTCCTTCATACACATTGATTAGGGAGCCATTGAGGAGGCTTTGTCATCGTTTGATAGCCCTGACTATTGCCGGGAGGGGACAATCCCCTGAGAAAGTGACTACTTTGGATCTTTTTCTCTTACGGAGCATGGACGAGGGAGCTGTGGTGAACATCCCTCACTTCTTAGCACATTATTTACACAGGGTTGCTCCAGGAAGAGATGGCAGGAGCCAAATGACTGGGGGTCATTTTGTCTCTCGTCTTGCTAGGCACTTTGGGGTATTAGGTGATGAGATTCCCGCTGATCTCCCGATTGATGTAGCTAGATTACCTGGTATGGATGCAGACTATCTTGCGACTAGGCTTGGGATATGCGAGGAGGTGATGGGTAGATACTTCTGGGCACCATTAGGACCATCTAGGCCTGCTGAGCCGGAGCAGGGGGATGCTCAGGCAGCCCCAGCTGCTGCACCTGCTCAGGAGGAAGTACATGCACCAGCACCACCAGCTCCCCGCACTATTGGACAGAGAGTCGAGAGAATGGAGCTTGAGGTTAGGTCATTGAGAGAGGGTCTCGAGGCACAGAGGGTTGAGCTTGCTGGAGTGAGGAGAGATACGAGCTGGTTAGTCGACGGTGTCAGTAG
This sequence comes from Artemisia tridentata subsp. tridentata, assembly GCA_021014915.2. Taxonomy (NCBI): domain Eukaryota; kingdom Viridiplantae; phylum Streptophyta; class Magnoliopsida; order Asterales; family Asteraceae; genus Artemisia; species Artemisia tridentata. Next base: position 325,173,122 of record CP139503.1, read on the forward strand.
GGTGATGGCTCTTCATGGGGTCAGCCACCACCTTCCAGATGGTGCTTATGTCAGAGGGATGACCACATACGAGCGCAGGGTTCGCCGCAGGACTGACGGAGCTAGTACTTCAGGAGCCCAATCAGATGATGTGACTCCCGACCAGCCTACAGTTTGACCACTCTTTGCATTTTCATTATGGACACGTTTCTTCGTACATTACTTATATTCTTTTGGGACTGTACTTATTATTACTAACATCTGTATATCTAATGCTCCAGTTTATGTTTCTTGTTATATCTGTTGAAGACTGGCATTAAGTTCAGCATGAGAGTACGAGAGGACGTGAGAGATAAACGGTGGAATGAGCCATTTTACAACAGACTGCCAACAGTCTGTTTGGTAAATACATGCGCCGCATCTAGTAAAACGGATGCGACGCATCTTATCCTATATTTTATCTTATTCCGTATTTATTCCAGGCTCGATACGGCGTATCTTCCTCTACAAGATACGGCGTATCGACTGACCTGATGAAGTTATGGAGCAATTGCCAAATACACACACACTTGATGTGTATACCAAACTGAAGTAATGAGCTGAACGTGAGTCTAACTTGAAGACTCTGGAATAAAGACAAGTGCTTACCGGGAGACAACCCGGATTTATCTTTTATTTTCTGTTCTGTGTCGAGTCAGTCAGGCCGCAGAGGATACGGCGCATCTCAATCCTGAGATGCGACGCATCTCCTGCAATGGTCATATCTTTATTTTTCTGCATTTTTTATTTTCGACTTTAAAACTTTTTATCAGTTTATTTTAATGCGGCGCATCCCTGGTTAAGGATGCGGCGCATCTTCTATTCTGATCCGTATTTATTCCAGGCTCGATACGGCGTATCTTCTTCCATAAGATACGGCGCATCGACTGACCTGATGATTTTTTTTTTTTTATTTTTACCTAACTACTAATGTATTATGCAAGTTTGAACCTTTCTTAACTTAGGTGTGTTTTAAAGCCTTGGTGGTATTATAGATTCCTGCATTTCCTGTGGATACATCTATTATGAAGCTTAAACGTTCTAATCCACAAGAAAGATGATTTTTGCTCTTATACAAATGGAGGATCATACCGAGCAAATCTCAGGGGAGTTTTTCTGTTCTAATTCTTTTATTTTTCAGTTTTTAACCTTTGATACAAACAACGAGGACGTTGTTTAACTTAAGTGGGGGGATTGGAGAATTAGAACACTTAACACTTACTTGTCCTAAACTTTTCAAAATATGCTTAAAATGTGCTTAATATATCAAAATTTAAATTTTTTAGCATGTTTTTGTTTAAAGTCTAAGTTGCATAGCTGCACACATGACGTTATTTTCAAAAATTGTGATTTTTCAAAATTCACAAATCTATGAGTGTGCCGGTGACTTGTAAACTTTAGAACTTGGCTTGTATACTATTTGAGACCACCATAATAAGTATTATTTTATATAATTGGAATGACTTGTCTAAATTGGTAAAATTTCTAGGATTACACCCAAATAGCCTATTATATGTTATGTGTTATTAACTAACTACACTGGTTAGTTAACCCCCGTATAAACCCTTTTGCTACTCTCATTTTTAGAGTAAGATACCCCTAGAAAAACACTCAGAGCCATTCCTTTCGTTTCTTACACCTTTGTTAAAATGTTTCGTTACACCTTAAACCTTAGCCTACCCTATAGATTAGAATCCGTGGTTGGTTAATTGCTATAGGCAAAGTGTGTTTCCTTACATTACCTGTGTTCGCGTGCGTAATTCATTATCTATGGTTAGGTCGGGAAATTGCACAATGCAATTGGAGTGAAAGTAAATATTGTATATCTTTGAGTTTATTTTTCGTGTGTTTACTACTTTCACTATTACCGTTATTTCTGAAGTCATGAAAAGTATGGAAAAATTATCCAGAATTATCATTATAGTGATGTGGTGAAATTTTACACATCTTTGTTTATGTTTCAAGTTAAAAAAAAAAAAAAAAAAAAAAAAAAAAAAAAAAAAAAAAAAAAAAAATCGAAAAAAAATAATAAGAAAAGAAAAAGAAAAAAAAAAGAAGAAAGTTGGATGTTTGTTTTAACTAACGATGTAAAGTTATGTAAGTGGTCGATATCACCACTATTTGTTGTATATTATATCTATGGATTGAATGGGAGTTGGCAGTTATGGGAACGCCGACTAAGGTTTATTCTTTGATTAAGATCTTGTTGAGTATAATTCGTGTCTACCTAAAGCGTGTGTTTCAAGTGTTAAAGCGTGAGTTATTCTATGATATGAGTCTTATTCATGGGATGGTTGGGATAGTGATTAACCACACTTAGGATTTTAATTTATTTGTTTTGTTTATTTTTCGTTTTACACCAATATATATCCCAAAAATTATCCATACCCTTTATTATTCTTTATCCAACCAAACCTTTGATTTATTGAGATTAGGGATTTGAGCAATCTTAAGTATCGTAGTCGTGAATTCGACTATGTATTTATGATTTTGTCGCCCTTTTTGATATATTATTATTGGTAAAGTTTGGACCTATCTTTAGCCTATTCGAGTTAAGGATTTGAGCAATTGCAAGTATCGTGTTCATGGATTCGATCATGTATTTGTGATTTTGTCGCCTTTTCTGGAATTTGAGATCGATAGTGATTAAGAATGATTAACCCTTTAAGCCTCAAAACCTTTTTTACCGCTTTAGACTTGTTATTCCTTGGCTTTAGTGGGGGAGATGTGTATACTTGCCAAGCTTATGATAGAATATTCGTCACGACTGGACAGTTAAACGATTAGATTTGCTTTTATCGAAATATTTTATTTTACTTCTAATTCGTTAAGTGTTTGGTTGTGTGATTATGGCAAAAAATGAATACATGCTTAAATATAAAAATAAATCCTAATATCTTTTAGGATACATTTTCATAAGATTAATTCTAAGGTTTACTTGGGGACAAGTAAAGTTCAAGCGGGGGATATTTGATGAACTCAAATAAGTACATTTTATTACCATCATTTATCCTATTTATTTGACTTGTTTTATTATATTATGTATGAGGATTGATACTTAATCGTTTACTTTTGTAATTCTCAGGTAAAAACAAGCATTTGGTGAAACTTGGCGATTTTGGACTAATTATGGAGCAAAACATGCTAGAAGTTAAGAGTCTACCGAAATGTACAAGATCAAGACTATTCTGCTCCAGATGAGCCGCATCTCACTTATGACATGTGCCGCATCACTATCAAGATTTCACCAGATACGATCCAAGATACAAGAGGACATGCGCCGCATCCTAGAATGGAGTTACGCCGCATCTTCTGGCGGTGTACGAATATTCCTGAATATATTAATCTTGGACCCCACGCGAAGTTAAGTCAATGCGCCGCATCTACTTACTAGATGCGCCGCATCCTACCCTCAGACAGAAACTATAAATACCCCAAGACCAGACGAATTTCGGTGTGACATATATTATATCCGAAGACCGAATTACAGAAACCTAGGACGAATTCAGTCGATTAAGGCAGCACAAGACACACCCAAACGAAGATACAAGAGCTGTAAGAAGGTGCTGCATGTGTTTAATTCATTAAGTAGTTTTGTTTTATTGTGTTAGTAAACTTTAATTCATCAAGATTGGTGGCTTGTGTAATGTGACAACGGAAAGATTGCACTCCATTAAAACTGCTTTCTCATTAATTATAGTTTATATGTTGATGTCATTGGTGACTTTTATTAGTGCATTGATAACCTCTGTGTCTAGCTGAGCGTTGATCGGGTCGCCATGTCTCTGCCCTCGCCTATTTATTAGATCGCCTATGCATTCTATGGTCTGTAGAAAAGTAGGAAGAAAGATAAATAGGATAGTCATAAGTAATCATTAAGGGTTTACTCGCCGATAAGATTAGAACCAACGAGAAAGGACTTAATCTCGGTGCGTTGCATCGAACTATACACTTCATATAAAACTAGCAATAAAACAAGTGACAAACTACTTATCTATCAGGACAGCCCTCTTATTGTCTCGAGTATTTATCTGTGTACGTGTGTGCCATTCGCTGATTCGTGCCTATTGGTTTAGTTTATTATTTAATTGCAACCAAATCGTGCCAGTCTCTTAGGCTGAACCCCTTGCGTTAGAATAGGTTGTATAGCTAACTTAATATATTAAAATACTGATTAGAATAACTAGATAATACGTTCCACTCTTAGTGATCGACACTCTACTTACCATTATATTCATACTGACCGGGTACACTGCTCGTTAAGTGTGTGTGTTATTGATAAGTCGGCTAAATATAAATTTAAAACTTGAGTAGGCATTAATACTGCTAAACCGCAACGACACATCGCACGCATCAGTCGAGCCGGATTTGGTTACTTATAAATCGATTATTGAGGGGTATGCGCAGAATTGGAATATGGAGGAGTGTACGGCCGGAGAGAGATGACCGGAGTGTGAGAAGGGCGGCTCGGTCAAGGAGGAGGGATAGATCTGTGGTTTTCTGGGTTTGGGTTTGGTCAAGGAGGAGGGATAGATCTGTGGTTTTTATACAAATATAATTTGGCAAAAACAAGAATGATGATTGGTGGGTTTGGCAAAATGGAGGATTCGTCATTTAAAGTCAAGTATACCTACATATACCATGGGCAGTGGGCTAAGTTTACCAACTCCACCAATCCTTATGTTTTTTCTACATGTATAATTATTTTGAGGCCAATAAAGTAATAATGTAATTGTTTTGAGTATGCCTCAAGTAGCAGTATTAAAGGATATCTTTGATTCATCTATACAACAATATGTATACTGCTTTTCTAAAAGTTTTTCTTTTAGAGCGGAAAATGTTATGTAAAAGACTGACAGCAAAATGCTATATCACTGGTGACATGTTAAACTTATTAATCGTGTTAGAATATGTTTAACCAGTTGTTACTCTTGAAGAAGGTGGTGGTAGGATATGTTTAACCTTTGAGCAACAATTAATTCGTGCTAATTTTTCTGGGTTTGCGGTGGCGGTGACTGGAGAGGGAGGTGGTGGAGATGGAGAGGATGAAGATAAGGGTATATTCGTCATTTTAGTCCTCCACTAATGGTCAACTGACGGTTGACCCGGTCAAGGGACCAAACCCGTATGGGTTGTAAACCACAGGGACTGGATCCGGGTATTTTAAAGTACAGGGACCATTTTTGAGTGACCCGGTAAACCACAGGGACGATTTTTGATATTTACTCTAACTGTAATAATCAACAAACTTCAAGTGAAAGCTACCTAATCTTTCAAAGTACACTATCACTAGGAATACAGGATTCTAGTTTATAATCAAGGTACATGATGCTTAAGTATATGCCAACGCGTCTTTCCTCTAGTGGTATCCAAGATGTAACTAAGGTTCCCCTCATCAACCAACTGGCTTAGCTCAGTTGGCCACCTGGGCTCCTTCTGGAGCTTGGGGGAGGTTTTACCCAGGGTTCAAGTCTTGCAAGGGACAAAAAATCCAGGTTTTCCTCCTAGTGCGAAGCCGTGAGTTCTAGGGGTTTCTCTTCGTGGGACTCTCCTAGTGGTTCGGGTCCCGGGGCCTGCCCGTTTGGATGGTTTAACTCGGGAGTCGGATTTCAAGTGTGGTGCCGTTCTAAAAAAAAGGTTCCCCTCATCAAAGTGGTGAGAGTTCAAGTCCCATCTTACACAGAAGTTAAGTATATCAAATCTTATGCAGTACATCTCTTTTATGTGATTTTTTGCTTTCAATAACACCATTAATAGTCAAATCACAGAGATAACTGTGTTGGACTTCTTAAGGACAAAGATTAAGGGGATGTAATAAATGTAAATAAGTAATTGTTCAATCCTGTTGGGTGTCAGCGTAACGACGTGACTCATCTAACAGAGATTAAAGACATGCAAATGAGCAGATAACGAGTTAAAGATGAATTATAAAGGTTAAATATAAATACTTGTGTGAGAAGTACCTTTTCCGCCTATATAACCATTATCACGTGGCCCTTTCTTTGTAGAACGTCCGACACTACAAATCGAATCAATGTTCTTACAGGAAAACCCTTTCTTATTGTTAAAAACTAACAATGTTGCTGTAGCTCCTGTGTTTGTTATGTCCCTTGTCGTAATAACAAATTCCAATGATGGATCAACTCCATCTGGATACTCATTATCCTCGGCGTTCTATCAAACAACAATAAACCAAGACATAAATCACTTCATAATTCATGGTGCAGAACATTTATGTTGATTAAATGTCAGTTGCTAAAAATATGTAAGTTCATATATTGCTGATGCTGATAGCTGTTCAGCAAGACACTCAACGATCATATTGTAACTACAAAAAAGAGTTATGCTGACAGAAGACTAAGGGGCTAATGTAGAAACTAGTCAAACTTATGCCGTAATTAATTTCAAAATTATAACTGGATCAGTTCCATGTGGAAATGAACATCTTTAGCATAAAGCTCAACAGACAGTTTTTTTACAGCCTGATGAAGATCCTCAGTCAATGGATTTGGTTCTCCGCCGATAGAGAATTTTGTCCTCCGTATCTCTGCCACATGCTCCTTTGCTGACATACTGTTACGTGACCGATGAGCCCAACTCCAATCTCATAAATGAGTTATTTGACTTTTCCAAGTTTATTTGTGAGTTTGCTAAAATAAAGGAAGAAGTGGTTACACCACCTTCCATGTGATCAGTAAAAATAGGATCTGGATATGGTTTGATTTGCTTTGAACGTTAGAATTGTAACTCCTTATAAGGAGATCCCTGGGTGATTTTTATGATTATGCAGAAAACTATTATTTCACTTTCCTCTCTAATTTTCTACTCTGGAACCTTTCTAATTTCTTGAATATTAACAGAGCCCATCGATCCACATCAGTGGTATCAGAGAGGCCTTGATCCAACATGGAAACTCGTAAAAAAACTATAGAGCAATTTCAACAGGAGACGGCGGATAATTTTGCGAGAGTCACAGATATGTTCGATCGCTTAATGTCGGAATTCCAAACCATCAAATATAAAGGTACCGTTGGCGCTTTGGGATCTGGTGGTGGTATGATGGTTGTTACTGGCGGGGAGATGAGACCGTATCTTAAGCTCAATTTTCCTCGATTCAGTGGTGATGATCCGACGGGTTGGTTGTATCAAGCGGAGCAATATTTTGACTTTCAAAAAGTGGCAACCGATGATCAGGTGAGCTTAGCCTCCTTCCATTTAGATGGTCTTGCCCTCCAATGGCACCGTTGGTATACTAAAAACCGCGGGCCGTTATCGTGGACAGAATTTTCCACAGCCTTGTTAACTCGATTTGGTCCCACTGACTACGATGACCCGAACGAATCTTTACATAGACTAAAACAGCAAACTACGGTTGCTGCATATGTTGAAGCTTTTGAAAGGCTATCGCATCGGATCGACGAGTTACCCGAATCTTTTTTAGTTGGTTGTTTCGTTGGTGGATTGAAGGAGGAGATTCGCCTGGGGGTGAAACTTAAAAAGCCTCGCATTCTGGTGGAAGCGATCGGAATCGCCAGAACGGTGGAAGACAAACTCAATTTGTATCGTAGAGTCCCACAGTATTCCAAGAATGTTGGGGCCAGTTCATCGCAAGGAAAGCCCAATTCCAGTCAAGGTTTGCTTGGCCAAGGGCCTACTTCACGTTTAGCTTTACCTGCCCTAAATCCAATACGTAGGATCTCAGCAGCTGAGGCTCGGGATCGCCGGGAGAAAGGACTCTGTTATTACTGCGATGAAAGATATGTACCCGGGCATAAGTGCAGTAACTTGCAACTCTTCATGATCAGCGAAGTGAATGACACGGGGGAGGAAGAACCAATCACTAAGACAACTATCGATATTACTGATGAGACGCTGGCCGAGGTGTCGTTTCATGCCATTTCGGGTACCATACTTCCAAAAACCTTGCGTTTGCCTGGAAAGATTAATAATAAGGATGTCATGGTGTTGGTGGATGGCGGTAGTACGCACAATTTCATTGACCAAGCCATCGTGGATCGGTTTGGACTCGTGGTTGAGCACGATGTTAATTTCGAGGTTGTAGTGGCTAATCGAGAGAAACTCACTTGTACGAGCCGAGTGAAAGGCCTTACAATTGTCATACAAGTTTACTCCATAACTACTGATCTCTTTGTTCTATCGGTGGTGGCGTGCCCGGTTGTTTTGGGAGTCCAGTGGTTGAAAACGTTAGGGCCGGTCGAGATTGATTTCCAAAGCCTCACACTTGGCTTCCATCTAGCTGGTTCGTATCATAAGTTGCAAGGATTAAAACGAAGTGACTTATCTGTCTTGAAACCCAATGAATGCATGGGACTTGAAGGAATGGCTATGCTTTTTCAGATATGTTCCATTATCGACTTTCCACAGCAGGCTCACACTCCTGTCCCAACTATTCAAGCAGTGTTGAACGAGTTTGCTTCTGTTTTCCAAGAACCTACGGGCTTACCACCTAGGTGTTTACAGGATCACAACATCCCCTTGCTACTCGATGTACGGCCCGTTAGCTCTAGACCGTATCGGCAACCATACTACCAGAAAACTGAAATTGAAAGACAAGTTAGAGAGTTACTACAACAAGGCTTAATTCGACCTAGCCATTTTCGTCGCCGGTTTTACTTGTTAAGAAATCAGATGGTAGTTGGCGATTTTGTGTGGATTATCGGGCGTTAAATGATATCACGGTTAAGGACAAGTATCCTATACCCATGATTGATGAACTCTTAGATGAGCTTTTTGGCGCCAAGGTTTTTTCAAAACTTGATCTTCGATCGGGATACCATCAAATTCGAGTACGGGATGCGGATATTCATAAAATGGCTTTTCGCACACATGAGGGGCATTATGAATTCGTCGTTATGCCGTTCGGGCTCACCAACGCCCCTACTACTTTTCAATGCTTGATAAACGACCTTTTCCGCCCTTACCTCCGTAAGTTTATTTTGGTTTTCTTTGACGATATATTAGTCTATTCACGATCCACTGATGAGCATGCTGAACATTTGAGGGTGGTTTTGGGTATCCTTAATTCTCACCATTTATTTGCAAAGTCTTCAAAGTGTTGTTTTGGGGTTGGAAAAGTTAATTACTTGGGTCTTGTTATTGATCAGAATGGGGTTTCAGTAGAGGCAGTAAAGGTTGAGGCAGTTTTGTCATGGCCGGTTCCCACTAGTGCAAAGGGGGTACGTGGGTTTTTGGGACTCGCGGGTTATGACCGAAAATTTATTAAAGGGTTTGGAAGTATAGCTGCCCCGTTACATAAATTAGTTGGGAAAGGTCCGTTTGTTTGGAATGAAGCGGCTGCTAAAGCTTTCGAGACCTTGAAAATTGCACTAACCACAACACCCACCTTGGCTCTTCCGGATTGGACCCAACCTTTTACTCTAGAATGTGATGCTTGTGGTGTGGGCAACGGAGCCGTTTTAACTCAAAATGGTCGACCACTTGCTTATTATAGTGCTCCTTTGAAGGGATTCATGTTATCTTGGTCAACGTATGAAAAAGAGATGCTCGCGGTAGTGAAGGCGGTTCGTAAGTGGCAACCTTATTTGTTAGGGCGGCCGTTTGTGGTAAAAACCGACCATATGAGTTTAAAGTACCTCCTAGAGCAGCGAATTTCAACCCCGGCGCAAGCGAGATGGTTACCTAAACTCTTAGGATATGACTACAAAATCGAGTACAAGAAAGGGGTAAGCAACCAGGGAGCTGACGCTTTGTCTCAACGCGGTGAAGCTCAATTTATGGCTATTTCATACCCATGCACAACTTTATGGTCTGACATAAAAAAAGAGGTGCACATCGATCCTTATTATAATACTTTACCCACTTCTTTGCATGGGAATTCTAAGTCACGGGTTTTTAAAAGGGATGGCGTATGGTTTAGGGGTGGTGCATTTTGTTAAGCCCAAAGTCTCCTTTGCTAGCTACGGTTATGGCATTGGGTTATGCTTCTCATGAAGGGGGCCACTTTGGTTTGCACAAAACATTAGCAAAGGTATGCAGCAATTTTTGGTGGGTGGGATTAAAGTCTTCGGTTAAGCGGTACTTGCAAGAATGTCAAACATGTCAACGCTTCAAAACGGATAGCATGAAACCCGCGGGATTGTTACAGCCGTTACCGGTACTCGAGTGCGTATGGGAAGACATAAGTATGGATTTTATAGAAGGGTTACCGAATTCAAATGGCTTTTCGTCCATTATGGTGGTGGTTGATCGCTTGTCTAAGTATGCACATTTTATTCCCCTACGACACCCGTTTACGGCAGCAACGGTTGCCCGCGAGTTCGTACATTCGGTCATCAAGTTACCTGGATTTCCCTCAACCGTAGTCAGTGACCGGGACAAGGTATTTATTAGTTCGTTTTGGCAGTCTCTTTTTAAGCTACAAGGGACGGTTTTGTGTATGAGTTCTAGTTACCACCCACAGACGGATGGAGAAACGGAAGTCGTTAATAGAACTTTGGAGCAATACTTGAGATGTTTTACCGGTGATAAGCCTAAGAAGTAGAGTAAATGGTTGCCATAGGTGGAGTACAGTTACAATACTTCCGTCCATTCGTCTACAAAGATGATTCCTTTTCAAGTCGTGTATGGTCGTATGCAGTGGCGGAGCCAGGATTTTGGCATATGGGGGGCAAAATTTTTTTTCACTAAAAGCAGCAAAATCAGCAAAAAAAAACAGCTTCCAAACAGTTTAATTTCAGCATCCAAACACTCTAATTACAGCCAAACAGCCTAATTTTAGCATCCAAACACCCTAATTTCAGCATCCAAACACCCTAATTACTGCCAAATAGCCTAATTTCAGCATCCCAAAATTTTGTTGAGGGCAATTTCATTTTTTGGCCGAGGGCAATTTAACTTTTTTCCCGTAAAACCCAAAATTTTGCACTATATAAAATTTTTTTTGCCCAATTTGTTGAGGGCACCGCCCCCCCTTAATTGCACTATCCCTTCGCCGTGCCTGGTCGTATGCCACCCAAATTGGTGACCTATGTACCCAGCACAACCAAGGTTCAAGAGGTGGCTGATTATTTGTGTGACCGAGACGAGCTTTTATGGAAACTCCGGGCTAACTTAGTGACTGCTCAAAATCGTATGAAGATTCAAGCCGATCGTCATCGTCGTGAATTGGTTTTTAATGTTGGTGACTTGGTCTATATTAAACTCCAACCTTACCGCCAGAACACTGTTGATAGTCGAATTTCTGCAAAACTTAGTCCACGTTTCTTTGGTCCTTACAAGATAGTGGAACGAGTTGGACCGGTCGTGTATTGGGTGGAGTTACCTTCAGGTTCTCTTATTCATGATGTATTCCACGTGAGTTTGCTAAGGCGTTTCATTGGAGCTGCACCGACTCCAGTTCAAAACACGGCTGATGAACCGGTTATACCTCCCACATTTCAGCAACCAGAGGAGATTTTAGATGTGAGGGTGGTCCAAAAGGGTAAATATCGTACCAAAACCAAGCTACTTGTGAAATGGAAGGGGCAATCGCGGGAGGATGCAACTTGGGAGACTAAATGGCGTTTCGCTCGGGCTTATCCGGATTTTCACCTTGAGGACAAGGTGACTTCGAGCGGGGTGGATTGTTACGTGACCGATGAGCCCAACTCCAATCTCATAAATGAGCCCATTCGACATGCATAGTGGATCGGGTCACAAGTTCCAACGTATCTATTTTGAGTTATTTGACTTTTCCAAGTTTATTTGTGAGTGTGCTAGAATAAAGGAAGAAGTGGTTACACCACCTTCCATGTGATCAGTAAAAATAGGATCTAGATATGCTTTGATTTGCTTTGAACGTTAGAATTCCCTGGGTGATTTTTATGATTATGCAGAAAACTATTATTTCACTTTCCTCTCTAATTTTCTACTCTGGAACCTTTCTACTTTCTTGAATATTAACAAAGCCCATCGATCCACATCACATACGCGTCGACACACATCCATCTACCTGTTATAAATGTATACAAGTGAGTATCTACTAAATGACATCTGCTAGGGTATTTTTCACTATCTCGATCATTCATATAATCGATTGCACACATGTTAATAACATTGATCGCAACATTTTTCGACCTTTTTTGCCAACTCCGGTTCCTGTTCCACAACTGCACATACATATAAAGTGTCATACTCATTTGAATACTCTCCATGTTTCGAGCTCCTGAGTCGATTTATATGACCCTAAACATACAAAAAGTTAATAATACGTACTGAGTACTTTTAACAATGATATCTGAAATAATAATTTCAAGTAACAAGTTCCACATAAACAACAACCGGCTCGTCATCTGAGTCGTCCATGTAAATAGCTTTCTCTTTTTTTTACGCTTACTAGAACTGCAATCAGCCTGAAATTTCACTAAGTGTTAAAAGATTCATACACAATAAAGCTGTATTGATTATTTTTTATGCTCAAAAGAAGTACTTATAAGCTGCAAAAATAAATACATATAGAGATAGTGTTTGGATTTAATAGAAATATTTGATTAAATTCATTTAGAAAAGGTTTTCGGTTAAATATGGGCGTAAAAAATATTTTTAATTGAAAGGGTTGACCTATACGGGTTGGCAGATCAACATCACCTTAACACAAGTAGATACCCATTTATTATCGTGTCAAGAAATTTACCCTAACCCGCACCTGTTTATGACATGTTTAACTAATGAGGTTAAGCGCTGGTAGGTTGATAGGTCCCAAAATTATATACTAACTCAAAAACTTGATAAAATATACACATAATAAACTACATATAAACTTCAATAAAATGCAAAATCTAAACAAAAATCAAATCACTCTAAATTTAAACACTTACGCTCATAATTTTCAGTTTCTTATAATTTATGTTTTTATCTTATAAGAAGCAAATACTGTTAAACGGTTTGACACCAACCCAAACCTAGCCCGTTTATTAAACAAGTTAGGACCCAAACGACGAAAGTTGCCTTCCCTAAATAAAACAATGTACGTACTAAATAAACAACTCCTTATGAAAATTGTGTATGTACTTAAAAATAAGTGTGGATAGATTAACTAAAAAATAATAAAGCATCCCAAACGCCCTCTAAATGTGACTAATAGAAACAACAACAAGATCAAAAGTAAACATACCAAAAAGTACTTTTGTTACTATGATATTTACCTTCATTTTCTTCCAACTTGTGATCAAAATTTGTTGATAATATTTTCTTCTCCGGTTGTTTTTTACTTGTAGATGAAAATTAGGTCAAAATTTGAATTATTAACGAGCGGGGGTATCTGCGCGTTGCTACAGAATGTTGTGTTTAATCTAAAGTAAAAAAAAAAAAAAAAAAAGGACTGAATTTGCAAAAGTTCGCTAACTGGGGACTAACGGTGCCATGTACAGCTAACCTGAGGGACCATTTTTGTAAATTCGTTATGAACAGTACACACACTATTCACCACTGTTTTGCACTGTACTGCACTGTTTGGTACTATAGCAAATATATTTTCAGGTTTAGTCCCTGAAAGTGGCGGTTAGTTGCATAGTTAGTCCTTAGGGACTAACGGTGAAAATAAAAGTTAACCTTAGGGGTTGTTTCTGTTTAATATTTGCACAGAAACAGCCCCTGAAGTTATTGTTCCGTTGCAAATTTAATCCACAACTGTTAGGTAACGACCGTTAAGGACTAACTTTGCAATTGATCAATAACCTTAGGGGGTTAAAATAGAAATTGTGGGATTACTGTAGCAAAAGTGCTTGGGGTGGGGGGGGGGGGGGGGTACTGTTACACGGTTTTTAGTATATATATATATAATATCTAATCTTATTCTCAACTCTTTTAGGCGCGGATAGAGAAATAAATAAATAAATAAATAAAAGAAATATATATATATATTTTACTTATTTCATGTTGCGAGTTAAAATGAAATTAAAAGAAAAGTCGTGATAGGCCCACTTCATTTATCTTTTGACAAATGTGATACATTTTTTATTTTTTATTTTTTTCAAATGCATCAATCATATCTTTAAGTCTAATTTTATATGTAACTTTTTATGCATCCAAATCATTTTTCTTAAATGAAAATAAAAAATGTTGTATTCTGTAGTTGGAAATAAAATAAAGTAAAAGAGACGTAATTATATTTATGCCTTTTTAAATTTATTTTATCATAAGAGTCGAATATGAGTAAATATTTATATATATTTTTTTAGGTAACAAAGGTTTTCGACTTTTTGGCCGACTAATCCACGGGGTTTGAACTCACAGTCACACAGACTCAAACCAGGTAAAGCCTAGGTTTATATACCGGTCATTATATACTCAATTGTTTGGGTGTAGTTTTGTTTCCGTCCAAATCCGCCCATATTTAGGCGAACATTTTTTGAAGGAAAATGTTAAGAATTTTCACGTCATTTCCTTTTTGTTCAAGAAAAACTCATAAACATAATAAATTTTCAGTTTTCTTTCATTTTCTTCTAAAAAAGTAACTGGAGACTAGAGCGTTAACAAAAAAAAAAGCAATATAAAATAGAGTTAATTCAAGAATTGGACCGATTGGCCCTTTTGGTCCATGATTTGTTAAAAAAAAAAAAAACCCTCTTTCTCAAATGGTCATGCTCCTACCAACTGTGTGACTCCAGTGCTTTTTTTACACATGTCCTACAAGTTACTAAGAGTTGTTGAGTTAATTAATAGAGTGGCCCATCATATTATCTTTATTACTCTCTCTCTCTCTCCAGTCATACCAACTTAATTAAACACCAATGTCACTGCCAAGCCACCGGCACCACTGGCTACACCACCAAACCATCATCATGAGCGGCGATACTGAGGAAAAAACATCAGTGACGCCGACACAACCAAACCACTAAACCACCATCAACCAATCTCGGTGACCACACTTCAGATCCGGAAATGGCAGAGACAATCACCAACCAATCTCGACGACCACATATGAGATCAGGAGCCCCTCTCATAGATACGATATTTACCGTTTTTATTTTTTCTTAGATCTCGATCTCGATTTTGCCACGTGCCAAAATAGAGTAACCTGATTGACCCAATTGTTTTTCTCAATAAGATTGTTTTAGCAAAATACTTGTGAAATGATGTGATGCTTTTATTATATAAATATATTTTAGATTTGGATTCTTTTACTAACCTCAAATAGAAAATATTACATATTTAGACTTCTATATCTTAAGTCAAAACAAAGGGTGATGGTTCCCAATAATTTCAGCAAATGAGTCCATTACATGACCCAAATTGACACTAATTGCCTCGAGAATTGCTACAACAACAATGGTCTTGCTGAGATTAAAATGTGTCATTCTGGGGTTGCTGAGCACCCGTTAGTATTTTGACCATAACTCCCTACTCGAGACTCGGATTTTGTGATTTTGATTATTCTGGTATGAATGATTCTATCATGGCCTAAGGTTTCATGGTCATTGCTTCCACAAATCTCACATTTAGGATAATCAAAGCAGCCATCAAAGGGATGATCATTGAACCCACAGTGGATACATGGTGGGTAGGGTTGAGCTTTGATTTTTCTTCTTGTAGGTGTTCTTGAAGATTCACCTTGGGTGAACTGAGCTTTGTGTTTTGAGATGTTTCTCATGGCAGCAATGTGCATGGGATGTTCAGAAGTCCTATGGTCAGTTCCTTTGCATACTTTGCAATAGAGAACCTTATAACAATCATCATTGTGATGGTTGTTATATCCACAATGTTTACAAGGTGTTTTGAATTTTGGTTTTGGTTTAGATCTCACTGATTTAGATTGTGTTTTTGGAAGATGAAACCTGAGCATTTGATACTTGATCAACTTTTGTGTTAAGAGCCTGAATTTCCTTCATCAAGACTGACCAAGGAATTTCAGATTTAGCAACATGTTTCTTTTCTTTTCCAGCACGGGATGAAGGTTTGGTTGTGTTTTTGCCTTTTATGTAGGAACTTAAGGTTTGGGTGTTTCATCAATGATAATTCTACTTGAGATAACAATCTTTCTTTCAGAAGCTGAAGGCTTTGGGTTAGACTCATCAATGATGACATGTCTTGAGTTAACAGCCTTTCTCATTCATGCTGGTTTAAGGATGGGTTTGATTTTGGTTCAACTCCCTGAACTTTGTTCAAGGGAGGAATTGGAGTCATATCCATTGAGTTTGATTCATCCACAAAGTCAACCTTAGTTACCGAGCATTCGGTGGTTTGTGATTGGATTTCAGGGGCTTAGATCCTACCAGTATTCTAGTTAGACATTTTGGTAATATCAGAATCATGAAACCATTGTCTATCACAAATTCTTTTGAAATCTTATGGTCATAATCAGTTGATGACTTTACAAAGACAAGGTCTTTAGGTTAAGTACTTGATGAACTTTCAGCAAGTTGGTCAGCCCCTAGTACATGCATTTTTTGTTTAGGAATTTGTTCATTAATACACTGACTAACTCTATATGATCTATCTAACCAAGACTTATTGATCAACTTCTCATCTTCAAGTTTTTTTCTAAGTGCTTGATTCTCTTTGAGAATCTCGATGCTTTGGTGTTGAATAGTAAGGGCAGTAAGTTTTGCTTGTTTTAGTTCTAACAGTTCTTCCTTAACAATATTCCTATGCTTTAGCATCATGTTTTGTATTTATTCCTCAACAAATCTAAGGTCTACACATAAATAATCAAGAAAAGATTTTCTATCATCATTATATTCCGTTTCAAGAAAAGAGCGTATCTTTATGATGGAGAAGTTAACTCATTCTCAATTTCTTGCATCTTCTTTATGTTGATATAAATAATCCCACAACAATCTTTTCATCATTAGCTAAAGCCATAAGAACTTTCATCTCAACCATTTCATCATCAACAGATGAAACTTCTTCTTCATCACAGTCGAAAGATTCAGCAACAATACATTTGTTTCTTGCTTGGGATGAATGAGAAGGCTTAGAGGTTGAGGCACCAGAGGTTAAAATGGCCAGTTTTGCTTTGACTTTGTTGTACTTAGCTTCAAAATCTTTTTGAATTTTAGGTTTAGCTTTGTTGTTTGAAAAAGTTTGTGCAGAAGTGATTTGTTTTGGCTAAAATATGTTTCGGTTTGCTGAAGGGTATGATGGTCAGGAAGTTTTTGAAAAGAAATCTTTTGAAAAGTTACCCATTTTTCCACATTTGAAACATCTAGTTTTGTCATTTTCTTTTGAGTATTAGTCGAAATATAGATAAGCATTGTATTAGTTGTTATCTAGTTGTCACATTTATGTAATTAGCACAAAATGGTTTGCAAAGGAGCCAAAATAGTTCACAGGGTGATAGTAGAATAGTTTGTCAAATGATTTTGCAAAGCAATTTATAGGATAATAAGAAACAAAGTCATCATTTGCAAGGAAAAACTCCCAATTCGCCTTGTGATATAGTAGCAAAACAGTTCGTAGGATGACAGCAAAATGGTTTGTAAAGTAGTTTCAAAATAGTTTATAGTATAATAGCAACTCAGTTTATTGTTTTATAAGATAGTGGTTAAAGTAGTTCGAAGAGGAACAAAATAGTTCATAATACGATAGTAGGATTTGTGGGGAAATTGTAACATAGTTTACAAGATGCTAGTGAATCGTTTGTTGGTTTATGAAATAGCGATAAGGTATCAAATCGGTTTATTACATAGCAATAAGATAGTTGGTAAAATATGGAGTGCAACGGCGACGGTTGATACATCTAGTTGATATAAAATTTCAGATAGTTGTGAGTCAAATAAGCGTATAACTCAAGATAAACGTACACTGAATTCATACAATACGACAAGGTTCGTAGGAAAGTACTAATGTAACATCACAGGGATACAACTTAAGAGAATCTAAACTTAGGTCTCACTATGTAGAGTAGACAACGCTTCTCTTCCGCTCTCACCGTCCAAGTCTTGGTGAGCTCTTATTCTTTTGGCACTTATTCTTGTAGTGCCCTTTCTCCCCACAACCGAAGCAGGTAATTGAGGCTTTGTTGTTGGTGGTAGGAGCTCTCTGATTAGCCGTTGGTGTCCTCTGAGTAGTAGCAAGGACAGAGGCTCTGCAATTCTTGGTCATATGTTCGACCTTCTGACAATTTTGGCATTTCACGGTGCATGACCCGTTGTGATGGGGCCTACAGCGGTTGCACAGTGGCGATTTGCCAGCATAGACCTTCTGGTCACTGGGTCCAGCAGAGTAAACCGTGGCGACCTCTTATCGCTGTTTGGTGTTGTGTTCCTTGGGAGATCTTTCCACTTCCTTTTTTTTTGTTCTTAGTTTCCTGATGTATTTCCCGGTACATCAAATCGTAAGCCATACGGATTCCTGCCTCGTAAGCAGTAATAGCCTCTGCGATTCACTGGGCTATGAGTTGTTCTATGGCTGCTAAGTTTAGTTCTTGCCTCTCAGATGACATGTTTCTTCAAAATAAGTAAAGAATAGTGCGTCATTGTAAAGATAGGTTCCAAGAGTAACGTTTCGAGGAGACATGTTATAAAGTGATAGGTTAAAGCCGCGTTCATATAAATGAGTGGTTTCCCATACGATGGTAATATAAGTGTTTCAAAGGAATAAGACGAGTGTTCAAACTCAGAGTCGGATGATAGTCCATGAAGAATGTGGCGAGTGTTTAAACTCGTAGTTGAAGAGTAAGATTTCATAAGGGAAGGCATAGTTTGTGACGAAGATGGTATACGTGTGTAAGTATGTAGAAGATACTTATAATCTTTAGTATAAGGCTAGAAAGTATAAGCCATAAAATAAGTACATATGTATATGTATACAATTAACATGAAAGCATGTGTCATCAAAGTAGCACGTAAGTGTGTGTCTTCAAAATAGCACATAAGTATATGCTAAGCTTGTTGGAACAATAAGTAAAGTAGCAAGTAAAGTGGCAAGTAAGGCAGGCTGGCATATGGCGGTCATAGGTTGATTTTTTGTAAAAAGTGGTTATAGTCTAGGTTTTATGTGTACCTAGTTCTCTATAACCTAGGCTCTGATGCCAATCTGTAACACCCCCAAATCAGATCGCAGCGGAAGTGATATATGGGTGCTACTTATTGGAATCATAACAAAAGTAATAGAGAACGGATTATCTAATCCGTTTTAAAGTTACATTAATCAAAGCATAAGTTTTACATAGTTATGAATGCGAAAAACAAGGCCCATAATAGTTTTAAGTTGTCTCAGATTACAAAACATTGGTCATGAGTGTTATGTGTACACTCCAAAAGTGTGCCTATGCCCCTGCCAAGCGCTGCCTTGCATCATCATATATCAAACAATTAAACACCTGAGAAAACATGCTGAAAGTCAGCAAAAGCTGGTGAGTTCATAGGTTTACATAAAGCAGTAAAGTTGGACCAATAAGTTTGCGAGTTAACATTATAATGTGCATAATGTTATACGAAAGTCTACTACGCTACGCTAAGTTCCATGTTACCGAAGCTACGACAAATAAAGCGTGCAAAGTGTAGTCACGTAACGAATGAGGCATGCAAAATGTAGTAACGTAATATGAAAAATGTAGTCATGAAATGAATGAGGCGTACAAAATGTAGTCACATAATATGCAAAATGTAGTCACGCTATGAATGAGGCATGCAAAATCTAGTCACATAATATGCAAAATGTAGTCACGTTATGAATGAGGCGTACAAAATGTAGTCACGTAATGAAAAACACATAAGTTTAGTTTGGTCCATAAAAGTAAGCATGTTTCTCACCCCAAGTTTGCAAAGAAAATACGAGTTAAAAGTGGGGCTTCGAACTTACCTCAGAAAATAGTCATCTGAAATGAAAAGTCGAGTAGTAGTAGTGTGAGGCACCGACACGCGACAGTGAGTTAAGAAATAGATCGAGTGGAATGAGAAACCAAAAGCAATCCTATTAACCCAAGTTTACTAACCCAAATATACATCCAAGCTTTGCTCTTATGTTTGCTAATAACCCAAAACTCCTTTCTCCTTGGTTCGAATGGTATAGTGAGTGAATGAGTGAGTACTTAGTTTCTAGTGTGAGCTTACTAAGTTCAAGAGTCCCCTTTTATAGATGAGCTTAGGTATGGTCTTGGGTATTATTTTATGTTCTTTTTTTTGCATGGAATTCATCAAAATATTTAAAGAGACTTGGTTTGGTTTAAGCATGCATGTAATCGACTTATTTTATGGGCATGGGAAGGCATTGTCTTGTCAAGTTTTGATGAAGGGAACACATTTTACTATGGATAATAAAGTCAAAATTGGTCAAGGCATGACTTGTGCATTAGTTTAATGATTAGGTAGAAAAGCGTAGGGTGGCTTATTGTTTTGTTTATTAATCTAGACATAGGCTAGGTTACATAAAAATATTAAGATTGTGTGCTTGGTTTCTTGGATGGTCGGTCAAAGAAGCAAAAAGGAAATGTCATGCCATCCTTTGTCTCACCATTTGCTTATTACTTGGTGGTTTAAGGATTTATTTTCTAGTTACCAAAGTCAAAGGTCCAAATTTCAAAGTCCAAGTATGGTTTAATGTAATATAAATATCACTAGCTATTATTTAATTGGGGGAGGGCGACACTTTAATAAAAGTGATGAGGAAGATAGGTTTTGATTTTTAAGGAGTGTATTCCGTGTCTCGTTGAGTTTAAATGTAAGTCGCGGTGTCCTGGTTTGACATTATAATTAGAAATGTATTAAATACATTTTCGGGAGTGTTTTTATATAAGTATTACAAAAATGTTTTGTGGGCTCGAACATGAGTTTATTTAATTATTTTCATAACTAATTAAGTGTCGGTACGCGTATGAGGTCATTTTTCAAGAAAAATGAGATAAATTCTTATTTTTAAATTTTAATTGTCAATATTTGTCAGAAAATATAAAATGTACATTTTCTGATAAAATAAATATTATTACTATTAAAATAATAGTACAGAATATTACCATTTGTCACAGCCTCCCAGCCTTATTTGAATGTCGTCCCGACATTCAATTCGTGTTACCTGATGAAGATGCGAAAAGATGAGGATATTTGGCCTTGAATTCGTCTTCACGTTCCCACGTGAATTCAGGGCCTCTTCAAGAGTTACAACAAACTTTGACAATCGGGATTCGACTATGTTTCAATCTCTTGACCTCTCGGTCCATGATTTCAACAGGTTCTTCGATAAAGTGTAGTCGATTGTCAATCTTGATTTCTTCCAGAGGAATAGCAAGAGTTTCCTCGGATAAGCATTTCTTTAGGTTGCATACATGAAAGACATTATGCACATTGTTCAGTTCTTGTGGTATCTCGAGTCGGTAAGGTACCAGGCCGATTCTTTCTAGAATTTTGAAAGGTCCAATGTAACGAGGATTTAGCTTTCCACATTTGCTAAAGCGTATCACGCCTTTCCATGGCAAAACTTTCAGCATGACTCTATCCCCTATTTGGAATTCAAGAGGCTTATGTCTCTTATCAGCATAGCTCTTTTGTCTGTCTTGTGCAGCTTGCACCCTGCTACGAATCTGCACAATCTTGTCGGCTGTCTTATGAATGAGTTCAGGACCTGTGAGTTGACTGTCTCCCACTTCGGTCCAATAATTGGGTGATCGGTACTTACGACCGTAAAGTGCCTCGAATGGTGCAGCTTTTATACTTGTGTGATAGCTGTTGCTGTACGAGAATTCGACTAGGGGCAAATGTTTGTCCCATCCTTTGCTGAAATCGATAACACAAGCTCGGAGCATGTCCTCCAAGGTTTGGATGGTTCTTTCGCTTTGGCCGTATGTTTGGGGGTGATATGCGGTACTCACGTCGAGTTGAGTCCCCAAAGCTTTCTGGAGTGACTGCCAAAAGTTTGAAGTGAAACGACTGTCACGATCGGAGATGATCGAAATTGTTACTCCATGTCTAGAGACTACTTCTTTCAAGTATAGTCGAGTGAGTTGATCCATACTGTCAGTTTCTTTGATGGGAAGAAAATGTGCAGATTTGGTGAGTCTGTCAACAATCACCCAAATCGTGTCGTATCCACTGGATGATTTTGGTAGTTTGGTTATGAAGTCCATAGTGATTCGTTCCCATTTCTATACGGGAATTTCAGGTTAATAATTCGGACGGTTTCTGGTGTTCAGCCTAAACTTTAGAGCAAGTTAAGCATTTACCGACATAAAGTGCAATGTCCACCTTCATGATAGGCCACCAATATAGTTTCTTAAGATCAAGGTACATCTTATCAGCTCCGGGATGAATAGAGTACTTGGACTTATGCTATTCGTGCATAATTAACTCTCGTATCCCACCATAGAGTGGTACCTAGCTTCTATCCTTGAAGCATAATACTTCATCTGATCTCTTTACAAAGCCATTTGCATTCTGTGGCATACCATAGGGTTTTTTACTTGGTCAATTTTCTTCTTTAAGTGCCTCAACCTAAGCCTCGAGAATTTTTTACGGGAGAGGTGAATTGATCGTCATTCCTAGTGATCTGACTCTCAAGGGTTTGAGTCGTTCTTTCATGCTAAGAGCATCTGCCACAACGTTGGCTTTTCCCGGGTGATAACGTATCTCACAGTCATAATCACTGAGTAATTCTAGCCACCTACGTTGTCTCATATTCAACTCTTTTTGGTCTAGGATATGTTGCAAGCTTTTGTGGTCCGTATACACTGTACACTTAGTGTCGTACAGGTAATGTCTCCATATCCTAAGAGCAAACACAACTGCTCCCAGTTCTAGATCATGGGTTGTGTAGGTCTTTTTATGTGTCTTGAGTTGTTGTGATGCATAAGCAATCACCTTCTGCCTCTGCATCAAAACAACACCTAAACCTTTGTGCGAAGCGTCTCAGTATACGACAAAGTCATCGCTTCCTTCAGGTAAGGCCAATATGGGTGCACTACACAACTTTTCTTTGAGTGTCTGGAATGCCTCTTCTTCGTCTTCACCCTAGTTGTACTTTACGTTTTTCCGAGTTAGGGTGGTTAATGGTTTGGCTATTTTGGAGAATCCCTCGATGAATCTCTTGTAATATCCTGCAGTCCTAAGAATTGGCGTATTTCAGTTGGTGTTGTTGGTGTCGACCAATCCTTAATGGATTCAATCTTTGCAGGGTCCACGTGAATACCTTGGCTGTCAATCACGTGACCGAGAAATCGTACAGTGGAAATCCAGAAATCACATTTCTAGAATTTTGCATTCATTTCCTCCTTCTTGAGCTATTCCAGAATCATCTTGAGGTGTCTCTCATGTTCTTCCTTGTTCTTGGAGTAGATCAAGATATCGTCTATGAACACAATCACAAACTTATCCAAATATGGTTTGCACACCCGGTTCATAAGGTCCATGAATATCGCTTGCGTGTTTGTCAAACAAAATGGTATTACTTAGAACTCGTAGTGTTCGTAACGAGTTTTGAATGCCGTTTTTAGGATGTCCTCCTCTCGGACTCGAAGTTGATTGTATCCAGATCGAAGGTCGATCTTTGAATATACACTAGAACCTTGTAGTTGATCAAATAGATCATCAATTCTGGGAAGTGGGTATCGGTTCTTTACCGTTAACTCGTTCAACTCTCTATAGTCGATACACATGAGAAAGGATCCGTCTTTCTTGTCACAAATGATATTAGCACGGTACCTGGATGACCAATCCATATCAATGATGTCCTCGAAGCTTCCAAATGAACTGACATGAGGTCGATACTGAATAGGTAGTTTAGCTGATTTAGAGTATGATCTTGAAGAATGGTGTCGATTGCTACTAGCAATCAGTTGGTTGACTTAGTAGTGCACTTAATATCCAATGCAGAAGGTAAGATTTCGATTTAAGAAACTGGATGTAATTTTTGTAACGTTTGACACAAATGTCTTGAAGTGAGAGTATGTTTCAATTACACGCGGGGTTATGAGTCATTCGGCAGCTGTCGAATTTAAGGTTGTCTGTTTGACGATAAGATTTTTCAGAGCCATAAGAATAAGGGATAACGCGATGGTATGAGGTTGGTTTCCGTAAGTAGTCTTAAGGTTTTGATCGTTAGTGATATCGTTGCTGGTGGCTACGTTTGTTGATGTGTTGCCTTACGATGGCTAATGGTCTAGCTTGCCCTCTCAGATTAGAATATGAAGTGAGGTAAAGCTAAATTTATGTGGTAGGGTTGTGTAGAATTCTACTTGGTTACGGTGTTTACTAATGCGAATGCCCATAAGTTGCACTACTTTTATGTACTCGTACACGCGAGTTTTTGATTTCTCAAAAATGGAAATAGAAAACTTGACCTTTGATAAAAGTTTAAGGTAACCATTCCTGGCATAGTATGGTCCTACCTGGATTATACATAGGTGATCAGGCTTTGTATAATCAAGGTCCAACGATGAAATGCTTGGTTTAGTTTGGAGACATATTGGTTATTTTGTTTATTTGGATAGTAGCCAAAATGGTTTGCAAATGAGCCAAAATAGTTCATAGGGTGATAGTAGAATAGTTTGTCAAATGATTTTGCAAAGCAATTTATAGGATAATAAGAAACAAAGTCATCATTTGCAAGGAAAAACTCCCAATTCGCCTTGTGATATAGTAGCAAAACAGTTCGTAGGATGACAGCAAAATGGTTTATAAAGTAGTTTCAAAATAGTTTATAGTATAATAGCAACCCAGTTTATTGTTTTATAAGACATTGGTTAAAGTAGTTCGCAGAGGAACAAAATAGTTCATAATACGATAGTAGGATTTGTGGGGAAATTGTAACATAGGTTACAAGATGCTAGTGAATCGTTTGTTGGTTTATGAAATAGCGATAAGGTATCAAATCGGTTAATTACATAGCAATAAGATAGTTGGTATTTTGGTGACCACCATAGTTTATAAGATAAGTGGTAAAATATGGAGTGCAACGGCGACGGTTGATACATCTAGTTGATATAAAATTTCAGATAGTTATGAGTCAAATAAGCGTATAACTCAAGATAAACGTACACTGAATTCATACAATACGACAAGGTTCGTAGGAAAGTACTAATGTAACATCACAGGGATACAACTTAAGAGAATCTAAACTTTGGTCACACTGTGTAGAGTAGACAATGCTTCTCTTCCGCTCTCACTGTCCAAGTCTTGGTGAGCTCTTCTTCTTTTGGCACTTATTCTTGTAGTGCCCTTTCTCCCCACAACCAAAGCAGGTAATTCAGGCTTTGTTGTTGGTGGTAGGAGCTCTCTGATTAGCCGTTGGTGTCCTCTGAGCAGTAGCAAGGAAGGAGGCTCTGCAAATCTTGGTCATATGTCTAACCTTCTGACAATTTCGGCATTTCACGGTGCATGACCCGTTGTGATGGAGCCTACAGTGGTTACACAGTGGTGATTTGCTAGCATAGACCTTCTAGTCGCTGGGTCCAATAGAGTAAACCGTGGCGACCTCTTGTCGCTTGTTCTGGTGGTTGTCGTTCCTTAGGAGATCTTTCCACTTTTTTTTTTTTGGTTCTTAGTTTCCTGATGTATTTCCCGGTACATCAAATCGTAATCCATACGGATTCCCGCCTTGTAGGCAGTAATAGCCTCTGCTATTCATTGGGCTATGAGTTGTTCTATTTCTGCTAAGTTTAGGTCTTGCCTCTCAGATGACATGTTTCTTCAAAATAAGTAAAGAATAGTGCGTCATTGTGAAGATACGTTCCAAGAGTAACTGACCGGATCTAAACACACACTTTGTGTTGGAGATACTTTGAGTATATACTTGATAGCACGTGGAATTTACTACCAAGTACTTAGAAGAATGTTAGTTTGTGTTTGGTGATTGATTAAGTAAAACAATAAGAACAACGATATCAACCAAACTTATCACTTCACTATATTGAACGATTACAATAGATCTGAATGATATGTGTATATCGTATTGTATGACATGTATATCAAACCCTAATCTAAGGATCTCCTTTTATAATGTAAAGAGTCCTTTACACGTTAAACATCTAACCATATCATTCTATAAAAATAAGATATTTACCATATCTTTTCTATAATTATCTTCAAACGGTTTCATCTTGATCTCATAAGCAGTCCTATCTGATCTTCCTTCAGCAGTTCTAACTGCTCTTCCATCAGCAGTCTTAACTGTCCTTGTATCAACAGTCTTAACTGTTCTTGTATACTTCAACCGTACAAACTGCTTAAGTTTAATTCCCAAGAGTAACTTTTTGAGGAGACATGTTATAAAGTGATATGTTAAAGTTGCGTTCAGATAAATGAGTGGTTTCCCATACGATGGTAATGTAAGTGTTTCAAAGGAATAAGACGAGTGTTCAAACTCAGAGTCGGATGATAGTCCATGAAGAATGTGGCGAGTGTTTAAACTCGGAGTTGAAGATTAAGATTTCATAAGGGAAGGCATAGTTTGTGACGAAGACGGTATACGTATGTAAGTATGTAGAAGATACTTATAATCTTTAGTATAAGGCTAGAAAGTATAAGACATAAAATAAGTACATACACATATGTATACAATTAACGCGAAAGCATGTGTCATCAAAGTAGCACGTAAGTGTGTGTGTCATCAAAATAGCATTTAAGTATATATGCTAAGCTTGCTGGAACAATAACTAAATTAGCAAGTGTTAGGAATTCTGGGAAATAATATATTTCTCATTCTTGCTGATAGTGAAGCTGGTTCCTGCTGTTAGTTATCCATTGCTGCTGCAGTTGGTTCCTGCTGATAGTTTATTTTTGTTTCTGCTGATAGTAGTCATTACTACGGGTAGTAGTAATTGTTATCCCGTAAGTTTAGAATGTTTGTTAGATTTATTTTTAGAAGAGATCTTGTTTATCTCTTTACACGTTTTCTTGTATGACGGGTTAGGGTTAGGGTTTCTTGTTAGTATAAAAACACCCGTCTATGAGTTTTGTAATCAATCGATTCAATCAATAGAAAAACAATTTCATTAGTTCATAAACCGATCCATAGAGGATCAAAACCTTGTTAGTTATTTTTCTTCTTTATATTCTTGTGTTTAGTTTCCGCATAGACACAAGTCTTACACCTAGAGATTCTCGTTTAACCAAGCTCAATCAAGTTAGAAGCACTCGATCCTACAAGTGGTATCAGAGCCTGGTGAGGATCTCTGATAAAGAAGAAAAAGTTCTCTATCTAATCTCTTAACCTTCTCTCAATGGAAGGCGACAACCCTGAAAACATTGTCATTAACCAAGAGGAATCTCAACCCAAACCTGAAACCTCACAAGTCCAAACACAAATTGTCACCACTGTGTCCAACAACAATGCTAAATTCCCATACCTAAGGAAAGATGAGTATGAAGTCTGGGCTATGAGAATGGAATACTGGATCACGAACAGTAATTACAACTTGTGGAATGTGATTCTTAAGGGAAACAGCAAGAAGAATACTGGAAGGGATGATGATGTCAACATCTATATAGAGCCACCTGTTACAGCAGATGAACATCTTGCTGTACAAAGGGAAACCAGGGCAAGAACCCTTTTGCTTCAGGCTATTCCAGAGGATCATATGGTTGATTTCCATCACCTGGATGATGCTAGACAGATCTGGCGTGCTGTAAAAGCCAGATTTGGAGGGAATGATGAGTCCAAAAAAATGAGAAAGTCTATGCTCAAGCAAGAGTTCCAGGAGTTTAAGATCTCTGAGGCTGAGAGGATTCACAAAGGGTATGATAGGTTTCACAAGATCCTGAGCCAACTCAACCAGTTGAAGGCTAGGCCGGACAATGAAGACAGAAACACCAAGTTTCTAAGGGCCTTGCCTCCATCCTGGTCTCAGGTTTCCATAACACTCAAGGCCAAAGGTGGACTGGACTATATGAGTTTTGATGATCTGTATAACAAGCTGAAAACCCTTGAAATTGATATCAAAGGGTATTCCACCTATTCACCTCAAACTCTAACCCATACTGCATTTGTTAGTACCTCTGGTGCTAATAAAGCATCATATGGAAACAGTCCGACACCATCATCATCATCAATTTCCTACTCACCTGCCACTCCAAAAGCTAAGACCAGATCTGATAATGTTCTAGAGGAGGTGTTTCATTCATTTGTTGCTGAGAGTACACCACAGCAGCAGATTGTTTATGAAGATTTTAATCAGGTGGACCAATTGGATCTAGAAGAGATGGACATTAAATGGCAGATGGCTATGCTGTCATTGAAAGTGAATAGGTTTGAAAAGAAGGCAGGAAGGAGGATTAACTTTGATGGACAGGAGGCTGCAAGGTTTGACAGAAGGAAGGTGAGGTGCTACAAATGTTCTCAACCAGGTCACTTTGCCAGGGAATGTACAGATAAGAAGGTGGATGATAAAGTCAGGTATTCTGCTTTCAAAATTCAAGAGTTGGAATCAGAGGACCCCAAGGCCTTGGTATCTGTGGATTCGATGGTGGACTGGGAACATCATGAGAAAGCTGTTGCAAGTGGAGCAGAGAAGGTCTATGGGATGATAGCTGGATATGGTGAGAAGAAACAAGTGGCTGGTCAATTTGGAATGATGGGTCATCCATCTCAGGTACAAAACCGCCCATTTGGTTGTGAACCTATATATGCTAAACTGAAACAGGAATTTGATGATAAAGAGAGTCAATATAAGGATAACTTTATACAACTCCAGGCCTATAAAAATGATGTTAAAACATTAGAACAACAAAAAGTCTGGTATCAAAAACAACAGTTAGCATATGAAGAAAAAATAAAGGTTTTGGAAAGAGATTTAAAAAACACCACTAATGAATTTAAACATTCTGAAAGAGAAAAAGCTTAGGTGGTGTTAGAAAAACAGGATTTGCAGTCTAAGCTAGACAATTCCTTGGCTAGGTTTGATAAATGGAAAGATTCATCTAAAAACCTAAACAAGTTAATCGATAGTTCTATGTCTACAAAAACTAAAAGAGGTTTAGGGTATGGTGACCTGATAGGGCCAAATCAATTTTATGACCCTAATGAGTATAGTGTTTTTGACCCTGAACCTGTAGATTATAGAAAACCTGTAAAGTATGTAAAGGAGGGTGGAATGAATGCTGTTCCTCCACCCATAACTGGAACATTTAAACCTGCAGACCCCTATGTTGACCTTGATGATTTACAAATGACTTATGGCAAAAAGGCAAAGAACTTGCCTGATCTTGATTGTGACTCTAATGAATTTGTCTCTTGTTCTTACAGTGACAAATCTTCAGAAATCAAGACTAATGACTATGCCATATGTGGATCAAGTGACAAGTCAGCTTCAATAAAATCAGAAGATCTCTCCTTAGAAGTAGCTACTGATGAATCTCAGACAGCTGCATTTGAAGATATTTCTTTTGATAATGTTAAAAACAATAATGTTTCTAGTTGTGGTTCTGTTTCAAACAATTTTGGTTATGGTTTTAATTTTGTTAAGAATGATTTTGTTTCTTGTGTTGGTTTGAATAATTCTGGTTGCAATGAGAAAGATAATGTTAAGAAAAAGTCCCCTAGAAAGAAATCTTGCTTTGTGTGTCGTAGTTATGATCATCTTATCAAAGATTGTGACTATTATGAAAAACAGATGGGTATATATGCTTGTCAAAATAGGTCTGTGTGGCACAATGTCAATGATATTCCCCCATATATTCCACAAGCAGCAAGAATAAACTCTTGTAGAGCTTCTGTTGCTGCTGGTAAGCCAGTTCCAGCTGGTAAGCATGTTGCTGCTGGCAAGCCAGTTCCTGCTGGTAAGCCTGTTGCTGCTGGCAAGTCCATTCCTGCTGATAAGCCTGTTGCTGCTGGTAATCCAGTTCCAGCTGATAGGATCAATCCTGCTGGTTGGAGAAGCAATGCTGCTAGACCTTACTACAGACCTATTAGCACTTACTTTCAAAATGATATGAGGCCTGTATATTTTGACACCATGCACATGGGAGGGGCAAGATGGGAAACTGCTGTTAATTCCTCAGCAGGTTGTTCTTGGAGAAACAATAACCAATATATGAGAATGGGGTCCAAGAACAATGGTGGATCTCATCAATCTCCATGGTTTAATACTTATTGATCCACTAGGCAGGCTCAAGTCAGCAATGGCTTGGGTCTCCCTTGTATCTAATGTTGTAAATGTATTCTTTGTATCAGGAATTTCTTTTTAGAAGTAAAGATGTTGGCATTGTTGACAGTGGATGTTCTAGGAGTATGACATGAAATTTAGAGAGACTGCATGACTTTGTGCCCTTAAATGGAGGTTCTGTGACATTTGGAGGAGGAGATGGCACAATTACTGGAAAGGGTACTATCAAAACAACCAAGCTAGACTTTGAAGATGTGCTTTATGTGAAGGAACTCCAAAACTTTAATTTGTTCTCTGTCTCACAAATTTGTGACAAGAAGAACAGTGTTCTCTTCACTGAAACTGATTGCTTTGTGTTGTCCAAAGACTTCAAGTTACCTGATGAAAGTCAGGTTGAACTCAAAGTTCTAAGGACTTACAACCTTTACAGTTTCAATCTAAGTGATGTTCAGCCTGAGGGTTCAGTTTCTTGTTTTTTGGAAAAAGCTTCTGTGGATGAATCTAATAAATGGCACAGAAGAATGGCTCATGTGAATTTCAAGATCATTAACAAGCTGGCTAAGAATGGTTTGGTCTAAGGGCTCCCTCTCAAAACCTTCTCCAATGAACACAATTGTATTGCATGCAACAAAGGAAAGCAACACAAAGCTTCATACAAGGCAATCACAGCTGTGAGCACCATTAATGAGCCTGTGCAGCTTCTTCATATGGATCTCTTTGGTCCTACTTCTATCAGAAGTATTGACCACAAGTACTACTATCTGGTGATTATAGATGATTTTAACAGGTTTTCTTGGACTTTCTTTTTGGGTACTAAAGATTAAACTTATCCAGTTATTAGGGACTTTATTACCTTAATAGAAAATCAGCTAAATAAAAAGGTTAAGTCAATAAGGTGTGATAATGGAACAGAGTTTAAGAATTCTAATCTAATTGAACTCTGTGGGAGTAAGGGGATAAAAAGGGACTATAGTAATGCCAGAACCCCACAACAAAATGGGGTTGCAGAAAGAAAAAATAGGACCCTTATAGAAGCAGCTAGGTCTATGTTAGCTGACTCTAAGATGCCCACTATGTTTTGGACTGAAGCAGTCTGCACTGCTTGTTATGTGCTGAATAGGGTATCTGTTACTAGTCCTCATAATAAAACACCTTATGAGCTTTTGCCTGGGAAAGTTCCAAACATTAATTACCTTAAACCTTTTGGATGTCATGTCACTATATTGAACACTAGTGATCATCTAGGCAAGTTTGATGGGAAGGCTGATGAAGGGTTTATTGTTGGGTATTCTGCTCATAGTAAAGCCTATAGGGTATATAATTTGTCTACTAAGAGGATAGAAGAGACTCTCAACTTAAGATATCTTGAGGATAAACCTAATTTGCAGGGTGCAGGTCCAGAGTAGTTCTTTGACCTAGATTATCTGACAGATACCTTAGGTTATACTAGATTCAAAGCAAATCAATTTGTTGGTACACATGTTTCTCAAACTAACAATGCAGGTACCTCAGATGATGATTCTGATGCAGAGAGTGATGAACGACCTATAGTTGTTCCTTCTTTTCCCTCTAACAACATTTCAGGTTCAAAGTTCAAAGATACTTCTGATATGGCTGGAAGTGATTCAAGTTTTGCAGAAGATCTTGCTAGGCTTCAAAGACAAGAGTATAATGCCAAGAAAGCTGCTGAAATGTTTGGTTCTGGGTTTTCTAAAGAGACAGAGGAGATTCTGAGAAATGCTGAAGCTGAAGTTCGAGAGCAACTGAATTCTGCTGGCAGTGCTACCAATTCTGCTGGTAGTGCATCTGTTCCAGCTGGTTCTTCTAATCAAGCATCCTCAATTGATGTCAATCCCATTGTTACCAATGGTAGTGAATTCTGCTGGTAGTGCATATGATGATGACTTCAACCCCTCCATTACTAATCAGGCATCCACAATTGATGTCAATCCCATTGTTACCAAGAGGATCAATACAGTTCATCCTCAGTCCTTGATCCTTGGAGATCTAAATTCCCCTGTTCAGACAAGAAGCAAGTTACATCAACCCAAGTTTGGAGAATCTGCTTTTCTCAGTTATATCCAGGATCAGTTAAGGAGCAATCATCCTGATTATCTACATTGCCTCTATGCTTGTTTCTTATCCCAGATTGAACCAAGGAGTATAGCCCAAGCTCTTGATAATTCTGATTGGGTTGAGGCTATGCAAGAGGAAATGCAGCAGTTCCAGAATCAGAAAGTATGGAAGTTGGTACCTTTGCCTGCAGGAAAGCATGCTATTGGAACTAAATGGATTCTCAAGAATAAAAGGGATGCTAGGGGAATTGTGGTTCGAAATAAAGCCAGGTTGGTGGCTCAAGGACATAGACAAGAAGAGGGGATTGATTATGATGAAGTGTTTGCTCTAGTGGCAAGAGTTGAAGCCATCAGACTGTTCTTAGATTTTGCCTCATTCATGGGGTTTGTAGTATATCAGATGGATGTGAAGAGTGCCTTTTTGTATGGAAGGATTGTAGAAGAGGTTTATGTTACTCAACCAAAGGGATTTGTGGATCCTCAGAATCCTGATTTGGTTTACAAAGTGGTAAAAGCACTTTATGGTCTTCATCAAGCACCAAGGGCTTGGTATGCAAGGCTATCTGCCTTTTTGCTAAAACATTGTTACAGAAGAGGGACAATAGATAAAACACTTTTCATCAGGAAGAACTTCAAAGATATCATTCTGGTACAAGTTTATGTAGATGATATCATCTTTGGTTCTACTAATGAAGCCTGGTGCAGGGAATTTGAGGAATTGATGAAGAGTGAATTTGAGATGAGTGCTATGGGTGAAATGACTTTCTTCTTGGGTCTTCAGGTTAAGCAGAAACCAGATGGGATCTTTATCTGCCAAGAGAAGTATGTTTATGACATACTTAAGAAGTTTGATATGGAAAATGTGAAAACTGCAACAACCCCATTTGAACCTCCAAAGCCTAAATCCAATAATGAACCTGATGCTGCTGTTAATGTTCATCTATACAGGTCCATGATTGGGTCACTCATGTATTTGACAGCTTCTAGACTTGATATCATGTTTGCTGTCAGTGCATGTTCTAAACATCAGGTTACACCCTTGACTTCTAACTTAAATGCAGTCAAGAGAATCTTCAAGTATTTGAAAGGACAGCCTAAGTTGGGACTTTGGTACCCAAAAGATTCTCCTTTTGTGTTGGAAGCTTATAGTGACAGTGATTATGCTGGTGCTGACTTTGATAGAAAGTCAACTACTGGGGGTTGTCAGTTTCTGGGTAGAAGGTTGGTTTCTTGGCAGTGCAAGAAGCAGACTATAGTGGCTACATCTTCTACTGAGGCAGAGTATGTTGCTGCTGCTAGCTGCTATGGACAGGTTCTTTGGATGCAAAATCAGCTGTTAGATTATGGGTTCAACTTCATGAACACTAAGATCTTCATTGATAATCAAAGTACTATGTGCATTGTTAAAAATCCTGTCTATCAATAAAGGACAAAGCATATTGAGATAAGACACCATTTCATAAGAGATGCTTATGAGAAGCATCTTATTCAGGTGATTAAAATTCATACTGATGACAATGTGGCTAATCTGCTGACCAAGGCTTTTGATGGACCAATGTTTAACCATTTGGTGGTCCATATTGGGATGGTAAATCCTTAGGTACTGAGTTTGAGGGGAGGACAAAGCCTAAGGGGAGGCTTTCTGGCCTAAGGGGAGGCTTTCTGTTGTATAATATGTTATTTTCTTTTCTTTATTTTCTTTTATGTTTATTTCCTTTTTCGTTCATAAAAAAAAAAAAAAAAAAAAATTCATTATGTATATTTTGTGCTAACTTTTATGGTTTTGAGTAAATCCTTGCAGGTACAGTGTTGGTGTTTACACCTACACAACAAATGGTAATCAACTCACCATGTCTCATAGACAAGAAAGAGTTGACTCACCATGAGGGTACGGCTCTAGTGTGATTATCAAATCCGTTAATAGCTGTAATAGCTTGCTCAAAGCTATAGGGTTCTCAACTCACCAATGTTTCATTACTAAGAGTTGAATGGTTTTCAATTCACCATGGATTTTACTCCTTTGGGGTTTCCAAAGAATTGGCTAGCCCACAAGTGTATGGCTTGTGGTAAAGGCAGTGGAATACCATACTTGGTACTCAATTCACCAAAGGTTATCTTGAACCTAAGAATTGGCTAGTCCTGAGCAAACAACTACAGGTAAAGACAAGTCAAATCCGTTTATAGTTGCTGATTTACTAATAATCAGATGGTTATCAATGTACCATGGTCTTACACACCTAAACATTGGCTACTCCAGTAGTGATGGCTATTGGTAAAGAGACATCAAATCCATTAATTTTCAATGATTCACCTCTCACAGGAGTTAACACACCTGGATGTGATGAGAATAGTATGAAACTTAACAGATTTGATGTACCATTTGTCATAGTTGCTGGAAAGATTATATCAGGGGTAACAAGGTTATAATGAAGATGTTCCTGTTGCTGCTGGTTCATATCTGTTGCTGCTGGAATCGTGTACTCAAAGAAGATTGCTGATGGTTACTTTCTGATGTTGCTGCATCAATCCTCTGGACTTCAAATCTGGGAATCTTGCAGGTTAACCTAGTCAACTTCAAGATTAGGGGAGGATTGTTAGGAATTCTGGGAAATAATATATTTCTCTTCTTGCTGATAGTGAAGCTGGTTCCTGCTGTTAGTTATCCATTGCTGCTGCAGTTGGTTCCTACTGATAGTTTATTTTTGTTTCTGCTGATGGTAATCATTACTGCGGGTAGTAGTAATTGTTATCCCGTAAGTTTAGAATGTTTGTTAGATTTATTTTTAGAAGAGATCTTGTTTATCTCTTTACACGTTTTCTTGTATGACGGGTTAGGGTTAGGGTTTCTTGTTAGTATAAAAACACCCGTCTATGAGTTTTGTAATCAATCGATTCAATAAATAGAAAAACAATTTCATTAGTTCATAAACCGATCCATAGAGGATCAAAACCTTGTTAGTTATTTTTCTTCTTTATATTCTTGTGTTTAGTTTCCGCATAGACACAAGTCTTACACCTAGAGATTCTCGTTTAAACAAGCTCAATCAAGTTAGAAGCACTCGATCCTACAACAAGTAAAGTGGCAAGTAAGGCAGGCTAGCATATGGCGGTCATAGGGTGAATTTTATAAAAAGTGGTTATAGTCTAGGTTTTATGCGTACCTAGTTCTCTATAACCTAGGCTCTGATGCCAATCTGTAACACCCCCATATCAGATCGCAGCGAAAGTGATATCTGGGTGCTACTTATTGGAATCATAACACAAGTAATAGAGAACGGATTATCGAATCCGTTTTAAAGTTACATTAATCAAAGCATAAGTTTACATAGTTATGAATGCGAAAAACAAGGCCCATAATAGTTTTAAGTTGTCTCAGATTACAAAACATTGGTCATGAGTGTTATGTGTACACTCTAAAAGTGTGCCTATGCCCCTGCCAAGCGCTGCCTTCCATCATCATATATCAAACAATTAAACACCTGAGAAAACATGCAAAAAGTCAGCAAAAGCTGGTGAGTTCATAGGTTTACATAAAGTAGTAAAGTTGGACCAATAAGTTTACAAGTTAACATTATAATGTGCATAATGCTATACGAAAGTCTACTACGCTACGCTAAGTTCCATGTTACCGAAGCTACGACAAATAAAGCGTGCAAAGTGTAGTCACGTAACGAATGAGGCATGCAAAATGTAGTCACGTAATATGAAAAATGTAGTCATGAAATGAATGAGGCGTGCAAAATGTAGTCACGTAATATGCAAAATGTAGTCACGCTATGAATGAGGCATGTGATGCGCGTGATGTGTCGTTGTGGTTTAGCAGTAATAATGCCTACTCAAGTTTTAAATTTATATAGCCGACTTATCAATAACACACACACTTAACGAGCAGTGTACCCGGTCAGTATGAATATAATGGTAAGTAGAGTGTCGATCACTAAGAGTGGAACGTATTATCTAGTTATTCTAATCAGTATTTTAATATCCTAAGTTAGTTATACAACCTAATCTAACACAAGGGGGGTTCAGCCTGAGAGACTGGCACAGTTTGGTTATAATTAAATAGAAAACTAAACTAATGAGCACGAATCAGCGATTAGCACACACGTACACAGATAGATACTCGAGACAATAAGAAGACCTGTCCTGATAATTAAATAGCTTGTCACTTGTTTTATTGCTAGTTTTATATGAGGTGTATATAATTAAACCTTTCTCGTTGGCTCTAATCTTATCGGTGAGTAAACCCTTAATGATTACTTATGTCTATCCTATTTATTTAAGCGTCTCTAATAAATAGGCGAGGAAGGGGTCATGGCGACCCAAATAAGGCTCAGCTAGACACAGAGGTTATGAATGCACTAATAAAAGTCACCATAGACATCAACATATAAACTTTAATTAATGGGAAAGCAATATTAAGGGGAGTGCATGATCTTCCGTAGTCACATGACACAAGCCCATCAATCCTGATGAATTAAAGCGTACTAATACAATAAAACAAAACTACTTAATGAATTGAATGCATGCAGGACCTTCTTACATATCTTGTATCTTTGTTTGAGGTGTGTCTTGTGTTGCTTGGTCGTCTGAATTCGGCTTTAGGGTTATGGTCTCTACTGTTCAAGAGTCTCTCAAATTTGTCTGACCTTGGGGTATTTATAGTTTCTGTATAAGGGATCGATGCGGCGCATTGAGTTGATAGATGCGGCGCATTGACTTAACTTCGCGTGGGGTCCAAGATTAATATATTCAGGAATATTCGTACACCGTCTTCAGATGCGGCGTAACTTGATCTTTGTATGCGGCGCATGTACTTTAGCTTTCTTGGATTGTAATTGGTGAAATCTTGATAGTGATACGCCGTATGTTAGAAGTATATTGCGGCTTATCTGGAGTAGAACGAGCTTGATCTTCTTCTTTGACCAAAGTTTCATATGCGGCGCATGACAGAATTGCATGCGGCGCATTCTTCAAAGTCAGGCAATGGTCTTCGAATTCATCTAATTATGATATTGCGTCGTATCTGTTGAGTGAGATATGGCGCATCTTCTGGATTTCAGTAGACTTTTGACATCTCGCTTGTTTTGCTCCATAATTAGTCCAAAATTGCCAAGTTTTACATAATGCTTGTTTTTACCTGAGAATTACTAAAGTAAACATTAATGTATCGATTCTCATATATAATATTATAAAACAAGTCAAATAAATAGGATAAATGATGATAATAAAATGTACTTATTTGAGTTCATCAAATATCCCCCCACTTGAACTTTACTTGTCCCCAAGTAAACCTTAGAATTAATCATATGAAAATGTATCCTAAAAGATATTAGGACTTATTTTTATATTTAAGCACGTATTCGTTTTGTCATAATCACACAACCAAACACTTAACGAAGTAGAAACCAAAATAATTTTTAATGTAAAACAATTCTAAATCGTTTAGTTGCTTAGTCGTGACGAATATTCTATCATAGGCTTGGCAAGTATACGCATCTCCCCCACTAAAGCCAAGGAGTAACAAGTCTAAAGTGGTAAAAAAGGTTTGTTGGTTAAGGGTTGATCATCCTTTTTAATCTCTATCGATCTCATATTCCAGAAAAGGCGACAAAATTACAAATACATGATCGAATCCACGACCACGATACTTGCAATTGCTCAATTCCTTAACTCGAATAGGCTAAAGATAGGACCAAGTAATCTTCACCAATAATATTATACCAAAAAGGGCGACAAAATCATAAATACATAGCCGAATCCACGAATACGATACTTAAGATTGCTCAAATCCCTAATCTCAATAAATCAAAGGTTTGGATGAAGAATGATATAGGGTATGGATAATATTTGGGATACAAATTGGTGTAAAATGAAAAATAAACAAAACAGATAAATTAAAATCCTAAGTGTGGTTAATCACTTTCCCAACCATCCCATGAATAAGACTCATATCATTGAATAACTCACGCTTTAACACTTGAAACACACGCTTTAGGTAGACACGAATTATACTCAACAAAATCTCAATCAAAGAATAACCTTAGTTGGCGTTCCCATAACGGCCAACTCCCATTCAATCCATAAATATAATATACAACAAATAGTGGTGATATCTCCCACTTAATACAAAACTTTACATAAGTTGGTTAAAACAAACTTCCAACTTTTCCTTTTTTTTTTCTTGACATCAACATATATGTGTAAAATTTCACAACTTTTCTATCACTATTTTTCCGGATAATTTTTCCATACTCTTCATACTTTCAGAAATAACTGTAATAGTGAAAGTAGCAAACACACGAAAAATAAACTAAAAGATATACAATATTTACTTTCATACCAATTGCATTGTGCAATTTCCCGACCTAACCAAAGATAATGAATTACGCACGCGAACACAGGTAATGTAAGGAAACACACTTTGCCTAAAGCAATTAACCACGGATTTTAATCTACAGGGTAGGCTAAGGTGTAAGGGTGTATCGAAACATTATAACAAAGGTGTAAGAAACGAAAGGAATGGCTCTGAGGGATTTTCTAGGGGTATCTTACTCTAAAAGTGAGAGTAAACAAAGGGTTTATACGGGGGTTAACTAACCAGTGTAGTTAGTTAATATCACATAACATGTAAAGGCTATTTGGGTGTAATCCTAGAAATTTACCAACTTAGACAAGTCACTCCAATTATATAGATAATACTCATTATGGTGGTCTCGAATAGTATACAAGCCAAGTTCTAAAGTTTACAAGTCACCAGCACACTAAAGTTTTAATATTTTTGGAAGAATAAAGTTATGTGTGCGGTTATGTAATTTAGACTTTAAACAAAAACATGCTAAAAAATTTTAAATTTTGATATATTAAGCGCATTTTAAGCATATTTTGAAAAAGTTTAGGACAAGTAAGTGTTCTAATTCTCCATCCCCCCACTTAAGTTAAACAACGTCCTCGTTGTTTGTGTCAAAGGTTAAACACTGGAAAATAAAAGAATTAGAACAGAAAAACTCCCCTGAGATTTGCTCGGTATGATCCTCCGTTATTCGTATAAGAGCAAAAATCAACTTTCTTGTGGATGAGAACGTTTAAGCTTCATAAATGATGTATCCATAAAAATGCAGGAATCTATAATACCATTTAGACTTTAACACACCTGAGTTAAGAAGGTTCAAACTTGCATAATACATTAGTATTTAGTAAAAATAAAACCTAAAAAATTAAACTGTAAATCATCAGGTCAGTCGATACGTCGTATCTTATGGAAGAAGATACGCCGTGTCGAGCCTGGAATAAATACGAATCAGAATAAAAGATGCGTCGCATCCTTAACCAGGGATGCGCCGCATTAAATAAACTGACAGAAAGTTTTAAAGTCAAAAATAAAAATGCAGAAAATGAAATAAGATATGACCAGTGCAGGTGATGCGTCGCATCTTGTGATGGAGATGCGCCGCATCTTCTGCAGGTCTGACAGACTCGACACAGAACAGAAAAGTAAAATTTTTTTCTTCGGGTTGTCCCCCGGTCAACACTTGTCTTTATTCCAGAGTCTTCAAGTTAGACTCACGTTCAGCTCCTTATTTTGTTCTTGTTACGTGCCATCCTTCTTCTTTCATCCGAAAGATGTTACCGTATAGCTCCGCAACATTTTCTTCCGTTCGACTTAATCTAATATATTCTTTGGTCTTCGTCGCAACATATTCCTCATATGGTCCCAAAGAGTATTTGATGACTTCAAATTTTTCAGAAATTATCATGGGTGGGTTATTATAAGTGATCCCAAGTAGTCGACATTTTCTCTCGATGAATTCTTCTTCGTCTTTATCAACAAACTTGAAATAAGGTTCCTTATTCAAATAGTCATCAAGTTCATCAATTAATTTTCCTCGTGACTCATCGTTATTATCATAGGGATAATAATCTTGAGTCTCGTCCCACTTTCTTTTCAATTCCCATTTTAAGCGTCGATTAAGCCTTGTGTAATCATCACATTTTCTATGCACCCATTCCCAGAAAGTAGTATTCGATGCTCCCTTTAGTTCTTTTAAGTATTCGATTCTACCTTTTTCTTGCAAAGCCTCTGCTCTACGTGGGGAGTCTTCAACTTTTTCATACCAATCATAGTCTTCAAAGTATACATCGTTTCCAACTCGTTTCATTCCAATTATACTTCCCCCATTGCAGGTTCTATCATTCTTCCAATCACAGGTTGGCCATTCACTACTTCTATCCTTGAAACGGAAAGGTTTACAAGTGTGATTAATATGCCCAAATTCCCATGGTTTATCCCAAACCCATGGTATCTGGTCATTCCATTCGTAGTACCAGGTGTTTTTGAACTCATCATAAGTTTTGAATCCTGGTAGATCTCCAGTTAGCACATCAGCGTCAATTTGAAGAAGGTAATTAAATTCTTTGAATTTTTTGCACAAGGGTGTCTCATAATTGAACACATCAATGTCTATGCTGAACAATTCTTCAATGCCTTCCTCGATCGTTGAATTGTCATGTGATGATCCATTGTTGCTTTCTAATTCCTCATCTTCCCCTCTCATCCAATATACCCATAACACATCTTTAGTAGCTCGGTCCATGATCTTATGGTTATTGAACTTACTAGCTAACCAATCTGAAAAATCAACATTGTTAGGATCGTAGTTAACGTCAAAGCTAGTATTACCAATCATTTTCCTCCTTATCTCCATGAACTCATTAAATTGTTCTTTAAAACTTCATGTCAACCATGAGGTCACAATCCGTTTGACTTCATTCGTAGGAGCAAATTTGGGATCACCGTATTTAAGTTCAAGCCATTCTTTTAAAGAGATATCCATCAACCTTACCAACTTTTTATGAAACAGTATCTCCGATTCAGCATAAATTCTTTCATCATCCAGATTGCTTTTATCTAATCCCCAATACTGTTCGGAATAAGGCATATAAGAAGTTTGTATAGGTTGGATATTTCCTCTATCATAGCTTTTGTTGCTCGATTTGTTGACTGCATTTGCTAAGTTCATGTATTCAATTTGGAATTTTCCATATTTTTCTTCGATAGTCGTCCAAGTTAATCCTTTAGATTCAATGATAGGCCATAAGAGTAACAATTCATCTTCAGTGCAGCTCATTAGTAAATCATAAGAGAATATTCCATCTTCAATATTGCATAAGCATTTGAATTCCATATAAGTAGCTTCAAGAGGAGTTTCCCAAAAAAATAAATCGGCATCAATCGTGAGTACATTGAAGTTGACATCTTCATAAACTTCCACTGAGTAGAAGAGCATGTTGGTTTGAGATACGGATTTGGGTAAAGCATCGATCGTAGGTAAGTTGCAAGTAATAGCATCGAAATTTTTGAATGAATCCGAAAGCAAGAGTTCCTTTTCCAATTCTGAGCTTTTAGTAATGCTTAATGCTGGGAACTTGCTCAAGCTAACTTTATAGTTATCACACTCGTCATCACTTTCCAGAATTAACGGCTTTTTGGTGCGGGACTTTTCATTGTGCTTATCTTTCATAAGTTCCTTAGCAAGATATCCGTTCATTGACATATCTTCCATAGCAAAACCTGTCATCATAGGTAAAATCGTCAGTAGGATCTGTTCGCTAGAAGAGAAATTAATGAATTTAGAAACGAATATAAAGAATAAAAATGGCTAATATCTGCGGACGATGCGCCGTATCAAGAAAGATGGATACGCCGTATCTTATTACGTTAAAATTTAATCAGACTTTTATTCAGAAAACAGATACACCGCTTATGAATTAGAATGCGCCGTATCAAATTTAAATTATCAAAAATCGATTATATTTATTGAAATTAAATGCGTCGTATTAACAAAAGCTAATGCGCCGTATTTTCGTTACGTTTCAAAATACAAGATTTTTGATTTAGTAGATGCGCCGTATCGATAAAGATCGATGCGTCGCTTCTGTTTAATAATTCGAAAAACTGTTTTTAATTTAAATAGAAAATACGCCGTATCTGTTAAAATAGATGCGTCGTATGACGTTAGGGTTTAGAAAAATTTCTAATTAAAAACAGAATACGCCGTATCTTGGGGAAAGATGCATCGTACTCGAATTTATTAAACGCGTTGTATTTTATAAAAATTAAACGCAATACGCCGTATCTGTGAAAACAGATGCGCCGTATCGTTTGTATCAGCACAATACAACGACAGCAGAATGCAGAAAAATAGAAAAAAAGAAAAACAAAAATAAAAACAAACAAAAAGAAACAAAAATTACAGAAAAAAAAAACACAAAAAACAGAAAATATGCAAATTATACAATGAATGCAATCTATCTAATATATAACAGGGTTAGAGGTTAGAATCTAAAAAAAAACTAAAAAGAAAAACCTAATTAAAATACTAAATCAAATTAACAGATAATAACAATTCACTCCCCGGCAGCGGCGCCAAAAACTTGATGCGCGTGATGTGTCGTTGCGGTTTAGCAGTATTAATGCCTACTCAAGTTTTAAATTTATATTTAGCCGACTTATCAATAACACACACTTAACGAGCAGTGTACCCGGTCAGTATGAATATAATGGTAAGTAGAGTGTCGATCACTAAGAGTGGAACGTATTATCTAGTTATTCTAATCAGTATTTTAATATCCTAAGTTAGCTATACAACCTAATCTAACGCAAGGGGGGTTCAGCCTGAGAGACTGGCACAGTTTGGTTATAATTAAATAGAAAACTAAACTAATGAGCACGAATCAGCGATTAGCACACACGTACACAGATAGATACTCGAGACAATAAGAAGACCTGTCCTGATAATTAAATAGCTTGTCACTTGTTTTATTGCTAGTTTTATATGAGGTGTATATAATTAAACCTTTCTCGTTGGCTCTAATCTTATCGGCGAGTAATCCCTTAATGATTACATATGTCTTTCCTATTTATTTAAGCGTCTCTAATAAATAGGCGAGGAAGGGGCATGGCGACCCAAGCAAGGCTCAGCTAGACACAGAGGTTATGAATGCACTAATAAAAGTCACCAAAGACATCAACATATAAACTTTAATTAATGGGAAAGCAATATTAAGGGGAGTGCATGATCTTTCGTAGTCACATGACACAAGCCCATCAATCCTGATGAATTAAAGCGTACTAATACAATAAAACAAAACTACTTAATGAATTGAATACATGCAGGACCTTCTTACAGCTCTTGTATCTTTGTTTGAGGTGTGTCTTGTGCTGCTTGGTCGTCTGAATTCGGCTCTTGGGTTATGGTCTCTACTGTTCAAGAGTCTCTCAAATTCGTCTGACCTTGGGGTATTTATAGTTTCTGTCTGAGGGATCGATGCGGCACATTGAGTTGATAGATGCGGCGCATTGACTTAACTTCGCGTGGGGTCCAAGATTAATATATTCAGGAATATTCATACACCGTCTTCAGATGCGGCGTAACTTGATCTTTGTATGCGGCGCATGTACTTTAGCTTTCTTGGATTATAACTGGTGAAATCTTGATAGTGATACGCCGTATGTTAGAAGTATATTGCGGCGTATCTGGAGTAGAACGAGCTTGATCTTCTTCTTTGACCAAAGTTTCATATGCGGCGCATGACAGAATTGCATGCGGCACATTCTTCAAAGTCAGGCAATGGTCTTCGAATTCATCTAAGTATGATATTGCGTCGTATCTGTTGAGTGAGATACGGTGCATCTTCTGGATTTCAGTAGACTTTTGACATCTTGCTTGTTTTGCTCCATAATTAGTCCAAAATTGCCAAGTTTCACATAATGCTTGTTTTTACCTGAGAATTACTAAAGTAAACATTAATGTATCGATTCTCATATATAATATAATAAAATAAGTCAAATAAATAGGATAAATGATGATAATAAAATGTACTTATTTGAGTTCATCAGCATGCAAAATGTAGTCACATAATATGCAAAATGTAGTCACGTTACGAATGAGGCGTACAAAATGTAGTCACGTAATGAAAAACACATAAGTTTAGTTTGGTCCATAAAAGTAAGCATGTTTCTCACCCCAAGTTTGCAAAGAAAATACGAGTTAAAAGTGGGGCTTCGAACTTACCTCAGAAAATAGTCATCTGAAATGAAAAGTCGAGTGGTAGTAGTGTGAGGCACCGACACGCGACAGTGAGTTAAGAAATAGATCGAGTGGAATGAGAAACCAAAAGCAATCCTATTAACCCAAGTTTACTAACCCAAATATACATCCAAGCTTTGC
Organism: Artemisia tridentata subsp. tridentata; assembly: GCA_021014915.2. Lineage (NCBI taxonomy): Eukaryota > Viridiplantae > Streptophyta > Magnoliopsida > Asterales > Asteraceae > Artemisia > Artemisia tridentata. The sequence goes on from CP139503.1 coordinate 325,217,434, forward strand.
TCTTATGTTTGCTAATAACCCAAAACTCCTTTCTCCTTGGTTCGAATGGTATAGTGAGTACTTAGTTTCTAGTGTGAGCTTACTAAGTTCAAGAGTCCCCTTTTATAGATGAGCTTAGGTATGGTCTTGGGTATTATTTTATGTTCTTCTTTTTGCCTGGAATTCATCAAAAGAGTTAAAGAGACTTGGTTTGGTTTAAGCATGCATGTAATCGGCTTATTTTATGGGCATCGGAAGGCATTGTCTTGTCAAGTTTTGATGAAGGGAACACATTGTACTATGGATAATGAAGTCAAAAGTGGTCAAGGCATGACTTGTGCATTAGTTTAATGACTAGGTAGAAAAGGGTAGGGTGGCTTATTGTTTTGTTTATTAAACTAGACATAGACTAGGTTACATAAAAATATTAAGATTGTGTGCTTAGTTTCTTGGATGGTCGTTTAAACAAGCAAAAAGGAAATGTCATGTCATCCTTTGTCTCACCATTTGCTTATTACTTGGTGGTTTAAGGATTTATTTTCTAGTTACCAAAGTCAAAGGTCAAAATTTCAAAGTCCAAGTATGGTTTAATGTAATATAAAAATCACTAGCTATTATTTAATTAGGGGAGGGCGGCACTTTAATAAAAGTGATGAGGAAGATAAGTTTTGATTTTTACGGAGTGTATTCCGTGTCCCGTTGAGTTTAAATGTGAGTCGCGGTGTCCCGGTTTGACACTATACTTAGGTATGTATAAAATACATTTTCGGGAGTGTTATTATATAAGTATTATAAAAACATTTTTTGGGCTCGAACATGAGTTTATTTAATTATTTCCATAACTAATTGAGTGTCGGTACTCGTATGAGGTCATTTTTCAGGAAAAACGAGATAACTTCTCATTTTTAAATTTTGATTGTCAATATTTGTCAGAAAATATAAATTGTGCATTTTCTAATAAAATAAATATTATTACTATTAAAATAATAGTACAAAAAATTACCATTTGTCACAGACAATAATTGTACAACTGAATTTGACGCGTTTGGTTTTTCTTTGAAGGACTTCTGGACTCGCCATATCCTCCTTCGATGTGATAGTTCGGGTGATCTCTATCTCGTCACCAAGCCGTCAACCATTCCTACAGCTCTTCTCTCCACAAGCTCCTCCACGTGGCACCAACGCCTCGGTTTTACCATCCCAGTGATGAAGTGCTACGGTCCCTTGTTTCTCGTCAATTTATTTCATGTAATAAAGAAAAGTCTTCCCATGTTTTTTACGTATGCGAGCTTGGCAAACATGTGAAGCTTCCTTTTCATAGTTCCAAGTCTATTGTCGAACATTTTTTTGATATTATTCATTCCGATTTATGGACATCTCCAATTACTAGTAAAAGTGGTTTCAATACTACGTATTATTGCTTGATCATTTCTCCCATTATTTATGGATTTACCCTCTTCGTAATAAATCTGACATGCTTGATAAATTTCCGCATTTTCGTAATTATGTTAAGAAATAATTTAAATGCGAAATAAAAAGTTTCCAATGTGACCATGGTGGTGAGTTTAACAATAACCACTTACACACACTTTTTGCTAACCATGGTATACAATTTAGATTCTCTTGCCCAAAAACTTTTCAACAAAATGGCAAGGCAGAACACATGATTAGAACCATCAACAATGTCATTCGTACGCTCTTGTTTCAAGCTCACCTACTCGCACCTTTTGGGTCGAGGCCCTACATATGGCCGCTTATCTCCTCAATCTTTTACCCTCTACCGCCATCAACAATGAAATCCCTTACACAAAATTTTTTCAAAAAGCACCCGACTACTCTAACCTACGTACATTTGGGTATCTATGCTACCTTCACCTTCACTCACCCCACAAACTTGCCCCACGATCAACACCGTGAATTTTCTTTGGCTACCCTGCCTATCACCATGGCTTTCAATGCCTAGACCTTGAAACAAACAAAATTTTACTTTCCCGACACGTCACCTTTGATGAAACCTAATTTCTTTACCACTCAATGACACCCGAATCTCCACCTTCCTACACCTTTTTAGACCCTACACCGTCCCCTCTACTTCACCAAGTACTCACTCACCCACCATCGCTAAATCCACTGTAGGACGGTCCCAATACCCATCATGAGCCCATTACACCCTCTGTTCACACGAGTATACTCAATGGCCCACTACCCGTCAATCCACCATCACCAACTCAACAACCTCCTACACAAACAATCAACCACAACACCTCAACCCAACCTACACAACCTCCCACCGAACCACCTCGTACTCACAGCATGGTCACTCTGTCACAATCAAGCATTGTTAAACCCATTGAACGTCTCTCACTTCACACTTCTTTTATCTCACCATTACCTAAATCTCCCTTCCTCGCTCTTCAAAACCCTCACTGGAATAATGCTATGTATGATGAGTATAATGCGTTAGTTAAAAATGGTACTTGGATCCTTGTACCACGGCCCTCTGGTGTTAACTTTGTAAGATCTATGTGGTTGTTCAAGCATAAATTTCATGCTGACGGGATGTGGAAAACTAGAGGGGGGGGGGGGTTGAATAGTTTTACGTCTTTTTAATTTTATTATGAAAACTTTGTTTACTTTTAAAAAACTTAGATTCGAAGTTATGTGAACTCAACTCTTGAACAATATGAACAACTATAAGTAAATCTAAATAAACAATGCAAGTAAAGTAATGAAATGAAATGAAAGATAGAGATGGAAAGATCGAACCGCGAGACAAAGGATTTATAGTGGTTCGGCTACAAGGACACCTTCCATGCCCTACTCCACTCCTCGAGCACCTAACTCGAGAGTTTTCTTCACTATGTCAACAAGCTCCCTTATGGCGGAGAAAACCTTACACAACTTTCGCTTACACCGGTTTAATGACACAAAGCTAGATGTCGGGTCCTAATCGTAGCTAGAACCAATCTCACAACTTCTACACGACTTCTTCACGACTTATTCACAACTTCTTCACGACGGCTTCACAACATCTTCACGACAGCTTCACAACTTCTACACGACGGCTTTACAACTTCTACATGACGGCTTCACAACTACTTCACAACCTAGCACTACTTATATACTCTTCTACTTCCTTACACCTTCACTACTTACACACCTTAACTTCTTTACAACTTCACCACTATCACACTAATCTAGCCTAAACAATTATGTTCACACCTATCTAACAAATATACACAACTTATACACAAATGAATGAATGATTACACAAACAACTTAGGTAGCAAGATGATACTAAGTTGCAATACTTCTTCTCTAGTTGTAGAAGGAGTATTCTTCTTTTGCACTTGGATGGTAGAAGCTTGGATCACTTAGAAACCAATGCTTAAGAATATATGATCAAAGGATTTAGAAAGGATTTTGAAAGATAAGGAGAGATTTAGAACAGAAGGTTTGGGGTGCAAAAGGTGAGGTAAAAGTCCAGGATTAGTCCAGTATTTATAGGGAAAAACTGACACCTGGAGGAGCAGGGCGGTCCCCTTAAATAGGTGGCCGGTCTCCTTAAAATTAAGGGGGCCGCCCTACCCGAACGTTGCTGAGTTTTGTCTTTTTATGGGGAAGGTTTTTCTGGAACATTTTTGCCATTTTTGGTTGAAAATTTGAATTCATAAATTTATAATGGATTAAACATTTTTTTTAATACCAAAAATGATTTTCTAAAAGATATAAAATGTTTGTGTCATTTTATAAAAAAGCAAGTGATTAAGAAAATGTTCCTTTGATCATATAATGCATTATGCATTTGTTTATTCATACCTTAAGTGATTGAGTTGTAGAAATGAATATTTACAACTAAATACTTGTTTATTTAATAAGTTTATGTTTAATGAGTTTACATTTTGTGATTATCAAAACATAGAGATATCAAGAAGTATTAATAATTTTTTTAGGCATTATTTATATCAACAATCTCCCCCTTTTTGATGATTACAAAACTTAAACTCATTAAATCCAAATCTTGGACAAGTATTTAGTAAGTTTATATTCACTTCTCCCCTTTTTTGTTGAATCAAAAAGGTTATGCTGACAAGTTTTAGATACAAAATTTGTCGGAACGAGAACTCCCCCTTGATGTGTGCTCCCCCTCGTTTGAGGGCATCAAGAAATCGAGATATGGAATACTTGCAAGAAAAATATTAGAAGCACAAGCATACATAGCAAAATATGGAATATAAAAACAACAATCATGGCAAACAAATATTAAGAACACATAGCAAGACATTCATTAAATCAAAATGATTATGTGAAACATTTATTATGTTTAAAACATACAACAAGTAAAAAGGTCCTAATTTGCCAAAGAGAGCCATCGGACTTGCTTGCAACACAAGAGCTTGAATTAATTTATTTGATGGTAGAGTGTTTGGGATGAAAGTGGTTGAGTGAGGGTAAGGATGTCTGATTAATAGAGGTATATTTTTGGCCGTGAAGAGTTTGGAGGTGGAGAGTTTGGAGCGGAATCGGTTGATTGAGGGTTAGAGTGTTGTGCTAGTGGAGGTGTTGGATGAGATCTAGTAAGAAGTTAATCAATCCAAGTGAAATGTTTATTTAAGGCAATGATTTTTTTTTGGAGAGGGACACAACAAGGACAATAGTTGACATGATTATCAACTTGATTCAAGTTGTGGGGGTGAGGTAAGAAATTTGAGTAGGGTAAGGATTGAGGATGGAGGTTGGCCCTTGTTGCGTTGTGCAAGGTGCATAGCAAGGAGGTCATGGATTTGGTTTATCTCTTCACGGAACTTTTCCTTTTCCGTGGGAATGTGGATTTGGTCATTTGACGGAAGTGGATGAAATTGGGGTGTTGATGAACTCAAATAAGTACATTTTATTACTATCATTTATCCTAATTATTTGACTTGTTTTATTATATTATGTATGAGGATTGATACTTAATCGTTTACTTTTGTAATTCTCAGGTAAAAACAAGCATTTGGTGAAACTTAGCGATTTTGGACTTATTATGGAGCAAAACATGCAAGAAGTTAAGAGTCTACTGAAATGTACAAGATCAAGACATTCTGCTCCAGATGCGCCGCATCTTGCTTATCACATACGGCGCATCACTATCCAGATTTCACCAGATACGATCCATGATACAAGAGGACATGCGCCGCATCTACTTATGGAGTTACGCCGCATCTTCTGGCGGTGTACGAATATTCCTGAATATTATAATCTTGGACCCCACACGAAGTTAAGTCAATGCGCCGCATCTACTTACTAGATGCGCCGCATCTTACCCTCAGACAGAAACTATAAATACCCCAAGACCAGACGAATTCGAGAGGCATAATATTATATAAGAAGTACGAAGTACAGAAACCTAGGACGAATTCAGACGAATAGGCAGCACAAGACACACCCAAACGAAGATACAAGAGCTGTAAGAAGGTGCTGCATGTGTTTAATTCATTAAGTAGTTTTGTTTTATTGTGTTAGTAAACTTTAATTCATCAAGATTGGTGGCTTGTGTAATGTGACAACGGAAAGATTGCACTCCCTTAAAACTGCTTTCTCATTAATTAAAGTTTATATGTTGATGTCTTTGGTGACTTTTATTAGTGCATTGATAACCTCTGTGTCTAGCTGAGCGTTGATCGGGTCGCCATGCCTCTGCCCTCGCCTATTTATTAGATCGCCTATGCATTCTATCGTCTGTAGAAAAGTAGGAAGAAAGATAAATAGGATAGTCATAAGTAATCATTAAGGGTTTACTCGCCGATAAGATTAGAACCAACGAGAAAGGACTTAATCTCGATGCGTTGCATCGAACTATACACTTCATATAAAACTAGCAATAAAACAAGTGACAAACTGCTTATCTATCAGGACAGATCTTCTTATTGTCTCAAGTATTTATCTGTGTACGTGTGTGCTATTCTCTGATTCGTGCCTATTGGTTTAGTTTATTATTTAATTGCAACCAAATCGTGCCAGTCTCTCAGGCTGAACCCCCTTGCGTTAGAATAGGTTGTATAGCTAACTTAATATATTAAAATACTGATTAGAATAACTAGATAATACGTTCCACTCTTAGTGATCGACACTCTACTTACCATTATATTCATACTGACCGGGTACACTGCTCGTTAAGTGTGTGTGTTATTGATAAGTCGGCTAAATATAAATTTAAAACTTGAGTAGGCATTAATACTGCTAAACCGCAACGACACATCGCACCGCATCAAGTTTTTGGCGCCGTTGCCGGGGAGTGAATTGTTATTATCTGTTAATTTGATTAGTATTTTAATTAGGTTTTTAATTTTTTTTATCTAACCGCTAATTTTGTTGTGTATTAGATCAATTTGCATTCATTGTATTATTTTGCATATTTTCTGTTTTTGTGTGTTATTTGTTTTATTTGTGTTTATTTTCGTTTGTGTTTTTATTTGTTTTTGTTTTTCATTTTTTTTATTCTGCTATCGTTGTACTGAGCTAAATCGAACGATACGGCGCATCTGATCTCTCAGATACGGCGTATTGCGTTTAATTTTTATAAAATACAACGCGTTTAATTAATTCGATATGACGCATCTTTTCCCCAAGATACGGCGTATCTATTTTTGATAAAAAAAATTTCTAAACGTTAACGCCATACGACGCATCTGCCTTAGCAGATACGGCGTATCTATTATTTTAATTAAAAACAGTTTTCGAATTATTAAACAGATACGACGCATCGATATCTGTCGATACGGCGTATCTTCTGAATCAAAAATCTTATATTTTGAAACGTAACGAAAATACGGCGCATTAACTTTTGTTAATACGACGCATTTAATTTTAAATAAATATCGATTTTTGATTATTAAAATTGATACGGCGCATTCTAATTTCTAAGCGGCGTATCTATTTTCTGAATAAAAGTCTGATTTAATTTTAACGATTATAAAATACGGCGTATCCAACTTTTTGGATACGGCGCATCGTCTGCAGATATCAGTGACTTTAATTTTTCGTATTCCGTTTTCGTTGTTAATTTTCTGATATATTACTTTCTCGAGCATACCCTACTGATATTTTTGTGTTGATTTCAGGAAGTGCATGACCAGGAGTTCTACGAAGAACTTGATTCAACCTTTCGAAGATCCTGAACGAGTCTTTCATTCGCTTAAAAGGCTTTTCAACACAAAAAGCTTTGATACTTCAAGTTCATTCGAGCTTGATTATTTTTCTGAAGAGAAAGAGGAAGAAGAAACAGAAACAATGGGCGAAAACACAACTATGGAGGAATACATGAACAAAACCCGTGCTGATTACACTTCAGGAGTTGCTAGACCAAAGTTTGATGATAAGTCAAAGTTTGAATTGAAGGGTCAGTTTCTCAAGGAGCTAAGGGAAAATGCTTTCAGTGGATCGGAACATGAGGATGCTAATGAGCATGTTGAAAAGGTCCTCGAGATTGCGGATTTGTTTACTTCAGAAGGAGTGACTGACGATCAAATCATGCTAAGAATCTTTCCACTCTCACTAAAAGGAGCTGCTAACAAGTGGCTAAGGAATGAACCTGCTAGTTCAATAACTACATGGGAAGATTTGAAGAGCAAATTCCTGAAGAGATATTGTCCACCTGCTAGGACTGCTAAAAAAATGGAGGCTATCAACAGTTTCAAGCAAGAGCCTGATGAAACTCTTTATCAAGCTTGGGAAAGATTTAAAGATTTACTGGTAAAATGTCCTCAACACTATCTAACCCCTATGCAGGAGATAATATTGTTTTATCAAGGATTGGACATGCCTACTAGACAAAGTTGGACGCTAAGGGAGCTGTGCCTCAAATGAGTGCAACCAATGCTAGGAAAGCAATCCAAGAAGCTGCTAATCATTCTCAAAAATGGCACGATGGGACCTCTACTAGATCTAAGAGCAGCACTAATTTTGATGGGATTGCTGATATTCAAGCTCAATTGGATAAAATTAGTAGAGAGATGAAGAAGCGTGATGAAAGAGTGTATGCTGCCCAAGTTGGATGTGAAAAGTGCGAAGGACCTCACTACACTAAGGATTGCCCGAATAAGAATGAAAGTGAGACGTTTGAAGAAGCATATTACACCCAATTTGGACAACCATTCTGACCTTCGGGAAGATTTAGGGAAGCTACCCCGGGATTCTATCAAAAGAACAACTTCAATCCCGCTTATCAAGAAAGGAGGCAGACTTTAGATGACACTCTAAAGCAAATTATGGCCGATGCTGCTAAAAGACATGACGAGAATACTGCTATGATCAAAGAAATCCGAGCTTCAACGGACACTACTACAAGAAATCAAGGAGCTTCGATCAAAGCATTGGAACAACAAATTGGTCAAATGAGCAAAGTTCTTCAAGAAAGGGGATATGGAAGTTTACCTAGCTCAACCAAAACCAACCCAAGAGATCATGTCAAGGCCATAAGCACCACTGAAGAAGTCACTCCTTACTTACCTAGAAGATCGATGAATGGTAATGATGGTGCAAGACCCGAATTTTTCTTTAATTCTTCAATCAGTTTAAGAAGACTACTCAAAGAAAAGACAAAGATTGAAGAAGAGATCAAGGCTACAATGAAAGAAGAGAGCTCTGCAACCAACTTAAATGCCTTGCCTCATAAAGAAAAAGACCCAGGAAGTTTTACTTTGCCTTGTTCAATTAATGATATATCTTTCAATAATGTGTTAGCTGACTTAGGAGCTAGTGTTAGTGTTATGCCTCTTAAGACATTCACTACCCTAGGACTAGGAAAATTAGCACCAACTAAGTTACTTATTGAATTGGCTGATAAAACGGTAAAACGACCAGAAGGGATTGCTAATAATGTGCTAGTTAAGATTGAGAAGTTTATTTTCCTTGTAGACTTTGTTATATTAGATATGCCCGAGGATGTTAAGGTTCCTTTAATCCTTGGAAGACCTTTCTTGTCTACTGCCCATGCTAAGATTGATGTGTTTAAAAGAAAAATCTCGTTAAGGGTAGGGAATAATAAACTAGTCTATAAGTGCCAAGATCCTGTTAAAAGCATAATTAGAGGTGTCTATGTGCTAGGATTAAGAGAGCGTATGGACCTCGATCTTGAAGCTAGGCTTATGGGGGAAACATTGATTCAAAACAACTCAACTAATCCTAATCATGAAAACTTTGAGGAATTTATAGACCTTAATGTACCAACCGAACTTAGACGCAATGTTGTTAATGATTCTGATGATGAGTGGTATGATTGCGTAGTAATTAACAAACGTAGGAGAATAGTTGAGAAAACGAATTTGAATAATGATGTGTTTATTGAACTACCACCCCACCTTGCTTATTTATGCCTATATGACAATAAGAATTTCTCGTCTATCATTTTGTCATCTCTGCCCGAAAGGGACAGAACTTTGTTTACACAGATATTGAAGAAGAACGGCGTGGAAATTAAGGACGAGCAAGGAGTGTTCAATATTACTGAATTGGCAATGAGGGAGCATGATGTTTCCGACTCCTTCAACGATTGATATTGAAGAGCTGAACGTGAGTCTAACTTGAAGACTCTGGAATAAAGACAAGTGCTGACCGGGAGACAACCCGGATTTATCTTTTAATTTTCTGTTCTGTGTCGAGTCAGTCAGGCCGCAGAGGATACGGCGCATCTCAATCCTGAGATGCGACGCATCTCCTGCACAGGTCATATCTTACTTTATTTTTTCTGCATTTTTTATTTTCGACTTTAAAACTTTTTATCAGTTTATTTCAATGCGGCGCATCCCTGGTTAAGGATGCGACGCATCTTCTATTCTGATCCGTACTTATTCCAGGCTCGATACGGCGTATCTTCTTCAATAAGATACGGCGCATCGACTGACCTGATGATTTTCATTTTTAATTTTTATGTTTTATTTTAACTAACTACTAATGTATTATGCAAGTTTGAACCTTTCTTAACTTAGGTGTGTTTTAAAGCCTTGGTGGTATTATAGATTCCTGCATTTCCTGTGGATACATTGATTATGAAGCTTAAACGTTCTAATCCACAAGAAAGATGATTTTTGCTCTTATACAAATGGAGGATCATATCGAGCAAATCTCAGGGGAGTTTTTCTGTTCTAATTCTTTTATTTTCCAGTTTTTAACCTTTGATACAAACAACGAGGACGTTGTTTAACTTAAGTGGAGGGATTGGAGAATTAGAACACTTAACACTTACTTGTCCTAAACTTTTCAAACTATGCTTAAAATGTGCTTAATATATCAAAATTTAAAATTTTTTAGCATGTTTTTGTTTAAAGTCTAAGTTGCATAGCTGCACACATGACGTTATTTTCAAAAATTATGATTTTTCAAAACTCACAAATCTATGAGTGTGCCAGTGACTTGTAAACTTTAGAACTTGGCTTGTATACTATTCGAGACCACCATAATAAGTATTATTTATATAATTGGAATGACTTGTCTAAATTGGTAAAATTTCTAGGATTACACCCAAATAGCCTTATATGTTATGTGTTATTAGCTAACTACACTGGTTAGTTAACCCCCGTATAAACCCTTTTGTTACTCTCATTTTTAGAGTAAGATACCCTTAGAAAAACACTCAGAGCCATTCCTTTCGTTTCTTACACCTTTGTTAAAATGTTTCGTTACACCCTTACACCTTAGCCTACCCTGTAGATTAAAATCCGTGGTTGGTTAATTGCTTTAGGCAAAGTGTGTTTCCTTACATTACCTGTGTTCGCGTGCGTAATTCATTATCTATGGTTAGGTCGGGAAATTGCACAATGCAATTGGAGTGAAAGTAAATATTGTATATCTTTGAGTTTATTTTTCGTGTGTTTACTACTTTCACTATTACCGTTATTTCTGAAGTCATGAAAAGTATGGAAAAATTATCCAGAATTATCGTTTTGGTGATGTGGTGAAATTTTACACATCTATGTTTATGTTAAAAAAAAAAAAAAAAAAAAAAAAAAAAAAAAAAAAAAAAAAAAATCGAAAAAATAAGAAAAGAAAAAGAAAAAAAAAGAAAGAAAGTTGGATGTTTGTTTTAACCAACTTATGTAAAGTTATGTAAGTGGTCGATATCACCACTAATTGTTGTATATTATATCTATGGATTGAATGGGAGTTGGCAGTTATGGGAACGCCAACTAAGGTTTATTCTTTGATTAAGATCTTGTTGAGTATAATTCGTGTCTACCTAAAGCGTGTGTTTCAAGTGTTAAAGCGTGAGTTATTCTATGATATGAGTCTTATTCATGGGATGGTTGGGATAGTGATTAACCACACTTAGGATTTTAATTTATTTGTTTTGTTTATTTTTCATTTTTACACCAATTTGTATCCCAAATATTATCCATACCATATATTATTCTTGATCCAAACCTTTGATTTATTGAGATTAGGGATTTGAGCAATCTTAAGTATCGTAGTCGTGGATTCGACTATGTATTTATGATTTTGTCGCCCTTTTTGATATAATATTATTGGTAAAGATTACTTGGTCCTATCTTTAGCCTATTCGAGTTAAGGATTTGAGCAATTGCAAGTATCGTGTTCGTGGATTCGATCATGTATTTGTGATTTTGCCGCCTTTTCTGGAATTTGAGATCGATAGAGATTAAGGAGAATAATTAACCCTTTAAGCCTAAAAACCCTTTTTACCGCTTTAGACTTGTTATTCCTTGGCTTTAGTGGGGGAGATGTTTATACTTGCCAAGCTTATGATAGAATATTCGTCACGACTGGACAGTTAAACGATTAGATTTGCTTTTATCAAATTATTTTATTTTACTTCTAATTCGTTAAGTGTTTGGTTGTGTGATTATGGCAAAAATGAATACATGCTTAAATATAAAATAAATCCTAATATCTTTTAGGATACATTTTCATAAGATTAATTCTAAGGTTTACTTGGGGACAAGTAAAGTTCAAGTGGGGGGATATTTGATGAACTCAAATAAGTACATTTTATTACTATCATTTATCCTAATTATTTGACTTGTTTTATTATATTATGTATGAGGATTGATACTTAATCGTTTACTTTTGTAATTCTCAGGTAAAAACAAGCATTTGGTGAAACTTAGCGATTTTGGACTTATTATGGAGCAAAACATGCAAGAAGTTATGAGTCTACTGAAATGTACAAGATCAAGACATTCTGCTCCAGATGCGCCGCATCTTGCTTATCACATACGGCGCATCACTATCCAGATTTCACCAGATACGATCCAAGATACAAGAGGACATGCGCCGCATCTACTTATGGAGTTACGTCGCATCTTCTAGCGGTGTACGAATATTCCTGAATATTATAATCTTGGACCCCACACGAAGTTAAGTCAATGCGCCGCATCTACTTACTAGATGCGCCGCATCTTACCCTCAGACAAAAACTATAAATACCCCAAGACCAGACGAATTCGAGAGGCATAATATTATATACGAAGTACGAAGTACAGAAACCTAGGACGAATTTAGACGAATAGGCAGCATAAGACATACCCAAACGAAGATACAAGAGCTGTAAGAAGGTGCGGCATGTGTTTAATTCATTAAGTAGTTTTGTTTTATTGTGTTAGTAAACTTTAATTCATCAAGATTGGTGGCTTGTGTAATGTGACAACGGAAAGATTGCACTCCCTTAAAACTGCTTTCTCATTAATTAAAGTTTATATGTTGATGTCTTTGGTGACTTTTATTAGTGCATTGATAACCTCTGTGTCTAGCTGAGCGTTGATCGGGTCGCCATGCCTCTGCCCTCGCCTATTTATTAGATCGCCTATGCATTCTATCGTCTGTAGAAAAGTAGGAAGAAAGATAAATAGGATAGTCATAAGTAATCATTAAGGGTTTACTCGCCGATAAGATTAGAACCAACGAGAAAGGACTTAATCTCGGTGCGTTGCATCGAACTATACACTTCATATAAAACTAGCAATAAAACAAGTGACAAACTACTTATCTATCAGGACAGATCTTCTTATTGTCTCGAGTATTTATCTGTGTACGTGTGTGCTATTCGCTGATTCGTGCCTATTGGTTTATGATGGGTGCGATGTGTCGTTGCGGTTTAGCAGTTTTAATGCCTACTCAAGTTTTAAATTTATATTTAGCCGACTTATCAATAACACACACACTTAACGAGCAGTGTACCCGGTCAGTATGAATATAATGGTAAGTAGAGTGTCGATCACTAAGAGTGGAACGTATTATCTAGTTATTCTAATCAGTATTTTAATATATTAAGTTAGCTATACAACCTATTCTAACGCAAGGGGGTTCAGCCTGAGAGACTGGCACGATTTGGTTGCAATTAAATAATAAACTAAACCAATAGGCATGAATCAGCGAATAGCACACACGTACACAGATAAATACTCGAGACAATAAGAGGGCTGTCCTGATGATAAGTAGTTTGTCACTTGTTTTATTGCTAGTGTTATATGAAGTGTATAGTTCGATGCAACGCACCGAGATTAAGTCCTTTCTCGTTGGTTCTAATCTTATCGGCGAGTAAACCCTTAATGATTACTTATGACTATCCTATTTATCTTTCTCCTACTTTTCTACAGACCATAGAATGCATAGGCGATCTAATAAATAGGCGAGGGCAGAGGCATGGCGACCCGATCAACGCTCAGCTAGACACAGAGGTTATCAATGCACTAATAAAAGTCACCAATGACATCAACATATAAACTTTAATTAATGAGAAAGCAGTTTTAAGGGAGTGCAATCTTTCCGTTGTCACATTACACAAGCCACCAATCTTGATGAATTAAAGTTTACTAACACAATAAAACAAAACTACTTAATGAATTAAACACATGCAGCACCTTCTTACAGCTCTTGTATCTTTGATTTGAGTGTGTCTTGTGCTCGCTATTTGACTGAATTCGTCCTTGGTTTCTGTACTTCGGTCTTCGTATATATTATATGTGTCTCTAAAAGCTTTGGAATTCGTCTGGTCTTGGGGTATTTATAGTTTCTGTCTGAGGGTAGGATGCGGCGCATCTAGTAAGTAGATGCGGCGCATTTACTTAACTTCGCGTGGGGTCCAAGATTATAATATTCAGGAATATTCGTACACCGCCAGAAGATGCGGCGTATCTTTATCTTTGGATGCGGCGCATGTCCTCTTGTATCTTGGATCGTATCTGGTGAAATATTGATAGTGATGCGGCGCATGTGATAAGCAAGATGCGGCGCATCTGGAGCAGATTAGTCTTGATCTTGTACATTTTAGTAGACTCTTAACTTCTTGCATGTTTTGCTCCATGATTAGTCCAAAATCGCCAAGTTTCACCAAATGCTTGTTTTTACCTAAGAATTACAAAAGTAAACAATTAAGTATCAATCCTCATACATAATATAATAAAACAAGTCAAATAATTAGGATAAATGATAGTAATAAAATGTACTTATTTGAGTTCATCAGTTTAGTTTATTATTTAATTGCAACCAAATCATGCCAGTCTCTCAGGCTGAACCCCCTTGCGTTAGAATAGGTTGTATAGCTAACTTAATATATTAAAATACTGATTAGAATAACTAGATAATACGTTCCACTCTTAGTGATCGACACTCTACTTACCATTATATTCATACTGACCGGGTACACTGCTCGTTAAGTGTGTGTGTTATTGATAAGTCGGCTAAATATAAATTTAAAACTTGAGTAGGCATTAATACTGCTAAACCGCAACGACACATCGCACCGCATCAGGTGTGTAGTTGGAAGTAAAGTTGGATGTTTGACCAATATGATGAGGGTTTTGAAAGGTTTCAATGAGGTCAGTTTAAGGTTGAGATTTGTAGTTTGGAACGAAGGTGGAGGTTGAGGTTAGTTTGTGATGAAGAAGAGCTAGAAGGAAGTTGATCCAGCAAGGTGTAAGGCAAGAAGAGCACTAAGCTCATGGGCTTCATTAAGTTCTTCAATGAACTTCAAGTGTTCGGAAGAAGGTGATGATGGTGTAGTGTGGTTGTTATTTTGGATGGATGTTTGGATATGCAACATAGAAGTAGCATGTGAGTTGGTAGGAAGTGGTGGTGATACTTTTGGTGGTGGAGACATTTTTTGAGTTTGGGTAATCATTAATGGATGAAGATGAAGATATGGAAGACGAGGATATTTCAAGAGTGTTTTGGATGGTGCATTGGTAGGTTGAATAAGATGTGAGGTGTTGTGAATGAGATTGGGATTATTGTTTTGGGGTTGATCATGCTCTTCATAAGAATCATATGAGTGAGATGAAGGTGTATTTTCGGGAGTAATGATGGATGGTTGGTTATTATGATGAGGTTTGTGAAAGGGTTCATTGGAATGAGCTTGAGGATTGGGAGTATGATGTGCGTGGTTTTGTAACCTTACAACAGGTTTTACCTCTCGAGGGATCTCAAGAGGCTTACAACCCCACCAGGCAGTGTACCTGACCGATGTAGTATAGTGTAGTGGTAAGTACGGGGGATTGATCGTTCTCCACAGGGAATAGTGTTCGTTAGGTATGAAAGGCTACTCTAATTAGGTCTAAGGGTTGAGGAAGATTCTTTTTTATGTTTTTTTATAATTTTATGAAAGCAAGTAAAATCTCGGTTTTGAAGGAGTGGGCGGAATTAGTTGCTAGTCAACTAACCCAAAATTACTACAAATGCAATAAAATAAAATAACACAAATGAAATGTGGTGAGAAACTTATGTGTAGAGAAATGTGTTTACTTAGATTTCCTTACTCCCTAACTATCTTTTACCGGTTAATTAGTGTGTATTAGTCGCGTGGATGACGGGTGTATTCCTTAATACCATTCGTGGGGTGGCGTACTTACTTCCCCAAACTCTACAAGCTCCTACTTCACTCCTATGTCGAGCCGGCTAGGAAGCTCCTAACATGGGATCACTAGAATTCGCTTGTGCATTAAATACAACCATAAAAACCTTTAGTACGCGTTTGGTTCATGTTTCTTAAGACGTTCAAGCAAGTTACCGAATAGGAAGTTAGCCAGTTTTCTTAAGCCTAACATAGATAAACAATCATCCAATACAACTAACAACACATTAACAACCAATAATCAATAGCTAAGTTTCATTAGATCTAAGCAAACACAAGATAAAATTAGCCTAACATGTTAAACAAAAGACAAGCATAAGATAGAATCAAACAACACATAGACATATTGAATGATTAATTGATAACTTATCTTTCAATGAAACATGGAAGATCTCAAGGCAAAAAGCCCTGAAAAAGTAGCTAAAATCGTCTTAGGGTTTTATCCCAAAATTCCACACACTAAGCTCTCTCTAATGACAAAAGATTAGAAAACTATATATAGATTTTTGGATCTGACGGCGTCACCTTATGCATTGTGACGCCGTCACCTCGCCGCTTTTAGGGTTCCCGGGTGACCTTCTTGACGCCGTCCCTCTTTAGCTCTTCAAAAATCCATTCTGGCCTATCAAGGCTTGACGCCGTCGAACATTGAACGTGACGCCGTCCCCTTATGATTTAAGCCGTGACGCCCTTGATTTAGTTAAAGCGTGACGCCGTCAGAATTCTCATGCTAACTCACTGGCCCGTCATGAGTAAATTTCACATCCAACTTTTCTTGCCAAGGCATGACGCCGTCCCATGTTAATTGTGACGCCGTCAAGAGTAACTTTTAGCCGATTCTTGAGACTTTGTCGTTTTCTTCACTTTAATGCTCCAAAAACGTCCAAAATGCCTCCTTTTCCAGATTTCTCCTCAAAAGTACCTAAAATGACAAAAGGAACGATTTAGGGCAATATTTGATCAAATAAATACGATTTCGGGCTTAAATGACCCCTTAAAAGCGGTACACTTTTCGCCTCATCAAATACCCTTACACTTGAGATTTGCTTGTCCTCAAGCAAATGCGCTTTTATTCTAATCAAAATACAAGTTAGGGGTCATTTAATGCTAACATAAAAGTAATTACAACAAATAATCGTTCCACTTCAATCATAATAAGCACGGAGATTATAAACTAGCACCTCACAAGTAGTGTTTAGATACTCACATCTCTCAAGTGTCATCAAAATAAATCTCATAAATGAAAACGGAAAATATCTCTCACTACCTGTCATAGCAAATAGATTACCATAGGCTTGGGAAAGGATCGAAAACCTCCTCCACTAGGCGTAAGCACCTAAGATAAACTATCAAAGAGGGCTTTTAAATGGGTTATAACGTTAGGTGTAGGGAAAAGGAAAACACGGTTTTGTTGGATAAAGGATATTTTACTGGTGGCTAGTTAAAGATCTTGATCAATTACATGTACTATACAATGTTGCTAAGCCAAGACTAGACTCGATCTTAAGCTAAAAACGAAATAACAAAATAACAAAATATAAAACAAACATAAAATGAAACGGGATGGTAGTCCGTATGTTTTTTCTATTTTTCATTTTCTCATTTTTTTTGTGTTTTTCTTGATTTTTTTTTTTTTTTTTTTTTTTTTTTTTTTTTTTGCATACACTCTTGCCCTACCATCCAAAATAATACATCATAGGGGCATTGCATCCCCTTACACTTGAATTTTTACATAACTTTACAAATTACTATTCTAATGACTCGAATTAAGATAATTAAAACACTTGGAGTACTTTTAAAACATTTAGCACATATGGGGGTAATAAATGATGTTCTTCCCCATTACTCCATTATACTAGTACTTTACCCATGAGTCCCAATCGTCCCAAAACAATATGTACAAGGATATGACTCGACTTAGCAACCATGTAATCAATTAGATAATTAACTTGGGCTTAAACAAATGTTGTAACAATAATGCACTAAAAAATGAGTGCATACAAGGTAGGCTAAGGCGATTTGGGTGTACATTTTAGTGGGGTGTAACAAATTCTTCCTTTAAGTAAAATGCTTAAAGGTCGAAACGAAAAGATAGGCTCTGAGGGGTGTACTAGGGGTATCGTGTACTAAAATTGAGTACAACGCAAAGGGTGTGGGAGAATTACTTGACCAATGTAGCCAATGTAATTATAACAAAAACACAGGTGTAAAACAATGGGTTAATCCTAATGCCTCTTATCATGTAGTAAATCTAACTACACGAATGTAGTCTCACTTGTGGCCTCGGAATGGTCCTAACGTAAGTTCTAGAATCTAAGTGCTACCGGTACACACATCATAGCATAAATGCTTTTCCTACCAATTCTAGGGGCGAACCTCACATATTTGGGGGTGGAAAATTTTTTAGTGGTACGGTTTTTTGTGCTAGTCATATAACTCCTATCCATGAGACGCTCATTAAGATCAAAGTTTCACTCCTATATGTTGTAAAAAATTTTAAATTTGGCACTAAAATTACCTTAACAAGTATTTATCTCAGTTTTATTACACATCTACTATCAAACAAACAAAAATCAAGCGTAATTGTATTCTCTAAAATCGTACTTTTACCCTCCCCTTACACTTAAGATGAACATTGTCCCCAATGTTCAAATAACAAGATGTAAAAGCATAAAGTAAAAGAATGAAATCAAATACTCCCCTGATTCGCTCGTTGGATAATGAAATTACACGGTTAAATCTTCTTCCAAGGTAATGTTGAAGCTCCATGACTAATGCATCGCCATAAGCTTGGTTCCATAAACATTTCCTTGTCCAAAATAACCTGTTAAACCTGAGAAAACAAACACGAAAACCTGCATAACATCGGCGGGATAAAATCTATATATAAGGATATAATGCTTGTGGACTGATAATTTTGCAGATTCCTGGAGATTATAAGTTGGAGATTTAAATAAAAACTTTTCTAAAAACAAAACTTTCAAAAATTTCTGGAAATTAAATCTGACGCCGTCAGGTTATAACCCCTGACGCCGTCAGAAATGACCTGACAAAAATTTTCATTTTAAGTTTCCGGAAAATTTCTGGAAAAACCTTTACCTTACTTCCTGGAAATCCTGCAAAACATCATTATGACTCGATACAAGCATTTGACTCAAACAAACACTAATATGTATGCTAATTTATTATTATTACGATTCATGTTCATTTGTGTTCTAATAAACCGATTTAGATTTCCCTTACACTTATCTTTTGCAAAATACCTTTATATGTAGTTAAGACGAAGTTAAAAACAACATAAAGCATTTTCACAATTTTAGTTTTGAACATGAATCAATACTAATAAAAATTAAACACACATACGGAAACAAATAAAATCAAACAAACAAATAAACACACAAAGCAAATAAAACAAATAAAGCTTGGGTTGCCTCCCAAAAAGCGCTTTTCTTTATTAACGAGTCTTGTAGCTAGACTCAAAGTCACGCTACCCTATGTAAGTAAGCTCGTCATCGAGGACGTCTTTAGGGTTAAGCTTGGATTGAAGTTTCCTATTGGTCCGCTTAGTACGATATGCCTTTTCAAACTTCTCTCCATCCGGGTCATACAACGTCATCTTAATATGCCATGACCCGTCTCCATCTTTGGGTGGTTTATCCCAATTCCACTTATGATCATCTTCCTCACAAATCCACTTATTCATTCCTAGGTTAATTGGCAAAACTCCTAGGAAATCAATCATCTTTCTAAAAACTAGAGGGTCTTCAAATGGATCCAATTCGGTGTCCCTAGCCAAGAGTTGCTCCACCGTATGTGTTCGGTTAACAAAGTCCTCTTCTAGGTAAAATGGGCGTTGGGGTCCTATGAAGTCTCTATCAATCCAAGGTCCATATCTAGATGGTCTCCTATTTGATTCTAGCCAATGTGGTGTTGGTTCCTCACTAGTATCATAGGCATGTTTCTTAACATCATAGACAGACCAAGTATCTCCTTCTCCTACCGCTATCTTGGATTCCTTACAATCAATCATAGCACTAGCGGTCGCCAAAAATCCTCTACCTATCAACAAGGGGCATGTAGGGTCGCTAACCATATCAAGGACGTGGAAATCGGCTAAAATGGTTAGTTTTCCAATGTGCACTAACACGTCCTTAACTACTCCAACCGGGTAAGCAACACTTCCATCCGCTAAGCCTATTATTACCTCGGTTTCTTCAAGTTTTCCAAGTTTTAGAGAGGTGTAGAGAGGTAACGGAAGTAGGTTAAGGCTTGATCCAAGATCGGCTAATGTGTCATAAGCCTCCGAATTACCGATCTTGCAAGGTAGAACAAATAAGCCCGGATCATCTACTTTCTTAGGTAGCTTGTTTTGAACAAAGGCGGTCCCTCTTTCGCCTAACTTGAGCTTCTTTTCATCCAACTCATCAACAACCGGACTTTCAAGGTGGAGCTCCTTGAATTCTTCGTCAAGGTTTTGAGTGGGAGGTGTTTCAACTATGTTGTTGACCAATTTGGATGTCATAACTTCTTGGTCATTTGGAACGACTTGGGTTTGTTTGAAACACGTGCTCATGGAATTGACCGAATAATATTGTGGACAAGAACTAGGGGACGAAACCGATGAAATAGCGTTGACATTTAGTTTCGGGTTCTTGACCGTGTTGCTAGGGAGTGCTCCCATTTCTCGGTCATTGAGGGCTTTCAACAAGGTGTCAATCTTATCGGTCATCTCGCTTTGTTTTTGTTTGAAATCGGTTTCAAACTTGGCTAAACGAGCTTCTTGAGATGCCATAAATTGAGACATCAATCCTTCAAAGTTATTGGTACTACCATTGCTGGAAGGATTGTTGTTGAAAGTACGGTTCGAGTTGGAACCGCTTGATTGGAAACGATTAGGTGGGTTGGAAGAATTGGTTTGTTGAGAGTTTTGGTTTTGTTTCCACCTAAGGTTCGGGTGATTTTTCCATGAGGGGTTGTATGAATCACCGTAGGGGTTTGGCTCGGGTTTGAAAGTGTACCACTTGTCTCCCGCTCCGTCGGTACGCGAGGATGCGTAGTCCACAAAAGCTTGTTCAGGGAGTTCCATGCAATCACGAGTGTCGTGGGGACCACTACATAATTCACATGAGGAAGTGATTTTGTTCACTTGGCTTGAAGGTTTAGGAGCCTCGTAGGATTTCATGAGAAACTTGACTTGGTCTTCAAGTTCTATGATCCTACGGTCAGAAGTGCTTGAATTGTTCGAAGGCAAAGATATTGCCTTGACCGTTTTATTCAAATCACGGGGATCACTCCAACTTTCGTTGTCATAAAGAGCAAGATCCTCTAGGAGAGCCCATGATTGTTCCGCACTTAGATCACGTAGCTTGCCACCGGCCGCTTGGTCAATGGTTTGCCTCGTGGAGAGATTGATATGGTCATAGAAGATTTGGACTTGGAGCCAAAGTTCTATGCCATGGTGAGGGACTTTTTGGAGTAAGTCCTTGAATCGAGTCCATGCCTCGTAGAGAGTTTCGCCTTGACGTTGTTGGAACATCAAGATATCATTCCTTAGCTTGGTAGTTCTCCCCGGTGGGAAAAACTGAGCAAGGAAACGAGTGGTGAGATCATCCCAAGAGGTAATGGATCCTGCGGGTTGACGTTCTAGCCACTGACTAGCTTGGTCCCGCAGAGAGAATTGGAAGAGACGCAATCGGGTCGTCTCTCGAGTGGCAACATCAAGGTCTATAGAATCAACGATTTTAAGAAAGTCCTTGAGATGTTGATTAGGATCTTCAGAACGAAGTCCATGGAATGCGCATCCACTTTGCACCAACCGGATGGTGTCGGATCGCAAGGGTGTGATATTGGCTCCTTGAGTGAGCTCAATGGTGTTTCGATAGCCATGGTGGCTAGGACGGGAATACTCTCCTAAAGTACGGGCTCTAGGAGGTGGTGGTGGTTGTTGTGGTGGTGGGTTGTGGGGGTTAAGGATATTACCATCTTCCATGATGTCGGATGGTATGGTTACGAACAAAGACACGAAGAAAATAGATAGACTAAAGAAAACCTAGAAAAATAAAATAAAAATCTCACTAGAAAGGAATCTAGTGAGTAGACCTAATAGAAATAAAAATTCAACCTAAACAATAACTATTCCCCGGCAGCGGCGCCAAAAACTTGATGTGCGTGGTTTTGTAACCTTACAACAGGTTTTACCTCTCGAGGGATCTCAAGAGGCTTACAACCCCACCAGGCAGTGTACCTGACCGATGTAGTATAGTGTAGTGGTAAGTACGGGGGATTGATCGTTCTCCACAGGGAATAGTGTTCGTTAGGTATGAAAGGCTACTCTAATTAGGTCTAAGGGTTGAGGAAGATTCTTTTTTATGTTTTTTTATAATTTTATGAAAGCAAGTAAAATCTCGGTTTTGAAGGAGTGGGCGGAATTAGTTGCTAGTCAACTAACCCAAAATTACTACAAATGCAATAAAATAAAATAACACAAAGGAAATGTGGTGAGAAACTTATGTGTAGAGAAATGTGTTTACTTAGATTTCCTTACTCCCTAACTATCTTTTACCGGTTAATTAGTGTGTATTAGTCGCGTGGATGACGGGTGTATTCCTTAATAACATTCGTGGGGTGGCGTACTTACTTCCCCAAACTCTACAAGATCCTACTTCACTCCTATGTCGAGCCGGCTAGGAAGCTCCTAACATGGGATCACTAGAATTCGCTTGTGCATTAAATACAACCATAAAAACCTTTAGTACGTGTTTGGTTCATGTTTCTTAAGACGTTCAAGCAAGTTACCGAATAGGAAGTTAGCCAGTTTTCTTAAGCCTAACATAGATAAACAATCATCCAATACAACTAACAACACATTAACAACCAATAATCAATAGCTAAGTTTCATTAGATCTAAGCAAACACAAGATAAAATTAGCCTAACATGTTAAACAAAAGACAAGCATAAGATAGAATCAAACAACACATAGACATATTGAATGATTAATTGATAACTTATCTTTCAATGAAACATGGAAGATCTCAAGGCAAAAAGCCCTGAAAAAGTAGCTAAAATCGTCTTAGGGTTTTATCCCAAAATTCCACACACTAAGCTCTCTCTAATGACAAAAGATTAGAAAACTATATATAGATTTTTGGATCTGACGGCGTCACCTTATGCATTGTGACGCCGTCACCTCGCCGCTTTTAGGGTTCCCGGGTGACCTTCTTGACGCCGTCCCTCTTTAGCTCTTCAAAAATCCATTCTGGCCTATCAAGGCTTGACGCCGTCGAACATTGAACGTGACGCCGTCCCCTTATGATTTAAGCCGTGACGCCCTTGATTTAGTTAAAGCGTGACACCGTCAGAATTCTCATGCTAACTCACTGGCCCGTCATGAGTAAATTTCACATCCAACTTTTCTTGCCAAGGCATGACGCCGTCCCATGTTAATTGTGACGCCGTCAAGAGTAACTTTTAGCCGATTCTTGAGACTTTGTCGTTTTCTTCACTTTAATGCTCCAAAAACGTCCAAAATGCCTCCTTTTCCAGATTTCTCCTCAAAAGTACCTAAAATGACAAAAGGAACGATTTAGGGCAATATTTGATCAAATAAATACGATTTCGGGCTTAAATGACCCCTTAAAAGCGGTACACTTTTCGCCTCATCAGAGTATAGTTGGGAACAAATGTGGGTGGAGGTGTTGTTTGTTTAGCCACATCATTTGTTGAGATGGACTTGTTTCGGGGGTTAGGTTTTCTTCTCCAAACGGGTTTTTTCGGTCATCCTTGCTAACCTTGAGGTTTTTGGCTTTGGTTTGATGGGAGATGGCATGATGAGATGATGGAAGATTATGAGGAATGGGAGTGTTTATAATGTAGGATTGATGGGATTAAGGAATGGATAAAATTTGTTGGATGGATTGGAATAAGATACGTTTGTGAATTTTGGGAAGTTTAGGATGAAATGGGCTAAAAAAATAGAAAAGGAAACAGCACCTTCGACCATCAGATGGCCGGTCCCCTTAAACATTAAGGGGGCCGCCTTATGATTTAAGGGGGCCGCCCATCTGTTGGTTCCCAGACTACTGGAAATGGGTTTTTGGCAGAAAATTGTAGAAAGGGTTGTGTTTTTGGCTTTAGTTTCAAGCAAGTCCAACTCTTTGAGGAAATTAAGCATGTGATTTATGCAAAACATGTTAATTAAAGAAATTAAGCAAACAAGTAATTTCATCTAGCATGTAAACATACTCATCAAGCAAGTAATATATATGGACTAGGAAACAATAAACTACACCAGGTATTTTCTTAATTATATGTAAGTGGGAAGATTAATGAACTATTTGATGAATCCTAATGTGTGCCTATGTGCAATAAATGGGAACTTAAGATAGCATAGACTTCTAGACTTGTTACAAACAAAATCTTAATAGACAAACCATGGTCCGCTTGATTTGACTTAGTTCACTTATAAATGTCATGTACACAAATATAGATGACAAATATAAGATCACCATGCATGATTTAAAGAAATGTTTTTAGCATTATTCAACAATGTTTGAAAGTGGGTTTTTATGTAGATGTGAAAGTTATTTGAATAAAATAGATTGAGTTTTATTTCAAAATGTGTTTATGAAGAATGGGTAAGAAAAAAAATATTCCCAATCTTTGACTTTGATCGAAATAGAATTATGGACATCGATTAAGAAGAAAATTGAGATAGTAAAACATGTTAATAAAAAAAATCATTTTTCCAAAGTGTGAAGTTTCTGTATATTTTTAAAGATACTAGATTTTTGACAACAAATACCATTAATCATAGATTTAAAAAAAATGGTTGTTAAAGATCTCATGCTCAAGGGAATTAGTTAAGGCTATTGTCACATGCTACCCTTTTCTACATATCCTATGGTCATAAGGAAGTGATGACGAAATTCTATATGTTTGATGCGAGAGTGTTGAATGGGGTATAACCTAACATCTATAGCTCCTTTGTTGTCGCACACTTATCTAATTTGATGCCATAGTCTACGAGAGCTTGTTTCATCCATAGTTTTCTAACGAGAGAAATCTAATCTTACTTCTATGTTAATGATTAATCCACTTAACTCATTTCACTTCATCACCATGAGTTTTCTAATAGTGGACATAGAAGATTTCCATTTTAAACGTTATAGCTTAAGAGGGCCAAGGGAAAAGAATAAGTGATTCTAGGTTATAAGTAGATTCATATAAGCTATTATGCATGAAATAACTAGTCATTAATCTAAGCATATATTATAACAATGAGCTTAAAAGGAAAGCGTACCTTTTAGTCTTCAGTAGATTTTTCTTCAAATGCTTCAAGGTGTCATATTGACTTATAGAAGCCAAACATAGATGAGTTTCCGAATTATTCAATGAGTGACGATTTAGCCACTTGGTCCCCATTGTCTCATTTGTCCAAAATTGTTTGAACCAAACATGGTTTGCATTTGCATGTATGGTGAAAGTATTCCCCAAGGGTTAAAACTTGGTTGAAGTGAATAATTCCACATTGGGTGATTATTATTATTAGGAAAGTTTTGTCTACCTTGATTTCTTCTAGGTTGAGGGGTTTTAGATCGAGGATGAGAATTATTTGGTCTATTTGGAGGTGGAGTTTTAGATCTTAATTTCGGTTTAGAAAATCCGGTTTTGGCTTTTAATGATGGTTTATAAAAACTTTTTTCTTCCTCATCACTCGCAATAGGTATTTTTCTATCTTTTATAAGTATATACTTAGGTTTTGACTCTAATGGTTTTTGTTTACTAGATTGACATTCAAACTTTACATTTTTATTTTCACTAGTTGAAACATTATTTGAGTTGAATCCTAGACCGGTTTTATCTCCCGAAGTTCCTTGAACACTTATTATTTTCTTAAGTGAGTTACTACTATTTTTAAACTTGTCAAGTTTGGAAATTTCATCTTTAAGTTTTTCGTTTTCATTTTTGACCTCTAGACATGTTTTACATTCTATAAAAACTTCTTTTTCATTTTCTAAATGTTGTAGTTTAATTTTTAATTCGAGTACTTCATTTTCTAATCGATTATTAATATGTTTTAGTGATTTATTTTTAGCCATGACTTTTTGACCTAATTTGCATAACCTATTATATTCATTATCTAGGTCTTTTTCGTCTAATGATTGATTTTTGTCACTAAATTATTCGGTTTCGGAAAGTACCTCATTTGATGTCTTTGCCATAAGACATTTTTCGTCGTTTGCTTTGTCCGCTTTGTCTTTATCGCTATCACTCCATGCTCCACTAACAAAGGCGCTTTGGTAATCATAACCCGGTGGCTTTGGACATTCGCCAATGAGATGGTTTGGGCTTCCACATCTAAAGCACTTTCTTTTGCCGTAGTTATCATTCCTATTTCTTTGAAGCGATCTTCTTTCATCTCGTGGTTGTCTTGTGAATCTTCCTCGTCTCTTGAAAAATTTCTTGAACTCTCTTACGGCCATTGCATATTCTTCGTCTTCAGTATCATCACTTGAATCGTCATCATCACTAATTTCCTTTTTGGCTTTTAGTGCAAGAGAACTTGATTTGATCTTTCTTGCTCTTGACCGTTTCCGAGTCTCTCTTTATAATTTCTTCATGGACCTTCAATTTGCCGATAAGTTCATCAAGCGATAACGTCATCAAGTTCTTCGATTCTTCAATAGCCGTGACCTTCGCGCGCCATTTTGGATTTAATGTCCTAAGAAATTTCCTTACACAATTTTTGCTAGAAAAAGTCTCATCAAGTGCTTTTAAACTTTTGATAATAGTGTTAAATTTAGCAAATGCATTATCAATAGATTCCTCTTCAGGAATTGTAAATTGTTCATATTGTTGAACAAGAAGATCTATTTTGTTGTCTTTGACTTGACTATTACCTTGGTGAGTGATCAATAAAGATTCCCAAATTTCTTTTGTGGTTTGACAAATAAAATTCGTTCATATTCTTTGCGTGGTAATGCATTATAAATTACCATTTTAGCTTCATCATTTTTTGCAAGTTTCTTTTTCAAATCATCATTTTGTTTTTCAAAAGGTACAATTTCATCTCTTTTAGTTAAAGGATTATTTTGAATAGCGGGAAAATCACCATGAGTAATAATATGCCAAAGATCAAGATCTTTTGATTTCATATAAGTTTCAAATCTATTTTTCCAATAAAGAAAACCATCACTTTCAAATAGTGGTGGTCTTTGCATAGATTGCCCTTCTAAATATTTTTCCGATTCCATAGATCGATTCAAGTTTTAAAATACAATATATTTTAAAAATCTTGTTTGACGTGGCTCTTGATACCAATTATGGGAAACTAGAAGGGGGGGGGGGTTGAATAGTTTTACGTATTTTTAATTTTATTATGAAAACTTTGTTTACTTTTAAAAAAGTTAGATTCGAAGTTATGTGAACTCAAATCTTGAACAATATGAACAAATATAAGTAAATCTAAATAAACAATGCAAGTAAAGTAATGAAATGAAATGAAAGATAGAGATGGAAAGATCGAACCGCGAGACAAAGGATTTATAGTGGTTCGGCTACAAGGACACCTTCCTTGCCCTACTCCACTCCTCGAGCACCTAACTCGAGAGTTTTCTTCACTATGTCAACAAGTTCCCTTATGGCGGAGAAAACCTTACACAACTTTCGCTTACACCGGTTTAACGACACAAAGCTAGATGTCGGGTCCTAATCGTAGCTAGAACCAATCTCACAACTTCTACACGACTTCTTCATGAATTATTCACAACTTCTTCACGACGGCTTCACAACTTCTTCACGACGGCTTCACAACTTCTACACGACGGCTTCACAACTTCTACACGACGGCTTCACAACTACTTCACAACCTAGCACTACTTATATACTCTTCTACTTCCTTACACCTTCACTACTTACATACCTTAACTTCTTCACAACTTTACCACTACTACACTAATCTAGCCTAAACAATTATGTTCACACCTATCTAACAAATATACACAACTTATACACAAATGAATGAATGATTACACAAACAACTTAGGTAGCAAGATGATACTAAGTTGCAATACTTCTTCTCTAGTTGTTGAAGGAGTATTCTTCTTTTGCACTTGGATGGTAGAAGCTTGGATCACTTAGAAACCAATGCTTAAGAATATATGATCAAATGATTTAGAAAGATAAGGAGAGATTTAGAACAGAAGGTTTGGGGTGCAAAAGGTGAGGTAAAAGTCCAGGATTAGTCCAGTATTTATAGGCAAAAACTGACAGCTGGAGGAGCGGGGAGGTCCCCTTAAATAGGTGGCCGGTCCCCTTAAAATTAAGGGGGCCGCCCTACCCGAACGTTGCTCAGTTTTGTCTTTTTGTGGGGAAGGTTTTTCTGGAACATTTTTGCCATTTTTGGTTGAAAATTTGAATTCATAAATTTATAATGGATTAAACATTTTTATTTAATACCAAAAATGATTTTCTAAAAGATATAAAATGTTTGTGTCATTTTATAAAAAATCAAGTGATTAAGAAAATGTTCCTTTGATCATATAATGCATTTGGCATTTGTTTATTCATACCTTAAGTGATTGAGTTGTAGAAATGAATATTTACAACTAAATACTTGTTCATTTAATAAGTTTATGTTTAATGAGTTTACATTTTGTGATTATCAAAACATAGAGATATCAAGAAGTATTAATAATGTTTTTAGGCATTATTTATATCAACACAGGCTTTTGAGCCGTTATAAGGCTCGTTTGGTTGCCAATGGTTGTAGTCAGCAACTTGGTATTTACTTTGACGAGACCTTTAGTCTGCTAGTCAAGCCAGCTACCATCCGTACGGTTCTCAGTCTTGCGGTATCCCGCAAGTGGCCTATTCATCAGCTTGATGTTAAGAACGCTTTTCTTAACGGGGATTTATATGAGACTATATATATGCACCAACCGCCGGGATTTGTGGACCCCCGGTACCCTCACCATGTCTGCCTTCTACAGAAATCTTTATATGGGCTAAAGCAAGCACATCGTTCTTGGTTTCAGAGATTTTCAGGGTATGCTACTAGAGTTGGATTCTACCACAGTCGATGTGACTCTTCTTTATTTATTCTTCGACAGGGCTCTC
Organism: Artemisia tridentata subsp. tridentata; assembly: GCA_021014915.2. Classification (NCBI taxonomy): domain Eukaryota; kingdom Viridiplantae; phylum Streptophyta; class Magnoliopsida; order Asterales; family Asteraceae; genus Artemisia; species Artemisia tridentata. The sequence goes on from CP139503.1 coordinate 325,246,374, forward strand.
AGGTTGCTTACCTACTTATCTATGTAGATGACATTATTCTTACAGCCTCTTCTACAGCAGATCATTGCCTCCCTGCATAGTGAATTTGACATGACTGATCTTGGGGCCCTTAATTATTTCCTTGGTATTTCTGCTACACGGCATTCTACAGGTTTGTTTCTGTCTCAGCAAAAGTATGCTACTGAGCTTCTCGAGCGTGCTCACATGGCCAACTGTAATCCTTCTCGAACACCAGTTGACATAGAGTCTAAACTGGGTCACGAAGGTGTTCTAGTTCAAGATCCTACTTTATATCGCAGCTTTGCAGGTGGTCTTCAGTATCTCACATTCACAAGACCGGATCTCTCCTATGCTGTCTAACAGATTTGTCTTTACATTCATGATCCTCGCGAGCCACATTTAGCCGCCCTAAAACGTATCTTACAATACGTTTGAGGGACTTCAGATTTTGGTCTTCATCTATATTCATCCTCTACCACTTCTCTTGATGGATATATAGATGCAGATTGGGCGGGTTGTCCATCCACACGCCGATCTACTTCAGGATACTATGTTTTTATGGGCAATAATCTATTTTCTTGGTCTTCCAAGCGACAGCAAACCATCTCCCGTTCTAGTGCCGAAGCCGAATACCGGGGTGTTGCTAATGTTGTAGCTGAGACTGCATGGCTTCGTAACCTTCTTCGTGAGCTGCATTCTCCTCTTTCTACTGCCACTCTGGTATACTGTGATAATGTTAGTGCCATCTATCTGTCTGCCAATCATGTTCAACATCAATGGACCAAACATATCAAGATTGACATCCATTTTGTCCATGACATGGTTACTGATGGTCGGGTACGAGTCCTCTATGTTCCATCCCGTTATTAGTACGCATATATCTTCACCAAGGGTCTTCCCTCAACCTTATTCGAAGAATTTCGATCCAGTTTAAGCGTCCGGCTTCCTACCGCTCCAACTGCGGGGGAGTATTAGTTGACATATAGATAAGCATTTTATTAGTTGTTATCTAGTTGTCACATTTATGTAATTAGCACAATTAGTGGGTATTTACCCAAAATAGCTCTAATGATAGCTATATGTATCTTATATTTTGTATGGATGACACACAAGAAATATACCATTCAATATTGAGCCACTAAACCTTGGAGGATTCTTTTTGAAGAATCTCCTAGAATTGGCCAGAAGAGCCCTTTTATGAAATTCTTCAACAAGATCATCCATGTATTCTTGGCTACTTTTCAGATCCTCTTCATCATCTAGATCATCTTGATAGTCCTGAACAAAAGAGTTAGTGAAGAAAGCAGTTGATATGGGTTTGGTTATGATCAGTGCTTTCTTTATGTGAGTTTCAATGATTTTATCAGTGATTCTCTCTTCATACTTGAATTTTCCAAAGAGTTTCTTCATAACATGATTAGAGTTTCTTAAACTTTGGTTAAAGCTTAACCACTTCTATGGGAGGCAATTGAAAAGGCTTACATGTAACACCCCCAAAATCTGGTATTGCGGAAACATTCGGGTCATGGGGTGCTACTAAAATTGGTAATCACAACACAAGGTAATAAAGAACGAAATACATACTCCGTTTAAATAAATTAATTCAAGATTTACGGAGTTTACAATAGAGTTTCAAGTTCTGAAAATAAGGCCCATGAGTTTAGTTGTCCTATAAAAACAAGTCATAGTTATACGTAAAATACTTCGGGTAATAGTCTACGACCCTTGCCATGCCAATGCCATGCAGCCATTAGACAGATTAGACACCTGAGAAAAACATGCTAAAATTCAGCAAAAAAGCTGGTGAGTTCATAGGTTTATCAATAACATTAAAATCAATAGTTTGGACCGTGAGTTTGGTATATGAACATTATAATGTATATAATGTTATATAAAAATAGTCTATTACGCTAGCACTAAGTTCATGCAACCGAAGCTATAACAGTGTGCATGCTCTGGAAGCATGTTAAATATACAGGCCCGGCAATTGTTTATCACAGACACTTGTGTTTCGACATGGTATACGTTCGTTTGCCTATCCGGTCAATCCGAACGGGAAAGTTACTCCCAATAGATCTATTTATAACATTCGCGCTTCCCAGCAGGAATTGACGGTTCATGAGTTTGGGCAAATTGGGACATAATAGGGCTTAGGCTAATCTACGTAATAGTTTGATAAAAATAGTGTTGGTCCATAAAATAGTTTTGCATGTTTCTCACCCCAATTGTAAAACAAGTATAAATAGAGTGGGGCTATAAACTCACCTCGGCAAATAACAGTCAGATAATACAATAGTTCAGATAGTGTTCAGCACCAACACGCGACCTAGATTAGTAAGGTTTCGTTTTAATTCACAGACTAAGTTTAAGACTTAACAAAATTTAATAAATTCAAAAGTTTTAGAGAGTTTATGCTATTGTTGCTGGTGTGACAGCATTTAAGTTTAGAACAATTTTCTAAACATTTGAAGGTATTGGCTTTTGGAAGTGCATAAGTGTATGAACAAGTCTCCGATTTGACAGTAACTGAAGGACTATGTACGGAAAACAATTACTATCACATATTAGACGTTGACGGCATATGGAAACATTGTCGTTAAGTGAGCATATATCACTAAGTGCGTGTATATATATTACATGTGTAAGTGCATGTATGAGAAGGATGGTGTGTGTATATATATTTATATATATAGTTTTTATAAAAGTAATGTCACGTTTATGAATTCCTCATTATTGTTAATTATATTTAACGAAATATACTTTTGACAATAGGCGGGCATGACGCGAGTACAAGTTCTAGTTTTCTTGTGCTAACAAAAGTTATAAGGTTTGTGTTTAATTAAATAATCATTGTATTATCTATTAAATCTATATGAGTTTTGATAAAGTACGTCAAGTTTATATGTAATCAAATAAGTGGTATGTATTAATGAACAAGTTTAAATTCACAAGTTCAATTTTCACTTCGTTCTTATAGTTGTTAAATGTATAAAAGAGTTTCTAGTTGCATAAGTAGTGTAAAACTAACATGGTTTATAAGTTAAGTTGATTTGTTATAAAAAAAATTATGTTGAGTTACTAGATATGTTCTACGATCTAGTATATATATATATATATATATATATATATATATATATATATATATATATATATGTGTGTGTGTGTGTGTGTATGTATATATATATATATATATATATATATATGTGTGTATATATATATATATATATATATATATATATATATATATATATATATATATATATATATATATATATATAGCAAGATTTTGTGATTTAGTGAAGTGAAATGAGCCGGAAATGAGTCGAGTTATTTTAATTCGTGAAATATAAAGTTTGAAATAATCGAGAAAAAATTACTCGGACGATCGCGACAACAACTCGTGTATAAAACCGAATATAAAACACACTCTTATGTTGGGATTATGTGGAGTGGGTTGTGGCCCAACATGGAACAAATGAACACCACTCGGGATCGACTAATAAACCGAATGGATTTTAGTTTTGTAGTACATGGGCTTCGGCCTAGTTTAGAACTAATGAACACACAACAAGAGAAATCCTTTGGGGCTTAAAGGGCTTCGTCCTACATCAGTGAACAAGGATTGCATATTGCAATGTATAGAGGGGAAAAAAACAAGAAACACAAGTTGCAGTTTTCTTTTTGTTAACCTTCTTGTTCAAAACCAAAAGAGAACCCCTATAAGGGTGGATCAAGCACTCAATCTCGAACTATTTTTACTATCAAAAACTTGAGTATCACTCGACCACACCGAGGCTCGAGTGTCCAAGTAGAATAGGTGAAAAGGTCTTCGACCTCATGAACGTGACACAACCAAACCGTGCCCTTAATGCAAAGGTTGTGAGACCCTCTTGACCAAGCAAACAAGCACCCTTTAGGGGTGTTATACAATACATTACACATCTATTTGGGTGGTTTTCCCAAACAGACCATGGAACCCTTCGTGGGTGGTGGTCGAACCAAAAAGAAAAGAAGACAAGCCAACTTCCTATGTTGAGCTCGAATGGCTTCTATCCATAGCCTCTCGGCTCCCACTACAAACGAGACACAAGACTCAAATTAATCAAGGTGAACTTATATTACAACACAAGACCAAGAAGGAACCTCCGTGGGTGTTATACTTATATCCGACACAATTACCACAACACAACGCATCCTACGTGGGTGTGTTTTTCCTGAACCCAAATCAGTAACCATTCGAATCAAAATAAAAGAGACCAACCATGACCCAAGGATGCAACAGGATTCGTGTTAAACCAAAATAGGCTAAAACTCGTAAACTTAAGCCACAATCCGACCAACAAATCTCTAGACCAACCTTAACTTCACACTAAGTTTTGATCATCTGTTTAACTACTAAATCAAACTGCCTATTAAATCAACCCAACAACAATAAGCAATAACCGAATACAAAGGCTACGACTTACACTTCCTACTTCGAGCCAATCCTAGTTTCAATTTTTAGCTTTAGCTTATTAGCTTTTAGATTACCACACCATAACAATAACACGAAAGACATTTTAATAATGGCCTCATAAATCGACTGTTTATCAACTCGAAATCAAACGATTTCATTAATCAACAAAATTTAATAACCAATTCAATCCTCATAAACCAAAACCAAGTTCACATCTGGAAACCACTTATAAAATCTACCAAGTTACAACGGTAAACATTTCAATGGTGATGAAATCAAAGAAAACCCTGACAATGGAAGGTGAGTCGATTGAAAAAAAGACCAGCAACCTCGAATAACAATAAACCCAATCCGATTCAAGCAGGAACACCACCACCGATCACTCTTTGATTTTGAATGAAGTTTTTGAGATGTGGCTCTCCTGTGAATCGGTTGGTAATTAAAAAGAATGAAAACAAGAAGGTTTTACCCATCCTTTCTTTGCTTCAATTTTGAGAGATAGCAGTTCTTAGTAAATCTCCCTATCCCTCCTCATCTTCAAGTAAATCCCGTGATCTTATTTTTAGGGAGGGGATATGTGAGAGCGACTCAATTTTTGGGAGGATGTATCGAAGATGTTGATGGATGAGGGATGAGGGCATGGCTGCGTTGGGGAAAGATATAGGAAAGAGAAACATTTAAGATAATAAATATGTATGTGGATGAGTTTAGGGATAGATGGGTGGTTTTATTATATATATTAGGGTGTAATTTGTGTACCCCATGTCCCGTTGAGATGAGGTGCAATCTTGGTACCTTGGTTTCGTATAATTGTGAAAAATATAATTCTGGAGTCGTTTTTATAAAACTGACATAGTGTTAAATTTATTGATTCTGAAAATGAATGATAAAATTAAACCATTACTAATGTGGTGTTGGTACGCGTGTGGTGTCATTTTTCAGGAAAAGTGAGATAACCTGTCACTTTCATTATGTTATAGTCTGTAAATGTGAGAAAGTGGAAAATTCACTGTTTCCGGTGAGATTAAATAGTTTTGTGAGTTACTGTATGTTATAGTGTGCGGGTTTGCTTTTCGTAATAGTTATATAAGCACATAAATGCTTAGGTTTACAGTTAGGTAATAATAAATTAACATTTATTATTAAAATATTAGTGGGAAAATTTACCGTTTGTCATATCCTTCCCGCCTTAGAAAGAAAATCGTCCTCGGTTTTCACTTAGAGTTACCCAATAGATTTAAGAAAAGGTGCGGATATTTACGCTTGATCTCTTCCTCACGCTCCCACGTGCATTCAGGACCTATTCGAGAGCCCCAATGAACTTTAACAATAGAAATACGGCTTTGCTTAAGCCGTTTGATTTCTCGATCCATTATCTCGACAGGTTTTTTAATGAAATTTAGTCTCTCGTCAACCTGGATTTCCTCTAGAGGAATAGCAAGTGTTTCGTCTGTGAGACATTTCTTTAGGTTGCTCACGTGAAACACATTGTGCACATAGCTGAGTTCTGGTGGTAATTCGAGTCAGTAGGCTACCAGCCCGTTTCTGGTGAGAATGTTGAAAGGTCCGATGTATTGGGGATTTAGTTTCCCAGGCTTTCCAAAGCGAATCACGCCTTTCCATGGCGATACTTTTAACATAACCCGATCTCTAACTTGGAACTCGAGTGGTTTTCGTCTCTTGTCTGCGTAGCTTTTCAGACGGTCTCTAGCTGCTTGCACCCGACTCTTGATTTGTACAACCCCTTCAGTAGTTTCTTGTACAAGTTCGGGATCAGTGAGCTGACTTTCTCCGACTTCATCCTAGCATATAGGTGATCTACACTTTCGCCCATAAAGTGCTTCATAGGGTGCAGCTTTGATGCTTGTGTGATAGCTGTTATTGTAAGAGAGCTCGGCTAATGGCAGGTGCCTATCCCAACCGTTTCCAAAGTCTATCACACACGCTCGCAGCATGTCTTCTAAAGTTTGAATGGTTCTCTATTTTTGACCATCTGTTTGAGGATGGTATACGGTGCTATATCAAGATCGATACATAAAGCATCCTGTAGTGATCTCCAAAAGTTCGACGTGAAACGGCTTCCTCTACCGAAGATAATAGAGATCAGAGCTCCATGTCTTGCCACGATCTCCTTTAAATACAATCGTTCAAGTTTACCCATGCTGTCATTTTCCATGATTGGTAGGAAGTCAGCGGACTTGGTGAGACGGTCGACGATCACCCAAATAGTGTCGTAACCATTAGGGGTTTTGGTGGTTTTGGGGTGAAGTCCATAGTTATATGTTTCCAAATTTCCATTCAAGGATTTTTAGTTGCACTAGCAATCGTAACGGTTTCTGCTGATCAGCCTTAACTTTGTGATGAATTAAACTTTGTTTGGGTGGATACCACTAAATTTTTCTTTGCCTTAAACCATCCCTTTGGTCTAAATCCTAGTAGTGTAAAGTTTAATCCTATTCTGATATAAGGTGATAGGATGGCTGGTCCTTAAGGTTTGTTCCGTAATTGGGTGTCTCCCTTTTCAGAGGCAGGGGCAAAATTTTATTCGAAAACTTTATTTGTTTAGCTGTTTATACTAATTTGCCAAAAGTGTTTTCCAAGCTGTTAGGAATTAAGCTTAAGCAGTTAGTACGGCTGAATGTGGAAGTTAGTACTGCTAATGAGTTTTGAAGACAAGAACAATTAGTACGGTTGTATAAAGAAGTTAGTACGGTTTATGTTTTTGTAAAAGATAATTATAGAAAAGATATTATGTATATCTTATACGATTAGGTGATAGTTATCTTGTAAAGGAATCCTTAGTCTATAAAAGGATCTCCTAGGTTTAAGGTTATGCACGATTAGAGAATTAAGAGATATCGAGTTTTTTTTAAGATTCAAGGTTGTAGACCCTAGTACTAATTAAGAGTACTCATATTATTCATTAATAATATTGAATCATTGAAGTTGAATTATTGTTTTCATTGTTCATTCACTGTTACATACAAATCATACAAAACACAAACAAATAGATCTTCTAAGTGCTAGCTAGTAAATTCCGCGTGCTAGACTAGACATCATTCAAAGTATCTACCTAACACAAGGAGTGTGTGTAGATCTAGTCAAGTGAATGAACACTCCTTGTGTTAGATAGATACTTTGAATGATGTCTAGTCAAGCACGCGAAATTTACTAGCTAGCACTGAGAAGATCTATTTGTTTGTGTTTTGTATGATTTGTATGTAACAGTGAATGAACAATGAAAACAATAATTCAACTTTAACGATTCAATATTATTAATGAATAATACGAGTATTCTTAATTAGTACTAGGGTTTACAACCTTGAATCTTAACAAAAACTCGATATCTCTTAATTCTCTAATCGTGCATAACCTTAAAGCTAGGAGATCCTTTTATAGACTAAGGATTCCTTTACAAGATAACTATCACCTAATCATATAAGATATACACAATATCTTTTCTATAATTATCTTTTACAAAACCATAAACCATACTAACTTCTTCATACAACCGTACTAACTGTTCTTGTCTTCAAAACTCATTAGCAGTACTAACTTCCACATTCAGCCGTACTAACTGCTTAAGCTTAATTCCTAACAATCCTCCCCTAAACTTATGATTTCTTCCCAAATCACTAAGTTTCTTCAAATTAAGCTTCATCTCCTATATGCGGGGGATTCTTCCAAACACCTTTCATAACTGTCTCTTACTACTGATCTTTCTTTGTTCTGCAAGGTTGAAAATCTTTGTTACCAACAAATCTGCCATTTCAGAATCTTCTTCAACCCTCAGTTTTGTACACAACATAGACATTAAAACACTTGATCTGAGTGGATAATCCTTTTCCACTAACATATAGATTTCTATGTCATCCTTAGTAGAAACTCTGTGCACTCCACACGTATCAAACAACTTCCAAGAGACATCTTCAACTTGTGCTTGAAATCTCCACATTGATTCTCCACTATCAGGTTCACAAATCCTTTTCAGCTGCACCCATAACTCTTTATCTTTGTCTTCAATAGGATCTTGAACTCTGAATCTTTCTTTTACTAAGCTCCACAACTGATTAAGATCTTCTCTATCAAAACCTTTTAGTAGATCTTCAAACAGCTTATATCTCTCAGTAATACCTCCAAGTCTTATGATCTTCCATCCCATCATCCTTCCATCAGTGAAAACATCCCAGCCAATGATAGGATATTTGACTTCTAATGGTTTGATATTTGTAGACTCTGGAACTATCACCATCATATTCTTGATTTGCTCATTGGTCAATCCTTCTTCACCAGACTTCAACTTCTTTGCAATATCAGTTTCCAGAACTTCTGGTTCTCTTTTATTTCTCTTTGTAGCATCCTTCTTGTCTGAAGTATTCAGTCTTGCATATGTCTCATAGAAAGCCTTTTCTATCTCAGCATCTGTCTTTCCAATGAAATCACTCATCTTGTAATTTGCTTGGTTCTTCAAATAATGCTTCATAAAATTGACTTGTTCTTTCTTGGTAGGCATCTTTGTCTTGTAACCATGCTTTTGCCTATCTCTAATTCGCTGCATTAAGTTGTTCCAAGTAGATTCTTTATTCTTTGACAAGATGAATTCTTTAAGTTTCTCTGACTTTTCTTCTTCACTTAACTCCGTATCTTTAAGAATCATTACAGCATGATCTCTCACAATCAAATCAGAATCCAACAAGTATTGTAGTTGCTCATTGAACTCCTCTTGATTAACTTCTTCAGATCTTATTCTATCCATGAATTCAGCTATATCCCTTACATCATCTGCAGCTATCTTCCTTGCTAACTCTGCATCTTGAGCTATCTGATCTTGTTCATCAGCTAAATCCTTGTCTAGAATCTCACTTGCTACCTTTGCATCAAAGTCTATTTGAGCCTGAGTTCTTGGTTTTGTTTTTTTGAGCCTTTCTAGTACTTGAGCAGCTTCTTCTAGTGTCATAGGGTTTTTACCCTTATCTTCCCCTTTTCTACCATATTCCTCTTCAGCCGTAGTATCACCAGTTGGAACTGTCTCATGCTCTGTATCAGCAGTTGGAACTGCTTCAACAGTTGGAACTTCTTCAGCTTCTTGAGTACCAGTCTGAACTGCTTCATGTGTCTCAGTAGTTTCTTCTACTTCCATATCAACATTACCAGAACCCATATCAAATTTTTCTTCTTCTTCTTCATTTTGCCTCCCCTGAGAACCTGATCCATCTCCCTTGCCTTTATCTGATTTCCTCCCCTGTTTGGGATATTCACCATCATCACCATCAAAATCATCTGAGTCATCATCATCAGAAGAATCCAAAACTACCTTTGCCTTTTTCTTCTTTAACTGCTCTTCAAGTTTTTTCACCCTAAGAGTCAATTTGGAGTAGACCTGGGCAAAATTCTTTTTGTGAGCTTTGAGTTCCTCATTGTTCATCTTTAGCTCCTCCTCCAAAGTTTCTACCTTCTCAACTAGCTTGGTACACAATTCCATCAATGCAGTATGTGAAGTACTACCCTCATCACTTCTAGCTGTGTTACCTGCTAGGAGAGGTGAATCATGGGAAAAGGATCTAGGAATCACTCTGGGTGTTTCCCTTCTCCTATAAGTGATGTGAATTTGGGATGTTTGGGTCCTTTTAGGAGCTGAAGTAGATGTGTAATGTGGATCAGTTGGTGGTACTGAACCTTCACCCACTTCAGTTTGAAGCATCTCTGGAAACAATGGAACTACTCCTCCTTGAAAAAGCCTACTAGCCATAGCCATGTTTTGAAAAACTTTTGATTGAAGGCTAGGAGTAGCAAAAGTTTTTGTTGGCTTTGTAAGCATGTATGTCTTTTTATTCAAAAGAGTTTGAACAAATCTTGGATACATTAGAAACTTGGTTTTGCTGTTTACATTAAATGCCATAGCCTCAAAAATAAATTTTGAAAAGTTAAAAACCTTGTTTGTAGACAGGCAAATGAGAGCAATAGCAATATTGCTACTGAACTGCTCCCCAGCAGTCTTTTTAGGACTTAAACAATGTAAAAGGGTATGTATAAAAAATCTCCATTGAGGTGAGAAACATCCTTTTTGAAAAGTTAAGTTGTGTTCGGATGTATCATACCCCATCTTGGTAAGTACTTGCCATATTTCAGTGTTGTGCATAGTGTTGATACCATCTGAGTCTTTTAATTTAAGATGTCTCCTAAAAATAGACTCGGTAACAACAAAAGATACATCATCCACTTCAGAATGAATTTCTAAGTCTCCATTTTCACTAGTCAAGACAGTAGCATTCTGCCAGAACTGTGTGATGTGAGTGACATAAAGTGTAGGAGAAACAGTTAGAGCATACCTTATGTGACAGTGGTTTAGAAAGTCCACAATCTCATAAAATTTTGGTCCATCTCCTTCCTCTGTTTTCTCTAGAAACGCAACCTGATTGTGACGCTTAACAAATTCCAAATTAGCTATTTTTATTGATGAAGAGTGAAAGATTATAGCAATAAGATGATCGTTTAGAGTGGAATTGATGTTTTATGCAGCCAATTGGGTTTTTATAGATACTGTTAGGGTTTTGAGAATTTTGCGAACGAGATAAATTATCTTGGGAAATATATTAAATCAATTTATGGTAAAAAGATAATTATCTCAAGAAAAATCACTATAAGTATGCTTCAGAATAACGGTTTTACCCCAACGGCTATAAAAATTAATTACTGAGAGATTTTTACAACGGCTAGTTGAGCCGTACCAACTTTTAACTAACAGTACAAACTGCTGAAAAATTTTATTGAGCCGTATGAACTTATTGAAAAGATTTAAAATACCATGGCTCAAATATAGTTTTTAGCAAACTATCAGCTATCAACGGATTTGATATGTCTTTACCAATAGTTGTTTGCTTTGGACTAGCCAACTCTTCACAGTTAGATATGGTGAGCTAATAACCATACAATTTTTGGTAAATTGTCAACCATCAACGGATTTGAAAAGTCTTTACCAGATACCGTTTGCTCTGGACTAGTTGGTTCTTATGTGGGTTAGACATGGTGAACCAATTACCATTTGTTGTGCGCAAAGATCACACACTCTGCTCCAAATCACCATACAGTCCAAAACATATTAACTCCTTGGTGCTTTTCATCCAAAACATGCAAGTGTTAGTCCAAAAACAAAGAAACAAGCCACAAAGAACTTGTCTCACAATATAAAAGTATATGACTAACATTGCACTCAAAAAGAAAAATTAATTTCCTTGTGGAACCCAAGCCAAAACAGACTTAGGCTTTCCTTTTGCATCAACATAATTCATTCTTTTCAAAACAATTTTAGCACCATTGGGTTTGATGGGTCTCCAAACCCAACATGCTGATGCACTTACTCCATTGCCCATATTTCCCTTAGCAGTGTTTTTATTAACACCAGTACCAATTGCTTTGCTAGCAGTTGGAACTGCTGGCTTGGTAGTTGTTACCTTGGGTTTCCAAACTTGGTTTTTCACTACTTCTCTGTGATAAAAGGTTTTGTTGCCAATCTTTTGTGCTGGTTTAAAAACTATTTGTGCACCTTGAATTGTTGGCCTTGGGTGAACAGGTCTAATAGGTCTGACAGTTTGAACTGCTGGTTAATCAGTATGAACTTTTCTTGGTCAAGACCTCAAAAGAACTGACCTGGGTATCATCTTAGCATTTGTAGGGTGAGAAGGAGGTGTTACTGAGTTCATCCTAGGGGTTGAATACCTGGTTACCCATTTATCACAAAAGGCTGCAAGATGGTCAAAGCTACCACAAGAGTAACAAGCTTTCCTATAGCAGACAAAATCATCACCTAGTTGGTGAGATTTGAGGTCATTCCAATTCCTTTGGTTACCTCTGGGCTTGTTTGTGGTTCTATACATTTCTGCATACCTAACTGTTGGTCTAAAAGGTTTAGCATTTGATCTAGGCCTAACAGTCTCAGTTTTAACCATCTTTGGAACTTTTGGTTCCTCCACCTTAACACTAACAGGCTTAACTTCAGCCTGATCATCCTCATCATCAGAAGTCCAGTCCTCAATGGTTGGAGCATCTGAGTCCTTAGCTGAGGACACCTTATCCTCAGAAAGTGAGGCATCACTTGCACTCTCATACACAGGTTTATCAACTACATTCTCTTTAGGAAGTCCTGTGTGTTCTAGGTCTATGCCTGGGGGTGTTGGAATTCCTCTATAGGGAGGTGGAACTGACTTATAACCTAGGCCTGACTTAGCTTTATTGAGGATCTGACACTCAACAATCTTACTAACACCCTGAGTTGCAAATTCTAGTGTGTCAACAGTCATTTGAATGTTCTGATTTGCTTTCTTAGCCTGATCCAGCTCATGTTTTAACACACTAATCTCATTTTCTCTAAACATTAAATCTCTCTTAAGAACAGCTACAGTATCACTAAAGGTAGTCTGGTTTAGCTCTATTCTCTGATTATCATAATGTTTTCTAAGTGTTTCTAATTCTTTTAATGCATCACACGACTTAGAACATTTAGAAACTTGTACCTTAGAGTCTGAAAATGCCATCTTCTTCTTAATCAAATTTGTCTGGATCTTCTAAATCAAAGTATCAGCAACCTGTCTCTGATACCACTTGACCGGATCTACACACACTCCTTGTGTTAGATAGATACTTTGAATGATGTCTAGTCTAGCACGCGGAATTTACTAGCTAGCACTTAGAAGATCTATTTGTTTATGTTTTGTATGATTTGTATGTAACAGTGAATGAACAATGAAAACAATAATTCAACTTCAACGATTCAATATTATTAATGAATAATACGAGTACTCTTAATTAGTACTAGGGTTTACAACCTTGAATCTTAACAAAAACTCAATATCTCTTAATTCTCTAATCGTGCATAACCTTAAACCTAGGAGTTCCTTTTATAGACTAAGGATTCTTGTACAAGATAACTATCACCTAATCGTATAAGATATACACAATATCTTTTCTATAATTATATTTTAAAAAACATAAACCGTACTAACTGTTCTTGTCTTCAAAACTCATTAGCAGTACTAACTTCCACATTCAGCCGTACTAACTACTTAAGCTTAATTCCTAACAAGTTATAATCACATGAGCAGCCTTAACCGTCTAATGTTGATATGAAAATAGAAGAAACTACTAAGACACATGAAGCAGTTCAGACTGGTACTCAAGAAGCTGAAGAAGTTCCAACTGTTGAAGTAGTTCCAACTGCTGATACAGAGCATGAGAAAGTTCCAACTGGTGATACTACGGCTGAAGAGAAATATGCTAGAAAAAGGGAAGATAAGGGTAAAAAGCCTATGACACTAGAAGAAGCTGCTCAAGTACTAGAAAGGCTCAAGAAAACAAAACCAAGAACTCAGGCTCAAATAGACTTTGATGCAGAGGTAGCAAGAGAGATTCTAGACAAGGATTTAGCTGATGAACAAGCTCAGATAGCTCAAGATGTTAGATTCTGATTTCATTATAAGAGGTCAAGCAATGATGATTCTTAGAGATGAAGATCTAAGTGAAGAAGAAAAGTCAGAGAAACTCAAAGAGTTCATCTTGTCAAAGAATAAAGAAGCTACTTGGAACGACTTAATGCAGAGAATTAGAGATAGGCAAAAGCATGGTTACAAGACAAAGATGCCTACCAAGAAAGAACAAGTCAATTTTATGAAGCATTATTTGAAGAACCAAGCAAATTACAAGATGAGTGATTTCATTGGAAAGACAGATGCTGAGATAGAAAAGGCTTTCTATGAGACATATGCAAGACTGAATACTTCAGACAAGAAGGATGCTACAAAGAGAAAGAAAAGAGAACCAGAAGTTCTTGAAACTGATATTGCAAAGAAGTTGAAGTCTGGTGAAGAAGGATTGACCAATGAGCAAATCAAGAATATGATGGTGATAGTTCCAGAGTCTACAAATATCAAACCATTAGAAGTCAAATATCCTATCATTGGCTGGGAAGTTTTCACTGATGGAAGGATGATGGGATGGAAGATCATAAGACTTGGAGGTGTTACTGAGAGAGACAAGCTGTTTGAAGATCTACTAAAAGGTTTTGATAGAGAAGATCTTAATCAGTTGTGGAGCTTAGTAAAAGAAAGATTCAGAGTTCAAGATCCTATTGAAGACAAAGATAAAGAATTATGGGTGCAGCTGAAAAGGATTTATGAACCTGATAGTGGAGAATCAATGTGGAGATTTCAAGCATAAGTTGAAGATGTCTCTTGGAAGTTGTTTGATACGTGTGGAGTGCACAGAGTTTCTACTAAGGATGGCATAGAAATCTATATGTTAGTGGAAAAGGATTATCCACTCAGATCAAGTGTTTTAGTGTCTATGTTATATACAAAACTGAGGGTTGAAGAAGATTCTGAAATGGCAGATTTGTTGGTAACAAAGATTTTCAACCTTGCAGAACAAAGAAAGATCAGTAGTAAGAGACAGTTATGAAAGGTGTTTGGAAGAATCCCCCTCATATAGGAGATGAAGCTTAATTTGAAGAAACTTAGTGATTTAGGAAGAAATCATAAGTTTAGTGGAGGATTGTTAGGAATTAAGCTTAAGCAGTTAGTACGGCTGAATGTGGAAGTTAGTACTGCTAATGAGTTTTGAAGACAAGAACAGTTAGTACGGTTATATGAAGAAGTTAGTACGGTTTATGTTTTTGTAAAAGATAATTATAGAAAAGATATTGTGTATATCTTATACGATTAGGTGATAGTTATCTTGTAAAGGAATCCTTAGTCTATAAAAGGATCTCCTAGGTTTAAGGTTATGCACGATTAGAGAATTAAGAGATATCGAATTTTTGTTAAGATTCAAGGTTGTAAACCCTAGTACTAATTAAGAGTAATCGTGTTATTCATTAATAATATTGAATCGTTGAAGTTGAATTATTGTTTTCATTGTTCATTCACTGTTACATACAAATCATACAAAACACAAACAAATAGATCTTCTAAGTGCTAGCTAGTAAATTCCGCGTGCTAGACTAGACATCATTCAAAGTATCTATCTAACACAAGGAGTGTGTGTAGATCCAGTCACAAGCAATATACATTTCTTTGTTTGAAACTACTAGTTATGTAAAGTGGTATGACCTAGAAAGATTTATCATTTAGTGAAATATATTTTTAAACATGTTATAGATAAAACGGTTTTTCCAAAGTTGACATCTAGTTATTCCTTAATATGCCAAAAATCTTGATAAAGTTTGACCAGAAAATTTTTGACCCATCAGAATGAGTATTTCAGGAAAATGTCACTACGAGTTTTTATGATCGATATCAACGCATTTTAAAGAACGATCCTTAAAGGGAGAATATCGAAGGAGAAGGTGTAGTTGGGTATGTACATCTACATATGTTTCAAGTGTCCAAAGACAGATCCTACTTGTCAGGGCTGAGTAGGGCTTGATGTTTAATATCAGGCGAAGCTTGTACGTTTAAGTATTCGACTTACTTAAGCTGTGCTAATAGGTGTCATGACTTAGATTGTTGCACTAATAGTCTGGAATGCCCAAGTGTTGCACTACTTTTATGTACCACACACGCAAGTTTTTGATTTCTTTAAATGGAAACAGAAATTTTGTCTTTTGGTAAAAATATTAAGGCAACCGTTCCTAGCATAGCATGATTCTACCAGTATTATACATAGGTGATCAGGCTTTGTATAATTAAGGTCCAATGATGCAATGTTGGGTTTAGTTACAAAAATTTATATCGGTTATCTTGTTTATGAGGTAAAAGTACAAAATACTTTTGAAATAAGTAATTAGTTTACAAGGTGATAACATGATAGTTTATAGGGTGGTTTGCAAAACATTTTATAGGGTAGTAGGAAAAACACTTTATTCGCTGCAAGATAGTAGAAAAGTTGCTGCTTGGTTTGTGATTAATAGCGGAGTAGTTTCGTAGGATAATAAACAAATGGTTTCTGAGGTGACTGCAAAAAAGTTTGTAGTGTAATAGGAAAACAGTTTATTGTTTCATGAGATAACGACTAAAGTAGCTCACAGGGGAACAAAATGGTTTATGAGACCATAGTAAAACTGATAGGATGATTGTAACATAATTTACAAGATGTTAGAGAAACCATTTGGTGGTTTAGGAAATATTGGTAAGGTAACAAATTGGTTTATTACACAGGAATCAAAATAGTTTTCAAAATGTAACAAAGTGGTTTATTATATAGTAGCAAAATTTGTAGTGTATCGGGCGACGTTTAATGCATTCAGTTGATATAGTATTGCAGATAGTCGTGAGTCAAATAAGCTTACAATTCATGATAAACATACACCAATCCATACAATACGACGAGGTTTACAGAAAGGTACTAATAAAGTCTTATAGGAATACATCTTAAGGGAGTCTAAACTTAGGTCTCGTTATACAGGGCAGTCGACCTTTTGAAATCACGTTCAAGTCCTGGTTTCCTCCTGCTTCAAGGTTTCCTGGTACTTTGGTCCCTTGCACTCATTTCTATAGTGCCCCTTCTTTTCACACCCATAACAGGTCACATCAGCCTTCTGATTGTTCCCTGGCACTATCTTTGCTTTTGCAGAGGTTTTGGACCCACAATCTGTAGCCAGGTGTCCAACCTCCTGACATTTGTGGCATCTCACTGTGCAAGACCCTTTGTGGTGTAGTTTGCAACGACCACACATTGGTAATTTTCCAGCACAGGCCTTTCCGTTACTGGATCCGGCAATGCAAGTTTCGACCGAATTTGGCTTTCTGAGAGGTTGCGGAACCCTTTCGTTTCCTTGGTTGTTCTCCTGTTTCCTTTTGTTGTTGTTATTGCAGTTATGATTGTCGTTGTTGATACCTTGAGTAATCCTAGTTCGCACAACTTGGCCCATTAGATTATGCACAATGTGGATGGCTTCATGCATAGTAGTAGTCTTGAAGGAGGCGACATCCTTTTGAATCTCCGGGGAGAGTCCTTGGATGTACCGTTCAAGTTTCTTGTACTCGAATTCTATCATAGTAGGGCATAGAAGTGCTAGCTCGTAAAAGTGGGTGGTGTATCCGATGACATCATCTCCCTTCGTAGTCCAAACCTATATTTCTTGTTCCATCGCTCGTAATTCGCTCTTTGAACAGTATTCTGAAATCGTCATTTTTCTCAGTTCTTCCCAAGGAACTGAGTAGGCGGTATCGACTCCTACGGATTGAACATAGGCATTCCACCATGCCAGGGAACGTCCCTAAAACGTGCAAGTAGCAAACTTGATTTTGTCTTCCTCGGAGCAGTTTCCACATCGAAGTAGTGATTCCACATCTTCTAACCATCTACACATTTCCATTGCACCTTCATTTCCACTAAAGGTGCGGGGCTTACTGTCCATAAACTCCTTGTAAGAACAACCACGAGTTGTGGGCTCCATTCTAACTGTAGTTCCACTGACTCGGTAGGCAGCAACTGTCTCTGCAACTTGCTAGGCTATGAGTTATTTTATACCTGCGGAGTATAGGTTTTGTCTCTTAGGCGACATGTTCCTTCAAAAGGAGAGAGAAAAGTGAGACATAGTAAAAATGTGTCCTAAGAATAGATGTTCTGAGGCGACATGTTAATTGGTGATAATTTGGGTCGTAATTATATACGTTGGCGGGTTTTCGTATGATAGCATAACAAGTGTTTCAAAGGGATGAGGCGAACGTTCGAACTCGGAGTCGGGTAGTGAAATTGTGTAGGGGAAGGTAAGTTGTGACAAGTATGGTATGTATATGTAGAAAATACTTTTGGTATATAGTATAAATCATCAAACGGTAAAATAAATCATATAGTTGTGTCAAGTAAAACAGTAATTAAGGTAACAGGCTTGGCAGGAAAGTGGTGGTCACAGGGACCTATTTTGTAAAAAGCGGTTATAGTTTAGGGTTTATATGTACCTAGTTCTCTATAACCTAAGCTCTGATGCCGATCTGTAACACCCCTAAAATCTGGTATTGCGAAAACATTCGGGTCATGGTGTGCTACTAAAATTGGTAATCACAACACAAGGTAATACAGAACGGAATACATACTCCGTTTAAATACATTAATTCAAGATTTATGGAGTTTACAATAGAGTTTCAAGTTCTGAAAATAAGGCTCATGAGTTTAGTTGTCCCATAAAAACAAGTCATAGTTATGCGTAAAATACTTCGGGTAATAGTCTATGACCCTTGCCATGCCAATGCCTTGCAACCATCAGACAGATTAGACACCTGAGAAAAACATGCTAAAATTCAGCAAAAAAGCTGGTGAATTCATAGGTTTATCAATAACAGTAAAATCAATAGTTTGGACCAAGGTTGTGAGTTTGGTATATGAACATTATAATGCATATAATGTCATATATAAATAGTCTATTACGCTAGCACTAAGTTCATGCAACCGAAGCTATAACAGTGTGCATGCTCTGGAAGCATGTTAAATATACAAGCCCGGTAAGTGTTTATCCCAGAAACTTGTGTTTTGACATGGTATACGTTCGTTTTCCTATCCGGTCAATCCGAATGGGAACGTTACTCCCAATAGATCTATTTATAACATTCGCGCTTCCCATCAGGAATTGACGGTTCATGAGTTTGGGCAAATTGGGACATAATAGGGCTTTGGCTAATCCACGTAATTGTTTGATAAAAATAGTGTTGGTCCATAAAATAGTTTTGCATGTTTCTCACCCCAATTGTTAAACAAGTTTAAATAGAGTGGGGCTATAAACTCACCTCGGCAAATAGCAGTCAGATAATACAATAGTTCAGATAGTGTTGAGCACCAACACGCGACCTAGATTAGTAAGGTTTGTTTTAGTTCACAGACTAAGTTTAAGACATAAGAAAATTTAAATAAATTCAAAAGTTTTAGAGAGTTTATGTTATTGTTGCTGGTGTGGCAGCATTTAAGTTTAAAACTATTTTCTAAACATTTGAAGGTATTGGCTCTTGGAAGTGCATAAGTGTATGAACAAGTCTCCGATTTGACATTAACTGAAGGACTATGTACGGAAAACAATGACTATCAAATATTAGACGTTGACGGCATATGGAAACGTTGTCGTTAAGTGAGCATATATTACTAAATGCGTGTATATATATTACATGTGTAAGTGCGTGTATGAGAAGGATGGTGTGTGTATATATATATATATTTATATATATAGTTTTTATAAAAGTAATGTCACGTTTAGAACTAATGACAACACTACTCATGATGATAAACCGAATGGATTTAGTTTGGGATGGACTGGCCATTTAGAAACTAATGATGTTTGGGTACATGGGCTTTGGCCCAGTTTAGAACTAATGAACACACAACAAGAGAAATCCTTTGGGGCTTAAAGGGCTTCAGCCCACATCAGTGAACAAGGATTGCAGATCGCAATGTATAGAAAAAAAACAAGAAACACAAGTTGCAGTTTTCTTTTTGTTAACCTGTTTGTTCGAAACCAAAAGAGAACCCCTATAAGGGTGGCTCAAGCACTCAATCTCGATCTATTTTGACTACCAAAAACTTGAGTATCACTCGACCACACCGAGGCTCGAGTGTCCAAGTATAATAGGTCAAAAGGTCTTCGACCTCGTGAACATGACACAACCAAATCGTGCCCTTAATGCAAAGGTTTTGAGACCCTCTTGACCGAGTAAACAAGCACCCTTTAGGGGTGTTATACAACACATTACACATCTATTTGGGTGGTTTACCCAAATAGACCATGGTACCCTTTATGGGTGGTGGTCGAACCAAAAAGAAAAGAAGACGAGCCAACTTCCTATGTTGAGCTCGAGTGGCTTCTATCCATAGCCTCTCGGCTCCCACTACAAACGAGACACAAGACTCAAATTAATCAAGGTGCACTTATTTTGCAACACAAGACCAAGAAGGAACCTCACTAGGTGTTATACTTATATCCGAGACAATTACCACAATACAACGCATCCTACGTGGGTGTTTTTTTTCTGAACCCAAATCAGTAACCATTCGACTCAAAACAAAAGAGACCAACCATGACCCAAGGATGCAACAGGACTCGTGTTAAACCAAAATAGGCTAAAACTCGCAAACTTAAGCCACAATCCGACCAACAAATCTCTAGACCAACCTTAACTTCTCACTAAATTTTCATCATCTGTTTAACTACTAAATTAAACTTCTTATTAAATCAACCCAACAACCATAAGCAATGTACGAATACAAAGGCTACGACTTACACTTCCAACTTCGAGCCAATCCTAGTTTCAATTTTTAGCTTTAGCTTATTAGCTTTTAGATTACCACACCATAACAATAACACAAAAGACATTATAACAATGGCCTCATAAATCGACTGTTTATAAATTCAAAATCAAACGATTTCATTAATCAACAAAATTTAATAACCAATTCAATCCACATAAATGAAAACCAAGTTCACATCCGGAAACCACCTATAAAATCTACCAAGTTACAACAGTAGACATTTCAATGGAGATGAAATCAAAGAAAACCCTTACAATGGAAGGTGAGTCGATTGAAAAGAAGACCAACAACCTTGAATAACAATAAACTCAATCTGATTCAAGCAGGAACACCACCACCGATCACTCTTTGATTTTGAATGAGGTTTTTAAGATGTGGCTCTCCTGTGAATCGGTTGGTAATTAAAAAGAAGGAAAACAAGAAGGTTTGACCCATCCTTTCTTTGCTTCGATTTTGAGAGATAGCAGTTCTTAGTAAATCTCCCTATCCCTCCTCATCTTCAATTAAATCCCGTGATCTAATTTTTGGAGAGGGGATACGTGAGAATGACTCAATTTTTGGGAGGATGTATCGAAGATGTTGATGGATGAGGGATGAGGGCATGTGATGAGGTTGATCGATACACTAATAAGGTGGTTAAACCTTTGTTCTTTGTGTATGTGATAAGTTGAGTTAATATGATCAAGTACGCAGAATCTACTTAATCACACTTTGAAGGCTATTTGTGTTATGGAAATGGAATAGTTATGCTTGTGTATATAGAAAAAAGAACATGCAATGTTATCACCAAAATGATTCAATATTATTCAAGATAATACGAGCGATCTTCAATATCACTAGGGTTACAAAAACCTTGAATCTTATGTTTTCTACGACTTGTGATATTTGTTCTATATTCTTGAGAGTTATTTATTTTGCACTTATGTATTCGTATATATATATATCACTAGTCTAAGATCTTTCTTTTATAAAACAAGAAAGATCTTGTACAATATTGCTAAGTCTAGTTGAACACTTGCTTTGAGAGTGTCAGTCATTAAGATACAACTTGTATCTATGTTTACAACTTGTTCTGTGAATATAACATTATGACTGATCACATGGGGTAAGATATTATCTACCGTATATTGTTGACTTAAATACACATAATATCTTTTCATACTTATCCACTCAGCAGCAGAATGTACTTTAGCAGCAACAATGTAAAGCCTAGCAGCAGAATCCTTCAGCAGTAGAATGTTAAGCCTAGCAGCAGAATGTTTTAATGCTAGCAGCAGAATCAAAAACCAATAGCAGGAACCAAATGCTCTAGCAGCAGAATCATACTTAGAGTATTTCTTTGAATAGAACCCGATATTAAACTTCTTGAATATTTAATTCCCAACAATCCTCCCCTAAACATGTGAATCCATTTCAACAAGTTTCTGAATTAAATTATGGATTGTGAAGATCTTTCAAACACTTCTGTTCTTCAAGATTGAATATCTTTCTCAGTAACTCATCTGCTTTGTTCTTTGACTTTAACAATATCAATACACATCTTCAGTCTTCAAACATTGACCTAAAAGATGGTGCAATTTCCTTGGATGGAGGAATTATAAGAGGCAATGATGTTGTGTATCTTGGATGCTTGTTTCAACAAGTAAAATCATCTATCAGCATGCCTTTGCAAGTGATGAATCAAACGTGGTGAACTGAAATTGAAACTTTTGTTCGTTTGACCTAGATAGAACTTTCTACTTTGGAATGTTCTTATCATTTTCAACATTCATGTCATCATTTTGTATGCTCTTGTCTTTTCCTCCCTTTCATTGGTTAATCTTCCTTCTTTGGGATTTATTTCCTCCCCTGAGACATTATCTCCCCTGGATTGCAAATAACATTTCCTCCCCTGTTTGGAAGATCTCTCACCATCATCTGATCTACCAATGTGAACTTGTTTTCAGACAATGTTGTACATGAAGCCATCAATTCCTTAAGAGTTTAATTTGCTGCCCTCATCACTTCTAGGTGTGTTAACTCCTATGAGAGGTAATTCATGGGGCATTTGAATCATGGTCCATCAATGGATGGTGTTTTTAAATCTCTTTGAAAATCCTTTTAAGAAACTTTTGCCTTAGCAGTATGTATATGATTTTATTATAAAAAACCATACTGCTTTCAACCATTTTGAAGGAATTAAGTGTATAACAGACACTTAATCAAAATTTCGGTTTAAAGCAACCTCTGGTTGTGTGAGAACCAATGTTTTTCAGTTATAAATAACAGCCTGTGTAAAGATAAACCTATTCAAAAGGCTTTCTTGACAGGGTTTCTAGCTCATAGCAATTGTTACCTCTTACACAAGTGTTAGGTTCACTTTTACTAGCTGTTCTTTCTATCAGATGTCCTTAGACTTGCTCATTATACTTAAAAGTATAAAATGATAGAAAGTGAGTTGCATCAGTTACTATCTGATCAACTAAGTCATCAATTCAATGTGAAACATCATAATCAGGTTTCAAGAAAGAAGTTTTAAGGAGGTTTGAAATTCCTAAACTTTTTCTATCATGAACCAATTATGTCAGCAACTAATATTATCATTCTGCTGCTTCCATTTCACTTGAAAATATCCTTTTATGTTCAAATGTTCATACCTAAAATTGCTAGTCTAAAACCAAAAGAACAATGTACAGAGTACTTGTCTTATATTAGAATAATCATATAGACTAACTGTATGAATAACACAAGTTAAATTTGTACTAGCAGCACAAACTTTTGTAATAGCAGTAGCATCTTTTAAAGCCAGCAACACAAACAAAAATTTATTTACAAAAACACAAAGTTTAAAATCATTGAGGATTAAGCATTCCAATACTTGCTACCAAGTACTGAAACCTTCCAACATCAAAAGCTTTGGTTAGCAGATCTGCAAAATTGAATTCTGAAGCAATTTTAAGAACTTGAATTAATCTTTTCTCATTGCAGTCTCTTATAAAGTGATGTCTAATTTCAATGTGTTTTGTTTTAGAATGTGGCACTGGATTTTTAAAAATACAAATTGTACTACTATTATCAATATGAATAACAGTGTTCATGAAATTGTACCCATAGTCAAGAAGTTGGTGTTGAAGCCATAAGACTTGAGCACTGCAACTTGCAGCAGCTACATATTCAGCTTCAGTTGTTGAAGTAGCCAGAGTTGTTTGCTTCTTACACTGCCATGAAATAAGTCTACACCCAAGGAATTGACATCCTCCAGTTGTTGACTTTCTGTCCAAGCTAGCACCAGCATAATCACTATCCGAAAATGCTACCAAGTCAAAAGGTGATTCTCTAGAATACCATAGTCCCAACCTAGGTTGACCCTTTAGATATCTAAAAATTCTCTTCACTGCTGTTAAATGAGAAACCTATGGAGTTACTTGAAATCTTGCACAAACACAAACAGAGAACATGATGTCAGGTCTTGATGATGTGAGATACATCAAAGATCCTATCATAGATCTCTACGTGTGTACATCTACATTTTCTCCATCTAAGTCTTTTGGAAGAGGCTTCTCAGAGTCCATTAGTGTGCTTGCCATTTTTGAATCAGCAAAGTGGAACTTCCTTAGTATCTCAGCAACATATTTATCTTGATTAGTAAATATGCCTTCATATGACTGTTTAACTTTCAAACCCAAAAAGAATGTAAGTTCCCCCATGGAACTCATCTGAAACTTATCATGCATAAGCTTCTCGAACTCCAAACATATCTCCTTCCTTGTAGATCCAAAGATAATGTCATCCACATACACCTGTACTAACAGAAGATCCTTCTTGTGCTATTTGATGAAAAGTGTCTGATCAATCTTTCCTCTTTGAAATCCATTTTCTTTTAAATAGGAAGCTAGTGTTTCATACCAAGTTCTAGGTGCCTGATGAAGGCCATAAAGAGCTTTTACAACTCTGTACACTTTTTCTGGATGGTCAGGATCAATGAACCCTGGAGGTTGTGAGACATACACCTCTTCTTCAATTGTGCCATATAAAAATGCACTCTTGACATCCATTTGGTAAACTGTGAAGCCTAAAAATGAAGCATAAGCTAAGAAAAGCCTAATTGCCTCAAGTCTTGCTACTGGAGAAAAAACTTCATCATAGTCTATACCTTCTTGTTGTATGTACCCTTGGGCTACTAATCTAGCCTTATTCCTAATCACTATGCCCCTTTCATCCTTTTTATTCTTGAAAACCCCTCTAGTGCCAATTACCTTTGCATCCTTCGGTGAATCAACTAGCACCTATACCTTCTGAATCTTGAACTGAAGAAGCTCCTCTTGCATAGCTTCTACCCAGCTTGAATCATCTAAGGATTTCAGAATGTTCTTTGGTTCATCTTGTGAGAGAAAACATACAAACAAGCAAGAGTTTGAAAACTCATGCTGCTTTGAAGCATAAAGGGCATCAAGAAGCCCTTGTTGGTCTGAAGACATCAGTTGTTGTCTTGTCTTCACACCTGATTGTACATCTCCTATCACATTTTCTATGGAGTGGACTTTGTGAATTCTTGTGTGTGGGGTTGAAGGAACTTGATAGTTAGGTGTGATATTGCTTAAATCCACCTCATTATCTGAGAAATCCGCTTCATTTGAAACTGAAGGGCCAGCAGTAGAATCATTTGGCCTAGCAGCAGAATGATTAAGTCTAGCAGCAGAATGCTCTGTCTCAGCAGCACTATCATCAGCAGAAACATTTTGTTGTTCCTTTGTTCCATTTTCCTTGAGTTCACTTTCAACATCTTCTTTAGCTTTACTAGAAGAAGATTCATCATTTGTTGAAGTTGAAACCACACTGATACTTATTGGCATCCATATATGATCTTGATTTGTCTCCTTGTCTAACACTGCCTCATTTGTTGTTTGTGAACCTGAAAAATCATTAGTTTCTGCAACAACAGGCACATAATTCATAGAATGGGATAATGAATCTAGATCAAATAGCCAATTAGGACCTTCACCTACTACATTGGATTTATGCTCTAAAAATTCCACATGTAGGTTTTCTTCTACTTTCTTGGTTCTTAAGTTGTATACTCTAAATGCTTTACTATTGAGAGAATATCCAACTAAAAAACCTTCATCTGCTTTGCCATCAAACTTTCCAAGATGGTCTAAGGTATTGAGAATTGTCACATGACATTAAAAAGGTCTAAGAAATCCTATTATAGGAGTTCTACCTCTAAAAAGTTCATATGATGTCTTATTGTGAGGCTTAACAACTAAAACTCTATTCTGGACATAACAGGCAGTGTGAACTGCTTCAGCCCAAAAAGTTATAGGTAGCTTAGAATCAACTAACATAGTTCTAGCAGCTTCTATTAGTGTTCTATTTTTTCTTTCACCAATTCCATTCTGTTGTGGAGTTCTAGCAACACTAAATTCTCTCCTAATACCATTTTCTTTGCAGAATTCATCCATAACTCTATTTTTGAACTATGTCCCATTGTCACATCTAATGACTTTTACTCTTTTGTCTACTAGGTTTTCTATCTCAGTAATGAAAGTCTTAAGGATGCTAGGTGTCTCATCCTTAGTAGCTAAAAAGAAAACCCATGTAAATCTACTATAGTCATCAGTAATAACTAGACAATATCTCTTATGCATTATACTTCTAATATTTGTAGGACCAAACAAGTCCATGTGAAGCACAAACAATGATTGATTAATAGAGTTAAAAATCTTGGGCTTACAAGTGGGTTTGTGTTGTTTGCCTTTAATACAAGCAATGCATGTTTGATCATTTTGAAATCATTTTTGAGGTAAACCTCTTACCAAACCATTCTTAACAATTTTATTTATGATTTTGAAATTAATATGACCAAGCCTCCTATGCCATAACATTGATTCATCCAATGAGGCCTTTGCAACAAGACAAGTTAAATTCTTTTTAGGAACAATGTTCTTCATGTCTACACTGTACATATTGCCCTTTCTAGGAATTTTAAGAAGCACTTGACTTTCATCAGGCATCTTAAAATCAGGAGAAAGTACAAGACCTTCAGTGTCACAGAAAAGAACTTTGTTCTTTTTGTCACACATTTGTGAGACGCTAAAAAGATTATAATTTAGCTCTTTTACATAGTACACATCTTCAAAATCTAAATTTCCAGTTTTGATTGTACCTTTACCGGAAATTTTACCACCAACACCTCCTCCAAAGGTAACATAGCCTCCATCTATTGATTGAAAATCTGAGAGATAAGACTTGTTGCCTGTCATGTGCCTTGAACATCCACTATCTGAGTATCCTTGATCCTCTTGTTTATCAATTGAATGTTCCTGCACAATAATGAGAAGTATCAGTTTCTTTTGGGGACCCAAGCCATTACTGACTTGGATCTGCCTCTTGCATCAATGAAATTTAATCTCTTAAGTACAGTTGATGCAACATTGGATTTAAGAATCCAACATGCTGAGGCCTTAACAGCATTTGCCCTGTTTTCCCTAGCAGCATAATGAATTACATGCTTAGAAGCAG
Organism: Artemisia tridentata subsp. tridentata; assembly: GCA_021014915.2. Lineage (NCBI taxonomy): Eukaryota > Viridiplantae > Streptophyta > Magnoliopsida > Asterales > Asteraceae > Artemisia > Artemisia tridentata. The sequence goes on from CP139503.1 coordinate 325,273,555, forward strand.
AAACTGCTAGCTTTGTAATTGTTCCCTTAATTTTCCAAACTTATTTTGGGACCACTGCTTTTGTTTGAATGGGCCTTTGAACAGTCTTTGATGCATTTGTATAAAAAGATTTTGCATTTTTAACTGTTGGTCTTGGGTTAACAGTCATGAATGGTCTAGCAGCAGAAACTGCTTTGACAACTGCTTTGGTAACTACTCTGGGTTTTGTTTTCTTAGACTTAGAGTGAAAGTGAGTTTGAGGAGTTTGCCTTTTGAAATTCACCCTATTGTTTTCATACCCAGATACCCATTTGTTACAGAAAGCTGCAAGATTATCAAAACTACCACATGTGTAACAAGCTTTATTATAAAAGAAAAAGTCATCACCTAATTGGTTAGAGTTGAGGCCATTCCAATTTCTTTGGTTACCTCAGGGCTTGCTAGTGGATCTATATTGTTCACAATATTTAACTGGTTGCCTAACATGTTTAATGTTTGTTCTAGGCTTAACAGTATCCTTTTTTATCACTTTAGGAACCCTTGTTCCTGCTTTCTTAACTACTTCAGGTTTAGACATAACCTGTTCTTCTTCTTCTTCATAATCAGATACCCAGTCTTCAGTGACTACACTATCTGATCTTCTATCAGAGGACACCTTGTCCTTAGGAAGTAATGTTTTACTTAAACTTTCACTTACTTTCTTAGATTCATCAACAACTAGCTTGGTCTTTGGTTGTACACCATATTGTAGCTCAAGTTGTTGAAATTCAGGAATACCTGAATTTTCTAGGTCAATCCCTGGGGGTTTAGGGATACCTCTGTATGGAGGTGGGACACTCTTATATCCTACTCCTGACTTAGCTCTATTAATCACTTGACATTCTACTATGTTGGTTACACCTCTAGAAGCATGTTCTAGTGTCTGTGTAGTCAAGTGAATGTTTCCATTTTCCTTCTTGACCCTATCAAAAGCCTCTCTTAAAAGCTTAATTTCAGCATCTTTAAAGAATATGTCCTATCTTAGGAGAGCTTTGTCATCAGAAAAAGCAAGTTCATTTTATTTGTAGTATAAGATCTGCTTTTCTGTTGATGCTAATCCATACTTATAATCTACTAACTCTTGAAAAGTTCTACTTAACTCTTTCTTTTGGTCATCATAATGTTTGATTAAAGTGTGTAATTCTTTAAGAGCAGTACAATCATTTGAACAAGCTTTATGAGATTGTACCTCAGAAGTAGAAAAAGCCATGAGTCCCATTTGTGAAGAATCTTCTTCTTCATCAGCCATGAAACTCCAATCAAAACCTAGCCCATCAATGGCTACCATGGCCTTTGAGTTTGGCTCAGAAACCTCCCTTGTTTTGGATGTGCTTCCAAAACCTTTGTTCTTTCTATCTTGCTGCCTTGGTCTTCTGCACTCTCTTGAAAAATGACCCATCATGTGGCAGTTATAGCACTCTATCCTTGACTTATCAAAACCAGCAGCATCAGTGTTGCTGATTACGAGCTTTTTCCCCGTCTTGTGATAGAACTTCTTGGCTCTCATGCTAAGAAGAGAAATTTGCCATTTTAGATCCATTTCCTCCAGATCATCTTCATGAATTTCTTGGAGGTCTTCATAGGTGAGCATGGACCCATTATTTTGACTTGTAAGAAATGCACAACAAGTCTTTTCATCTAAAATACCTATGGTACTGCTTGATGAACTAGCAGCACCAACACCATCAACAACTTTCACCTCTTCACTTGATTTTGAGGTACTAGGAGTTGACATAAATGCCATGTTCCCAGTATTAGAACTAGTACCTCCATTCTTCTTCAAATCTTGCTCCACAATCTTAAAGTTGCTATACAAATCTATAAGCTCCATTATATCAAGTTCTGGCTTATTCTTCCAGACAACAACATGCATAGCCCACTCTTCTGGTAGGCTTCTCAGAAATTTTGAGTTCAAATCTTCTTGAGGTATTTCAACCCCAAGAATAGCAAGTTGGCTCACAATGTTCTGAAGCCTATTAAACATATGGTCAAGAGATTCATTGTATGTAGAGGAGAAGTTTTCAAACTACTGCTTGAGCAGTGTCTTGTGGGTTTTCTTGGTGGCTTCATTTCCACCATACCTGGCAATAATAGCTTCAAATAATGACTTGGCATCTTTGAACTTGCTGAAATTTAGAAGTTGATCATTAGGAATGGTCATCATCAGCATGCTTCTTGCCTTTAAGTCATTTTTCCTCAGTATTCTTTCTTCTGCAGATTTTGGCTTCATCTGCAGAGTTGTCAGCACTTTGCCGTCAACAGTTGATGTAGTGGTGGTAGGCTTGAAAGAGTCTCCATCTTCAATAATTTCCCAAAGTGCATAATCTTGCACTTGGAAATATTGTTCTATCCTTAGCCTCAACATCTCAAACTCATTCTGTTTGAGCATGGGTATTTTAGTAGCAACATTGGTCTGAATAGATTCAACGTCCATTTCTTCTTCTTTTTCTTCTAAATCAACTATATCAGCCTGACGTTCTGATACCAATTGATGAGGTTGATCGATACACTAATAAGGTGGTTAAACCTTCGTTCTTTGTGTATGTGCTAAGTTGAGTTAATATGATCAAGTACGCGGAATCTACTTAATCACACATAGAAGGTTATTTGTGTTATGGAAATGGAATAGTTATGCTTGTGTATATAGAAAAAAGAACATGCAATGTTATCACCAAAATGATTCAATATTATTCAAGATAATACGAGCGATCTTCAATATCACTAGGGTTACAAAAACCTTGAATCTTATGTTTTCTACGACTTGTGATATTTGTTCTATATTCTTGAGAGTTATTTATTTTGCACTTATCTATTCGTATATATATATATATATCACTAGTCTAAGATCTTTCTTTTATAACACAAGAAAGATCTTTTACAATATTGTTAAGTCTAGTCGAACACTTGCTTTGAGAGTGTCAGTCATTAAGATACAACTTGTATCTATGTTTACAACTTGTTCTGTGAATATAACATTATGACTGATCACATGGGGTAAGATATTATCTACCGTATATTGTTGACTTAAATACACATAATATCTTTTCATACTTATCCACTCATCAGCATAATGTACTTTAGCAGCAGCAATGTAAAGCCTAGCAGCAGAATCCTTTAGCAGTAGAATGTTAACCCTAGCAGCAGAATGTTTTAATGCTAGCAGCAGAATCAAACACTAACAGCAGGAACCAAATGCTCAAGTAGCAGAATCATACTTAGAGTATTTCTTTGAATAGAACCCGATATTAAACTTCTTGAATATTTAATTCCCAACAGCATGCCTGCGTTGGGGAAAGATACAAGAAAGAGAAACATTTAAGATGATACAGATGTATGTGGACGAGTTTAGGGATAGATGGGTGGTTTTATTATATATATTAGGGTGTAATTTTTGTACCCTGTGTCCCGTTGAGCTGAGGTGAAATCGTGGTACCTCGGTTTCATATAATTGTGAAAAATATAATTCTTGAGTCATTTTTATAAAACTGACATAGTGTAATATTTATTGATTCCGAAAATGAATTATAAAATTAAACCATTACTAATGTGGTGTCGGTACGCGTGTGGTGTCGTTTTTCAGAAAAAGTGAGATAACCTCTCACTTTCATTATGTTATAGTCTGTAAATGTGAGAAAGTGGAAAATTCACTGTTTCTGGTGAGATTAAAAAGTTTTGTGAGTTACTGAATGTTACAGTATGCGGGCTTGCTTCCTGTAATAGTTATGTAAGCACATAAATGCTTAGTTTTACAGTTAGGTAATAATAAATTAACATTTATTATTAAAATATTAGTGGAAAAATTTACCGTTTGTCACATTCCATCAATTTTATGTTTAGAAAGAGTGGCACCATTATTTACCAGTTCATTCATGAGAACTTTATACCTGGTAAAGGTTTGAGAAACTATTTCACCTTCAATGTGTTTGAAGGTGTTGTAAGCAAGTTTCAAATCCATAACTCTATTTTCTTTGACATCAGAGGGTCCCTCTTGGTTTAGAATCAAGTCTTCCCATGTCTGCTTGGCGGTGGGACAGTTTATGCCAGATTCAATTAGGTCATCATGTAAGCATGAAATGATGAGACTTTTAAGGCGTTGGTCAAGATTGACAACCCTTCTTTCATCATTGCTCCACTGAGCTTCAGGCTTATCAAGACCAGCAGTGGTTTTAGAACATATGGACCATCATTTATGATTCTAATGAGATGAGGTTCTATACCAACAAGGTGACGCAAAAACCTTTTCTTCCATTTTGTGAATCTTTCCTCCTCTAGTTTAGGAGCAGTAGCGACAAAACTGTCACACCCCGCCGAAGGCGGAAACGCGAGGTGCGACAAAATCAATATATATCGCAAAAGATATATAGAACAATACTAAACATAATACATAAAATATCCTAACAGTTACATAGTTATTTCAGCAATTACATGTCTAAAAAGGTAAAACATCATTTGTCTTGTTACATAAGTTCAAAAGATTGTAACTGTTTTGCCCGACATTAGACCAAAATGACATCCGTTAATGCAAAGTCACTTAGGTTCCACCTTAACTTGATCACTTGAAAAGCATGATAAAAATGGTTAACTATGAAAATAGTTGGTGAGTCTCACATAAAATTGTACACCGTAAAATAGTTCCAAGTATCATTTGTCGAAAGTATATATGTAAAAATATATACAAAGTAAAGTCCTATAGTGTTTTATGCAGGGCCACTACTTAAACGCATTCAACCGACCACTCAGTTACCGAAGAACAATAACAGTCACAATCAGTCATAAACAAAGTCAACGCCTCTATAAAAGTTATCTTTCAGTCAACCATATCGGTTACCTAGATAACTTAAAGCAAAAGATCTAGTACTATGCACTCTCGACATAAAGAGTGAGGAGTGGTTAATTCCTAATAGCACTATTCATAAGTACTAACGTCTTAACCCGTGCACATTGGGATTTAGTGAGCTAAAAGTAGTGTGTCAAACCTCGGCATAAACAACACATAGCCAAAATACATTTCACGATAAGTCATAATTATCAAGACATGTCAAAAGTTGAATTCAAGTTCAAAAGAATTCAAATATGCTAAAGAGTTCAAAACTAGTCATAATAGTTCAAAATCAAGCTCAAGGGTTTAAAATACCCTAAAGGTTCAAATAGCGCAAATAAACACAAGTCATAAAAATTTTAAGTGAAACATTTTATCATGCTTTCCACCCCAAAATATAGTAAAAATCGTAAAAGAAGGGATGTGAGAAACTCTCCTCAAGACTAGGTAGTTACAGTAAGACGGGTAAGACCAAATGCGACCTAGGAACCTCAACAAACGTATGTCTCTAAAATTGACCTAAAAACAGTAACACAACACTCATTAGACCCTCAACGATATGCTCGGACTCGACGATGGAAATACCGGGTCAAATATACAAGTTACGTCGCAAAATCACACTATGATCACAATGACACAAAAACACAATTCTGTCCTGATTTTTAGGTCGAAAAGGGTTACCAAATTATCAAGATAACTTCACCCATTGACAAACCCTTTCAATATGTCATAATACAGTGTCTTAGGCATCTCCTATAATTTTCGCGGAATTTATTCAAGACTCTTACCCGACCTTTCATACCCGACTCCGAAAATGGCCAAATCTGGACATACGAAAGTATTTTGAATGACAGAGGGATTAGATCAAATTATTATGGTTAAGGACAATGGGAGACTTTAGTTAAGACATAAAAGTAACTCCTACAAAATTTACAAGCATGGATTTTCCCTAGATATTCATTAATAGACCACATACTACAAGGTTTCAAAACTGATTTTTGGGCTGTTTTGACACCTTACACCATATTGCAAAACTTACTAACCAAACAACCTCATTTGTTTGCAAATCTTACATTTTTGAAAACTAGACTCAAAGACCTTGATTTTAGACTCACGAAATATGTCAAAACTCCCATTCTTCATCAATATATCATCAAAACAATTTGACCCAAAAGTTTAAAAGTAAACTGACTGAAATTACCATTGACAAAGACAAGTCCAACCACCAACCACACAAGCAAAATTGACTCCACTAACTCTTATACTTAATTTATATTAGTCTTAGCACCATTTTTATCAAAGAATCTCAGTTGGTACAATAGATCTATAACCACTTTACTGTATGCACTTGTAAAGGTGTCTAAATGATCAAATCTATGATTATATGTGCATAGTTTTGTGTCAACTCTTAGATCTACCAATCACTTCCACCACTAAAACACACAGATCATTTAGATAGTTCAAACATGCATGTTTTTATGTCAACAATCTCAGTAACAAACTTACCAAAAATTAAATCTTGTTGCATGCATATAAAAGTGTTATAAAAAGTCAAAATCACTAGTTTTTAACCATTTTAATGCATCAATCTCTTAGACCATTGATCTAAATTAACAAAACAAAGTTTCTCCACATTATTATGACTCTAAATGAGTGTTCTATCATAAAAAATCAAAGATCTAAAATGGTTTCAAAGATTAATGAATAAAAACATATGAAAATGCTCATTTGGACCATTTTTAAAGGATTTTGGTGCAAAAAAGACACAAGTCTTCTTGCACCTTGTTCTTTACCTTCAAGAACCATCAAAAGATGATGAAAGATAGTTGTAGACCTGTGGTGAGTCGTTCTAAGAGGGAGGAGGAGGAGAAAATAATGTGTTTTTGTGTTGAATGAAGAATAGAGTGCATGTGAGATTTATATATGGTTGATGCTTATGTGCCAAGTGTTAGGAAAGTCTAACACTAGTTCTTACAATGAGTTAGTGTTTTTGTGTGTTGTCAAAATGAAATAGAGTGTTAGTTTTGTGTAGTATTTGTTGGAGTATGCTCGTGTCATAATGGATAATTATATGGCTAGACATATGTGAGCCTATGGGGTCACACACTTATAAACAGAGACACCATTTAATATATCGTATCTATCGTATTTACGTTATGTTTAACCTTCGTAACTCGGGATCAATAACGGGCTACTAATGACTAAGCTAGTACTTAGTTTATTGGATTCGACCAACAAATGGACAAGCCCATTAAGGGCCCCCATATGGCCGGCCATGGTGGGAAACAAGAGGGAATAAGAGCAAGGGGTTAAGTGTAACATTTTTGATATAACTTCCTATTGATTTGGTCAATTAAGGTTATCAATCATAATAAAAACTTACAAAATGTCTCTCCTCCTTCCTCTCCCAAAAAGCCACGAAATTAAACACAGCCATTTAGGGTTTTGTGTTTTTGATCCCTTCCTTGCTAATTCTATTGTAGATGCATCAAGGATCATTGTTACGAGGTCAAGACTAGCATCGGGTGGTGATCGATGACGTGTAGTATGGATCAAGCATAGAGGTGATCTTCTTTGATCACTTGGTTTCATAGTTGGTTTGTTTATGTTTGTGAAGGTCACCATACGATTCTACCGATCACGCTACAAAGGTATAAATACTTGTATTCATTTATTTGATTGATCATATGGCTATATGAATTCGTTGTGGGTGATGTTTTTCTGCTGCGTTTATATTGTTAATTGTTAATTCATAATTTACATCACCTATAGTGGTATCATGAGCCATCATATGATGTCATATGATCATCTAGTATGCGTAAAAATGGCTAAAAACGTGTGTTTTTAATGGATTTAAAATGATGATTTCTAAACAGCCCCCATGGCTTATTTTTTGAATATATGTCGACCCATATGGGGTCTAATAATCTGGAATTTTTATGGCCATTTGTTATGCATACATTAATTGTTTACTTGTTCGGTACCCGTAAAATGGCCTAAAAACGCGTTTTTTGATAGATTTGTAACCCGATTTCTAATCAGCCCATGAGGCTTAATTTTCTGTGGTAAAATGATGTTAAGAAGGTCCTAATATCAGTGGATTTTGAATCTATGGCCATTTGACACGCGTACCAATCGGGGTTTTAATTCTTGTTAATTAATTTCTTCGATTCGTTGGCTAACAATTTATTTCTTGTTATTTATTTTGTTGTCCATGGCAAATACATGCATGTTTGTCCATGGAGTTAGCCAACACCATGTTTTGATCATAATATTATGGTATTATTATGTGTATATGCAAATTCGATGAAAACCTAGACCACTTATGCCTTGTAATGTTGTGATTGTTGGTTGTTTTCTTGTTTTTGGGGTTTGCCATTGTTTCGGCACTTTTGTAATGTTATTCATTTTGGTTTTGCCATTTTTTGGGCATTTTTACAGTAGATAAGAAGTAGATTAGTTGTATTTTATTTCATATATCATGTAATCAAAAGCTTGGAATCAAATGGCGAAAGATTGAAGGACTTTGGAACAAAAGTAGCTGCTGGACACCTGTTGGGAAAATGCGATTTCCAGGAGATTGGTAAGGTATTTTGGGCTGAAATTTTTTGTGTAGGTACAAAAGACATGGGTCTACAACTTTGTCAACTGGGCCAAAGCATGAGGAGGTCATCTTCTAGGCCATTTGGGCCTTCCAAAATAGAAAAACTGGGCTGACAGAATCGTTTTTCCATGTGCATAATGGGCTTTTACTTGCCCATGATTGTCTTGGGGCAAGTGGGAGCCCTCCGTGTGGTTGTGATTTATGTCCCTAGTTGACTCTTGGTTCTCGTGATGGCTCACGAGGCCAAGCATAGGATTTTCATCGGTTAAGGCTTTGCATATTGTGGTTGTGTGTTTGTTTGGTTGTTTTATATATGTTGTGGCTATATGTAAAACGGAAATTGTTTTCTTAAAACTTGAAACGAAACACAAAACATTTTGAACTAAGTCTTATGATTTAGTTTAACTAAGTTTAAATATGATTTGAAACTTAAAATCGTTGTTTTCTAAATAACACTTAAACTAGTTAAGTTTGTTTATTTATTTATTGTATTGTCCAAACTTAATTATAATCCACTTAGGATTTATATTAGTCTTGAAAATGGACAACTTGACACACATAAATTAAAACAATGATTAGACTTAAGTTAAGAAAAGTTTTTAACTTGTGCTACGAAGAATGAATGCATGCTTCTTTCGTACACGTTTTTGATCCACATCAAAACATTTTACCTGTTAAAATTTAAGTCTATGCCACCCAACCAAGAACATGTGCACTTGAATTGACCTCTTTGGTCATACCTTAGGGCCATTTCAACCCATGGCGAATTTTGCTCATTGGTCAGACCTTTGGCGATATTTGCATGTTCTTGCTTGGTCGACTTATTTCGAGTATGCTTGGTCAGACCTTGGACCCGAGGCATAAGATGAGACTAAACATGCTCACGACATTATTACTTGTCTACTAATGTCTTGATCAGTCTCATAAGGATCTAAGAGTTGTACATGTAATACAATTGGTGATCGTCGCCTACCAATTGAATCTACTATTGCTAGCAGATCAACTGATGTGATAGTAGAAGCACAATGTGGATCTTAGCCTTTTGTAAAATTAATTGTTTTAAATTGTAAACATGGGGTAGTTAAATTCAAAAGGATAATTATCGAAAATACTAAAATGAACTTTGAAAATTCAATTAATGAATTAATGCAACACAAACCGTAAACAAAAGTTTGTTCTTTTCTTGTTAAAAGGACGAACTAAGGCGTTCTTTCCTTGTAAGAAAGAGACTTGTTCCTATCCTTTTTCTTTATGAGGAAAAGCCTTAATAGGAATATTTGAATTTCCCTAATTCTAATAAAACTCAAAGAACACGTACTCTAGAAATCGTGATATCTTGTTGATGCGTGGTTTTGCGACCTTACAACAGGTTTTACCTCTCGAGGGATCTCAAGAGGCTTGCAATCCCCACCAGGCAGTGTACCTGACCGATGTAGTATAGTGTAGTGGCAAGTACCGGGGGATTGATCGTTCTCTAGGGGAATAGTGTCGTTAGGATTGAAAAACTACTCTAATAGGTCTAAGGGTGAGGGAAGATTCTTTTTTGTATTTTTTTATATTTTTATAAAAGCAAATAAAATCTCAGGTTTGAAGGAGTGGGCGGAATTAGTCGCTACTCAACTAACCCAAATAACTACAATTGCAAATAAAATAAAATAACTGAAAATAAAAAGGTTGTGGAACTTATATGGAGAGAAATGTGTTTACTTAGATTTCCTTACTCTCTAACTATCTTTTACCGGTTGATTAGTGTGTATTAATTGCGTGGATGACGGGTGTATTCCTTAATACCAATCGTGGGGTGGCGTACGTACTTCCCCAACTCTATAAGCTCCTACTTCACTCCTATGTCGAGCCAGCTAAGAAGCTCCTAACATAGGATCACTAGAATTCGCTCATGCATTAAATACAACCATAAAAACCTTAGTACACATTCGTTCATGTTTCTTAAGACGTTCAAGCAAGTTACCGTATAGGAGGTTAGCCATTTTTCTTAAGGCTAACATCGATAAACAATCATCCAATACAATTAATAACACACCAACAACCAATAATCAATAGTTAGGTTTCATTAGATCTAAGCAAACACAAGATAAATCTAGCCTAGCATGTTAAATAAAAGACAAGAACAAGATATAATCAACAACACACATAGACATATTGAATGATTAATTGATTACTTATCTTCAATTGAACATGGGAGATCTAAGGGTATAAAACCCTTAAAAGTAGCAGAAAAATCGTCTTAGGGTTTCTCCTCACAAAGTTGCACACTAATGACTAAAAATTATGAGAATATATATAGAAAATCAGATCTGACGTCGTCACGTTATAGAGCTGACGCCGTCACCTCGCCGCGGTTAGGGTTTCTTGATGGCCTTCTTGACGCCATCCCCTTTTAATCATCCAAAATCCTCTCTAGCGCGTCAAGGGTTGACGGCGTCACAATGGTGCTTGACGCCGTCACAGGTACTTTTCCAGCCGATTTTGAGACTTTGTCGTTTTCTTCACTTTTATGCTCCAAAAACGTCCAAAATGCTTCCTTTTCCAGATTTCTTCTCCAAAGTACCTAAAATGACAAAAGGAACGATTTAGGGCAATATTTGATCAAATAAATACGATTTAGGGCTTAAATGACCCCCTAAAAGCGGTACACTTTTCGCTTCATCACTTGTAAAAGTCAAAACGGTTAAGTATGGTTACACATCTTATTCTTTCAAGATTGTTTTATAACCCTAGTTTCGGTTTTGAAACCTTGAAGAAATATAAGATATTTGGATAACTAGAGAACACGTTTTCTATAGCTACCAAACTATAATGAGTTCAAATAATTAGAAGACAGAAATATCAATAAACCGCAAAGTGGTAAAGACAATTACTAGCATGATTACCTAGCAGTTTGTCTTAACCCAATAAATCTACTAAGGTACTACATACCCTTGTGGTATAGTAGACCAATTATGGAGGAAATTCATGAATATTTTCAAGTTAAAATAGCAATGATGGCTAGCCCATCATCTATTCGTTAGAACTTGATGCACTTCCTTGAATACCTAAGTACATGTTTACTAGTCAAAGTGACTCACATTAGCAATAATGTGTAGATATTCAAAGAAAGAAGGAAAGTATCCAATTACCACTCACTGTCCACTGGTGACGAAACACATGAAATATTGTCTAATCCAGTGGAAGCTACGTGATTATATTACTGGTGATGAAACACATGTAATGTTGTCTAATCCAGTGGGAGCTGTAAGCTTTATTACCTTGCAAGTTGCCCATCTTACTTCCAGATTGTCTTGAAATAGTATATTACTTTCCACATGTTAAGCATCATAGTTTATGTAAGAACCATTGCATAAATTTTATAAGATAACTTGTCGCGTTCCTGATGTTGCTTCCTGAAATGTTATCTATAAAAATTGTTATGCATGATTCATTATTAAAACGATAAAGTTCTACATATCTATATTTTGATTTTGACTAAAAATCATATGTTATCTTAGACATTGTCACATTGCTCTCATGATGTTGTGCCATGCACAAGTGGGAGAGAATCTTAATTGTGTGCAAGGTACAACATATAACAATATGACTAATAGTTTTTCTTGACTAAAAGGTAAGAAACTAAGATTCTACTAGGACTTCTACACATAAAATGTAGGTTGCCCTAATTAGAACAAATATCAAGATAACATGAAAAGCTACTTCAACATATTCACTGAATTGTTTAGTAAATATGATTATATTTTCTTGTAAAGTCATAATCATGAAGTATGAAATTAACTTGAATTTACTATTGAGGCCAAGAGTCGGCGCTCGTAATTACTTTAGTTGAATATGTTTAGGTCTCTTGTAAAGAAACAAACTTCAATTCCGTTAATTGTTGAAAGACTTATAACGTAAAGTAAGACGTTGATTTGTTATGTCTTCTTGTTAAGACATGTACACTTATGACGTATAATATTAAATGTTTGTGTTTTCTAGTCAAAACATACACATGAAGTAAAGTATGCAATAGGCTAAAATTACTATTGATGTCATCTGGTTTAACTTGGTTGGCAGATATGTAAGCCAAAAGGTATAAGTTCATCAAATGAGTTGTGTGTGATAGTCTCACAACATCAGTCCTCATGGAATACCAAAACTTTATGGTATGTCCATCATGGAAAATCAAACACTATTGATATTGTTTGATCTTTGATGACTTAAACAGTTTTTACCTCCAAAGTTATCAAGGTTAGAAATTGTATGTGCCATGTGTACACTCAATATGATTCCAACCCAGAAGGAATTTAAGACACCATTGTATTATGGCATGGGATGAATCTCATTATGTCTTGATTAAAGTTCTGAATTTGTTAACTACCTAAGAGTAAGTAATTAACAAACTAGAGTCAAGAACTAACGATGTATTTTGGATGTCCCACTTGAAAACAATTTATTGTTACTCAAGATGCTAAGTATCTAGAGATTAGTCTCTACATACAAAAGCAAGTGGGAGCACCTTTAGACCTTGAAGTTATTCAAGAACTAAATACACAACCTTCTGAGTACACTTGCTAATGTCATACTAAGGTTGAACATGAATATGTTAAACCATAGATTGATATCTCTCATTCATAAATCCGCAAGGATACCTCTTGCACCTGAATGATATAGTTTTTATATCAATGCTGAGGGACATAAGTTAGAGGATCATGGTGAACCTGCTAACTACTGAGATGCATTATCAGATATTGTATCTGATGAATAGCTCAAAACTATGAATGTTAAGATGCAGTCCTTGAAAGACAATCACTCATGGAGCTTGATTGATCTCTTACCAATCAGTTAGACTGTGAGGTTAAGAATGAGTTTCTTGATAAGAAGACTCAAAAGGGAAAACTTGTACAAACATTTAATGCACGGCTAGTAAAAGGAGTTTACTCGTACTCAAGAAATTGACTATGACTAAATCTTTCTACCTAGAAACATTAAATGTATAAAGATGATTAATAGTCATACCTGTTTTCATGTAAATGAAATATGACAATAGGATATCAAAACACTTTTATTGTCGATTACCTTTGCGAGGACGATGAGTAATCAAAAGGGTTTATGAATCCATGTAATCTTTATTATGTATACAAGATAAAAGAATCCATGTGTGGATTAGATCATGCATCTAGGAGCAGAGATCTTAAGTTAATTATAAAATCATTAATTTGATTTTCATTAATAAGATTACTCCTAAGTACACTGAGAGCAAGTTGGAGCACTATATTTATTTTCTTAAATCTCATGTGTCATTAACTTATTAGAAACAATATTCCATCTAAGCTAGACTTTAATCCTTAGCTTGGAATGAAGTTTCTCTTGAGGGATTTATAAAATAAGATACACAACCTTGTTATATATATGTTTATTAGAATAAACATAAGCGGTTATTAAGTCTAAACACAATATGACTTGTTATTGAGGGGAATCTCAATGATCAATCTCACTTGATGAGATTGAACACATGAATGGAAATCTTAAGTTCGACTAAAGGATTCATCATGTAAGTCATATTACGCACTGGACTATATATATATATCATTTGCATGAATGCGAGATGAGTTGATAACAACAAATATCTAAGTGAAAGTTATTAGATAATTGTTAAACGAACATTAATAATGGACCTACAAAGGACCAAAGATATGTTCAAACGTTTACGGATATATGAGGAACTCTGTTTTGTTTGCATACGCTGATGCTTATTTAACTGAGATGATACTCAACCCTAGTCGTGGTAGGATGTCATCATGACATCGCTGACTAGATGTGCTCGACTGAGAGCATTAATGCGTTATACATTAAAAGAATAAGAATACTTTATAGTTTGAGAAACTATTCAGATGACTGTCTAAAGTAGGTGTCTTGCTGGCTTCAAACACCCTATGGAATGTATTGTTGCAATACTCGTCTTGTACTTAAATGCACACATACAAAGGACAATCATCATTCAAACCTTTCATGAGTTTTGAAACAAGTATTCTCAAAGTTTACTCAGATGACTACTTGTTGTCTTGTACAACATGATTCGATCATGGTGGGAACATCGGATTCTGACCTATGAGTAGTCTTATGCATATCTGTTTTTAGTATTTGGATAATGGAACTGTAAGCAGTTGTATTATACAATGAATTGATATACCTGGTATGATCGTCTTCATTTATACTACTGTGTTCTATATTTGCATGTTTAATCCATGAATAATTTATTTATTCTAAAATTATCCATTGTCGGTTGACGATACGGGAGTATCATCAAATTAAGGCAAATGTGAGCGTGTTGGTGATTTATTTACCAAACTCACATGTTGTTCATTGTGATGAACATTGGATTGACCCAACCTACGAGTTTCACTACATGGATCGTCGTCAATAGTGAATCTCGCAAGTGGTTATGTCTCTTATCCTTAGACTTGAGATGCAAGTAGGTCTTTCATGTGTGGAATTTCATTCTTTGATGTGGTTAAACGCTGTCCTGAATAAGGTAGTTATAAATACCATCTTCAGGAGTGATATGAAGCACATGAATGACACGTGCAGTCAAAATAGGATTTGTTCCTCCACATGTTATGGAGTTAGATACTATTGGGCCCCTCGATGAATTGGACAGATGTTTGTTGATTGCGTGGTTTTGTAACCTTACAACAGGTTTTACCTCTCGAGGGATCTCAAGAGGCTTACAACCCCACCAGGCAGTGTACCTGACCGATGTAGTATAGTGTAGTGGTAAGTACGGGGGATTGATCGTTCTCCACAGGGAATAGTGTTCGTTAGGTATGAAAGGCTACTCTAATTAGGTCTAAGGGTTGAGGAAGATTCTTTTTTATGTTTTTATATATTTTTTTTATGAAAGCAAGTAAAATCTCGGTTTTGAAAGAGTGGGCGGAATTAGTTGCTAGTCAACTAACCCAAAATTACTACAAATGCAAATAAAATAAATAACTGAAATTAAAATGTTGGTGAGAAACTTATGTGTAGAGAAATGTGTTTACTTAGATTTCCTTACTCCCTAACTATCTTTTACCGGTTAATTAGTGTGTATTAGTCGCGTGGATGACGGGTGTATTCCTTAATACCATTCGTGGGGTGGCGTACTTACTTCCCCAACCCTACAAGCTCCTACTTCACTCCTATGTCGAGCCGGCTAGGAAGCTCCTAACATGGGATCACTAGAATTCGCTTGTGCATTAAATACAACCATAAAAACCTTTAGTATGCATTTGGTTCATGTTTCTTAAGACGTTCAAGCAAGTTACCGAATAGGAAGTTAGCCAGTTTTCTTAAGCCTAACATAGATAAACAATCATCCAATACAACTAATAACACACTAACAACCAATAATCAATAGCTAGGTTTCATTAGATCTAAGCAAACACAAGATAAATTTAGCCTAACATGTTAAACAAAAGACAAGAATAAGATAGAATCAAACAACACATAGACATATTGAATGATTAATTGATAACTTATCTTTCAATGAAACATGGAAGATCTCAAGGCAAAAAGCCCTGAAAAAGTAGTTGAATTCGTCCTAGGGTTTTATCCCAAAATTCCACACACTAAGCTCTCCCTAATGACAAAAAATTAGAAAACTATATATAGATTTTTGGATCTGACGGCGTCACCTTATGGAGTGTGACGCCGTCACCTCGCCGCTTTTAGGGTTCCCGGATGACCTTCTTGACGCCGTCCCTCTTTAGCTCTTCAAAAATCCATTCTGTCTTATCAAGGCTTGACGCCGTCTAACCATGAACGTGACGCCGTCCCCTTATGATTTAAGCCGTGACGCCCTCGATCAAGTTAAAGCGTGACGCCGTCAGAATTCACATGCTATTTTCACTGGCCCGTCATGAGTAAATTTCACGTCCAACTTTTCTTGCCAAGGCATGACGCCGTCCAGAGTAAAGTCTGACGCCGTCAAGAGTAACTTTTAGCCGATTTTTGAGACTTTGCCGTTTTCTTCACTTTTATGCTCCAAAAACGTCCAAAATGCCTCCTTTTCCAGATTTCTCCTCAAAAGTACCTAAAATGACAAAAGGAACGATTTAGGGCAATATTTGATCAAATAAATACGATTTAAGGCTTAAATGACCCCTTAAAAGCGGTACACTTTTCGCTTCATCAAATACCCTTACACTTGAGATTTGCTTGTCCTCAAGAAAATGTGCTTTTATTCTAATTAAAATACAAGTTAGGGGTCATTTAATGCAAACATAAAAGTAATTACAACAAATATTCGTTCCACTTCAATCATAATAAGCACGGAGATTACATACTAGCACCTCACAAGTAGTGTTTAAATACTCACATCTCTCAAGTGTCATCAAAATAAATCTCATAATTGAAAACGGATAATATCTCTCACTACCTGTCATAGCAAATAGATTACCATAGGCTTGGGAAAGGATCGAAAACCTCCTCCACTAGGCGTAAGCACCTAAGATAAACTATCAAAGAGGGCTTTTAAATGGGTTATAACGTTAGGTGTAGGGAAAAGGAAAACACGGTTTTGTTGGATAAAGGATATTTTACTGGTGGCGAGTTAAAGATCTTGATCAATTACATGTACTATACAATGTTGCTAAGCCAAGACTAGACTCGATCTTAAGCTAGAAACGAAATAACAAAATAACAAAAATATAAAACAAACATAAAATGAAACGGGATGGTAGTCCGTATGTTTTTTCTACTTTTCTTTTTCTCATTTTTTTTTTTTGTATTTTTCTTGATTTTTCGATTTTTTTTTTTTTTTTTTTTTTTTTTTTTCATACACTTTTGCCGTACCATCCAAAATAATACATCATAGGGGCGTTGCATCCCCCTTACACTTGAATTTTTACATAACTTTACAAATACTAATCTAATGACTCGAATTAAGATAATTGAAAAACTTGGAGTACTTTTAAAACATTTAGCACATATGGGGGTAATAAATGATGTTCTTCCCCATTACTCCATTACACTAGTACTTTACCCATGAGTCCCAATCGTCCCAAAACAATATGTACAAGGATATGACTCGACTTAGCAACCATGTAATCAATTAGATAATTAACTTGGGTTTAAACAAATGTTGTAACAATAATGCACTAAAAATGAGTGCATACAAGGTAGGCTAAGGTGATTTGGGTGTACATTTAAGTGGGGTGTAAACAAATTCTTCCTTTAAGTAAAATGCTTAAAGGTTGAAACGAAAAGATAGGCTCTGAGGGGTGTACTAGGGGTATCGTGTACTAAAAATGAGTACAACGCAAAGGGTGTGGGAGAATTACTTGACCAATGTAGCCAAAGTAATTATAACAAAAACACAGGTGTAAAACAACGGGTTAATCCTAATGCCTCTTATCATGTAGTAAATCTAACTACACGAATGTAGTCTCACTTGTGGCCTCGGAATGGTCCTAACGCAAGTTCTAGAATCTAAGTGCTACCGGTACACACATCATAGCATAAATGCTTTTCCTACCAATTCTAGGGGTGAACCTCACATATTTGGGGGTGGAAAATTTTTTTAGTGGTACGGTTTTTGTGCTAGTCATATAACTCCTATCCGTGAGACGCTCATTAAGATCAAAGTTTCACTCCTATATGTTGTAAAAAATTTTAAATTTGGCACTAAAATTACCTTAACAAGTATTTCTCTCAGTTTTATTACACATCTACCATCAAACAAACAAAAATCAAGCGCAATTGTATTTTCTAAAATCGTACTTTTACCCTCCCTTACACTTAAGATGAACATTGTCCCCAATGTTCAAATAACAAGATGTAAAAGCATAAAGTAAAAGAATGAAATCAAATACTCCCCTGATTTGCTCGGTGGATAATGAAATTACATGGTTAAATCTTCCTCCAAAGAGAATGTTGAAGCTCCATGACTAATGCATCGCCATAAGCTTGATTCAAAACATTTCCTTGTCCAAAATAACCTGTTAAACCTGAGAAAACAAACACGAAAACCTGCATAACATCGGCGGGATAAATCTATATATAAGGATATAATGCTTGTGGAATGATAATTTTGCAGATTCCTGGAGATTATAAGTTGGAGATTTAATAAAAACTTTTTATGAAAACAAAACTTTCAAAAATTTCTGGAAATTAAATCTGACGCCGTCAGGTTATAACCCCTGACGCCGTCAGAAATGACCTGACAAAAATTTTCGTTTTAAGTTTCCGGAAAATTTCTGGAAAAACCTTTACCTTACTTCCTGGAAATCCTGCAAAACATCATTATGACTCGATACAAGCATTTGACTCAAACAAATACTAATATGTATGCTAATTTATTATTATTACGTTTCATGTTAATTTGTGTTCTAATAAACCGATTTAGATTTCCCTTACACTTATCTTTTGCAAAATACCTTTATATGTAGTTAAGACGAAGTTAAAAACAAAATAAAGCATTTTCACAAATTAGTTTTGAACATGAATCAATACTAATAAAAATTAAACACACATACGGAAACAAATAAAATCAAACAAACAAATAAATAAACACACAAAGCAAATAAAACAAATAAAGCTTGGGTTGCCTCCCAAGAAGCGTTTTTCTTTATTAACGAGTCTTGTAGCTAGACTCAAAGTCACGGGGTCTACGTTTTTCCGTTTTGCTTCTCAATTGCCCCTCTAATCATCCTAACAACCTCCATATCAATTTTGTATTTAGGTCCAAGGTTTAAGCAATCTTTATAATAAAGGCTTCTCTTATTCCAAACATGGTCCATGCCTTTTTCTTTATCCTCTTCATTGATGTCCTCAATCGCACCAATGTTGTCCATGTCAAATCGAGGCACAAAACGAAATTCATTAACCCGATAAGGCGTCCTATATGTGATCCTATCTATGTGATTAGAAAACTGAACTGTGCCTTTCAAACGGTCATACCTTAAATTGGATGCTTCGATAAATGGTTTACCTAACACAACGCGAGATAGGCGGCAGTCAACAACACTTGCCATATCTTCTAAAATCATGAAGTTGGTGACAAAGGTAAAGTTCCCAACAAGGATATGTATATCCTTAATCCTTCCAACGAAGTTGCAAACTCCGCCTGGACACTTGGGGTCCATCCTAGGCTCAAGTGGTGTGTTTATGATTTGGCTATAAAGGCCTGAGGACATAACGTTGATTGGGGATTCACAGTCAATGTAAGCATGCTCAACGTATTGGTACCCAATCATACATGGTATCTTCACATTCCCGGGATCACCTCTCTTAATCTTTGGGTCAATTCTAACAAAAGGTGGTCGAGGGTTATCAACTAGGTTGTTATAGTAAGCAATCTCCTCTTTAGTGGGGTATTCATTGAAACAATCATCCAACCTAGGATCTACCTTCACTACCTCAATTTTCTCAATCAACTTATCAACCGTAAGATTATTACGTTCTAAGTAATTATCTGAGTGTATGGCGGTCCCTAAGTTGTTCAAGGCATAATCAAGCTCTATATCAATCATTCTACTGAGCTCCCTGAGCTCACTAATCTCATTCTCAAGTTGGCTACGCAACAAAGCCACTTCGTCAGGTGTAAGGGGTGGATTCGCGTTTTCCATAATGGCAAACTGAATAGTCAATGAAAATCTGTTACGAACAAAAGCACAAAGAAAATAGATAGACTAAAGAAAACCTAGAAAAATAAAATAAAAATCTCACTAGAAAGGAATCTAGTGAGTAGACCTAATAGAAATAAAAATTCAACCTAAACAATAACTATTCCCCGGCAGCGGCGCCAAAAACTTGATTGCGTGGTTTTGTAACCTTACAACAGGTTTTACCTCTCGAGGGATCTCAAGAGGCTTACAACCCCACCAGGCAGTGTACCTGACCGATGTAGTATAGTGTAGTGGTAAGTACGGGGGATTGATCGTTCTCCACAGGGAATAGTGTTCGTTAGGTATGAAAGGCTACTCTAATTAGGTCTAAGGGTTGAGGAAGATTCTTTTTTATGTTTTTATATTTTTTTTTATGAAAGCAAGTAAAATCTCGGTTTTGAAAGAGTGGGCGGAATTAGTTGCTAGTCAACTAACCCAAAATTACTACAAATGCAAATAAAATAAATAACTGAAATTAAAATGTTGGTGAGAAACTTATGTGTAGAGAAATGTGTTTACTTAGATTTCCTTACTCCCTAACTATCTTTTACCGGTTAATTAGTGTGTATTAGTCGCGTGGATGACGGGTGTATTCCTTAATACCATTCGTGGGGTGGCGTACTTACTTCCCCAACCCTACAAGCTCCTACTTCACTCCTATGTCGAGCCGGCTAGGAAGCTCCTAACATGGGATCACTAGAATTCGCTTGTGCATTAAATACAACCATAAAAACCTTTAGTACGCATTTGGTTCATGTTTCTTAAGACGTTCAAGCAAGTTACCGAATAGGAAGTTAGCCAGTTTTCTTAAGCCTAACATAGATAAACAATCATCCAATACAACTAATAACACACTAACAACCAATAATCAATAGCTAGGTTTCATTAGATCTAAGCAAACACAAGATAAATTTAGCCTAACATGTTAAACAAAAGACAAGAATAAGATAGAATCAAACAACACATAGACATATTGAATGATTAATTGATAACTTATCTTTCAATGAAACATGGAAGATCTCAAGGCAAAAAGCCCTGAAAAAGTAGCTGAATTCGTCCTAGGGTTTTATCCCAAAATTCCACACACTAAGCTCTCCCTAAGGACAAAAAATTAGAAAACTATATATAGATTTTTGGATCTGACGGCGTCACCTTATGGAGTGTGACGCCGTCACCTCGCCGCTTTTAGGGTTCCCGTATGACCTTCTTGACGCCGTCCCTCTTTAGCTCTTCAAAAATCCATTCTGGCTTATCAAGGCTTGACGCCGTCTAACCATGAACGTGACGTCGTCCCCTTATGATTTAAGCCGTGACGCCCTCGATCAAGTTAAAGCGTGACGCCGTCAGAATTCACATGCTATTTTCACTGGCCCGTCATGAGTAAATTTCACGTCCAACTTTTCTTGCCAAGGCATGACGCCGTCCAGAGTAAAGTCTGACGCCGTCAAGAGTAACTTTTAGCCGATTTTTGAGACTTTGCCGTTTTCTTCACTTTTATGCTCCAAAAACGTCCAAAATGCCTCCTTTTCCAGATTTCTCCTCAAAAGTACCTAAAATGACAAAAGGAACGATTTAGGGCAATATTTGATCAAATAAATACGATTTAAGGCTTAAATGACCCCTTAAAAGCGGTACACTTTTCGCTTCATCATTTGTATGGCCGTACCCAAATGAGATTAAGATGAATCTTTATCCAATTGGTAATCTTGTTCAATATCTATATCGAGAAACATAATAGTTGACTATTAGAATGACATTTGATCCATGTCTAATGTTCAACCAGGTATCTGTAACAAAAGGATGGATGACATATAAACCATTTAAATGAGACCTTTAAGAAACTATCCTCACATATTTCTAGGGGCATTGGCGTGTTGCTAGACGCTAACCTTTGCTTGTATAATTACTTGATTATTATGACGTCGCAAGTGGGAGCTGTTGGAGTATGCTCGTGTCATAATAAATAATTATATGGCTAGACATATGTGAGCCTATGAGGTCACACACTTATACACAGAGACACCATTTAATATATCGTATCTATCGTATTTACGTTATATTTAACCTTCGTAACTCGGGATCAATAACGGGCTACTAATGACTAAGCTAGTACTTAGTTTATTGGATTGGACCAACAAATGGGCAAGCCCATTAAGGGCCCCCATATGGCCGGCCATGGTGGGAAACAAGAGGGAATAAGAGCAAGGGGTTAAGTGTAACATTTTTGATATAACTTCCTATTGATTTGGTCAATTAAGGTTATCAATCATAATAAAAACTTACCAAATGTCTCTCCTCCTTCCTCTCCTAAAAAGCCAGAAAATTAAACACACCCATTTAGGGTTTTGTGTTTTTGATCCCTTCCTTGCTTATTCTATTGTAGATGCATCAAGGATCATTGTTACGAGGTCAAGACTAGCATCGGGTGGTGATCGATGACGTGTAGTGTGGATCAAGCATAGAGGTGATCTTCTTTGATCACTTGGTTTCATAGTTGGTTCGTTTATGTTGGTGAAGGTCACCATACGATTCTACCGATCACGCTACAAAGGTATAAATACTTGTATTCATTTATTTGATTGATCATATGGCTATATGGATCCGTTGTTGGTGATGTTTTTCCGCTGCATTTATATTGTTAATTGTTAATTCATATTTTACATCACCTATAGTATTATGTATAAACTAGTTGTTATGATGATATAACTAAAACGCGAAGTCTTAAAAACGCGTAAAACGTAAACCGGGTAACGTAATGTTTCTAAAACTTATAAAAATGTTATAAGTTGACAAACTATGTATTTTTAGTATTTTAAATATGACACGATCATATCGGGACATTTAACGACGTTAAACCAAAAACGTAGGTCGTAGACACGTTCGTTGACACAGGTTCCTAATAATTTTGACGTAAACTATAAAATTGACACGACAAGTATAGAACCAACTTGTCAACATAAAAATGGTTCAAAAATGAAAGTAATGGTTATTGTGCACTAACCAAAAATTTGACGGTTGTCACAATAACCACCAGACATTTCATCTAGGAGTTGAGGAACTTCATTGTTTATTATGGTTGGATCTTGATTTAAAAAACTTTGAGCGGTCTTGTTTGAAAAGTTTTGTAAATCAAACCACCCTGATACCACTTGTTGTTCCCAACTAAGTGATTGTATCTTAAGAACTAAGTTAAATTAGTTACCATCCAAACAGGTGTGGTGTTTAAACAGTTTATAGTAAGAATACGTAAAGCAGTTTAAACACAATAACAAAAAATAATTTTCAACGTTTAAAATTCTTATTTGAATGAATCAAAGAATTTGACAAGGATTACTTACGAAATAGAAATCCTAGTTGAATGACGATTGTGGTGATCTCCTCTATGACTTAAACACAAAAACCTATTTTTGGTTTAAGTAAGAACTGTTGGGATTTATATTGAGTTAATAAATACAAAACAATAAAAGAAGAATGAAGCAAGTATGAAACTACAAGGACTTAAAAGATAGAGAATAAAGTTAGGAAGATTTGTTTCCTAACAATAACAAAGATTAACAATATACGAAACTAAAAGGACTTGAAAGACAAAGAAGGAATTCTACAAGCTATGGTAGATTATAGAAGATTCCTTTTATAAGATAAAGATTAAAGTTATGAAGATTTGTTTCCTAATATTGTTATGAGTCCTTTGTAAACCCTAATATCTCTATTATAAAAAGAGACATAGGGCATTTCTTTTAGGTGTGCACAAGAAAAGATGTAGTCGACTAGAAAAAGTGTTTGTCTAGGCTTGGGGTATGTGTAAAAAGCATAGGGCTTGTGTTTGGTTTAGACTCAAAGATATTTGATCTCTGTTATAGTTTGATACCCGTTCTACAATTGATCAAGTAGAATTGGGGCTTGTAATGTGTGATAATGAAGAAAAACCTTGTTGATAATAACAATTGATTCTTTGTTGAATATTCCGCCTTTGTTATTATTTGTCCTAGATTAGATCTAAAAAATCTAGAGCTAAAACGATTCTATCATGTGGTATCAGAGCTCAGGAAGCTCGTGATCTGGGATTATACAAGGTTTTATTTGTCGAAGAAAGAAGAAATAATCGATTTTGGTTTTATTTTTGTAGTTTTCTACAGTGCTGTGGTAAAAAAGCGATATCTCATTCGTTAACCGTTAGATCTTAACAAAAATTTTACTGAAGGTTCTCTATACATCAAGGCATATTTTCACTGGAGGGATATTCAATCTGAGCTTTTGATTGAAAGATATAAATTGTCAAAGTCTGCTGCAGAAAAGTTAAGGTATGATCGATTTTTTAAGGATTTTCTTTGTAATCGACTAATTAGGGTTTCTACTGTTCTGATGTTTTTATATGCTCAATGAAATCTTAATTTTGGATTCGGATTCTGTGCTATGTGTACATAAACTCTTGTGATTACGAGTTTGTGTAAGGTTGCATAAAAGGTGCGTTTTGTTTATATTACTGCAATCTGAACTCATGGCAAGCTGTTAAGGTTTCGATTCTGGTCTGCTGGTGTGTGTGGGGTGTAAATGCAGGTGTGAGGGTCGACCTAACTTTGAATTTGTTCGTACAAAGAAATCTGATTGCTGATCCTTATAATTAGGGTTTGATTGTATTGGTTCGATGGTATTGAACGAGGGTTTATGCTTCACGTGTTATAAATCCTAACGTTGATCTCTTTCTTCACTGATTAGTTGTTATATGCTGATGTGCAAGAGAATTCGTTTAAGTTCAATAGTTCAAGGCTGATCGGTATGGACGGAGCTTAGTTGATTTTGGGTTTGCTCATTATAAACCCTAACTGTCGATTAAGGTTTGTAAGCTACAATGAAAGTTCTGTGGGAATAAGGTTACTGAATATGGAAGCGAAGTCAGGTCAACAAAGCTCATGTGAAGTTGATACAACTTATAACTGATCCATCTCATAAAGTTGTGTTGAATTAGTTTTGTTTGAATGATGTTTGACAAGCTGCTGCGTTTAAACAATTGTTACTGGAAATTTGTTTGATCTTAAGTACTGCACGTTGAACTTAAAGCTGCTTATCACAAGTTACTGCTGCTGCTTAATGAATGCTACTTAGTGCTACTTCTTTTAGGATTAGTGCTGCTGTTTCTATGTTAATACTACTAGCTTTAGTTTATGCTGCTATGATTGATCTTTATGCTGCTTGAAGGTGTTTAGTATTGCTACTTAAAAATTTAGTACTGCTACTAAAAAAAAAAGTTAGTGCTGCTCAAAGATTTTAATGCTGCTAACCCTAGATTAATGCTGCTACTTTGATGGTTAGTACTGCTCTTACTCATTAATGCTGCTAGTTGAATATTATCGCAGATTGATTGATTTTGAATATGGAGATGTCGGACAACACACACAGAAGATTGGTTTTGGTTTAAATATTCTTAAATGTTTAAAAGGCTCATATTTGGATTAATCGGAATAATTGATTACGAAAAAGGTTGATTATCACTTATTTGATGATTGAAGTGGAATTACTTGGATGCGTGTTCTTATCATATCTTAAACGGCTCACAACGTTTAAAGGTAACTTGTTCGTGCTTAAAGTGTTGTGACAATGACTTGTAAAATCTAGTAATTGGGATTTGCTATCACATAAAGGAGTTATATTGTAGTGCTCAGTGTCTCATAGAAGATGAGGATTTTGTCAAGCGGTTGCGATCTACTTATATATTTGGTTTTTGGTATAAGTTAAAAGTTACGTGGATAGTACAAGACATAAGACATAAGTTAGAGTTGTTCTACTTCATCATCAAGTTCGTTATACTTAGTTTTCTTCAACAGTAATCATTACACGAAGCCTACAGAATTAGAGATTCAAGAAATGGTTAACACATGGATTTCAAGGGAAGCATAATATAGAGTGTTTAATCATTTACATGCACCATTTGAGGGGAAGGTTTTTACTACTGTAAGTCATTATTACTGCTACTAGTTTAAGTGTCTACTGCCTTAAATTCTTTTTTTTAGTATTCTACCATACTCTGTTCTTCATGGAGGGTAATTTGAGACATTAGAAGGCTGGATAAAAAGTGTGATATTAGTTTGTGGTTGTCAAAATCAAAGTTGCATCTACTTAGCATCCCCTAGTGGATAATGGCGAAAAGGGGAATAAGATTTTAAGGGGAAGTTTTGCAACTTGGAGAACCTTGGTGGTACTGCATGCTATGTAAGTTCACGAGTTGAGCTTAAGGGGAAGATTGTTTCATTCATGGAAGATCTAGAAGAATGTTTTGTAATTATCAACTAGGGGAAGATTGTTGGGATTATATTGAGTTGATAATACAAAACAATAAAAGAAGAATGAAGCAAATACGAAACTACAAGAACTTAAAAGACAAAGAAGGAATTCTACAAGCTATGGAAGATTATAAAAGATTCCTTTTAGAAGATAAAGATTAAAGTTAGGAAGATTTGTTTCCTAATATTGTTATGAGTCCTTTGTAAACCCTAATATCTCTATTATATAAAGAGACATAGGTCGTGTCTTTTAGGTGTGCACAAGTAAAGATGTAGTCGACTAAAAGTGTGTGTGTTCTAGGCGTGTATTCTTGTAAACGTCTAGATTATAGTTGGTTTAGCCTCAAGGATCTTTGATCCCTGTTATAGTTTGGTAACCGTTCTTCAATTGATCAAGTAGAATTGGGGCTTGTAGTGTGTGATAATGAAGAAAAACCTTGCTGATAATAACAATTTATTCTTTGTTGAATATTCTACCTTTGTTATTATTTGTCCTAGATTAGATCTAAAAAATCTAGAGCTACAACGATCTGTCAAGAACTTTGCTTACTCGCTAGATGTTCAGCGAACCAAGTTCTATTCGAGGAGAGTAAATGCTTTTGAATGTGTATCACATTAATTGCAAGAGATACATTTACTCTTTGACAAAATTCTCTTTTATAGTGGAGAATTAGGGTTACATAGGGGTTCTACTTTACACGTGTTGAGCATCTAATTGGTGGGTGAGATCACATTAAATGCAACCATATTAGGTAAATGATAGTCTCTTCTTTAGGGAACAGTTGAGTACACTGTTTGTACTTTCTTACCAACTTTGGAAGGTAGTTATTTCCAAGAAGATTTGCTTTTTCCTTTTGTATAAAGTAAATCATTTTTCGGCCTTTAACTTTCTAGAAGCTAGAGATTCTTTGCTCAAACTCTTTGTGAATGAGGAGATCAAACATCGTTCAGCGATGCATTGTCATCCTCGTTGGACTGAACTTCTTATTTGGATCTTGTGCTTTAGTGGTTGAACCGCATTAATAGCTGAAGTAAAGTCTCTTTGTCGAAAGAGTTGGCCGAAGACTTCTTCAGCGGCTGTGTTATACTTAGGCTATTTTATGTTCAAATCCTATTTAGATACTCACTAGTGGGTCCAACGGTAGCTCTATTACCACTTTGTTGAGTTGCTACTTAGCGCACATGCTCAACATATAAGTCCACATGAATATCCCTATAAAACCAATTGCCAATTGAGTGAGAAACCAATTAAGGTTGTTTATCGGTACCTGTTTCATTCTTTTTTCCAATATGGGATTGAGTCTAACCCAACGATACATGATACATGGACAATCTATAAAGACAGAAAAATGTGTTGAACTGATTGGTGCACCAGTGACTCATAGGTAATCTCTGAGGTATTGCGGTCAAGGAAGACTGGTCTGTTAGGTTTACAAAATCATGCAGATGATAGAATGAGTTTCTCACAATATAACTTTGATATTTTAACTCGATAATTCTACTGTTATAGCCTCAGATAAAAAATATTACATGTTAGGATTCGATACACAATTAAGGTGGTTAAACCTTTATAACTTTATGTATATGATATATTGAGTGAATATGATTAAGTATACGGAATCTACTTAATCACACTTAGAAGGTTATTATGGTTATGGAAATGGAACAGTTGTGTTTGTTATATGACAATGAACAATGAAAGCTTATCACCAAACGATTCAATATTATTAAGATAATAATACGAGTGATCTTAAGTTATCACTAGGGTTACAACCTTGAATCTTATGTTTCTATATCATGTGATATATGTTCTATGTTCTTGAGAGTTATTATCTAAAACACTTAACAATTCACACACTCTATTAGACCTTTATATCACTAGACTAAGATCTTTCTTTTATAACACAAGAAAGATCTTTACAATATTGATAAGTCTTATCGAACGCTTGCTTTGAGAGTGTCAGTCATTAAGATACAACTTGTATCTATGTTTACAACTTGTTCTGTGAATATAACATTATGACTGATCACATGGGGTAAGATATTATCTACCGTATATTGTTGACTTTAATACACATAATATCTTTTCATACTTATCCGCTCAGCAGCAGAAAGTTAATTACCAGCAGCAATGTTAACGCTAGCAGCAGAATCCTTCAGCAGCAGAATGTTTAACGCTAGCAGCAGAATCAAACACTAGCAGCAGAAACCAAATGCTCTAGCAGCAGAATCATACTTAGAGTATTTCTTTGAGTAGAACCCGATATTAAACTTCTTGAATATTTAATTCCCAACAATCCTCCCCTAAACATGTGAATCCATTTCAACATGTTTCTGAATTAAATTATGGATTGTGAAGATCTTTCAAACACTTATGTTCTTCAATATTGAATATCTTTCTCAGTAACTCATCTGCTTTCTTGTTCTTTGACTTTAACAATATCAATACACATCTTCAGGCTTCAAACATTTGACCTAAAAGATGGTGCAATTTCCTTGGATGGAGGAATTATAAGAGGCAATGATGCTGTTTATCTTTGATGCTTGTTTCAACAAGTGAAATCATCTATCAGCATGCCTTTGCAAGTGATGAACAAACGTAGTGAACTGAAATTGAAACTTTTCTTCGTTTGACCTAGATAGAACTTTCTTCTTTGGAATGCTTCATCCCTTCTGAAAATATATAATACTCCAGAATAAGCTCTATTCTTGTCATTTTCAACCTCCATGTCATCATCTTGTATGCTCTTGTCTTTTCCTCCCTTTCATTGGTTAATCTTCCTTCTTTGGAATTTATTTCCTCCCCTAATATATTAACTCCCCTGAGATGCAAATAACATTTCCTCCCCTGTTTGGAAGATCTCTCACTATGTACCAAAATATTTCTCTCCATCATCTGAGCTATCCATTAGAATATGTTATCAGACAATGTTGTACATGTAGCCATCAATTCCTTAAGAGTTTAAGTTGCTGCCCTCATCACTTCTAGGTGTGTTAACTCCTATGAGAGGTAATTCATGGGGCATTTGATTCATGGTCCATCAATGGATGGTTTTTCTGAATCCTTTGAAAATCCTTGTTTAAGAAATTATTTGACTTAGCAGTATGTTCATGATTTTAGAATTGACAAATCATACTGCTTTCAACCATTTTGAAGGGATTAAGTGTATAACAGACACTTAATCAAAATTTCGGTTTAAAGCAACCTCTGGTTGTGTGAGAACCAATGTTTTTTAGTTAGAAATAACTGCCTGTGTAAAGATAAACCTATTCAAAAGGCTTTCTTGACAGGGTTTCCAGCTCATAGTAATTGTTGCCTCTAACACAAGTGTTAGATTCACTTTTACTAGATGTTCTTTCTATCAGATGTCCTTAGACTTGCTCATTATATTTAAAAGTATAAAATGATAGAAAGTGAGTTGCATTAGTTACTATCTGATCAACTAAGTCATCAATTCAATGTGAAACATCATAATCAAGCTTCAAGAAAGAAGTCTTAAGGAGATTAGAAATTCCTAAACTTTTTCTATCATAAACCTATTATGTCAGCAACTAATATTATCATTCTGCTTCTTCCATTTCACTTGAAACATCCTTTGTGTTCACATGATCATACCTGAAATTGTTAGTCTAAAACCAAAAGAACAATGTACAAAGTACTTGTCTTGTATTAGAATAATCATAGGACTAACTGTATGAATAACACAAATTAAATTTATACTAGCAGCATAAACTTTTGTAATAGCAGTAGTATCTTTTAAAGTCATCAGCACAAACAAAAATTTATTTACAAAAACACAAAGTTTAAAATCATTGAGGATTAAGCATTCCAATACTTGCTACCAAGTACTGAAACCTTCCAACATCAAAAGCTTTGGTTAGCAGATCTGCAAAGTTGAATTCTGAAGCAATTTTAAGAACTTGAATTAATCTTTTCTCATTGCAGTCTCTTATAAAGTGATGTCTAATTTCAATGTGTTTTGTTTTAGAATGTTGCACTGGATTTTTAATAATAAAAATTGTACTACTATTATCAATATGAATAATAGTGTTCATGAAATTGTACCCATAGTCAAGAAGTTGGTTTTGAAGCCATAAGACTTAAGCACAGCAACTTGCAGCAGCTACATATTCAGCTTCAGTTGTTGAAGTAGCCACAGTTGTTTGCTTCTTACACTGCCATGAAATAAGTCTACACCCAAGGAATTGACATCCTCCAGTTGTTGACTTTCTGTCCAAGCTAGCACCAGCATAATCACTATTCGAAAATGCTACCAAGTCAAAAGGTGACTCGCTAGAATACCATAGACTCAACCTAGGTTGACCCTTGAGATATCTAAAATTCCTCTTGACTGCTGTTAAATGAGAAACCTTTGGAGTTACTTGAAATCTTGCACAAACACAAACAGAGAACATGATGTCAGGTCTTGATGATGTAAGATACATCAAAGATCCTATCATAGATCTGTAAGAGTGTACATCCACATTTTCTCCATCTAAGTCTTTTGGAAGAGGCTTCTCAGAGTCCATTGGTGTGCTTGCCATTTTTGAATCAGCAAAGTTGAACTTCCTTAGTATCTCAGCAACATATTTATCTTGACTAATAAATATGCCTTCATATGACTGTTTAACTTGCAAACCCAAAAAGAATGTAAGTTCCCCCATGGAACTCATCTGAAACTTATCATGCATAAGCTTCTCAAACTCCAAACACATCTCCTTCCTTGTAGATCCAAAGATAATGTCATCCACATACACCTGCACTAACAGAAGATCCTTCTTGTGCTGTTTGATGAAAAGTGTATGATCAATCTTTCCTCTTTGAAATCCATTTGCTTTTAAATAGGAAGCTAGTGTTTCATACCATGCTCTAGGTGCCTGATGCAGGCCATAAAGAGCCTTAACTACTCTGTACACTTTGTCTGGATGGTCAGGATCAATGAACCCTGGAGGTTGTGAGACATACACCTCTTCTTCAATTGTGCCATATAAAAATGCACTCTTGACATCCATTTGGTAAACTGTGAAGCCGAAAAATGAAGCATAAGCTAAGAAAAGCCTAATTGCCTCAAGTCTTGCTACTGGAGCAAAAACTTCATCATAGTTTATCCCTTCTTGTTGTGTGTACCCTTGGGCTACTAATCTAGCCTTATTCCTAATCACTATTCCCTTTTCATCCCTTTTTATTCTTGAAAACCCATCTAGTGCCATTTACCTTTGCATCCTTTGGTAAATCAACTAGCACCCATACCTTCTGAATCTTGAACTGAAGAAGCTCCTCTTGCATAGCTTCTACCCAGCTTGAATCATCTAAGGCTTTCAGAATGTTCTTTGGTTCATCTTGTGAGAGAAAACATACAAACAAGTAAGAGTTTGAAAACTCATGCTGCTTTGAAGCATAAAGGGAATCAAGAAGCCCTTGTTGGTCTGAAGACATCAGTTGTTGTCTTGTCTTCACACCTGATTGTACATCTCTAATCACATTTTCTAGGTAGTGGACTTTGTGAATCCTTGTGTGTGGGGTTGAAGGAACTTGATAGGTAAGTGTGATATTGCGCAAATCCACCTCATTATCTAAGAAATCTGCTTCATTTGAAACTGAAGGGCCAGCAGTAGAATCATTTGGCCTAGCAGCAGAAAAATTAAGCCTAACAGCAGAATGATCTGTCTCAGCAGCACTATCATCAGCAGAAACATTTTGTTGTTCCTTTGTTCCATCTTCCTTGAGTTCACTTTCAACATCTTCTTTAGCTTTACCAGAAGAAGATTCATCATTTGTTGAAGTTGGAACCACACTGGTACTTATTGGCATCCATATATGATCGTGATTTGTCTCCTCTTCTAACCTTGCCTCATCTGTTTCTTGTGAACCTGAAAAATCATTAGTTTCTGCAACAACAGGCACATAATTCATTGATTTGGTTAGAGATTCAAGATCAAATAGCCATTTTGGTCCTTGACCTTCTACATTGGATTTATCTTCCAAAAACTCCACATGTAGCTTTTCTTCTACAATTCTGGTTCTTGAGTTGTATACTCTAAAAGCTTTGCTATTAAGAGAATATCCAACAAAGAATCCTTTATCTGCTTTACCATCGAATTTTCCTAAATTATCTAAGGTATTGAGAATTGTCACATGACAACCAAAAGGTCTAAGAAATCCTATTGCAGGAGTTCTACCTCTAAAAAGTTCATATGATGTCTTATTGTGAGTCTTAACAACTAAAACTCTATTCTGAACATAGCAAGCAGTGTTGACTGCTTCAGCCCAAAAAGTTATAGGTAGCTTAGAATCAGCTAACATAGTTCTAGCAGCTTCTATTAGTGTTCTATTTTTCCTTTCAGCAACTCCATTCTGTTGTGGAGTTCTAGCAACACTAAATTCTCTCCTAATACCCTTTTCTTTGCAGAATTCATCCATAACTCTATTTTTGAACTCTGTCCCATTATCACATCTAATGACTTTTACTCTTTTATCTACTAGGTTTTCTATCTCAGTAATGAAAGTCTTAAGGATGCTAGGTGTCTCATCCTTAGTAGCTAAAAAGAAAACCCATGTAAATCTACTATAGTCATCAGTAATAATAAGACAATATCTCTTATGCATTATACTACTTACTAAAACAGGTCCAAATAAGTCCATATGAAGCATAAATAGTGATTGATTGATAGAGTTAAAAATCTTGGGCTTACAAGTGGCTTTGTGTTGTTTGCCTTTAAGACAAGCAATGCATGTTTGACCATTTTCAAATCATTTTTGAGGTAAACCTCTTACCAAACCATTCTTAACAATCTGATTTATTGTTTTAAAATTAATATGACCAAGCCTCCTATGCCATTTCATTGATTCATCCAATGTGGCCTTTGCAACAAGACAAGTTAAATCCTTTTTAGGAACAATGTTCTTCATGTCTACACTGTACATATTGCCCTTTCTAGGAATTTTAAGAAGCACTTGACTTTCATCAGGCATCTTAAAATCAGGAGAAAGTATAAGACATTCAGTGTCACAGAAAAGAACATTGTTCTTTTTGTCACACATTTGTGAGACACTAAAAAGATTATAATTTAGCTCTTGTACATAGTACATATAAATGAGAAGTATTAGTTTCTTTTGGGGACCCAAGCCATTACTGACTTGGATCTGCCTCTTGCATCAATGTAATTTAATTTTTTAAGAACAGTTGATGCAACATTGGATTTGGTTGAATTCCAAACCCAACATGCTGAGGCCTTAACAGCATTTGCCCTGTTTTCCCTAGCAGCATAATGAATTACATGCTTAGCAGCAGAAACTGCTAGCTTTGTAATTGTTCCCTTAATTTTCCAAACTTGTTTTTGGACCACTGCTTTTGTTTGAATGGGCCTTTGAATAGTCTTTGATGCATTTGTATAAAAAGATTTTGCATTTTTAACTGTTGGTCTTGGGTTAACAGTCATGAATGGTCTAGCAGCAGAAACTGCTTTGATAACTGCTCTGGGTTTAGTTCTCTTAGACTTAGAGTGAAAGTGAGGTTGAGGAGTTTGCCTTTTGAAGTTCACCCTATTGTTTTCATACCCAGATACCCATTTTTTATAGAAATCTGCAAGATGATCTAAACTACCACATGTGTAACAAGCTTTATTATAAAAGAAAAAGTCATCACCTAATTGGTTAGACTTGAGGCCATTCCAATTTCTTTGGTTACCTCTGGGCTTGCTAGTGGATCTGTATTGTTCACAATACTTAACTGGTTGCCTAACATGTTTAATGTTTGTTCTAGGCTTAACAGTATCCTTTTTGATCACTTTAGGAACCCTTGTTCCTGCTTTCTTAACTACTTCAGGTTTAGACCTAACCTGTTCATCTTCATCACTATCAGTTGTACAATCCTCAACAACTATAGCATCTCCTTTCTTAACAAAGGACACCTTGTCCTGAAGAAGTGAAGTTTTATTTAAACTCTCACTTACTTTTTCTATCTTAGGACCCTCAGTAGACTTAGAACCATATTCCATAATTGGTTCTTGAAACTCAGCAAAACCTGTGTGTACTAGGTCAATACCTGGAGGTGAAGGAACACCTCTGTATGGTGGAGGAACAGATTTGTATCCTAAACCTGACTTAGCTTTATTGATTACTTGAGCTTCCCAAATCTTATTAATTCCCTCTGAGGCATAAGCTAAAGCATCTACTGTTATCTTAACATTTTCACTGTTATTTAGGGCTTTAGCTAGTGCTGCTCTTTCTGAGCAAATTATTTCAGCTTGAAAATATATTTTTCTTTGAAGAGCATTCATGTCATCAGCAAACTTAGACTCATTTTCTTGATAATGTACAAGTAGTTTTTCAACAATAGATATACCTCTTTTATGATTACCTAAGTTGGCTAATGCATCACATAATTGTTCTAGTTGAGCATCAAATCTCTTTTTAAGATCTTCATAAGCTTTAAGAGCAGAGCATGATTCAGTATATTTAATAATGGAATTTACCTCTGAATCAGAAAAGGCCATTAGAGCAGTCTCAGTGGCCACAAGTGCAGCATTTGTTGGTGCTTCTACTTCATCAGCCATGAAGCTCCAATCATAGTTGATACCATCTATGGCTAGCATAGCCCTTGGTTCTTCAATTGTGATTTCCTTCTTCTTCTCTTGCCTATACCATGTGCTTATATTGTCCTGCTTCCTTGGGTTTCTACATTCTTTAGCAAAATGTCCTAACCTGTGACAGTTGAAACACTCTACTTTCTTCTTATCAAACCCAGCAGTTTCATTACCATCAATGGTAATCTGCTTACCAGTTCTCTGCCAGAACTTCTTAGCCCTCATGCTAAGTAAAGCAACCTGCCATTTGATGTCCATCTCTTCCAAATCATTATCATCCAACTGATCAAGATCTTCATGAGTTAGAGGAGAACCACTAGTTTGACTAGACATGAATACATAGAATGCCGGATCTCCAAGTCCTGCAACATTCTTTTGTGAACTAGTAGAAGGACCACCATAAATAGCAGTAGAAACACCTACTTCTTCATCTACCTCATCTGACTTACTAATACTAGGAGATGACAAGAGTGCCACATTCCCAGAACTAGTACTATAGATTCCAGACTTCTTTAGACTTTGTTCAACAATTTTGAAGTTGTTGAATAAATCATTGAGTTTCATGGTTTCAATGTCTGGTTTGTTCATCCAGACAACCACATGAGTATGGAAGTCATCAGGTAGGCTTCTCAAAAACTTCATGTTGAGATCTTCCTTGGCTATCTGTTAGGATCTCTGGGAAATAAGAGTTTTATTGTTGCTGCCGATAGTGTTAAGCTGGTTCCTGCCGATAGCTTTGGTTCCTGCTGAAAGCTCATTGCTGCCGACAGTGTTATCTTGTTTCTGCCGATAGTGTTGTTGCTGCGGATAGTATTATTTGTTATCCGTATATTTAGAATGTTTGTTAAGATTTATTTTTAGAAGAGATTGTTGTTTATCTCTTCACACGTTTACTTGTAGAACGGGTTAGGGTTAGGTGATCTTGTTAGTATAAGAGATAAACCCGTCTATGAGTTTATGTACGCCTTTAACACTTTTAACGTTTTCAATATTCAAGAACACAATTCTTAGTTCATAGTTTGATCCATAGAGGATCATTGTTTGTTTAGAGTTTTCTTCTTTATAATACTTGTTGTTTAGTTTCCGCATAAACGCTTGTATTGCATACAGAGGTTCTTGTTTATACCAAGCTCAATCAAGCTCGAAGTACTCGATCCTACAAGTGGTATCAAAGCCTGGTAAGGATCTCTGATAAAGAAGAAAAAGGTCGATCTCATATCTCTTAACCCTCTCTCAATGGCAGACGATAACCCAGAAACCAATGTCATTAACCAGGAAGATCAACAACCCAAAACTGAAACATCCCAAGTCCAAACGCAAATCGTCACCGCGGTGTCCACCAACAATGCTAAATTCCCATATCTGAAGAAAGATGAGTATGAAGTCTGGGCTATGAGAATGGAATATTGGATCACAAACAGTGATTACAATCTGTGGAATGTCATTCTCAAGGGAAATAGCAAGAAGAATACAGGAAGGGACGAGGATGGCAATATTTATATAGAGCCACCTGTTACTGCAGAAGAGCACATGGCTGTGCAAAGGGAAACCAAAGCAAGAACCCTTCTGCTTCAAGCTATTCCAGAGGATCATATGAGTGATTTCCATCACTTGGATGATGCTAGAAAGATCTGGCATGCTGTAAAAGCCAGATTTGGAGGGAATGATGAATCCAGAAAAATGAGAAAGTCTATGCTTAAGCAAGAGTTTCAGGAATTCAAGATCTCTGAGGCTGAGGGGATTCACAAAGGGTATGACAGATTCCACAAGATCCTGAGTCAACTCAACCAGTTGAAAGCCAGGCCGGATGATGAAGATTGCAACACCAAATTTCTGAGGGCTTTACCACCATCTTGGTCGCAGGTTTCCATAACCCTCAAGGCCAAAGGAGGACTGGATTTTATGAGCTTTGATGATCTGTACAACAAGTTGAAAACCCTTGAACTTGATATCAAAGGGTATTCCACCTATACACCTCATACTCCAACCCATACTGCTTTTGTTAGTAACTCTGGTGCTAACAAAACATCATATGGAAACAGTCCAACTCCATCAACATCATCAATCTCTTACTCACCTGTCACACCAAAAGCTAAAACCAGTTCTGAGAATCTTGTAGTGGATCTGCTTCATTCATTTGTTGCTGATAGTACACCACAACAAAAGATTGTGTATGATGATTTCAATCAGGTTGATGAATTGGATATGGAAGAGATGGACTTAAGATGGCAGATGGCTATGATATCGTTGAAGTTGGATAGGTTTGAAAAGAAGGCAGGAAGAAGGGTCAATTTTAATGGACAGGAGCCTGCCAGGTTTGATAGAAGGAAGGTGAGGTGTTATAAATGTTCTCAAACAGGACATTTTGCTAGGGAATGTACAGACAAGAAGGTGGATGATAAAGCACGGTATTCTGCTTTCAGAATTCAAGAGTTGGAATCAGAAGACCCCAAGGCTTTGGTATCTGTGGATTCAATGGTGGACTGGGAGCAACATGAGAAGTCTCTTGCAAGTGGAGCAGATAAGGTCTATGGGATGGTAGCTGGATATGGTGAAAAGAAACAAGAGGCTGGTCAGTTTGGAATGATGGGTCATCCATCTCAGGTACATAACTGCCCATTTGGTTGTGATTCTAAATATGATAAATTGAAACAGGAATTTGATGATAAAGAAAGTGAAAATAAGGATAACTTTATTCAACTTAAGGCTCATAAAAAGGCTGTTAAAACTTTAGAACAACAAAAGGTCTGGTATCACACAACAACAGTCTGCTTATGAAGTAAAAATAAAGGTATTGGAAAGAGATTTAAAAAATGCTATTAATGAGTTTAAACATACTGAACGGGAAAAAGCTAAGGTTGTATTAGATAATCAGGATTTAAAGTCTAAACTAGATGATACCTTGGCTAGATTTAATAAGTGGAAAGAGTCATCCACAAACCTTCACAGGCTTATTGATAGTTCTATGTCATCAAAGACTAAAAGAGGTTTAGGGTTCGGTGACCTGGTAGGGCCAAATCAATATTATGACCCTAATGAATATAGTGTTTTTAACCCAGAACCTGTAGATTATAGAAAGCCTGTAAAGTTTGTGAATGAGGGAGGGATGAATGATGTTCCTCCACCCATAACTGGAACATTTAAGCCGGCTAATCCTTTTGATGACTTTGATGATTCACAAATGATGTATGGCAAACATGCAAAAGACTTGCCTAATCTTGATTGTGACTCTAATGAATTTGTCTCTTGTTCTTACAGTGACAAATCTTCAGAAATCAAGACAGATGACTATGCCACATGTGGATCAAGTGACAAGTCAGCATCAATAAAGTCAGAAGATCTCTCCTCAGAAGTAGCTAATGTTGAATCTCACTCGAAGATAGCTGCATCTAAAGATATTTCTTTTGATAGTGTTAAAAACAATAATGTTTCTGGTTGTGGTTCTTTTTCAAACAATTCTAGTTGTGGTTCTGTTTCAAACAATTATGATTGTTAGTTTTCATTGTGTTAAGGATAATTTTGTTTCATGTGTTGGTTTGAATAATTCTGTGTGCAATGAGAAAGTTATTGTTAAGAAAAAGGCCCCTAGAAAGAAATCTTGCTTTGTGTGTCGTAGTTATGATCATCTCATTAAAGATTGTGACTATTATGAGAAACAGATGGGTTTGAATGCATGTCAAAATAGGTTTGTATGGAAAAATGTGAATGAAATTCCCCCTTATATTCCTCAAGCAGCAAGGAGAACTTCAGTTGCTACTGGCAAGCCAGTTCCTGCTGGTAAGCCTGTGGGTGCTGATAGGTTCATTCCTGCCGATAAGCCTGTTGCTGCTGATAGGTTCATTCCTGCCGATAAGCTTGTTGCTGCTGTGTATTCAGTTCCTGCCAGTAGGATCAATCCTGCTGGTTGGAGAAGCAATTTGGCTAGACCTATTAGAAGACCTACTAGTTCTTACTTCCAAAATAATTTGAGACCTGTTTGTTTTGATACCATGAATAAGGGAGGGGCAAGATGGAAAACTGCTGTTAAGTCCTCAGCAGGTTGTTCTTGGAAAAACAATAACCAACATATGAAAATGGGGTCCAAGATCAATGGTGGATCTCATCAATCTCTAGGGTTTAATTCTTATTGATCCACTAGGCAGGCTCAAGTCAGCAATGGCTTGAGTCTCTCTTGTATCTAATGTTGTATATGTATTCTTTCTCTCAGGATTTTCCTTTTAGAAGCAGAGATGTTGGAATTGTTGATAGTGGATGTTCCAGGAGTATGATAGGGAATTTGGATAGATTGCATGACTTTGTACCTTTGAATGGAGGTACTGTGACATTTGGAGGAGGAGATGGAATAATTTCTGGGAAGGGAACTATCAAGACTGCTAAGCTGGACTTTGAAGATGTACTTTATGTGAAGGAACTTCAAGACTTCAATTTGTTCTCTGTCTCCCAAATCTGTGACAAGAAGAACAGTGTTCTCTTCACTGAGAATGATTGCTTTGTGTTGTCCAAAGACTTCAAGTTGCCTGATGAAAGTCAGGTTGAACTTAAAGTTCCTAGGACTTACAATCTTTATAGCTTCAATCTTAGTGATG
The DNA here is from genome assembly GCA_021014915.2 of Artemisia tridentata subsp. tridentata. NCBI lineage: Eukaryota > Viridiplantae > Streptophyta > Magnoliopsida > Asterales > Asteraceae > Artemisia > Artemisia tridentata. The sequence goes on from CP139503.1 coordinate 325,313,082, forward strand.
TTCAGCCTGAGGGATCTCTTGCTTGTTTGGTTGCAAAAGCTTCTGTGGATGAGTCTAAGAAATGGCACAGAAGAATGGCCCATGTGAATTTCAAGACCATTAACAAGTTGGCTAAGAATGGGTTGGTGAAAGGGCTTCCTATGAAGATCTTCTCCAATGAGCATGATTGTGTTGCCTGTAACAAAGGAAAGCAGCACAAAGCATCATACAAGGCCATAACTGCTGTGAGCAACATCTCTGAGCCTTTGCAGCTTCTTCATATGGATCTTTTTGGTCCTACTTCTATCAGAAGTATTGACCATAAGAACTACTGCCTGGTGATTACAGATGATTTTAGCAGGTTTTCATGGACTTTCTTTTTGGGTACTAAAGATGAAACTTATCCAGTTCTTAGGGATTTTATTGCCTTAATTGAAAATCAGCTAAGTAAAAAGGTTAAGTCTATAAGGTGTGATAATGGCACAGAATTTAAGAACTCTAATCTTATTGACCTCTGTGGGTCTAAGGGGATAAAAAGGGACTATAGTAATGCTAGAACTCCACAACAAAATGGGGTTGCAGAAAGGAAAAATAGGACCCTGATAGAAGCAGCTAGGACTATGTTAGCTGAATATAAGATGCCTACTATGTTTTGGACTGAAGCAGTTTGCACTGCTTGTTATGTGTTGAATAGGGTATCTATTACTAGTCCTCATAATAAAACACCTTATGAACTTTTGTCTGGGAAGGTTCCAAACATTAGTTACCTTAAGCCTTTTGGATGTCATGTCACTATTTTGAACACTAGTGATTACCTAGGCAAGTTTGATGGGAAGGCTGATGAAGGGTTTATTGTTGGATATTCTGCTCATGGTAAAGCCTATAGGGTTTATAATCTGTCCTCTAAGAAAATAGAAGAGACTCTCAACTTAAGATATCTTGAAGATAAACCTAATTTGCAGGGTGCTGGTCCAGAGTGGTACTTTGATCTGGATTATCTATCTGACACCTTAGGTTATAATAGATTTAAATCAAATCTATCTGCTGGTACAAATGTTTCTCAAACTAACAATGCAGGTACCTCAGATGATGATTCTAATGTAGAGAGTGATGAACGACCTATAGTTGTTCCTTCTTTTCCCTCTAACAACATTTCAGGTTCAAAGCTCAAGGATTCTTTTGATATGGCTGGAGGTGATTCTAGTTATGCAGAAGATCTTGCTAGGCTTCAAAGACAAGAGTTTAATGCCAACAGAGCTGCTGAGATGTTTGATTCTGGATTTTCTAAAGAGACAGAGGAGATTCTGAGAAAGGCTGAAGCTGAAGTTAGAAGACAATTGAATTCAACTGATGGTATTCATGTTCCTGCTGATCCCATTCCTGCTGATAGTGGATTTGTTCCTGCCGAACCTTCTAGGGTTTCTGCTGATGTTCCTGTGTCTTCTCCATCTGTGGACACTCTGGGTGTTGTTAACTCCCCTGAAAGATTTCCAATTACTTCTGATCTTGGAAACTCAGTCTCTTCAAAAGTTAAGCTGAATGATCCTCATCATCAGTCCAAAACTGGAATTTTCACTTCTTCTTCATATGATGATGACTTCAACCCCTCCATCACTAATCAGGCATCCTCCATTGAAGTTAATCCCATTGCTACCAAGAGGATCAATACAGTTCATCCTCAGTCTTTGATTCTTGGAGATATAAATTCCCCTGTGCAGACAAGAAGCAAGCTACATCAACCCAAGTTTGGAGAATCTGCTTTTCTTAGTTATATACATGATCAGTTGAGGAACAATCATACTGATTACCTACATTGTCTGTATGCTTGTTTCTTATCTCAAGTTGAACCAACTAGCATAGCTCAGGCTCTTGCTAATGATAATTGGGTTGAGGCTATGCAAGAGGAAATGCAGCAGTTTCAGAATCAGAAAGTATGGATGTTGGTGCCTTTACCTGCAGGCAAGCATGCTATTGGGACTAAATGGATTCTAAAGAATAAAAGGGATGCTAGGGGTATTGTGGTTCGAAATAAGGCTAGATTGGTAGCTCAAGGTCATAGACAAGAAGAGGGGATTGATTATGATGAGGTGTTTGCACCAGTGGCAAGAGTTGAAGCTATCCGATTGTTTTTAGCTTTTGCTTCTTTCATGGGGTTCATAGTATATCAGATGGATGTGAAGAGTGCATTTTTGTATGGCAGGATTGAGGAAGAGGTTTATGTTACTCAACCACAGGGATTTGTGGATCCTCAGAATCCTAATTTGGTTTACAAAGTGGTTAAAGCACTTTATGGTCTTCATCAAGCACCAAGGGCTTGGTATGCAAGGTTATCAGCCTTTTTGCTAAAACATGGTTACAGAAGAGGGGCTATTGATAAAACTCTTTTTATAAGAAAGAACTTCAAAGATATCATTCTGGTACAAGTTTATGTAGATGATATTATCTTTGGTTCCACTAATGAAGCCTGGTGCAGGGAGTTTGAAGAATTGATGAAGAGTGAATTTGAGATGAGTGCTATGGGTGAAATGACTTTCTTCTTGGGTCTTCAGGTTAAGCAGAAACCAGATGGAATCTTTATTTGCCAGGAGAAGTATGTTTATGACATGCTTAAGAAATTTGATATGGAAAATGTGAAGGTTGCTACAACTCCTTTTGAACGTCCAAAGCCTAAGTCCAATAATGAACCTGATGCTGCTGTTAATGTTCATCTTTATAGGTCCATGATTGGATCACTCATGTATTTGACAGCTTCAAGACCTGATATCATGTTTGCTGTTGGTGCATGTGCTAGACATCAGGTTACACCATTAACTTCTAACCTAAATGCAGTTAAGAGAATCTTCAAATATTTAAGAGGACAGCCAAAGATGGGACTTTGGTATCCTAAAGATTCTCCTTTTGTGTTGGAAGCATATAGTGACAGTGATTATGCTGGGGCTAACTTTGATAGGAAGTCTACAACAGGAGGTTGTCAGTTTTTGGGTAGGAGGTTGGTTTCTTGGCAGTGCAAGAAGCAAACTATAGTAGCTACATCTTCTACTGAGGCAGAGTATGTTGCTGCTGCTAGTTGCTGTGGACAGGTACTTTGGATGCAAAATCAGTTGTTGGATTATGGGTTCAACTACATGAACACTAAGATTTTTATTGATAATCAAAGTACTATGTGTATTGTTAAGAATCCTGTTTATCATCAGAGGACAAAGCATATTGAGATTCGACATCATTTAATAAGAGATGCTTATGAGAAGCATCTTATTCAGGTGGTTAAGATTCACACAGATGATAATGTTGCTGATCTGCTGACCAAGGCTTTTGATGGACCAAGGTTTAAACATTTGGTGGTTCATATTGGGATGGTGAATCCCTAGTTGCAGCTTAAGGGGAGGATAAAGCTCAAGGGGAGGATTGTTCTTGTTGTTGTTGTATATTTTCTATCTTTCTTTCTTTCTTTTGTTTCTTTTCTTATTTTCTTTTGTTTTGGTGTGTTTCTTAGTTTAAAAAAAATAATAAAAAATAAAAAAAAATAAAATAAAAAAAAATAAAAATTATGTGTATATTTTGTGTGCTAATAAGTGGTTTTGAGCAACACCTTGCAGGTACAGTGTTGGTGTTTACACCTGCACAATAAATGGTGCTCAACTCACCATGTCTTGCAGACAAGAAAGAGTTGACTCACCATGAGGGTACGGCTCTGGTGTGAATATCAAATCCGTTGATAGCTGTAATAGCTTGCTCAAAGCTATAGGGTCTTTCAACTCACCCATGATTTGTTTCTGAGAGTTGAAAATGGTTCTCAATTCACCATGGATGTAACCCTTATGGGATCCAAAGGATTGGCTAGTCCACAAAAGTGTGGTTTGTGGTAAAGACAATTGGTATCCATATTTGGTATTCAATTCACCAAGGTTTTGCTGTAACCAAAGAATTGGCTAGTCCTGAGCAAACGGCTACAGGTAAAGACAAGTCAAATCTGTTTATAGTTGCTGATTTGCTAATAAATCAGATGGTTATCAATGTACCATGGTCTAACACACCTAAACATTGGCTACTCCAGTAGTGATGGCTATTGGTAAAGAGACATCAAATCCATTAATTTTCAATGATTCACCTCTCACAGGAGTTAACACACCTGGATGTGATGAGAATAGTATGAAACTTCAAGTGATTTGATGTACATATTGTCATAGTAGCAGCCAAGTTCAAGTGAAAGTAATGGTGACCAGTATACATGTTTTGAAGAAGATTTCTTGTTCCTGCTGAACTATTGAAGTTGCTGCTGGATGCTATAGAAGCTGGAATCTTGCAAGTTATGGATGTTGCTGCTGGTTACTTAAAATTGTTGCTGCTAAGTCGCAGTCCTCAAGCCTGAGAGTTGCAAGCTCTGTCACATTGGAATCTTGCAGGTTAACCTAGTCAACCTCAAGATTAGGGGAGGATTGTTAGGATCTCTGGGAAATAAGAGTTTCATTGTTGCTGCCGATAGTGTTAAGCTGGTTCCTGCCGATAGCTTTGGTTCCTGCTGAAAGCTCATTGCTGCCGACAGTGTTATCTTGTTTCTGCCGATAGTGTTGTTGCTGCGGATAGTATTATTTGTTATCCGTATATTTAGAATGTTTGTTAAGATTTATTTTTAGAAGAGATTGTTGTTTATCTCTTCACACGTTTACTTGTAGAACGGGTTAGGGTTAGGTGATCTTGTTAGTATAAGAGATAAACCCGTCTATGAGTTTATGTACGCCTTTAACACTTTTAACGTTTTCAATATTCAAGAACACAATTCTTAGTTCATAGTTTGATCCATAGAGGATCATTGTTTGTTTAGAGTTTTCTTCTTTATAATACTTGCTGTTTAGTTTCCGCATAAACGCTTGTATTGCATACAGAGGTTCTTGTTTATACCAAGCTCAATCAAGCTCGAAGTACTCGATCCTACACTATCTCAACACCCAACACAGCTAACTGACTGACAAGCTTATGTAATCTTGAGAACAGCTTATCAAGTGATTCATTGCTATTTGAACTAAAGTTTTCAAATTGTTTTTTTAGAAATGTATTCTGTATTTTCTTGGTAGTTTCATTACCACCAAACCATGCACAAATCTCTTCAAAAAGAGTTTTTGCATTTGGATACTTGCTAAAAGATAGCATTTGTTCACCAGGAATGGTCATAAGCAACAAGTTTCTTGCCTTTTGATCATTCCTCTTCTGTATCTTTTCATCATTATTAGCTGGTCCAGTATTCTTTTTTCTTTCAGTTTTGCCTTCAAGAATAATATCTGTATAACCTAGTGTAAATGAATCACCATACAGAATGATATCCCAAAGAGCATAATCTTGAACCATGAAATATTGCTCAATTCTCAACCTCCATAACTTAAACTCATTCTGTTTGATCATGGGCAACTTTGCAGCAACATTTGTAGCAGTATCTTGTGCATCCATTTCTATTTCTTCTTCTTCTAAATCATTAATATCAGCCTTGCTCTGATACCACTTGTTAGGATTCGATACACAATTAAGGTGGTTAAACCTTTATAACTTTGTGTATATGATATATTGAGTGAATATGATTAAGTATGCGGAATCTACTTAATCACACTTAGAAGGTTATTATGGTTATGGAAATGGAACAGTTGTGTTTGTTATATGACAATGAACAATGAAAGCTTATCACCAAACGATTCAATATTATTAAGATAATAATACGAGTGATCTTGAGTTATCACTAGGGTTACAACCTTGAATCTTATGTTTCTTTATCTTGTGATATATGTTCTATGTTCTTGAGAGTTATTATCTAAAACACTTAACAATTCACACACTCTATTAGACCTTTATATCAGTAGACTAAGATCTTTCTTTTATAACACAAGAAAGATCTTTACAATATTGATAAGTCTTATCGAACGCTTGCTTTGAGAGTGTCAGTCATTAAGATACAACTTGTATCTATGTTTACAACTTGTTCTGTGAATATAACATTATGACTGATCACATGGGGTAAGATATTATCTACCATATATTGTTGACTTTAGTACACATAATATCTTTTCATACTTATCCGCTCAGCAGGAGAAAGTTAATTACCAGCAGCAATGTTAATGCTAGCAGCAGAATCCTTCAGCAGCAGAATGTTTAACGCTAGCAGCAGAATCAAACACTAGCAGCAGAAACCAAATGCTCTAGCAGCAGAATCATACTTAGAGTATTTCTTTGAGTAGAACCCGATATTAAACTTCTTGAATATTTAATTCCCAACATTACATTTTTAGACAAGATGTATATTTTGTTAGAATTTAAATACCATAACAATTGTATAAATAATTCCTACATCATCAAAGCACATAGCGGAAGCATAGGATCATATTTAACATATAAGAGATTAACCGAAAATTAAAGACACGTACCTTTGATCCTAGCAAGAACAAGGATCAATACTTCAAATATTCTTCTTTAATATATCAAGTGGATTAGCGAGACACCCCTTACCGTTTTGTATCTCAATCCAAGAGGAATTAACTATAGTGAGGTAATATCCAAGGTTTTGTACACACGTACTATAACCAATTAATGTTTGATGCTAGTAAAAGAACACAAGATTTAAACCAAACTATTTGTTTAATAAAATCTTGATCGATCCCACCCCCTAAGGAGTGTGATCCGATCGGCAATACAAGAAGGAGAAGAAAACTAGATTTAGGGTTATAGCAAGAGTGCATAAAAGTCACAAACCCTAACCCCTAAGCCTTGTATTTATAGAGTGGGAAACTTAGAGAACAAATTGGTATAGAATTGGGTTTAGAAACCCTCCAACCGATTGGCCCATCTATTCTCTAGGGAATTCCGGAACCTTCTTGTCACAACCCGAGATTTCAGGTCACTTTCCTAACCACGACAATTCACTATTCATCAGTTACTATTCATCATTTACTATTCACCAATCACTATTCATCATTTCACTATTCATCGTTTTTGGAGTCAGTTTGAGACTTCGAGAAGCGTTCAGGAATTTTACTATTCATGTGACACTATTCATCCCCGGGAGGGAATCACTATTCATGTTCATTATTCATTTCAGCGTAAACGTAGTTTACGGGTATTCATATTCGCGTAACCGGTTTGGTTTAACTGCGAAATTCATGCATCATCAGTAGGAACACTGCATACGGACTAGGGATAGTCTGCATATCATCAGATTTACATTTTCATACTATTCCACTCGTAGGTTTACCAAATTAATATTTTTATTACATTTGACGTATTACGTATAATTACTTTTAATTAAAACGTTAACGCGCGATCAATAAATATGACTAACACGTCCGACAATCCCCACGATGGTCCCGATGTATTTTTATACTCATTTTAATATCAAGAAAATTATAAAATTCATTTACCCGGTATTTTGCAAATTTATTTAATTTATATCGTATGTTTAATATAATTACGACGGTTTTTGTAAAAACTAAACAATAATTACCCGAACACCCAATACTTGTGCCCAACATATTTTTACAATTTTTATGACTTCGTCAAGTCCCGATTAACACCGTTAAATTTTATTTCTAGCAAACACGGTACCCGGTTACACTTAAAACTAATTAAAACTACACAAATCTTACATAATCTTTATAAATAATCATCACCCAACATGCCCCCCCCCCTCCCCTTGTTTCACGCACCCAGCCCCCCCCCCCCCCCCCCTTAAAAGCCCCAAAATGTGCAAATCTTCCCATCTCATTAATTACCTACCTAATTACTTGTCTACTACATGAGATATTATCCCATTTTTACACATACAACCTCACATACAAGTTCAAGTATTAGAAAAGTTTATCTCTTCCTTCTTCTTCCTCTTTGAGCTCGGCCAACATCAAGACCATATGCAAGATTCATCAATTTTACAAGATCTTTACATAAACAAGCTCCATTAGTACTCCTTTCTAAGGTTTTGAAATAAAAACCCAAGATTTTATAGGTTTTCATCTCCATAAACTCACTAATCTTTCAAGTAAGTGTACAAAACTCATTTTCATAATATTACCAAGTTAATATCATGTTCATATCATTTTTATGCAAGATCTATATGCATATGTTAGCCTTTACCACTCTATTTATACTTTTACCACTTTTAAGCCCTAGATGTGTTATATATTTAGATCCTTGGTAGATTAACTTGGATGAGGATGTTTAGGAACCCATGACACCCTAAGAAGGTGTATGGTAGGATTGAGAGTTGTTTGGTTGTAGATTGGATGGTTTTGGATTAGATATAAACTAGGAACACTCATTTTTGAAACATATAAAAACCTACTGTCTCTAAAATGAAAACGTGGGAAACTCAGTGGGTTTGGGATTATTTTTGGCCAAATATTTAGAAAATACATTCCGAGACGAAGCCGTGGCCGAAAACGGGGATAAAAACGAGTTAATAACGAAGGAGATATGATTTTTACAAGTTTAACGACGAAAACTATTTTCCGGAAAAACTGCATGCTGTTTGGTAGCATTCGACGGCTTATTTGCGGCGTTTGACGAAACCTAGATGAACCAAGCTACTAAAAATGTGTTAGCATTTATTTTTACGAAACCACGGATATAAAGAACGTCGAAAACAAGCTAATAACGAACAAGATACACGCGTTTAAACATAGATAATTCACACTAATTGTTGACAGCTTTTTAATGGGAAAATGTTTACGTACTAGAAACTATATTTTTCACATAACGACCATGGAGAACCGTATCTCTTACCCATTGGAACACATACGATAAAAGGTTTATTAACGCGACTACCATATGACATTTCAAGGTTTTCAAAACGCCAAGACTAACACGAACGTTTTATACACATTATTACACGACTAGTTTTACGTTAGCAAGTTAACATATTTATATCAAGTTTTGGAAAAACTTTACATATCAACGATAACTAGTATTTTCAAATGACGAGTGGTATAGGTTACATATACATGTACATGCACTACATTGCTTCATGATCTCAAGTAGTATTCATGCATTCATTTTAGGTAGCGGCTAGTGTTCGCGCCTTGTTATTGCCAAGTATTCCAAGTGTTCCAGTATTTCAATTATTCCAAGTATTCCGATTTCATAGCATTGTTGTACCATCACTTCAGGTGAGTTTTCATAGCCCCGTATACATTTTATTATTGTTTTCAAATCCCACGGGGGAGAATACATTGCAACTGTTTTCCATACGAGCCAAAGTATCAGACTTCCTGTACATAGATTAAGTTACCTTGTTGCCAATTGAAAGTCCCCATATAATCATGAACCGTTAATTTACCTGTAAGCGAGAGTGAGTGGATAGATCTATCGAGGGTGACGCCTCCATCCGTGTTGGCTTTGACCAACAACCGATAGCGGATGCATTTCATGTCTTTTCATTTGAGTGTCTGGCAAAACACTCCCAGGGGCTCCAAAGAATTCAGTCACAGCGTCGGGGTCATGAGCTTAAGGCTATTGTACAATCATTTTTATGTGACTTATGTCATACACTTTATACTTGTGGCTATCGTATAACTTCATTTTATTAAACCTATGAACTCTCACCAACTTTATGTTGACCGTTTTTAGCAATGTATTTTCAGGTTATTAGCTATCATGTGGGCATGCATTGGACCATCTTGGAGTCGCGGGGTCGACTTGCATCACTTATTTTCATGCACTTATGTAACCGTTTGATCTACTATGGTTTTGTTTTTAAACTTGCAACATCATTTGGGACCTATGTTTTGTAAACTCTGATTTTATTTATGATCAAACGTGTATTTTCAAAACGACACTTTAGGTCGTTCAATATATCCATTGTATGAGACGCCATGAAAGTCACACCAAGGTATTCAATTCCGCTGCCATTAACAGGTAAATTCAGGGTGTGACAGATTGGTACCAGAGCAATGGTTATAGCGAACTAGGTTGTCCTCATACCCTAGACTATAACTACCCCAACGGTAGCGTCTCATCATTACATCATAAGTGCACATTATTATTTGCGAGGATTCATTACATGGGTTATTCATTTCATTTTGTATTGTTGCCACTGAGATATGTCTTCCAATTCCCGCACTATTGTTATATTTGCTGATGTTTACATCGAGGACGCTATGTCTTCTACTACTTCCATTGTTGCACCTACTCCTCAGATTTCACTTATTGCACCACCTTTGGTTACTTGTGCACCTACAGATTCATCATCCCATACTATTCCGGTTTCCGCAGAATCCAACTCTTATGTTCCGACGTCGCAAGACGATCGGGACGTCCCTATTACTTCAGCGTATACAGAGTATACCATTTGATAAGACGTACATGCTTAGTCCTTATGGACCTATTAGAATGTTTATTGCAAGAAAGATAGTATATCTTCATTCCCTCACTATTAGAACACTCACTACTCATGTATTACCACCAGTATCAGCTACTCATACCACTATTGGTCGTCCCATAGTGCATACTCCAGTTTTACCGCTTAGACATCGCAAGATAGCGTAAAAGAAGGTAGTGATTCCTTCAGTATTATCACCATCGACTTCATCATCATCATATGGAACCCCATTTATACCATCACATTTCAGGGACTCTACTCACATACTTAACTTACCGCTTGAGAAGCGTACATGGTTTGATACACCATTACCATCTACCACTAAGGACACTACACCACCTTATAGATTAAGGTTGATGAGAGTTCGAGAGCCCTTACTGTTAGACAACCTACTACTCTTCATCGTTAGATGATGATCTCTAACTAATTGAGACTACACATGAAGGTTTGGATGCCCCACAGACCAAACAAGAGCAACAACAAATCGCCAAAGAGTGGCATTCCTCGCAAAGACTCTATACTATCTCAGGTATAATCGACTCATACTTCCATGACATAATGAACCAACAAGATGCTTTGAGCAATATTACACCACCACAAGAGAACTCTTCACAACTCCCTCTTCATTACCAAGTTTGATTACATCACATTCTAAACCGATGAGTTGGATTTCATCATTGGTCATCGTAACAACACCCCACCAATCAGATATGACACCGAGACCTTCGAGATTCGGGAGTCTAACCTTGCCTTTCAGTACGACCATTGTCATTTCCTTTTTCCCATTCTCACTTGACATGAATTAGATAACATCTTGTGGATGACACCAAGATCACGGACTCAACAGGAACATCTATAGATTCCTCAAGGATGGATTGGAATCTACATTATCTCAGACATGAATCGATGCACAACCCCGGACCTCACTTCAGGACATCATCCTAGCTTTTACCTTTACTCGCTTTTACTATCATCTTGGCCACGGGAAGTGTGGCGTGGTTCAAAGAAACTTGTGGTATTTTGATTGTTGTACAACGAGATCCCCAAGTATTGACTTTACTATATGGGTATGGTTGTGCTATCTATGACACCGGTCAATGTAGACCAAAATTTTTAAGTGTTGTATTCATGTGTTATGAGGATATACGCATGGTTGTGGTGGTATACCTAGTGAACAATGATCGTTGCTATTACGAGTACTCATGGTTGTATTTATACACGCTGAGGTTGTACATGTTGTGGTTGTACATATCGTGGTTGTATTTACACTTGTGGTGGATATATATATACATGTTGTGGTTGTATATATTTTGTACGATAATCATTTCTAGTATGATTGTTGTTGATGTATTCTGTTGTGATCTACCAGAATTATCGCACCTAGGAAAGCTAAAGCCAAGGCTGCTGCAACGACTTCCCCAGAAATGACTCAGGCTGCTATCCGGAAGCTCGTTAGGGATAGTGTAGCCGAAGCTCTAGAGATTGAAAGAGCCGCTGTTGCCGCAAGAGCTGCCGAAGATGCTTCTCGGATAGGGACATCGGGAGAAGCTAGCAACGGAACCAATGGGAAGAAATGTACTTACAAGGATTTCAAGAGTGGAGATCCTACTTTGTATAAGGGTACTGAAGGGGCTACTGCCATGGTTCGATGGTTCGAACATACTGAATCCGTGTTTATCTTATGCAACTGTCCGGATGATTCCAAGGTTAAGTTTGCCGTGAGTACGCTTCGTGATCAAGCCTTATCGTGGTGGAACTCCTATGCAAAGCCCATAGGGATGGAGAATGCTTACAAGGTCACATGGGACGAGTTCAAAAAGTTGGTAACTAAGAAGTTTTGCCCACGAACCGAAGTGAAGAAGTTAGAGGTGGAGTTCTATGATCTGGTAACTGTGGGTAATGATATTGAGACTTACATTCGGAGGTACCAAGAGTTAGCTGCTCTATGCCCATCTATGGTGCCTGATGATGAAAAATTGGTAGAGAATTTCATTGGTGGATTGCCCGAAAGCATCCGTGGTGATGTGATTTCTTTTGATCCGCAAACTCTTGATGAGGCAATCAGGATGTCTCAAAAGCTCATAGCTCAAGTTCTGAAGAAAGTGACACCCGCCAACAACAACAACAATAACTTCAACCGAAACCGTAACTACAACAATAACACCAACAATTACCAGAACAACAACAACAAAAGGAAATGGGATGACAACCAAGGTAACAACGCCAACCAACCACCACCCAAAAGACAAGAAATTGCACGGGCCTATGTTGCGGGTCCGACTGAAAAGAAAGGTTACGCCGGTACTCTACCAAAGTGTAACAAATGCCAAACACATCATAACCCGGGGGATTGCCCTAAACCTTGTTTCAATTGTGGGAAGATCGGTCATCTGGCTAAGGGATGCAGGGCTGCTCCTGGGGGAAATAATCAGAATCCACCGCCAACATGTTATGGTTGTGGAGAAGTTGGACACTTTAGGAACAATTGCCCGAAAGGAAATCAGGACATGGGGACCAAGAGGAATTAACTCGAGGAATAGCGTGCGTGTTTGGGAGAGAGACCGTCAGGACATTAGCAACATCAAAGACAACAACAATGCTTAACCAGAAGGAGTTCATGTTTTAATAAACCGTAGTTGAGCCCTCTAGGGTTGTATCTTTCTTTTGTACTTTCCATAGGTACGTTGGTGTAACCTAGTTGTATTAAGCACTTTCCTATCCAATGTAATACCTATCTTTTGTTATCTTCGCGATAATCATAACCATCGTTTATTCCATTCCTATTCCAATTGCTCAATTCTCTATAGTTTCGCAACAATATACCTTTATCTTACTAGGGATTAGGCCGATTTCATTCTTGACGGATTAGTAGACTAATACCATTTCATAAGATTCATCCATGTATCCAATGAACCATTCAACAAATTTAATGCCAGTTATTTTACTACCATACGGGAGAACTATATTTTTTTTTTCTTTTCCTTTTTCAGAACTTTCAAAATAAGCCATTTTGTACCACCCCATAAATGGAATTTCTGTCATTTTATCAAGTATTTACTACAGCTACGCGAGACAATTTTCATGTTACTTTCAAAGGAAATATCTAGAAAACCATTTATCAAAACAACACGCTGAACACCATCTAAAACTTTTGGGAAAAAGTAATACCGTTTCGATTTAACCAAGCATCGCATCGTTGGTCCTCAATTATACATAGCCTGATCACCTATGTATAATTCAGGAGGAACTATGCCGTGAAGAAAATAGTCACATTTTCAGAAATTATTAATAACAATCTTCATTCAAAAGCTTTGTAAACAAATAGAATTTTTCATGAACACCCCTTTTAACAAACTCCCACCGGATACTTACATCACTCATCACTCACTCAGCCATTAAGTTGAATTTGCACCATTGACTTCTCTAGGAGAGACTCTATATTATGAAAGATATTTTATGACATAGAAACGGCGAAAGGATAGACGATACCCCTCAGATTTCTAGCAATTCCTTTAAGATATTCCTTTTCTAATTGGATATACACGCTCTACCATAGTTAGCCCGACGAATCCTTAAGAGAACTACCTGAACACTATAGGATTTATTCAACACCACATAACCAACTTTGAATGGATTAGGATAATCTTTCGAGTATTGACGAATTTCATCATCAGCAAAAATAACCATCACGGGAATATATAAAGGCACCATTTAAGACACCCTATGGCCGAAGTGACCATATACATATTTATATATCGAATTTGGAAAGTTAAATTCACGGACCTAGAACTAAACCGGGAGACAACAAAGGAAATTTCACAAGTCAAGAATCAGTTACAAGAAATGAGAAAACAATGGAAGTTAGGTCGATGCATGATGCACATCATACGAAATTGATACCCTTGAACAACGAACCTCCTAGATTCAAGTAAAAGCACGAACTATGATTGAAAGCCTTGCCTTGGAAAGGCATGATACAATTTTTGGTAACCCGATAGACTGAGCTCTCGGTATTGGACCATTTCAGATTCTAGTTAGAACCGGTCAGTTGGCATACACACCTAAGTTTCCGTCAGAACTCAGCAACGTTCATAACACATTTCATGTTTCAAACCTCAAGAAGTGTCTTTCCGACGAGTCGTCCGTTATTCCACTCGAAGGAATTCAACTAGATGACAAGCTTAATTTTGTGGAAGAACCCGTAGAAATCATGGACCGTGAGGTCAAACAATTGAAGCAGAGTCGAATTCCTATCGTGAAAGTTCGCTGGAATTCTCGAAGAGGACCCGAGTTTACTTGGGAACGAGAAGACCAAATGCGACGCAAGTATCCACATCTTTTTCCCGAGCCTGCTTCCGAAACCAACAACATTTGAATTCAGGGACTGAATTCCCTTTTGGAGGGGCGACTGTCACAACCCGAGATTTCAGGTCACTTTCCTAACCACGACAATTCACTATTCATCAGTTACTATTCATCATTTACTATTCACCAATCACTATTCATCATTTCACTATTCATCGTTTTTGGAGTCAGTTTGAGACTTCGAGAAGCGTTCAGGAATTTTACTATTCATGTGACACTATTCATCCCCGGGAGGGAATCACTATTCATGTTCATTATTCATTTCAGCGTAAACGTAGTTTACGGGTATTCATATTCGCGTAACCGGTTTGGTTTAACTGCGAAATTCATGCATCATCAGTAGGAACACTGCATACGGACTAGGGATAGTCTGCATATCATCAGATTTACATTTTCATACTATTCCACTCGTAGGTTTACCAAATTAATATTTTTATTACATTTGACGTATTACGTATAATTACTTTTAATTAAAACGTTAACGCGCGATCAATAAATATGACTAACACGTCCGACAATCCCCACGATGGTCCCGATGTATTTTTATACTCATTTTAATATCAAGAAAATTATAAAATTCATTTACCCGGTATTTTGCAAATTTATTTAATTTATATCGTATGTTTAATATAATTACGACGGTTTTTGTAAAAACTAAACAATAATTACCCGAACACCCAATACTTGTGCCCAACATATTTTTACAATTTTTATGACTTCGTCAAGTCCCGATTAACACCGTTAAATTTTATTTCTAGCAAACACGGTACCCGGTTACACTTAAAACTAATTAAAACTACACAAATCTTACATAATCTTTATAAATAATCATCACCCAACATGCCCCCCCCCTCCCCTTGTTTCACGCCAGCCCCCCCCCCCCCTCTTAAAAGCCCCAAAATGTGCAAATCTTCCCATCTCATTAATTACCTACCTAATTACTTGTCTACTACATGAGATATTATCCCATTTTTACACATACAACCTCACATACAAGTTCAAGTATTAGAAAAGTTTATCTCTTCCTTCTTCTTCCTCTTTGAGCTCGGCCAACATCAAGACCATATGCAAGATTCATCAATTTTACAAGATCTTTACATAAACAAGCTCCATTAGTACTCCTTTCTAAGGTTTTGAAATAAAAACCCAAGATTTTATAGGTTTTCATCTCCATAAACTCACTAATCTTTCAAGTAAGTGTACAAAACTCATTTTCATAATATTACCAAGTTAATATCATGTTCATATCATTTTTATGCAAGATCTATATGCATATGTTAGCCTTTACCACTCTATTTATACTTTTACCACTTTTAAGCCCTAGATGTGTTATATATTTAGATCCTTGGTAGATTAACTTGGATGAGGATGTTTAGGAACCCATGACACCCTAAGAAGGTGTATGGTAGGATTGAGAGTTGTTTGGTTGTAGATTGGATGGTTTTGGATTAGATATAAACTAGGAACACTCATTTTTGAAACATATAAAAACCTACTGTCTCTAAAATGAAAACGTGGGAAACTCAGTGGGTTTGGGATTATTTTTGGCCAAATATTTAGAAAATACATTCCGAGACGAAGCCGTGGCCGAAAACGGGGATAAAAACGAGTTAATAACGAAGGAGATATGATTTTTACAAGTTTAACGACGAAAACTATTTTCCGGAAAAACTGCATGCTGTTTGGTAGCATTCGACGGCTTATTTGCGGCGTTTGACGAAACCTAGATGAACCAAGCTACTAAAAATGTGTTAGCATTTATTTTTACGAAACCACGGATATAAAGAACGTCGAAAACAAGCTAATAACGAACAAGATACACGCGTTTAAACATAGATAATTCACACTAATTGTTGACAGCTTTTTAATGGGAAAATGTTTACGTACTAGAAACTATATTTTTCACATAACGACCATGGAGAACCGTATCTCTTACCCATTGGAACACATACGATAAAAGGTTTATTAACGCGACTACCATATGACATTTCAAGGTTTTCAAAACGCCAAGACTAACACGAACGTTTTTATACACATTATTACACGACTAGTTTTACGTTAGCAAGTTAACATATTTATATCAAGTTTTGGAAAAACTTTACATATCAACGATAACTAGTATTTTCAAATGACGAGTGGTATAGGTTACATATACATGTACATGCACTACATTGCTTCATGATCTCAAGTAGTATTCATGCATTCATTTTAGGTAGCGGCTAGTGTTCGCGCCTTGTTATTGCCAAGTATTCCAAGTGTTCCAGTATTTCAATTATTCCAAGTATTCCGATTTCATAGCATTGTTGTACCATCACTTCAGGTGAGTTTTCATAGCCCCGTATACATTTTATTATTGTTTTCAAATCCCACGGGGGAGAATACATTGCAACTGTTTTCCATACGAGCCAAAGTATCAGACTTCCTGTACATAGATTAAGTTACCTTGTTGCCAATTGAAAGTCCCCATATAATCATGAACCGTTAATTTACCTGTAAGCGAGAGTGAGTGGATAGATCTATCGAGGGTGACGCCTCCATCCGTGTTGGCTTTGACCAACAACCGATAGCGGATGCATTTCATGTCTTTTCATTGAGTGTCTGGCAAAACACTCCCAGGGGCTCCAAAGAATTCAGTCACAGCGTCGGGGTCATGAGCTTAAGGCTATTGTACAATCATTTTTATGTGACTTATGTCATACACTTTATACTTGTGGCTATCGTATAACTTCATTTTATTAAACCTATGAACTCTCACCAACTTTATGTTGACCGTTTTTAGCAATGTATTTTCAGGTTATTAGCTATCATGTGGGCATGCATTGGACCATCTTGGAGTCGCGGGGTCGACTTGCATCACTTATTTTCATGCACTTATGTAACCGTTTGATCTACTATGGTTTTGTTTTTAAACTTGCAACATCATTTGGGACCTATGTTTTGTAAACTCTGATTTTATTTATGATCAAACGTGTATTTTCAAAACGACACTTTAGGTCGTTCAATATATCCATTGTATGAGACGCCATGAAAGTCACACCAAGGTATTCAATTCCGCTGCCATTAACAGGTAAATTCAGGGTGTGACAGATTGGTACCAGAGCAATGGTTATAGCGAACTAGGTTGTCCTCATACCCTAGACTATAACTACCCCAACGGTAGCGTCTCATCATTACATCATAAGTGCACATTATTATTTGCGAGGATTCATTACATGGGTTATTCATTTCATTTTGTATTGTTGCCACTGAGATATGTCTTCCAATTCCCGCACTATTGTTATATTTGCTGATGTTTACATCGAGGACGCTATGTCTTCTACTACTTCCATTGTTGCACCTACTCCTCAGATTTCACTTATTGCACCACCTTTGGTTACTTGTGCACCTACAGATTCATCATCCCATACTATTCCGGTTTCCGCAGAATCCAACTCTTATGTTCCGACGTCGCAAGACGATCGGGACGTCCCTATTACTTCAGCGTATACAGAGTATACCATTTGATAAGACGTACATGCTTAGTCCTTATGGACCTATTAGAATGTTTATTGCAAGAAAGATAGTATATCTTCATTCCCTCACTATTAGAACACTCACTACTCATGTATTACCACCAGTATCAGCTACTCATACCACTATTGGTCGTCCCATAGTGCATACTCCAGTTTTACCGCTTAGACATCGCAAGATAGCGTAAAAGAAGGTAGTGATTCCTTCAGTATTATCACCATCGACTTCATCATCATCATATGGAACCCCATTTATACCATCACATTTCAGGGACTCTACTCACATACTTAACTTACCGCTTGAGAAGCGTACATGGTTTGATACACCATTACCATCTACCACTAAGGACACTACACCACCTTATAGATTAAGGTTGATGAGAGTTCGAGAGCCCTTACTGTTAGACAACCTACTACTCTTCATCGTTAGATGATGATCTCTAACTAATTGAGACTACACATGAAGGTTTGGATGCCCCACAGACCAAACAAGAGCAACAACAAATCGCCAAAGAGTGGCATTCCTCGCAAAGACTCTATACTATCTCAGGTATAATCGACTCATACTTCCATGACATAATGAACCAACAAGATGCTTTGAGCAATATTACACCACCACAAGAGAACTCTTCACAACTCCCTCTTCATTACCAAGTTTGATTACATCACATTCTAAACCGATGAGTTGGATTTCATCATTGGTCATCGTAACAACACCCCACCAATCAGATATGACACCGAGACCTTCGAGATTCGGGAGTCTAACCTTGCCTTTCAGTACGACCATTGTCATTTCCTTTTTCCCATTCTCACTTGACATGAATTAGATAACATCTTGTGGATGACACCAAGATCACGGACTCAACAGGAACATCTATAGATTCCTCAAGGATGGATTGGAATCTACATTATCTCAGACATGAATCGATGCACAACCCCGGACCTCACTTCAGGACATCATCCTAGCTTTTACCTTTACTCGCTTTTACTATCATCTTGGCCACGGGAAGTGTGGCGTGGTTCAAAGAAACTTGTGGTATTTTGATTGTTGTACAACGAGATCCCCAAGTATTGACTTTACTATATGGGTATGGTTGTGCTATCTATGACACCGGTCAATGTAGACCAAAATTTTTAAGTGTTGTATTCATGTGTTATGAGGATATACGCATGGTTGTGGTGGTATACCTAGTGAACAATGATCGTTGCTATTACGAGTACTCATGGTTGTATTTATACACGCTGAGGTTGTACATGTTGTGGTTGTACATATCGTGGTTGTATTTACACTTGTGGTGGATATATATATACATGTTGTGGTTGTATATATTTTGTACGATAATCATTTCTAGTATGATTGTTGTTGATGTATTCTGTTGTGATCTACCAGAATTATGGCACCTAGGAAAGCTAAAGCCAAGGCTGCTGCAACGACTTCCCCAGAAATGACTCAGGCTGCTATCCGGAAGCTCGTTAGGGATAGTGTAGCCGAAGCTCTAGAGATTGAAAGAGCCGCTGTTGCCGCAAGAGCTGCCGAAGATGCTTCTCGGATAGGGACATCGGGAGAAGCTAGCAACGGAACCAATGGGAAGAAATGTACTTACAAGGATTTCAAGAGTGGAGATCCTACTTTGTATAAGGGTACTGAAGGGGCTACTGCCATGGTTCGATGGTTCGAACATACTGAATCCATGTTTATCTTATGCAACTGTCCGGATGATTCCAAGGTTAAGTTTGCCGTGAGTACGCTTCGTGATCAAGCCTTATCGTGGTGGAACTCCTATGCAAAGCCCATAGGGATGGAGAATGCTTACAAGGTCACATGGGACGAGTTCAAAAAGTTGGTAACTAAGAAGTTTTGCCCACGAACCGAAGTGAAGAAGTTAGAGGTGGAGTTCTATGATCTGGTAACTGTGGGTAATGATATTGAGACTTACATTCGGAGGTACCAAGAGTTAGCTGCTCTATGCCCATCTATGGTGCCTGATGATGAAAAATTGGTAGAGAATTTCATTGGTGGATTGCCCGAAAGCATCCGTGGTGATGTGATTTCTTTTGATCCGCAAACTCTTGATGAGGCAATCAGGATGTCTCAAAAGCTCATAGCTCAAGTTCTGAAGAAAGTGACACCCGCCAACAACAACAACAATAACTTCAACCGAAACCGTAACTACAACAATAACACCAACAATTACCAGAACAACAACAACAAAAGGAAATGGGATGACAACCAAGGTAACAACGCCAACCAACCACCACACCAAAAGACAAGAAACTGCACGGGCCTATGTTGCGGGTCCGACTGAAAAGAAAGGTTACGCCGGTACTCTACCAAAGTGTAACAAAAGCCAAACACATCATAACCCGGGGGATTGCCCTAAACCTTGTTTCAATTGTGGGAAGATCGGTCATCTGGCTAAGGGATGCAGGGCTGCTCCTGGGGGAAATAATCAGAATCCACCGCCAACATGTTATGGTTGTGGAGAAGTTGGACACTTTAGGAACAATTGCCCGAAAGGAAATCAGGACATGGGGACCAAGAGGAATTAACTCGAGGAATAGCGTGCGTGTTTGGGAGAGAGACCGTCAGGACATTAGCAACATCAAAGACAACAACAATGCTTAACCAGAAGGAGTTCATGTTTTAATAAACCGTAGTTGAGCCCTCTAGGGTTGTATCTTTCTTTTGTACTTTCCATAGGTACGTTGGTGTAACCTAGTTGTATTAAGCACTTTCCTATCCAATGTAATACCTATCTTTTGTTATCTTCGCGATAATCATAACCATCGTTTATTCCATTCCTATTCCAATTGCTCAATTCTCTATAGTTTCGCAACAATATACCTTTATCTTACTAGGGATTAGGCCGATTTCATTCTTGACGGATTAGTAGACTAATACCATTTCATAAGATTCATCCATGTATCCAATGAACCATTCAACAAATTTAATGCCAGTTATTTTACTACCATACGGGAGAACTATATTTTTTTTTTCTTTTCCTTTTTCAGAACTTTCAAAATAAGCCATTTTGTACCACCCTATAAATGGAATTTCTGTCATTTTATCAAGTATTTACTACAGCTACGCGAGACAATTTTCATGTTACTTTCAAAGGAAATATCTAGAAAACCATTTATCAAAACAACACGCTGAACACCATCTAAAACTTTTGGGAAAAAGTAATACCGTTTCGATTTAACCAAGCATCGCATCGTTGGTCCTCAATTATACATAGCCTGATCACCTATGTATAATTCAGGAGGAACTATGCCGTGAAGAAAATAGTCACATTTTCAGAAATTATTAATAACAATCTTCATTCAAAAGCTTTGTAAACAAATAGAATTTTTCATGAACACCCCTTTTAACAAACTCCCACCGGATACTTACATCACTCATCACTCACTCAGCCATTAAGTTGAATTTGCACCATTGACTTCTCTAGGAGAGACTCTACATTATGAAAGATATTTTATGACATAGAAACGGCGAAAGGATAGACGATACCCCTCAGATTTCTAGCAATTCCTTTAAGATATTCCTTTTCTAATTGGATATACACGCTCTACCATAGTTAGCCCGACGAATCCTTAAGAGAACTACCTGAACACTATAGGATTTATTCAACACCACATAACCAACTTTGAATGGATTAGGATAATCTTTCGAGTATTGACGAATTTCATCATCAGCAAAAATAACCATCACGGGAATATATAAAGGCACCATTTAAGACACCCTATGGCCGAAGTGACCATATACATATTTATATATCGAATTTGGAAAGTTAAATTCACGGACCTAGAACTAAACCGGGAGACAACAAAGGAAATTTCACAAGTCAAGAATCAGTTACAAGAAATGAGAAAACAATGGAAGTTAGGTCGATGCATGATGCACATCATACGAAATTGATACCCTTGAACAACGAACCTCCTAGATTCAAGTAAAAGCACGAACTATGATTGAAAGCCTTGCCTTGGAAAGGCATGATACAATTTTTGGTAACCCGATAGACTGAGCTCTCGGTATTGGACCATTTCAGATTCTAGTTAGAACCGGTCAGTTGGCATACACACCTAAGTTTCCGTCAGAACTCAGCAACGTTCATAACACATTTCATGTTTCAAACCTCAAGAAGTGTCTTTCCGACGAGTCGTCCGTTATTCCACTCGAAGGAATTCAACTAGATGACAAGCTTAATTTTGTGGAAGAACCCGTAGAAATCATGGACCGTGAGGTCAAACAATTGAAGCAGAGTCGAATTCCTATCGTGAAAGTTCGCTGGAATTCTCGAAGAGGACCCGAGTTTATTTGGGGAACGAGAAGACCAAATGCGACGCAAGTATCCACATCTTTTTCCCGAGCCTGCTTCCGAAACCAACAACATTTGAATTCAGGGACTGAATTCCCTTTTGGAGGGGCGACTGTCACAACCCGAGATTTCAGGTCACTTTCCTAACCACGACAATTCACTATTCATCAGTTACTATTCATCATTTACTATTCACCAATCACTATTCATCATTTCACTATTCATCGTTTTTGGAGTCAGTTTGAGACTTCGAGAAGCGTTCAGGAATTTTACTATTCATGTGACACTATTCATCCCCGGGAGGGAATCACTATTCATGTTCATTATTCATTTCAGCGTAAACGTAGTTTACGGGTATTCATATTCGCGTAACCGGTTTGGTTTAACTGCGAAATTCATGCATCATCAGTAGGAACACTGCATACGGACTAGGGATAGTCTGCATATCATCAGATTTACATTTTCATACTATTCCACTCGTAGGTTTACCAAATTAATATTTTTATTACATTTGACGTATTACGTATAATTACTTTTAATTAAAACGTTAACGCGCGATCAATAAATATGACTAACACGTCCGACAATCCCCACGATGGTCCCGATGTATTTTTATACTCATTTTAATATCAAGAAAATTATAAAATTCATTTACCCGGTATTTTGCAAATTTATTTAATTTATATCGTATGTTTAATATAATTACGACGGTTTTTGTAAAAACTAAACAATAATTACCCGAACACCCAATACTTGTGCCCAACATATTTTTACAATTTTTATGACTTCGTCAAGTCCCGATTAACACCGTTAAATTTTATTTCTAGCAAACACGGTACCCGGTTACACTTAAAACTAATTAAAACTACACAAATCTTACATAATCTTTATAAATAATCATCACCCAACATGCCCCCCCCCCCCTCCCCTTGTTTCACGCCAGCCCCCCCCCCCCCCTTAAAAGCCCCAAAATGTGCAAATCTTCCCATCTCATTAATTACCTACCTAATTACTTGTCTACTACATGAGATATTATCCCATTTTTACACATACAACCTCACATACAAGTTCAAGTATTAGAAAAGTTTCTCTCTTCCTTCTTCTTCCTCTTTGAGCTCGGCCAACATCAAGACCATATGCAAGATTCATCAATTTTACAAGATCTTTACATAAACAAGCTCCATTAGTACTCCTTTCTAAGGTTTTGAAATAAAAACCCAAGATTTTATAGGTTTTCATCTCCATAAACTCACTAATCTTTCAAGTAAGTGTACAAAACTCATTTTCATAATATTACCAAGTTAATATCATGTTCATATCATTTTTATGCAAGATCTATATGCATATGTTAGCCTTTACCACTCTATTTATACTTTTACCACTTTTAAGCCCTAGATGTGTTATATATTTAGATCCTTGGTAGATTAACTTGGATGAGGATGTTTAGGAACCCATGACACCCTAAGAAGGTGTATGGTAGGATTGAGAGTTGTTTGGTTGTAGATTGGATGGTTTTGGATTAGATATAAACTAGGAACACTCATTTTTGAAACATATAAAAACCTACTGTCTCTAAAATGAAAACGTGGGAAACTCAGTGGGTTTGGGATTATTTTTGGCCAAATATTTAGAAAATACATTCCGAGACGAAGCCGTGGCCGAAAACGGGGATAAAAACGAGTTAATAACGAAGGAGATATGATTTTTACAAGTTTAACGACGAAAACTATTTTCCGGAAAAACTGCATGCTGTTTGGTAGCATTCGACGGCTTATTTGCGGCGTTTGACGAAACCTAGATGAACCAAGCTACTAAAAATGTGTTAGCATTTATTTTTACGAAACCACGGATATAAAGAACGTCGAAAACAAGCTAATAACGAACAAGATACACGCGTTTAAACATAGATAATTCACACTAATTGTTGACAGCTTTTTAATGGGAAAATGTTTACGTACTAGAAACTATATTTTTCACATAACGACCATGGAGAACCGTATCTCTTACCCATTGGAACACATACGATAAAAGGTTTATTAACGCGACTACCATATGACATTTCAAGGTTTTCAAAACGCCAAGACTAACACGAACGTTTTATACACATTATTACACGACTAGTTTTACGTTAGCAAGTTAACATATTTATATCAAGTTTTGGAAAAACTTTACATATCAACGATAACTAGTATTTTCAAATGACGAGTGGTATAGGTTACATATACATGTACATGCACTACATTGCTTCATGATCTCAAGTAGTATTCATGCATTCATTTTAGGTAGCGGCTAGTGTTCGCGCCTTGTTATTGCCAAGTATTCCAAGTGTTCCAGTATTTCAATTATTCCAAGTATTCCGATTTCATAGCATTGTTGTACCATCACTTCAGGTGAGTTTTCATAGCCCCGTATACATTTTATTATTGTTTTCAAATCCCACGGGGGAGAATACATTGCAACTGTTTTCCATACGAGCCAAAGTATCAGACTTCCTGTACATAGATTAAGTTACCTTGTTGCCAATTGAAAGTCCCCATATAATCATGAACCGTTAATTTACCTGTAAGCGAGAGTGAGTGGATAGATCTATCGAGGGTGACGCCTCCATCCGTGTTGGCTTTGACCAACAACCGATAGCGGATGCATTTCATGTCTTTTCATTTGAGTGTCTGGCAAAACACTCCCAGGGGCTCCAAAGAATTCAGTCACAGCGTCGGGGTCATGAGCTTAAGGCTATTGTACAATCATTTTTATGTGACTTATGTCATACACTTTATACTTGTGGCTATCGTATAACTTCATTTTATTAAACCTATGAACTCTCACCAACTTTATGTTGACCGTTTTTAGCAATGTATTTTCAGGTTATTAGCTATCATGTGGGCATGCATTGGACCATCTTGGAGTCGCGGGGTCGACTTGCATCACTTATTTTCATGCACTTATGTAACCGTTTGATCTACTATGGTTTTGTTTTTAAACTTGCAACATCATTTGGGACCTATGTTTTGTAAACTCTGATTTTATTTATGATCAAACGTGTATTTTCAAAACGACACTTTAGGTCGTTCAATATATCCATTGTATGAGACGCCATGAAAGTCACACCAAGGTATTCAATTCCGCTGCCATTAACAGGTAAATTCAGGGTGTGACACTTCTTGTCCTGTAATTTCACTTACAGTCCTTCCTTTATTCACTAACGGTTGTTAGTCAATTCCCGTTAATTACTTAACGTTCGTTAGTCGTTATTTCGTGCTCAAATAATTAAATACATAACGTTTATATATATTAATTATTCTTCATTAATCATTCATACGTAAAGTGTGCAATCCCTCGGTCCCGAGTTCGATTCTAGTCATACGCGTTTAATATTTTTCCACAAACTCTAACAGCTCCCAATTGGAAATCTATTAAGAGTGCAATGACATTGGTTAGCGTCTAGCAACATGCCAATGCCCCTAGTACAACTCAGGTGGTGGTCTCCTGGAAAAACCATTCGATGATTCATCATCATACTTATCCTTTTGTTTCTAATACTATATTAATAAAGATATGGATCTCAGTCATTCTTTATTAACCATTCTGTTTCTCATTGTTTCTGATTGAGCAAGATTACCAAATCTTCTGAACATATTCAGGGAAGATCTTGGGCGTGCGCACGCAAACATCTTGCCAACCCTACGAGGGGCCCAACAGTATTAAACTTCAAACAAATTTAAAGGAACAAACTCTCTCTTGACTACGAGCCTAACCCATGAACTTTGCAACATTCCTGAAAACAATCCTTATAGCTACCAGTTATGTATAGCGGTAAATTGCTTCACAGAAATGCACTACATCCATGAACGGACTTTTCCTTTTTTGTTTTTTTTTGTGCAACGTCGAAAGGGTCCTGATGTAGTGGGATCGTTTAGATTGTTACAACCTCTAGCAGTCTGAGGATAACTATATATACATGATTTACTTGATGACAAGATCCATAAAGTAAACTCATGAAGTCGGGATAAGTCCTATATTCAATTCATTGAATATCATGTTAAATTGGCATGTCAACGTATCAATATACTTTCAATTATATTCTACCAATACTCAGATTTGTCTTGATTTAATGATATTCTCATATCATTAAGTGACAACGGACAATTTAGAATAACATAAGTTATTCACGGATTTAAACATGCAAATATAGGATACAATCTATTATTAATGAAAACAAACGTACCAAGTACTTTAATTCATTGTAAATAATAATTGTTTCCCTTACCCAAATACTAAATAGATCAATGCATGATAATTCTTATTAATGAATTATGTCTCAAGTCATGTCAATCATACTTGTTGACAAGACATAAATCAACTAATCTTGATCTATCGGAATTTTGAGAATACTTATTTCAATAACTTAATTAGTAAAATTCTTGTATGAGTGCATTCAACTATCTTAATATTGCCACATAATATTTCATAAAATGTGTGACATCACCAATTTATGACAATTAAACTATCAAACCTTTTATAGTTTAAAGTATTCTAATTCTTTAATGTATAATGCAACTATGCTTACAGTTAAGCATAACTAGTACACATAGCCATTAACAAGGATGAAATCCTACCATGACTAGTATTGAGTGTCATCTCAATTTTATTAGCATTATTGTATGCAAACAACAATATGCTTCTTTAAATTCCATAAACTTTAATATCCATTGTGTAATGTTTGATGCCTTACAATCTTTCAAGATTTGTCGGCTATAACGATTACGCAACAATTTGCCATATGGTTCATACTTAGAATTTAGGAGGAATTCCAGGATGAGGATGTTAATTCTATATCCAACCATATTCATTACGCTTAGTTATCTAATAACTCTCAATTAGATATTAATGTTGTCAAATCATCTTTCATCCAAGCATGATACAACAAATAACATGATGCACATGAAAAATACTTGTGTCAAACTTAGATTTTATTCATGTTATATTTTTTCAAAGATATGTTTCTATTTAGACTTTCTAATAGTATATCATGTTCTATTAGAATTAGTTATTTTACCGCTTATGTTTATAACAATAAACATATATTCCAATGTTGTATGTTTATTTTCTAAATCTTCAAGTGAAGTTTCATTTCAAACTAAGACTTAACATTTAATGTTTATGGAATGTTACTTCATATATGAAATAAGAAAATAAATATAACACTCCCACTAGCCTTCAGGAATATTAAGGAAATATCTTATTTTAATTATAAATCAACACTTGGATTTAATAATTAAACATAAGTATATCTCCTAGATGCATGCATTAATCCATTCATGAATGATTGCACCTTGTATACTTCCAAAGATTATTTTGAATTCAAATACTTCTTTTAATTACTTATCGTCCTCGCACAAGTAATTACTCAAGAAAGAGTTTTGATATTCCATTGTTAATTTCATATAAATGAAACTAAGAATGACAATCATAATCTTTATTTATTGTGCCTTGAAAGAATTTTCAATCGCAGTTAATTGCTTAAGTGTGATTGATAATCTTTTCACACATTAAATATGTATACAAAATTGTCCATTGTGATTTCTACTCAAAAATTTAAATCTCTAGGATTTTCATTCCCTTTGTAGAAATTCATCTTCATTCTATAGTCTAACTATAGAGTTCAAGATTAATTAAGTTTCCAAAACTAATTATCTTTATGGACTGCATCTAAACATTCATAGTATGAGTAACTTGCCAAATTCAATATTTGCAATTCATCATAATGATCAACAGGTTTACCATAATCCTGTAACTCATAAACCTCAACGTATTATACAAATATTTGAGATATCCTTGCGGATCTATGAATGATAATTCCATCATCTTGAGATTTAACATTAACATGTTTAATCCTCATCATGACATTCACTAGTGTATTTTTAGAAGATTATGTATTTTGTAATTTTATCTTTTCACGATAAAACTCTCACTTGCCTTTTGCAACATAGACTATCTATAAATACTTTAGCAAGTAGAGCAACACAAAATTATTCTCTTTTGGGACATTACAAATACATATTGACAGTTCCTTACATTAAGTTTGTTAATAACCTACTCAAAAGTAGTTTAACAAATTCAGAACTTCAATTTTAAGACTCAATGTGATTCATCACATTCCATAATAAATGGTGTCTTATTAATCTTCTAGGTTGGAGTCTTATTGAGTATATTCAACCCATACTCAATTTTCTAACCTTGATAACTTTTGGAAGAAAGGAAGTTATAGTTATCTTTAATCAAACAATACTAATAGAATTTGATTCTCCTAACTAAACACACCACAAACTTGAGGTATTTCATTAGAACTAATATTATGAGACAATCAAACAATATGTAAGATGAACTCATACTCCTTCTGGCTTACCTACTTTCCAACTAAGTCTATCTTAATGGTGAAATAGATTTTCCAAGCCAATTGCATGCTTTATAACACAAGTACTTTTTAACTAAGTCACTTATTGTCCATGTCTCAATCAAGAAGACATAGACTGTTATAATCCCACTATACGTTATAAATCATTTATCAACTCAATGACTTCTTGTATATGTCTTAATGAAGAAGATATAACAAGTTAACGTCTTACTTTATATTATAATAAGTCTTGTAACAATTTAAAAGACTTCATATTTATAGCTTTACAATAAAGTATAAACATGTATAACTAAAGTAATCATGAACACCACAATTTGGTTTCAATAGTAATTTCAAGTTAATTTATTACTTCATATATTTATGACATTTCAAGAATGTGGAAAACTAGAAGGGGGGTTGAATAGTTTTTACCGTTTTTAAAATTAATTCGCTTTGTGACTTAACGTGATTTCAAAGTAAATATACACAAACAAACAATATAAGTAAAGTAAGTAAGGGTAGGAACAATCAAACCACAACACAGAGATTTATAGTGGTTCAGCTACAAGGACTCTCTTCCTTGCCCTACTCCACTCCTCGAGCCTCTAACTCGAGAGTTTTTCTTCACTAAGTAACAAACTCCCTTCTTGGCGGAGAAAACCTTTTTACACGTCGCTTACACTTTATCCGGTACTAAGCTAAACACCGGGTTCTTTACAAGGGTACAACCACTCCCTTTGGTTCTTTAACAAGGGTACAACCACTCCCGTTGGTTTTTTAACAAGGGTACAACCACTCCCGACACACTATGTGTTTTGAGGACTAAAACACTAACTGATCACTACTGGATAAAAGGTATAAACAATGATGTGTGAATACTACAAGATCACACAGTAACTAATCTAATCAAGGCTTGCAACACAGTGTTGAAGCTTGTTGATGCTTGATCTCTTTTGCTACAAAAAGAAAGATCACTAAGAATGAATGAATGTAATGGGTTAGTAATGTATAAATGAATGAATGTGTATTTTAAGCTATGTAAGTGATAAGTGTGCCTGAATGATCAGCTTGCTATTTATAGGCAAAGCTGATCAACAGGGCATGGATTTGGCGGATCCCTAAAATTGGATCCACCTTTGTACTGGTTTGGTTCCGCTGGGACCAGACAACTAAGATTCTTACAAATCTTTCCATATCATTCTATATCTTGACAAGTCATTTCAAGATCTTGTAAAGTCAACTTTGTTACTTAAGGATCTTACCAAAATATTTCTCAAATCCTCAAGATATCAAAATGAGGTATGCCATGATGTCATGTTAATATTTCTAATTTAAGAAATAAAAGTAAAACATGTAAATGTAAAATGTATAAATGTAATGTGATTCCTAGTGATCATGTAATGTGTAAATATGTTTTAAAAGACTTGTTACTATAAATTTAACAGATTAACTTATATTTATGCTTTGCTTAAAGATAAACTTTGTAGTTGCCATTAACAAAATTAAGCAAAGATCGTAAAATATAAATAATGTTTTTAGAACGATATTTGTATTAACAATCTCCCCCTTTTTGTTGATGACAAAACATGAAGTGTACTTTTAAGCAAAGAACTAAATAAAGTATGAGTCTTTTAAAAATATAGATTAAGTTGGTTTTATGCAAGTTTTAAAAACTATTTTAAGCATAAAAGTATGTACTGTGATGTTTCACAGTGATGTAGACTTAATCCTATCTCCCCCTTTTTGTCAAAACAAAAAGAAGGTATGCGTAGCGGAATGTAATGGTGAACAATTCGTGGTTATTACTCCCCCTAAATTGGAGTACCAAGAATTTATGCAATGATTATGAGAACTATAAAGCTCCCCCTTGGATTATACTCCCCCTAAATGGATTACAAGGTCATGATGCATGATCCTACAAAATAAATGGTTAGAATATGATATGCTCCCTTTGGATGTATACTCCCCATTGCTAGGGTACCAACGTATACCTTTCAAGGACAAGAAATGCTATAAAATAATGAGTTAGTACATGATATACTCCCCCTCGATATATACTACCCGTTGCTAGGGTACCAACGTATATGATTCAAGGTTGAGAAAAGCTACAAAACAAAGGTTAGTTGTGAGTCAAAACACCCAAGTAGCATAATGCATATGTATAGGTCAACCAATCATGATAGTTCAACCCATTTGACTTTAAAAAGTCAAAAATACGTGTCTGATCAAAAATGCACCTAAGTATAAGTGGTCAAATCATTATAAGAATTCAAACTAACCATACAATAATGTTAGTAAATCAAACAAACTAAGATATTATGCCAAATAGTGATCACCTACAAGCATAGATATAACATCCATTCATTGAAAATTTGTTTGTGTCATATGTCACAAAACATATGTTACAACATAAAAAGGAAAGCAAGCCTAAAAATCCTAAAGATTCTTAAGGAGAGAGATTAAAAGTGCCTATTGCGGAGGATTGTTTTGGTTTGATAAAGATATGATGGAGGCAAACCAAATGGATTCTAAATCCTTTGTATCACGTAAGTTAGAGTTCATCATGTTTGAAGAGGTGTTGTGAGGATCAAGTTCCTCATTGCCTTGAGTGTTTGGTTGGTTGAGCCACATTGATTCATCAATGGTTTGGAGTGTGGTAAGTAAATCATTTGGTTGAAAGTTGGGTGATTGTGGAGGTGATGATGATTTTCTCATTTGAGATGGTATGGGGGGTGTGCTAGCCACTGGTGTTGTTGTAGGTGATGGTGGTCTTGGTTGAGATGGAGTAGGTGATAGTGTAGAACCTATTGGAGTTATGGTAGGTGATGGTGATCTGGATAGTGGAATTGGAGCGGGTGATGGTATGTTAACTACTGGAGTTACGATGGGTGTTGTAGTAGTAGTGGATATAGTAGGGAAGTTTACATTAGACATGGGATTTATGAGCTAGTATGGTCTAACACTAATTCTAGCTGTCCTTCTGTATGGTCTGGACATGTGGGAGTTGTTTGATTTATGCATTATGAAGGTGGTTAGAAATGCACAGGTAGTTAGAAAAGATGATGAAAATGTGACTTTAGATTATCTAAAGCTTCTAATTTATAGTCTCTAAGGTTTATGGAGATTGGTGTTTGGATAAAGGAGTGGTGATTTCCAATAACTTGGAACAAGAAAAAGTTGTTTGTCATTTTATCAAAGCCAATTCATGGAGTTGACATGAAGATGATCAGTGAGTACAGAAGGTGACAGAAAAGTATGTAATGTGATTGATTCACGGATTCCAAGGAACCAATTAAAGGGATGCTTAGGTGTTAGAGAAAGGTAACTTGGACAAAATTTTGAATTTTCAAATTTTGGTGGGAAATTTATTTCTTATGGTACTAAGGGTTTCTAAAGCATTCTAATGATCTTAATGATCAGTAGAAGAATTCTGAAAGCTAGAAGCAATAATCTAAGCATCGGGATTAGTCGGGAATTTTGAAAATAATCTACTATTGGAGTTGGCGGATCCAAACGATAACAAAGGTGGAACCAAAATTTTGGTTCCGCGGAATCCGTAGGTTGAGGACTGGTGGAGCCAAATGATACAACAGGCGGATCCCATAATTGGGTGCCGCCATATCCGCCATATAAAAGTGCAAATTTTGAACAGAGAGCAATGCATATTTCCCGATACCCGTTCAAATCCCGAAAATTCACCTAAAACATATGTAACTACTAATATGTGATAGAAAAATACTAAAAACACAGGATCTAACACACGTTTACACATAGATTAATCTGATGATAATAACTTACCATAACAGGAGGTTAAGCCAAACGGTGGCTTAGGCATGGAAAATTGATAACAAAAATTGTTATCATCCTGAAACATTATGTTAGTTTACATAAAAGTTAAATACCAATGTAATATTCTAAAAGACACACAAGATTATCACATAATTGTTTGAAAATGTCTTAAACCAAACAAACCTTAAATCTCACTTCTTGTTCATCTTTTTGTGGAGTTTCATGATCCATCGGCCAAGATTCTTCATCATTCCCTTTGTTTGTCGATGCTCCTTGGATTGATTGTCAATGGAAGGAAGTTGACTCATGTATTCGGGTGGAGGAATCCTAGAATTAGGTAAACCATCTTCTTCACTAGCCGATGATGATGATGATGAAGTTGGAGGATGAGAGCGTTTTCCTCTTGCTACGGTTACCCTATGATCACTGAGAGGAACAAAGGTGTGTGGAATTTCAGTGTAGTCAGGAAGGAAACCACTAGCATTTCGGGGAATAGGAATAGATGCTTTAAACAGATGTGTAAGAAGCATTCCATATGGCATGGCAGTGGTACCTAGAACTGGAATATCTGCCATTCTTTTGGCAATATAGTAGGCTAAGTTGAATTGTTGATGAGTAGACACATAATACATCATGTAGCAAAGGCTAGCATTGACGTGGTCCCTATTTCCTACGGTGCTAATGACGTTGTCTCTAAGAACTTCTTCCAACTTCTTAAATTGAGGTTTAAGCTCATTGAGCTCCATGGCTAATGGATCTCGATCGAATTGTTTACCCTAGCTTGTCCTAGTTGGGTTGTTTCTAGGACTAAAGAGATGTTCACAGATAATTTCTTTGGAAGTTAGGGGTGTGTCGTACGGATGGATACGATCAAGGTTGGAATCTAGGATGGACAATGACCATTTGTCCGAATAAAAGCAAGTTCCTTCACTTGCAATACCTAAAACTTCCCCAAATTGGTTTAAAGGAAAGGTGAATTGGTTTTGGTTAACTTTGAAATGAATGTTCATGAATCCAAATTCGTCTGTGCTCAGACTTACAGTAGCATAGAATTCAAGTATAAACCTAGGAATAATGGGTTCATCTATGTCGGGAAGACTATTAAATTGGATAGAGGCTAATTGTTCACGGATATTGCTTTCTTCATAAAATGACGTATCTACGGTTCTACCTTCGTGAACATAACGTTTTTCTAATGCCTTAAAGATTTTGATTTGATATTTGGTGAGTCCTTTGGTTTTGTGGTGTTGAGGTATATCACAACCCGCAAAATTTCAGGTCAATACTATTCACCAAACTCTAATTTACTTTCTTGACGTTATTTGAAAACAATTTACGTAAGACTTTTTACTTGAACCAACGTGAAAGCCTAGAATAAATTCTAAGTGCACTAAGGCTTAAGTTAAATTTAGTCCACAATGCTCCAGTATCTTGCTCCTGCTCCATTTCATAATTTTAAACCATAAAACAAATTTCTATTCTTTAGTTACCTATGGTTTTAAATTCAACAAACATTAATTGTTATTTAATATTTAACACCCGACATACCCGATTCTCTCAACGATTATTTTTATCGTATTTTTATACTTCCAAAATTATTACAAAAGTTCCAAAAATATTTCCTGACACCCAAAGTAATTTCTTTACAACTTACGTTTAATTACGTATAACTTTCGTTAAGTACCGAAACAACAACCAATACATATTTTTAACACCCAATACCTACAATATATATATTTTTGTATTAAGACTACACAAATACTTCCAATTTTAACCCATGCCCCCCCCCCCTCTTGCTTTGTCCATAATTAGTAAGACATATTTGACATAATGATGATATTAGCCACAAAGTGTGTTAGCTTTTTCTACTTTTGTGGCTAAGCCACCAAAATGTCTCCATGTCCCCCCCCCCTGGACCAAATTATGAGCTTTTGACTTCCTATTCATTCTTTGAATAATTCCAAGTATAAATAACACATACTTACCTTCATTTTACTACTAGTTCTTGTAAGAAAAAAAAAAAAAAAAAAAAAAAAAAAAAAAAAATTTTACTACTAGTTCTTGTAAAAAAAAAAAAAAACATACTCCCTCCCACCTCTACATACAAATCGACACTCTTAGCAAGGAGCAAGAAGGAGAAAGTTTGTTGTGGTAAGGATCAAGGTTATTAGGGCTTATTAACAAGGGTTTTAGAGCACAAGTCTTGTGGTTAATCTAGTGATTTCCAACACTCATTTCACAAATCATCTTTGTAAGTAAACATACTAATACTTCATGGTTTTTACATTTTATGTGCTTGTCAAGTTTCATTACTCATTATCATTTGGTACATGTTAATAACAAGCTACTTTTATAATGATCCTTTAGTAAAGGTTATGTTTTTAACAATATGTTGTTACAAGGAAACTAACTAGAAAAACTATCCATAAAAATGGTGGTAATAAACCTTATAAATGAAAATACTAGTAAACTTGGGTAGTTAGACATGCTTGATGAGTTAATACATGGACTTTGGATGTTGCTAGGTTTATGTTTAGACCACTATTGCTATGTTAGAAAGTTGATGGAGGATCTAGGATGAGATTTGGAAGTTGTGGTTAATTTGATATAACAACTAGAAGGTTAGAAAATAGTTTTTGACACTTATAATATACAATCTGTCCAAATTTACACGAACTGGGAAAATCAGTAGCTTAGGGGCATTAATAGGCTAGAAATATAGGAAATAGACTTAATAACGGAAACGTGGTCGCTTGAATGAGTTAAAACGGGTCTATAAAGAAAAAGATACGATATTTTCAAGTTAAACGACGAAAATGACTATTTCTGAAAAAGGACATTCTGTCCAGATTTTTAGCAATAGAAAACTGAGATGTAAATGATGTTTAGGCTAGCCGAGACCTTGGAAAGCCTAGAGTACACTTAAATACCTTCGCGTGGATAGGTTAAACATAAGAAACGGAGTTACGACGCAAAAGTTATGGCCAAAAGAATATTTGCGGCAATATATGAATTTTGGCAGCCTACTTGAAAGCTGATGGAATTTTTAGGAGTAGATTTTAGACCATTTTGAGTATGTTTTGGTTAAAATGAAGTAAACGATAATGGTAGGACCATGTGTAAACATATTAGATGCGTTAGAAAATTATGAAACATATTAAGGCGACGATTAAAACTTGGTTATGAAATAAACAACTTATGTTTCTAAAAGTGGTAATTTCTAATAAAGGGTCAAAACGACGCAATTATATTTTGACAAAAAATGTTACAACGACATGTACAAGTGATAATGTAGAGTAAGACTTGCATGCTTGACCTTGTTTTCAAAACCTAAGACATATGTATATTTAGGTCGCGATTAGAGTTATTGGACCTATATTGCCATTTACATAATACCAAACGAGATTTGCTTTGCTAAGGTGAGTTTCATAGCCCCGAATTTTACATTATTTATACATGATTTCTAAACCCTCGGGGTGGGAATACACTGCTTGTTTTTACATACGGACACAAATACTAAAACTGTTACTTTGCCTAAGTTACCAAATTGCCATTAAAGTCCCCTTTTAAATCATGAACCATTAATTACTTGTAAGCGCGGATGTTATGAATAGATCTATTTGGGTTGACACCCCGTCCGGGTTGGTCCCGCCAACTGGGTAAACGGACGCATATCATTCGGATTATTTCCGAGTGTCTGGCAAACACTTATTGGGGCATTGTTATTATTGTGCTTAATTGCATACGAGTACGTCGAGCTTCGGGGTCATGAGCTTAGGCATTGTATATATTATTTTTGGCTGTGACATTATATTTGTTGTACTATCTTGCTATTGAAATCTTGTGGTCCGCCTTACTGTTTATTTAAACCTATGACTCTTACCAACATTATTTGTTGACCCTTTTAGCATGTATTCTCAGGTAACTAGGTGATGTTGATACACCCTTTATATGGAAGCACTTCGACTCACATTTTGGATGCACATCATGATGGAGATTTTCTTACATTATTTAGCGTTTGGTTATGTATTTAAATCTTACATTTTGATGGTGAACTCTGATAACTATGTTTTGTAAACCTTAACTTTAAATCAAATGCTTGTTTTTAAAACGACTCACTTAGAGGTCGTTCTTTATTCCTTGTACTTTGTGACCGAGAACATCACGCCCCCGGAATTCCATTCCGCTGCAAACACAGATTTTGGGGGTGTGACAAGGTAGGTATTTGAGGATGTTCTTATGGTCATAATTTGTCGCGGGAGGCATGATTATCCTAGACACAAAAATTTCATAATTTAGTTAAAATTATCAAAAATACGTATATTAATTTCTAGTGTGTGCCTACATGGGGACAATGTGGAGGTACGGTTATCTCGACTCCTTTTGATGCATGAAAATTTATTTATGCAAGTTTTATAACGAAAATGTGAGATAACCCAAACGCTCCTAATTAAATGTAGCTACGTTTGAATGTACCCGAAAATACATATTAGTTATGTATTCCCTTTAGCATTCGAGAGACATTATGCAAGTGATGTTTAAAACATAACGTTTTTGTATTTGTATGAACAATGTGCCAAAAGTCATTTTTCCTAGTTGTGAGAAGATTTTTGCAAAAATTTCTCATGGGGTTTTTGATGAATTATGATAATGCATTATGATATCCAATTCCTAACTAAGGAAAATATGATTTGTTATGCAATTTTTGTAAACATGCTAGATGAACTCAAATAAGTACATTTTATTACTATCATTTATCCTATTTATTTGACTTGTTTTATTATATTATGTATGAGGATTGATACTTAATCGTTTACTTTTGTAATTCTCAGGTAAAAACAAGCATTTGGTGAAACTTGGCGATTTTGGACTAATTATGGAGCAAAACAAGCAAGAAGTTAAGAGTCTACCGAAATGTACAAGATCAAGACTATTCTGCTCCAGATGCGCCGCATCTTGCTTATTACATACGGCGCATCACTATCAAGATTTCACCAGATACGATCCAAGATACAAGAGGACATGCGCCGCATCTATTTATGGAGTTACGCCGCATCTTCTGGCGGTGTACGAATATTCCTGAATATATTAAGCTTGGACCCCACGCGAAGTTAAGTCAATGCGCCGCATCTACTTATTAGATGCGCCGCATCTTACCCTCAGACAGAAACTATAAATACCCCAAAGACCAGACGTATTAAGAGTTTCGAGGTTCGACAGTTTTAGAAGACCGAAGTACAGAAACCCTAGGACGAATTCAGTCAAGGCAGCAGCACAAGACACACCTTGAACAAAGATACAAGAGCTGTAGGAAGGTCCTGCATGTATTTAATCCATTAAGTAGTTTTATTTTATTGTGTTAGTAAACTTTAATTCATCAGGATTGGTGGCTTGTGTAATGTGACAACGGAAAGATTGCACTCCCTTAAAACTGCTTTCCCATTAATTAAAGTTTATATGTTGATGTCTTTGGTGACTTTTATTAGAGCATTGATAACCTCTGTGTCTAGCTGAGCGTTGATCGGGTCGCCATGCCTCTGCCCTCGCCTATTTATTAGATCGCCTATGAATTCTATCGTCTGTAGAAAAGTAGGAAGAAAGATAAATAGGATAGTCATAAGTAATCATTAAGGGTTTACTCGCCGATAAGATTAGAACCAACGAGAAAGGACTTAATCTCGGTGCGTTGCATCGAACTATACACTTCATATAAAACTAGCAATAAAACAAGTGACAAACTACTTATCTATCAGGACAGGTCTTCTTATTGTCTCAAGTATTTATCTGTGTACGTGTGTGCTACTTGCTGATTTGTGCCTATTAGTTTAGTTTATTATTTAATTGCAACCAATCGTGCCAGTCTCTCAGGCTGAACCCCCTTGCGTTAGATTAGGTTGTATAGCTAACTTAGAATATTAAAATACTGATTAGAATAACGAGATAATACGTTCCACTCTTAGTGATCGACACTCTACTTACCATTATATTCATACTGACCGGGTACACTGCTCGTTAAGTGTGTGTGTTATTGATAAGTCGGCTAAATATAAATTTAAAACTTGAGTAGGCATTAATACTGCTAAACCGCAACGACACATCGCACGCATCAACATGCTTCATGATTTTATAAGAAAAATGCATAAACCCCAAGTTTTGATTTTGTGCAACAAATAGAAATCCTAGACTCAGATTAGGAATTAGATTATGATTAGAATACTTACAGGGATGATTTAAGCACAAATTTGTAGTGAAGAATGACATAATTTCTGAGTTTGGTGTGATAAGGGTCGAATTCCAGTGAGGTGTATGTTTTTGGGGAATGTGATGTACAGTAAAGGGTGTTTGTTTTAATAAGCTAAAAACTAGATCAGCAAGCCGCGGATCCGGCGGAACCAAAATAAGGGTTCCACCCTTGTTGTCGTTTGGTTCCGCAGGTTCAGGCTTGGAATTTGGTTATTGTCGTGTCTGGTTAATCTAAGGTTTTAGCTAATGTTTTATCTACTCACTAGGTTCCGTTAATCCTAAACCAAGTCTAAGAAAGTTAAAAGGTTCTCTCTTAAGAGGTTTTGTGAGGATGTCGGCAATGTTGTCCTCTGAGGATACTTTCTCAATTGAGATGTTTCCCTTCTGAACATTGTCGCGTAAGAAATGATGTCGTATTTCTATGTGTTTGGTTCTAGTGTGTTGGACTGGATTTTTGCTGAGGTCGATAGCTCCTTTGTTGTCGCAAAGAATGGGAATGTCGTTGAGCTCAATTCCATAGTCGACGAGAGCTTGTTTCATCCACAGTGCTTGTTGGCAAGCTTTTCCTGCTGACACGTACTCGACTTTAGTTGTTGATATTGCGAGGGCCGTTTGTTTCTTAGCAAACCATGAGGTGAGACAATGTCCTACAAAAGTACAAATACCGTTTGTACTTTTCCTATCAACATAATCACCTGCATGGTCTGAGTCGGCATACACTATGGTTTCCATTCCCGTTCCTTTGGGATACCATATTCCTAGATGTGTGGTACCTTTAATATACTTAAAGATTCATTTAACGGCTTCAAGATGGGATATTTTGGGATCTTCTTGAAAGCGTGCACATAGACATGTTGGAATATGTGAATCATAAAAAAAACTATAAACACATAATCATCAAAGCACACGCAGCGGAATAGATCTACAATAACATATAATTAATTAACTAAAACTAAGTAGAAAGCGTACCTTTTGATTCCTAGCAAGAACAAGGAATCACGTGCTTCAAGAACAAAATATATAAACCCTAATATAGGGCTTATATGGATCGAACTAGGCAAACACACAAGCTAAAGAAAGCTTGTCACTCGTTCTTGTACACACGTAATACGAGCGATTCAACGGGAAAAGCTAGGTTCTAATCACAAACTAAACCAAACACTTGAAGTATAATTTGGATCGAAAAACCCTAGGTGATAGGGGTGTTCGATCGGTAATACTTAGAGGGAAAGAGGAAGAGAAATTTGGCTAGCTTGAAATTAGGATTAGGGATTAACAAACATAATGGAATTATATTTATAGGCACCCAAATCTTTTTCTCCAAGCTACTAAAACCGACTACCCTAACCAAGGGGAGGGTTCGGCCGATCCAAGCCCACACAAGGGTTTCTAGATCCTTCTAACTTCCTTTTTCATTATTAGTCCTTTAACGACCGTTATCTCTAACTCCGTTAAGTACTAACTGTCGTTAAGTATTTGTTTTGTGAAATGAATAAATAAAATATAAAATATATTTAATTTATTCAAACCATTGAAACTCTTACGTATTGTGTGCAATCTCGAGTCTCGGGTTCAAAACCGGATATACTCATATTAATATTTATTCACAAACTCTAACAGCTCCCACTTAGATAACTATTAATATAGTAATGACATAGGCTAGTCTAGCTTAACAGATCCCAATACCCCCAGCTCGATCCGAGTATGGTTTTCCTGGAAAAACCACGTGATGAATTTAATCATCATACTTATCCTTTTGTTTCTAATACCGCGTTAATATGGATATGGATCTAGGTCATTACATAATTAACAATTAGTTTCTCGTTTATACATAATTGATCAAGATTACCAAAACATCTGAACGTCTTCCAGATAGACTTTGGGCGTGCGCACGCAAACATCTTGTCAATCCTACGAGTGGCCAAGCAGTATTAAACTTCAACACAAAGTTGAAGGAACAAATCCTTTATTGACTACGAGCATAACCCACAAACTTCGCATCACTTCCGAAAATAGCCCTTATAACCACCTTTTACGGATAGTGTTAGACTATCTTACAGAAAATGAACTACATCCTCGGCAATTATCTGGTATCTCAAGTCTGACGATAAATATTCATGATTTACTTAATGACTACGATCCATAAAGTATAATCATGTGGTTGGGATAAGTCCTATATTCAATTTATCCAATATTTAATATCATGTGATATTGGTATCTCAACCTTATAGTACATTCTACCAATCCTCACATTTGTCTTAGTTCAATAATATTCCCATATTATTAATTGACAACGGACTATTTAGAATAAATTAATTATTCACGGATTTAAACATGCAAATATAGGACACAAATATTATAAATGAGAATAAACGTTATCCGCACTTTATTTCATTAAAATAATAATTGTTTACATGTCCCTTATCCAAAATACTAATCACAGATTTACATGAAACTATCGGCTAAACGAAGACCAATACCCTTAGCATGTCGAGTAAACGTTTCCTTAGGTAATGCCTTCGTGAAAGGATCAGCCAGATTGTCATCTGTGTGAACTTTGAGTACATTGATCTTACCCAGTTCGACTTGTTCTCGAACATAGTGGTACTTTCTGTGAAAGTGTCTGGCGCCCTTCATAACTCCAGGTTCATTGGCGAATGTGATTGCAGCAGAGTTGTCGCAATACACATTTATAGGTAATTCATTTGACGGCATCTCTCCAAGATCCGATATGAATTTCCTTATCCAAACAGCTTCTTGTGCAGCTTCCGATGCAGCAATATACTCAGCTTCTGTAGCATACATGGCCGTTGTACTCTGCTTTTTGCTCTTCCAGTCTACAGCTCCTCCATTTATGACAAAAACGTAACCCGTCTGAGACTTCGTATCATCTTTATCAGTCTGAAAGGACGCATCGCAGAAACCTGTAACATTCAGTTCTGCGTCTGGATTTCCCCCAAAAACAAGAAACATATCTTTAGTATTCCTTAAATACTTAAGAATATTCTTAACAGCATGCCAGTGATCTTTCCCTGGGTTTTGCTGATAACGACTGGTTAAATTTTGTGCGAATGCCACATCTGGCCTTGTACATCTAACTGCATACATGATTGATCCTACTACCGAAGCATACGGAACTTTCTTCATGTATGCCACCTCTTCAGGTGTAGAAGCACACATTTCGCTACTTCAGCCATGTTCTACTTGCATGGGCAAATATCCCTTCTTGGAATTTTGCATATTGAATCTCTTCAATATTTTATCCATGTAAGCACTTTGGCTTAAACCGATCAACCGCTTAGATCTGTCTCTATAGATCTTGATTCCAAGGATATAAGCTGCTTCTCCTAAATCCTTCATGGAAAAACATTTACTTAGATAAGCCTTAACTTCATCAAGACTAGGTATATGATTTCCCATGATTAATATGTCATCGACATATAGGACAAGAAAAGTAGTGTTACTCCCACTAACTTTGTGGTATACACATGGCTCATCGAAATTTTGAGTAAATCCAAACTTCTTGATTTCCTCATCAAATTTCTTATTCCATTACCTGGATGCTTGCTTCAATCCATAAATGGATCTTTGAAGCTTGCATACACGCTCAGGAAATTGTGGATTCACAAACCCCTCAGGTTGCGCCATATAAATGTCTTTATCTAGGCGACCATTCAGAAAGTCGGTTTTGACATCCATCTGCCAAATCTCATAGTCATAGTAGGCAGCTATGGCTATAAGAATCCTAATAGCTCAAATGTCGGCCACAGGAGAAAATGT
This sequence comes from Artemisia tridentata subsp. tridentata, assembly GCA_021014915.2. Classification (NCBI taxonomy): domain Eukaryota; kingdom Viridiplantae; phylum Streptophyta; class Magnoliopsida; order Asterales; family Asteraceae; genus Artemisia; species Artemisia tridentata. The sequence goes on from CP139503.1 coordinate 325,355,808, forward strand.
CTCCTCATAGTCAACACCGTATGTTTAGGTAAAGCCTTTAGCCACCAAACGAGCTTTGTACGTGTGTACATTGCCATCCATGTCCGTTTTCTTTTTGAAGAGCCACTTACTCCCAACTACCTTAGCATTGGGAGGAAGGTCTACTTCAATCCAGACTTTGTTGTCTTTCATGGATTGCATTTCCCCATCCATAGCAACCTGCCATTTATCCTTTTCAGGACTATTAATGGCAGCACTATAACTAGTTGGCTCATCAAGATCCCCTAGTATAGTTTCCTCACACTCTACATTTAAACATAGACGATCAAGAGCTTTTGTAGATCTTGAAGATCTACGGATGGGTACCACATCAACTTCTGGTGGAGGACCTAAACTTTCAAGTTCCACAGGAATTGTGTTAGTGCCTTCAAGAGGTGACGTATCTTCATGATCACTTTCAAGATCATATACCCTCCCACTGAATTCTTGAGATATTAGATTATCCTCAAGAAATTCGCCATACCTAGCCACGATGACCTTATTTTCTGGTGGGAAGTAAAAGTAGTAACCCTTCGTTTCCTTAGGGTATCCTACGAAGATACACTTAACAGATCTTTGTTGGAGTTTATCAGGTGAGTCACGTTTAACAAACGCCTCACAACCCCAGACCTTTAAGTAAGAAAAGTTGGGAGCTTTTCCAGTCCATACTTCATATGGAGTCTTATCAACCTTCTTAGTTGGAATCCTATTCAACACGTGAACGGCTGTTTCAAGAGCATAGTCCCAAAAGGATAAGGGAAGAGTTGTAAGATTAAACATAGATCGTACCATATCTAACAATGTACGATTTCTCCTTTTAGATACACCATTTTGTTGTGGAATATAAGGAGAAGTGAGTTGTTGGACAATGCCACACTTAGCTAGATAATCTTTAAACTCTTGGCTTAAATACTCACCACCACGATCGGATCGAAGGGCCTTAATCTTCTTTCCGAGTTGTAATTCTACTTCATTTTTAAAGACCTTGAATGTCTCAAAGACTTCATGTTTATGTTTAAGTAAATAAACATAACCATAACGACTATAGTCATTCGTGAAGGTCAAGAAGTAGCTAGCACCGCGCTTAGACACATGTCTAAGTGGACCACACACATCCGTGTGTATTAATCCAAGTAGATCTGAAGCCTTTTTGTAGGATCGTGCCTGATTGCTTGAGCTTGGTTAAACCGTTTATGTAAACACAAACAGCGTAGGAGAATCTCTAAGTGTAAGACTTGTGCCTATGCGGAAACTAAACACAAGAATATAAAGAAGAAAGTAACTAACAAAGGTTTGATCCTCTATGGATCTTTTGATTCACTAATGAATTTGTTTTGATGCGTACATAAACCCTAGTTGCCAGTTTCTTTTATATACTTAGAAACCCTAATACAACTCATACAGACCGTGTAAAGAGATATACATGATCTCTTCTAAAAATAAATCTAACAAACATTCTAAACATACGGGATAACTATTACTACTACCCGCAGTAATGACTACTAACAGCAGAAACAAAATAACTCTAACAGCAGAAACCAACTGCAGCAACAATGGATAACTAACAGCAGGAACCAGCTAAAGCTAACAGCAGCAATGACTTTTTACAAAATTCCTAACAATCCTCCCCTAAACTGGATTTTGACTAGGTTAAAGTCCAGTTTCCACTTGATAGAGCTTTAACTTCTCAGGCTTGAGGATTGCACTTGAGCAGCAGCAATAGTAAGTAACCAGCTGCATCAAACTTTAAGCATACACTTCCAGCAGCAACCTCTATAGTTTAGCAGCAATAGGAAATCATCTCCAATTAAACTGGTTACCATGAACTTCATCTGATCTTGACTGCTACTATGACAATGTGTACATCAAATCACTTTAAGTTTCATACTATTCTCATCACTTCCAGGTGTGTTAACTCCTGTGAGAGGTGAATCATTGAAAAATTAATGGATTTGATGTCTCTTTACCAATAGCCATCACTACAGGAGTAGCCAATGTTTAGGTGTGTTAGACCATGATACATTGATAACCATCTGATTTTTAGTAAATCAGCAACTATAAACGGATTTGACTTGTCTTTACCTGTAGCCGTTTGCTCAGGACTAGCCAATTCTTGGTTACAGATGAACCTTGGTGAATTGAGTACCAAATATGGTTTTCCACTGCCTTTACCACAAGCCATATACATGTGGGCTAGCCAATTCTTTGGAAACTCCAAAGGAGTAAAATCCATGGTGAATTGAAAACCATTCAACTCTTAGTAATTAAACGTCGGTGAGTTGAGAACCCTATAGTTTTGAGCAAACTATTACAGCTATCAACGGATTTGATTATCACACCAGAGCCGTACCCTCATGGTGAGTCAACTCTTTCTTGTCTGTGAGACATGGTGAGTTGATTAGCATTTGTTGTGTGGTCAAAGACCAACACTGTACCTGCATACAAGTTAGTATACAAGCTTAATTTTTATTTTTTATTTTTTTAAGGAGCAGCAGAATCCGAACAACAGAAACAGTACTACCAGCAGAAATGGTGTTACCAGCAGGAATAGGAACACTACCAGCAGAAACCAAAACACTACCAGCAGAAACAGTTCAAGCTTAACAGCAGTATCCATGTAAGAGCAGCAGAAAAATATTGAGACCAGAAGTAACCACAACAAATCAGTCCCACTTATTTGATATAGTAGCAGATAAGAAAGATGAGCGTTAAATACCAGACCCACATGCAATTCACTTTTACAGCAAAATAACAAACCAATAATAGTCCAACCAATAAGTGACAAACAGATCTGTACGAGGTCAACTTCTCCATACTCCTCACTAGTACCAATCAGTCCCATAAATTCATCATCATAAAACAGCAAGCGACAAATAAATACGGAGTATTCACTTGTATAATACGTTAATATCAATCATGTACTTGACTGATCACACATGATGACTGACCCACGTGACATAACCTAAACGCATCCCCACCTTTTCGAACCAATTAATTTGTTGCAGCAGATTAATCAGTCCCATGAATATACACAAATAAGATGATGACAAACCAAACCCAATAGCAAATCACCAAATCAGTCCCACAAAAATTACAAGCGACAAATAATCATAATCCCATTCGGTCAATCATAATTAGTCAACAATGATGGACTAATAATTAAATAATTAAACGAGAAATCAATTATTTTACCGAATTGTATTTTTGTGAACTTTCAAACCCAGATCTGCTTCCGTTCCTTGAATCTGTTCCAAAACTGCTACAGACTGCTTCAAAACTGCTCTTTAATTTCACTGACCCCATCAATTTGACCAAATACCACAAACGACATCCATAAAAAATTCAATGACCAAACAAATGCGATCTCAAAATAACAATAATATACAACAATAAGCCTCCCCTTAAGCTTATGCCTCCCCTCAAACACAGCAATGAGGAGATCCACCATTTTTCTTGGATCCCTTTCTCAAATAATGACCATTGTATCTCTAATAACAACCTCCTGTGTACTGAACATCAGATTCCCATCTTTGTCCCCCCATATACATTGGGTCATAGTAAACAGACCTATAATCATTTTGAAAGTAAGAGCTTGTAGGTCTGTTAAATGGTCAAGCAACATTTCTTTTCCAACCAGCAGAATTGGTTTGACCAGCTAGAACTGGCTTATCAGTAGGAACAGCTGTGGGTCGAAAAGGCCTACCAGCATGAACAGGTGCTGGTCGTTTTGCATTACCAGCAGAAAATGCATTTGCTCTAGGGACAAATGGGGGAATATTCTCTACATTTTTCCACACTGGTCTAGGTTTTTGTTGATCCGCACACACACCCATTCTACTCTCATGATAATTACAGTCTTTAATGAGATGAGAGTAACTACCACACACAAAACATGATTTCTTTTTAAAAGATTTGTTTTTTACCTGACTTTTCTTATGACAAACAAAATTATCACTACCAGAATTAGAGACAAAATTGTTTTTAACAGATTTAAGTGGAAAAGAAGCTGTTTTTGAAATACATGCATCATCAGCCACTTTTGTGGATAAGTCATTAGGCCTGTGTGTGATAGACTTATCACTTGAATCACATGTGATATAGTCATCAGACTTGGGTTGAGAGGATTTGTCACTGTCAGAACAAGAGACAAAGTCTTTAGTTTCACAGTCTGAAGTAGGCAAGTCAATGGACTTTTTGCCATAGGTCATGTGTGAATCATCAAAGTCTGTTTGAGTGTGGGGAGAGGTAGGCATAAAAATTCCTCTTATAGGTGGAGGAACAGCATTCATTCCTCCTTCTTTAACATACTTAACAGGAATTTGGTAATTAGCCTCCTTAGGGGTAGGGTCAAATATTCTAGGGTTATATATATCTTTTCCCCCAACATCATATCCCAACCCTTTCTTACACCAAGTAGACTGAGTACTATCATTATACCTAACAAGATATTTTTCTGATTGTTTCCACGAATTTAATCTAGCCACTTCACTATCTAGTTTAGCCTATAAATCCTGATTTTCTAATTTGACCTTAGCATTTTGAGACTCAGAATATTTAAGCTCATTGGTGGTGATTTCAAAATCTCTCTGCAAAACCCTAATCTTTTCCTCATATGCTAACTGATTGGCTTGGTACCAAGCTTTTTGTTTTTCTAAAGTTTTGACTGCATTTTCATAAGCTTGTACCTTAACAAAGTATTCACTATACTGAGATTCCATGTCATCATATTCTTTCTTAAGTACAGCATATAAATCATGACAACCAAAATGACACTTTTGTACCTGAGATGGGAAGACACCTAGCATAGCGAATTCACCAGCCACATCTGCCTCACCTTCTGTCTCATGTCCAGCAACCATTTTCTTAACTTGAGTGGCACATCTTTCCTCATCATTTCCCTCATCTTGTGACCAGTCAACCATGGAATGACTAGTCAAGGCTTTAACCTTCATGGCAAATGTTGCAAACTTATCCTCTGATAAAGACATTGTGAAAGGGTTTAAGAGAATGGTTTGAAGAGGTTTCTTCTTTGATACTAACACCAAAACTGCTCACACACCAGAATCAATTCTACACTGACCAAAATTAATCCACCACTTCTCAGACCAGAGTTAATATACCACTGACCCAAGCGAGTCAACAACAGCAGCAATATCCAATACAGTATACGACAATCACACTTAATGAATAAACCAACAGCCGAACAATTAATGTGAATTGACTGATCGGAATTTATTGTGTACGAGGACAATGAATTAGCATTCACTAGCATATGATGACAACCAATTCACTTGACCCCACAACCAAATAAAATCAGTACAATATAAATCTGCACTTCTCTTCCCGAAAGAAGACAAATCGAATCACATATACCACCAGTCAACAATAGCTGCTTTGATCAATTAAATATTCATCCGACCAATTATTACCACTCACTCACGTTCCTAATTATACACCGTGAATAAAATAGTAGGATCACCGACCCACTTGAAGATTCAATAAAATTCTATCCACGTGCAATCAAATTAATTTTGAGTAAGAAGTGAGATCTCCTCTTAACGATAGACAAAAAAAATACGATTACCTCAAAACCAATCGAATAATTTACCAGATCTGCTTCTGCTCTTCTTCGACAGAGATCCTCACCAGGCTCTGATACCACTTGTAGGATCGTGCCTGATTGCTTGAGCTTGGTTAAACCATTTATGTAAACACAAACAGCTTAGGAGAATCTCTAAGTGTAAGACTTGTGTCTATGCAGAAACTAAACACAAGAATATAAAGAAGAAAGTAACTAACAAAGGTTTGATCCTCTATGGATCTTTTAATTCACTAATGAATTTGTTTTGATGCGTACATAAACCCTAGCTGTCGATTTCTTTTATAGACTTAGAAACCCTAATACAGCTCATACAGACCGTGTAAAGAGATATACATGATCTCTTCTAAAAATAAATCTAACAAACATTCTAAACATACGGGATAACTATTACTACTACCCGCAGTAATGACTACTAACAGCAGAAACAAAATAACTCTAACAGCAGAAACCAACTGCAGCAGCAATGGATAACTAACAGCAGGAACCAGCTAAAGCTAACAGTAGCAATGACTTTTTACAAAATTCCAAACACTTTTCCATATTGCTATGGAAAGGTTTCTTCGTCATCTTACCAGATATGCAAGATTCGCATTTATCAACTGAATCATCATTGATATTATTTAAAAGCCCATCTTGTTGCAGCTTTTCCATGTGTTTCTTGCCTATATGAGCAAGACGACAGTGCCATAGATAAGACGAATCCAAGTTAGACTTGATTCTCTTATTTCCGATGCTATACACAAAATTATTTCCGTTGGATGCATGATTTTCCATATCAATTTCAAACACACCATTTAATAGAATTGCATTAAAATAAAATAAAAACAGAATTTAAGGAAACCGAAATTCCATTATTAATAAAAGTATGCTCAAAACCAATATCCAACAATAAAGAAACTGAAACAACACCTCTAACAATAGATGGTGCGTAATGACAATTGTTCAATACTAAAATTAAACCCGAAGGTAAAAGTAAGTCAAAAGTCCCTATGGCTTCCACTATTGCACGTATACCGTTGCCGACATACAAGTAACATTCCCCATAGTTTAGCTTCTTCACTCCTCTAAGCCCCTGCGATGTATTACAAATGTGAGTACCACATCCTGTATCATATATCTAGGCATTTTGCTTACGAGAAAAAGAAAATAATTCAACCATAAAAATACCTGATGTGCTGGCGCCATGTCCAGCCTTGGCATTTTTATTCTTGCGACACTCCTCAAGCAGCAATAGACAGTCCCTCTTCCAATGTCCAGGAGTGTTACAGTGGTGACAAGCAGCCGTATCCTTTTTAGGATAATCCTTCTAAGGAGGAGGATTCTGCTTCTTGGGCTTCTGCTGATGGATCATGACCTGTTTTCCTTTGTCAGCTTTCCCTTTGCCCTTCTTGTTCACATTGTGCGGTTTACCGGGCTTAGCAACCCTACCACCTCAAATTGATATCACAGCAGGTGTAGGAGCTTTCTTAGCGAGTCCTTGCTCATAATCAATGAGCATTGCATGCAAGTCAGTAAATGTCTTCCCCTTGCAATGCATGTTAAAATTGCGCATGTTGGGTTTATTGATTTGATGTGTCAAAACAAGAAAGAATGAAACATGAAGGACTGCTGAACCAAAGTACTTTGAATGAAAGTACTGCTGAATCAAAGTACTTTGAATCAAATTACTTCTGCTGCAATATATGAAGACATGCAAAACACAAGGGACATACTTGCAAAAGAAGTTTTATTTATTAGTCCCTCGTAGTATTTTGTAAACCCTAATATCTCCCTATATAAAGAGATCAAGGGTGTAGGGTTTTATATATGTGTCTTCCATAATGTAGTCGACTAAAGGTGTGTGTGTGTGTAACCTAGACGTAAGTTATAAACGTCTAGGGTTGGTTAGTTAGTTAGTTAGTTAGTTCAGCCTCAAGGTCAAGTCCTTGATCCCTGTTACAAGGTGTGTAACAAGTTTTACCTTGATCAAGTAGAATTGGGGTTGTAGATGATTATTAGTTTTAGTATTTAGAGATGATAATTAATAAACCTTGTTGTCAATAATAATGATATTCTTATTATTCCGCTGCGTATCGTGTTCTTATCATTGTTATTGTTTAACCCTAGTGCTCTAAACGGTCCAAGGAGTTTAACAAACTCCACATGTGGTATCAGAGACAGGGGAGCTCGTTACCTAGGGATTTACAAGGTTTACTGGTGTTTTTATTTGTCAAAGTAAGCAGCTGTGAAGGTACGAATTGGTTTGCATTCGATTTGTAATATATCGATTTTTTTTTACGACAACAGTTTCACATTGATTAAAGATTTAATCCACTTGCATCAAATAAGAATAAATTGGTGTGCACGTGATCTACTCTCATATTATTGTTTCTCGTGGGACTGTGATCTGTGTAAATTATTGTTGCTTGGATCTGATTGGTTGTCGATAGTTTGAAGACGAATTAATGGACGGTGATAATTTATTAAAAGGGTTTGTCATCTATCAGACGTAGCTACTGCTGTTGCTTATTTTATTGTCCATATGTGATTGTGGGTAAAGAATGGTGCGTTATCATTGGTCAAAAGGATGAGATAGATCGTGGGTCGGTGAAAGACTCAAAGTAAAGAATAGATTGTATTTACCTCGTACTTATTGATTTGTCGACTCACTGAATTAATTTATTCTAGTTGGTTGCTTATGGATAGCAATTTTTATGTGGGTCCGAGATTGTGAGACAGTGCAGCAGCGACAGAATATGGAGCTGTTTGTCGTTTATTGGTTTATTATTGTGTGACGGTGGTACTTTAATTGATACAAGGAATGAATTTTCTATTCGTGGGATAAACAGCTTTTGTCGCATATTAAATTGCTACGTGAATTTCAAGTGCTTGTTGATTGGTTATCATGCGACTAGAATTTCAAGTGCTGCTACGATCTGATTGGGTAATTATTGGTTTTGATATTCACTGGTTGCTGCTGTGTTATCCTACGCAAGTGAGAGCAGTAATGAAAGTTGTCGTTTGTTAGTTATGGCATCTGATCGGTAGTACTATTAATAATGGGTAAGAGATTTTGGATTTCTTTGGTCACATGGTACTGCTACTTCATATTGTAAGGTACTGCTATTTAATTCAAAGTACTGCTGTGACGAAAGTACTGCTGCTGCTATGCTTCAACGTACTGCTATGATTTAACGTACTGATGCTACAAGGAACTGCTCCAAAGTACTGCTGTTCGTCCAAAGTACTGCTGTTCGTCTAAAGTACTGCTGCTCGACTAAAGTACTGCTATGCTCCAAGGTACTGTTCATTCAAAGTACTGCTGCGATTAGATGATTTATGGAGACAAGTAAAGAGTTTCATGATTTACGAGCAGTGAGGGGAAGCCGAGATGGGTTTTTATGAGATTGGTTCTACTTTGGCTCTCGGATAATTATGAGCAGTTTGTTAGATTACACACACAGGTTATTAGTTTCACACACACAAGATGGTTAGTTGGTTTATAAAGTTTTTTTTTTTAAAAAAAAGGCTCGTATTTGGTTTATTGGATTAATTGATTACGAAGAAGGTTGAATATCATTTATTTGATGTTGTAGTTGAGTATCACAGGTTCGTGTTCTTATCATACCTTATAGTAGGAGGTAACTTGTTCGTGCTTAATGGTGGTGACAACAACTTGACGAATCTAGCAATGTGTGATTTTTCTTATGATGCTCTATGCACACATTGGCTATCACTTAAAGGAGTTACATTGTAGTGCTCAGTGTCTCATATTAGTTGAGGATTTTGTCAAGAGACTGCGGTCTACTTAAATGGTGGTATAAGTTTGGAGTCACATGGATAGTACAAGACATAAGACACAAGTTTGGGTTATTCTACTTCTTCATCAAGTTCGTTATATTTGGTTTTCTTCATCAGTAATCATTACAAGGAGCCTACAGAATTGAAGATTCAAGAGATGATGTAAACATATTGGTTTCAGGGGAAGCTTATTGATTGAACGTTTAATCATCTACATGCACCACTCGAGGGGAAGTTTCTACTACTTACGTTCCCTATTTGTTGATAACAAAAAGGGGAAGAGATGCTGGAGTGGCATGGCATGGCTTAAGGGGAAGACAAAGATTGTTTCATTCATGGTGAGATTTAATTATCTCAATTTCTCTACTTCATCTAGGGAAGTTCGTACAAGAATGTCTTTGTTTTGTCATCATCAAATAGGGGAAGATTGTTGGGTTTATTGATTTGATGTGTCAAAACAAGAAAGAATGAAACATGAAGGACTGCTGAACCAAAGTACTTTGAATGAAAGTACTGCTGAATCAAAGTACTTTGAATCAAAGTACTTCTGCTGCAGTATATGAAGACATGCAAAACACAAGGGACATACTTGCAAAAGAAGTTTTATTTATTAGTCCCTCGTAGTATTTTGTAAACCCTAATATCTCTCTATATAAAGAGATCAAGGGTAAAGGGTTTTATATATGTGTCTTCCATAATGTAGTCGACTAAAGGTGTGTGTGTGTAACCTAGACGTAAGTTATAAATGTCTAGGGTTGGTTAGTTAGTTAGTTAGTTAGTTCAGCCTTAAGGTCAAGTCCTTGATCCCTGTTACAAGGTGTGTAACAAGTTCTACCTTGATCAAGTAGAATTGGGGCTGTAAATGATTATTAGTTTTAGTATTTAGAGATGATAATTAATAAACCTTGTTGTCAATAATAATGATATTCTTATTATTCCGCTGCGTATCGTGTTCTTATCATTGTTATTGTTTAACCCTAGTGCTCTAAACGGTCCAAGGAGTTTAACAAACTCCACAGCGCACAAACTTACCATACAATTCCTCATTGAGGGATCTATTGATGAGGCCAACTTTAACATCTTCCACATACCCGCATCCGAGTGCATCCAATTGGTCAAGATATCCTTTTATCTCCAATACATGTGCACTCACGGGTTTGGTTGCTTCCTGCTTGCATTTGGCTATAGAATCTAGCACATCATATAACTCATCCGTTTGAAGGTTTCTCAAATATACGTTTGAGTTCCTCAATCATTTGCATCAGACCATAATTCTCAAACTGCTTTACCAGCTGAGGATCCATCCCCGATAGCATGAGACAAGCCGCATCATTGTGCTTGTCATAAGCTTCGTTATACTCTCTAAGTAATTCATTAGGAGAGTTAGCAGGAGGAGCAACAGGAAGAGGCTCACAAAGATATTCAAAACGTTTGGCTATTCTAAGAACAATCCTTAGATTACGGTACCAATCGTTGAAATTTTTAGTCCCAGTCAATTTCTCTTTTTCAATCATCATTTTGAAAGCAGAGGTTATGTTTGACATGTTTCCGGGTTGGGCCATTTCTACAGAAAAAGTTCAAAAGTTAGTACTTTCGATAATTAAACTTTTCAAGAAAATTAAACACCCATGGTAAATAACCATTTAATTTTCACTGAAAACTAGGATCCTAATTGACGCCGTTTCATTACATCAGCTTAGGCTGCTAGCAATGAAAGTGCTCAATAAGGTACGGGATCACCCAATTGCCAATATCTTATTGCAAATCCTAGAAATCTTGGGACTTACATTATATTGCCAACATCAGTTGCAAAATGTAAGCATGTTTCATCCCCAAATCTTTATGCCTTGGCGCCGTTCCATTACATCAGCTTTGGCTGCTAGTAATGAAAGTGCCCAATTAAGTTAACCAACTTAAGAAACATGTAAATTGACGTCGTTTCATCACATCAGCTTTGGCTGCTAGCAATGAAAGTACTCAATTTACCCTTAGACAACCACCCTTTGAACATCACATTCAGCTTTGGCTGCTAGTGATGTAGGATGAAACCTTAGGTGTTCCTTTTTGTAGTTGGATGGCATATTACTTAAATTTTAAGGGTATTAAATTTTTGATGTATGTAATCAAAAAATATGTACAAATATGTCATGCATTCATCTTTATATCATATAAATTTTCTACAAAAACTGTTTACTCATTCGCAGCTTAAATCAACAAAATTTAATTGATGGCGTTGAGAAACTTACAACATTGCCTTAAGATGCTTCGCACTTTTTCATGGTGTACTTGGTAAGTCTATTATTGATGCACAGGCGAGCGGAGGGGCAAACGTCCGCCGAAGCTAATTAAAAACGCGCCCCTTTCGGATGACAATTTAATGTCAAGCCTCCTTATACCCACTTTATAGTTTGTCAATAATAGGTCCGCTGCTTCGACCACTTTTGTACAGTCGCATCAATCAATTAAAACTTTAAGATTTAAAGCTTAAAACATTTATGTAGTAAATTATTAATTGCTAGTCTCGCCTGGGAGCAAATTACCGTGCGAAGCGAACCACTGTCGGCACATATGTTGGGAATGCTTCTCGCACTAAAATGTGACAACATATTTGGGATTATATTAGTTATTATGTTTGGCTCAAACACATGGACTGAAACCGTCAATATTGTAAAGTTATGTGTTTGATGCCCTATTTAAGCCCTCCTTGCCTTCACAAGGAGGTTGAAGCTTGTGTGTGTAATTTTCCCTTTCATTATCTATCAATAAACACATAATTTCCTCTCTCTCCCTCTAACTTTCTCTCTCTAACTTTTGCCATGGAGATGATGTTCTATCATCATCCAAGACCTCCCGAATTACAATATGTCAACCAAAACACGTTCCGACAATTGGTATCATTCGCCTAGGGGTAATTTAGGTTGTTAGAAGATTAGATCTAAGAATAATTTAGGAAATCCGTATTATTAGATAAGTTACTGTTCATCCGAGAAGCTACTGTTCATCAGTCGAACGAGTGATTCTGTCGAACTAGGTATTGGGTCGAACGAGCTTTTCTATCGAACGAGTGGGTTATCGAAGGAACAACATCTATCGAACGAGTGGGTTATCGAAGGAACAACATCAGTCGAACGAGCAAGGTGATCGAAGGAGCATTCAATCGAACGAGCAAAAGGGTAGTCGAGTTAGACATACTCTTCCAATTGATCGAACGAACAAGTTGATCGAACGAGCATTTTGATCGAACGAGCAAACTTGATCGAACCATCACATTTGATCGAACAATCAAATCTGATCGAACGAACAACTTTGATCGAACAATCAAAACTGATCGAACGAGCCACTCTATCGAACGAACCTACCTAATCGAAGGACCAAGCTTATCGAAGGAACAAGTTTATCGAAGGACCAAGCTTATCGAAGGAACAAGTTTATCGAAGGACCAAGCTTATCGAAGGAACAAGTTTATCGAAGGAACAAGTTTATCGAAGGACTTACCTTATCGAAGGACTTACCTTATCGAACTAGCCTATCGAACAAGCAGCCTGATCGAACGAAGTGTCCATCGAAGGAACAATTACCTAATCGAACCAGAGATTTTTCTTGGATTTCTTACGTGACTAATCGAGTTTTTAATCTTTCAACAACAACCGTCTTTATCCTTTAAAGATCCTTAACCGTCACAAGCTACTACACGATGTCTCAACCACCACACTTTAATTACTACTACCAGCTACAGCAATATCCTCAACAACAACAATACTCTCAACAACAACAACAATTTCCTCAACAATATCCACAACATCATGCATATGTACAACAACATCAATTTATTCCTCCACCACAAGTATCCCCACAACAAATCATGCAACAGAATCAAATGCTGAACAATCCATCCTACTCCAGAGAACCACATTGGTTTAACAAGATGTGTGAGGCAATCAGCAGTCAGCAATCCCGACATGAAGCTGGAAATCAAGATACTCAACCTATGCTGACACCTGGTAACTATGTGCAGTGGGCTAGTAGATTTCTCAGATTCATTGAACTCCGCAAACCCCATGGGAAATATCTTAAGCAAGCCATTGAAGAAGGACCCTTTCCACTTTCAGTTAATGTTGTTCTAGGAACCACAGAAAGAGATGAAACATCAACTCCCATTGCTGTCGCTAACTACACAAATGAACAAACATTGCAACAAGAGGCAAATCAATTGGCAATGCCTTACATACTTCAGGGGATTCCTAATCCTATTTACCAAAGTATTGATGCTCAAAAGACTGCCAAAGACATGTGGGAACATGTGCATCTTCTCATGGAAGGGACTGAGTTAAATCAAGAAGACCTTGAGTCAAAGCTTTACATGGAATATAACAATTTCATCATGGAACCAGGGGAGACAATTGAATCATACTACCACCGTTTCAAAAATGTTGTAAATGACCTCGATCGTCATGACATCAAGTTACCTAAGATTGTTATCAATTCAAAATTTCTGGGTTGCCTTGGACCAGAATGGCAGAAATATGCAACATTTGTCAGGCAAACTAAGAAGATTGGTGAGGTCAAGTATGGACTAATGTATGACTTTCTGAAACAACATCAATCTGAGGTAGATAAGGAAGTTGCAGCACGAGGCGGTTTCATCCCAGCACCAACAACTAACTCAATTTCTCTCGTTGCTCAATCCAACTTTCCACTACCAAACCAGGAATTTGGTCAATCATCTTTTCAACCAAGTTTTCCACCACAACCTTCTAACCAAATCATCCCATATGAAGCACCATCACAATACTCTGACAATCAAATGGTTCCATATAACAACTCAGATTCCATGTTGTACTCAAACGCTGATTATGATGAAGAGGAGGATGCATTCAACTCTCTTAATGAAGCATTTGGATTAATTGCTAAGGCATTTGGCAAGTTCACCAAATCCAACAATCGTCTTCGTTCATCTTCCAACACCAGGAATCAAGCTGTTATTAATGATGGCAGAGTGGAAATTCAGAATCGGTCTTCGGGCAGATATGGTTCAGGAAACAGTGGAAACTACGGGTCTCAGAGGTTTCAGTCAGGAGGGAATAGGTTAAATTCAGCAGGGGGTAATAGGAACAGTGTGGGTAATACTCAGAGCAGAAATCAGATGACTGGGAATGCACAGAAAGGCATTGCAAATACTTCAATCACATGCTACAACTGTGGTGGGAATGGTCACATGGCCAATGCATGTCCAAAGCCTCGTACTATGGGCAGTGCATATCACAAGGAAGCTCTTCTGATGGCTCTTAAAGATGAAAAGGCAGCAGGAATGGTGACACAAAATGAGCAAAGCTTCATGGCAAATGCTGCATCTGATGATGAGATGGAAGATCTTGAGGCAAATGCTGCAGTAATGCTCATGGCAAACATGCAAGAGATGAACATGTCCGAGATAGGCCCGGTCTATGACACCGATGGTCTATCTCAGGTACCTGATCCACAATGTCTTATACATGAAATTGCTTCACCATCTGCATCTTCATCTACAAATGACAATTCTGTTCAACATGATTCATCATTCTCATCTCTATCAGATGATCAAATAAACAATGTTGTATCATTTGATGATGATAAAACCGTCGTTTCATTTGATGATTCGATTGACGATGAAAATTTGGATCATCTTGAACAAAATGATCCTTTGACTGATCAAGATTCAGAGCTTCAGGCCTTGTTAATGACCACCCAATCACAAATTGAAAAATGCAATGAAATCAATAAAAATCTGAAAGAGAAAATTGCTTTGTTAACGAAGGACAATGAGTGCTACAAACTACAACTTTCGGGATATCTAAAACAAGATAAACGTGAAAAAGGTTTTGAAATTGCTTTCCAACAAGAGTACGTAAAAGTTCAAAATTTAGAAAGTCAAGTTCGTGAGATAACCGTTGCCAAAGCTGAGCTTCTCTCTCAAAAAGAAAAGGATCAATTTGAATTCAAAAAACAAATTGATGCTTTAACTTCTGAGTTGTTAAAAACTCAATCAGAGCTTTCAACATCTCAGCAGGATCTTCTTGAAGAAAATCAAGCCACTAAGAAACGTGTTGACTCATATCTTGAGGAAATTCTGGATTTGGAAACCAAACTCAAAGAATTTCAAAATGTTGTGTATAAAACGGATAATTCTGTAACACAAATTCAAAAACTAACTGTGCAACCGAGTCCTAAAGGAGTAAGTTTTGCACTTGGAAGTGACAAACCCCGTAATTTACACATAGCACTCAAAGACAATCCTAAGTTATATAATGCAACATTTTTGTTAGATGATACCTTTCAACGTGTTGTTATGTATTCTATTGATGAAGAAACTGATTTTCTTGCACACAAGATTGAGGGTCGATCAAATTCACAAAAAGAGTTTTCAAGAGTACATTATGATTATAATGCACGACCTCATTTGAGCAAATCATTTGTCCCTCCTAAGGACCATCCAGAACAAACGTTAACATACACAAACATAAATGCTCCTTTGTCTATAACTTCTGTTCCCACAAATGCTGCACAATTCAAAGATTGTTTGACAGAGGATCTTGTTGATCCACAAATGCCTCAAAAATGTCGGGTTCTTCGATATTTTCAGACATTTATGGACGACATTTCTCGTTTGGAGAATGAAATTGAGTTTAGTTCTCAAATTCCTGTCTCTTCTTTTCTCTCTCCTGTTCAAAAAGAAAAGAAAGAGATTCTTCAAAAGAAAATTCTTCCTCATGTCAAAAATCTGAAGAAATGCGCAACAAAATGGGAAGATGAGTTATACACGGAAGTAGCATCTATGAAAACCATTTTCAAAGCTAAAGATGACAAGGTTCAACGTCAAAAACTTCAAAAGAAATTTTTAGCAAAATAAAATGATCGACTCTTAGAAAAAGTTCTGTGTTATGACATTGTTTCTGTGATTATGAATTCGCTTTATGAGTCATGCAATGAATTACTTGTGAAAGATCATGATGTAAAAGTTGAGATGTTGCAAATGGAGATAGAAAATTTGGTCAAAGAGAATGAGGATCTTCGACAAATCAACAATGATGTGGAAAACAAAGTTTTCAATCTTCAAAAAAGGCTTGATTGGTGTCAAAAGCAAAGTGCTGAATTTGAACTAAAATTTCAAAATCTCATAGGATCTTTATCATTTCAAAATAGTCATGTTCCTGATAATCACAAGGAAACAAAGGCTTTCTTAAGACTTAAACTATTTGAAAATGAAAAGGAACTAGATGAAATTCTTCAAAACAGAAATGAAACAGTTTACCTCAACAGACGTTTGGATTCACAAAATCAAGAATTACGACACATCATTGTTGATTTGAGTAAGAAACTCAAAGTTTTAGAAACAGGCAAAACCAAAGTTCATAAGATTGTACCAAGGATGCAAAAAGTAGACAGCGCACCTAAGAATGCATCATCAAAGACAACCACTAATGCTCTTACTTCACCTTCCACAGGATTAGTTGACACATCTAAGGGTAGAAGATCAAAGACCACAAAGAGACCAAAGAAGACTAGTATCTGGCTACCTAAGAGTGGAACATCTAAGAGTGAAGAAGTAGAAGTTAATGCATCTAGTGAGAATAAGAAGCATGCTATGTCCAAAATAGAATCTAGCTTGGTTAAGTGTAATTCTACAAAAGATGTAATGAATGCTGAATCTTTAACAGTTATGAATGATGTTAATGCTTCTTGTGTGTTTTGTCATACTAGTATCTTATCTGGTAATCATCAAAAATGTGTTGCTAAAAATTTGCTGAAGAGAAAAGCGAAATGAACTAGTGACCTCCCTAAGCCTAACACAGTTGCCAAATCAATTTTAGGAAATCCACCACTAGAAGTTTCAAAGCAGACCATAGTTGCACCTATAGCAAATCCCAAAAAGAACAAAACTCCTAGCACATTCCTTAGGAAGAAAGCGGAAAGTAGTAGGAAATGGCAACGTTGGCTAGAGAACACAGCAAGCTTTAAATGGGTACCTAAGATACTTAAATCATGTGTTTCTAACCCAACGGGTCCAACCGTTACTCCATCTGTTTCTACTAATTGTGATGCAGGTGGTTCAAATCGTTCTATGGATTGTTGATAGCGGCTGTTCCCGACACATGACCGGCAATCTCAAACTTCTCCAAAACTTCATTGCAAAGTTTATAGGAACGGTCAGGTTAGGGAATGACCACTTCGCCGCAATCATGGGTTATGGCGACTATGTAAACGGGAACATTGAAATAAGTCGTGTGTACTATGTTAAAGGTTTGGGTCACAATTTATTCTCGGTTGGTCAATTCTGCAATGGAGACCTAGAAGTAGCATTTAGGGAGAAAACCTGCTTTATTCGTGATCTTCAAGGAAATGATCTGATGAAAGGAAAACGGGGAACTAGTCTTTACACCATCTCCTTTGAAGGAATGACAGCTTCGACTCCTATATGTTTACTCTCCAAGGCTCATCCCACGAAAGCATGGTTATGGCATAAACGATTGTCTCATCTCAATTTCAAAACCATGACCGACCTGGCAAAGAATAAATTAGTAGATGGTTTACCAAAATTCTGATATGCCAAGGATCATCTGTGTTCTGCATGCGAACAGGGAAAAATTCACCGAGCT